>CM024640.1:24907561-26107561 GCA_014182715.1 Eucalyptus cloeziana
AATGAAGGTTCGATTTTTTATCCTTGTGGATTAAATTCGAAATATCCATTTATACATTCTCTTATCTCGAAAGAAGATGATTTCCCTTATCACTCAAAACGCTATTATGGTACTCAACCAATAAGTATTTGATAGCTATTAAAATCCCAACTAGAAGATTCATCGCCAATCTCATAAGGATATTCTTATTCGGAGAAATATTGAAAGAGAAAGTGATCAAAATCTTTTAGACTTTCTCAATTGGTTCTATCCTTTACTCACCGGAAACATCTTTTGAGAAAGAACTAAGAACCACGACACCAAACTCAAGTCCACACTATCCTGTTTTTCCAACGTCCATGGCATTTTTTCAGAAATAATGACAACATCATTAATGCTCCACTCGGAAATAGAAATCACATCCTACAAACCTCATTTGGACAGCAGAGAAGCTCGAATTCACAAATCTTATCCAAGATTTGTTAGATCTTGTGAACACCAGTACCGAGAACTCCAGATAATTTTGTGCCAAGAAAACAAAATCATTCCTGAAGATGTATGGAATTATAATGTACCCACTGCATGTGATTATTATGACTTAGCACCAGAAGCTAAGGAAGCACTCAGGCAATTCAGACAAGCTACGTCATCCCAAGATAATGAAATTACAGGTGTAGATGACATTGTCCAATCCACTCAGGACCTCTATGCACTTTGGGGAGGTCCTCTTTCCCAACTTAAGAAGGTTATAAATGGGTTACTAACAATTTAATGGGTCTTAAATGTGTATTAATAAGGTTACCTAACAAGCTTAAATGAATCATAATCAAGTCATTTTTATCTTTTTAAAACTTTCTGACTTTTTATTTTTTTTATAATTTTTATTTTCTTTTTTTCCTTCTTTCTCAGTTGATGGCTATCACGGTGATAGTTGGCAACCCACCACAAGTAAGGGATAAGCTCCCCAACCTCTGGCGTTGGTGGGGCTCAAATCTCATCAATTTGGCAAGATTTGAGCTAGCTAGAGGTCGGGAGCCCGAGTTCAAGATTTGACCTCTAGCGAGGTTTAAGCTTGTCGGCGTTGAGCAAGAGCTTATGTGACATCCAGATTTCGCTGGACCTCAAGTACGTAACGGTTCATGACAGTCGACGAATTTGTTGTCGACTACATCATTGGCGCCACTTTCGACCGCCGTTTCATCATTTCCATCACTAGACCGAGACATCACGTTTCGTGATGGTCTTATGACGTACCCTTGTGGTCACGTCTTTGCCACGTTGAGACGATCCGATTTTCATATAGCTTATCCTCTCGTCAAAAATCTTCTTACATTACTCACGAGACCAGCCCTTCCACATTTGTACCTTTCTAAAACAAGCCTTTCGTGCAAGCACCCGACATCTTCATGCACATGTCCAAATCCCGAGCGACTTGGCAAATCGACCGAGCTGAAGGCCTGTAGCATGCAACGGCCATGCGTACGTCCCTAACATCTTCTCCATGCAAGAAAAAAGACATTAAAATGCATGTGGCCATGTGCACGTCAAATGGAGTCAACGAAAGAGGGTGTTGACCCATGCAACAAATGAAGACACGTTCGTGCATGAGGAAAGGGAAGTGCTGGCCAGAATTCTCGGTGGAAGTCCACGTCTTCCCCACCCGTCTCTGCCTCCTGCTGCCACCGGGATCCCCTATGTTGACCCATGCAGTCAACAAAAAAAGAACGGCTTCTCTTCAGCTGGACAGCGAAGCCGAGGACCTCGACCAAGCGGTGGCCACGCAGCAGCTCCTCTTGCGCTGGCAAAAGAAGGCCCGGATGAAGGCCCACGTCTTCCACCTGGCTCCGCTTCTTGCCGCCACCACACCTGTGTTTGTTGACTAAATTAGTCAATCAAAAGAGGAACAAAACCGGCCATGGACGTGAGAAGACGGAAGACTTGAGAACGAAACCACGAGCGAGAGGGAAGCGAGAGAGAGAGAGAGAGAGGAAGAGGGGGGATCGTTTCCTCTTCGCCCACGCGCGTAGCCGCCGTTGTCACCCCGCCTAAGCCAGTCCAACCTCCGGCGCCATTCCACCCGTGCTTCATCGACCACTCACACCACACGCCGCACCACCCACGTCACCAACCTCCTGTGCCGCCGTAGGCTCGAGTTTCGGGCTCGCCGTCGCGTCGTTATCGCTGTGAACCGGTGTATTTGCTAACCCAGTGAGTTTATGCACTAAACTCTTCTTAGTAGGCTAATGACGTTTAATGGGTGTTTATATTTATTTAAGTGTAATTAGTTTAATTATTAAATATTTTCCGGAAATTAGGCCGGGGTAGCCGGTGATTGGAATTTCATGCTGATTGCAATAGTGTGGTTAATTTCTGTAATCGAGTGTTAAATTGTGCAGATTTAAGTGCTGATTGGAAATTTGGTCATTTATTCCAAAATTTGTGAATTTCAATATTTATTCAGAAAATCCCGGGTGTCAGGTTTTAAACACCGAAAATAATATAAACCAAAGGGATTTTAAAAAGAAGGTTATGAATTTTTCGGGTTCAATCTCGACCGTGTATTCACACACAACTATTTTCACCGAGTGTTTTTAATACGAAAAAATAGGTCGGGATCATTATTTTAATTAAGGCATTTGAGTGCAATGCACGGTGTCCTGGGCCGAGATTGATTGGTCGTGTGATGGTTAAGAGAACCCATCCCCGAACTGTGTCGGATAGACGTTACCCTATACGGGTTACCTACTCATTGGGTTTTGGGTTGCAGTAGATTCTGGACCTATGCTCTTTCGGGAAAGCCGTCTTTGAGAAACATAGCTGTGCTCAATGGGGTGAGACGATGCCTGGCAATGCCAGTAGACCGCCGAACTTAGGAGTAGGCCATACCCTTGAGAGGCGTAATTATCAATTGGAATGCATGATGGATTGAGTTTGATGCGCCGGATTATGATACAAAACTGTGTAACATGGTATGGGATGTGTCATAACGGTTTGGCTTTATAATCGGGACCCCTGTGATTTATTGAGTTGAGTGAGGCATTTCAATTGTTGTGTGCATCGATTTTATTCATGGTGGATATGAACCGTACTTGACTGGGGGGTGGATTTGAGGCGATGTAAGTCTCGTTGTTGTATGATTGTGTGGTTAGGACGCTTCTAGGCGTATTATCCTCCTAATCGGGATTTAGAGCGTAAACTCACTGAGATTTATATTTCACCCCGTCATTGGCTTAAATTTTTAAGGCCATAGAGTGGAGGACCCGAAGCCGAGTTGTGGTGATCGAGGTGTAGGTTAGATAGGACAGCTTCTTTTGAGAACTAGTCTTTTGTAGACTTGTGGTTGTTGACTTTTGTATATGACTCGATGTGTATATAAAAACATGTTTTGTTTGTGAATCTGTTTCCTGCTTTTCTATCCCAAGCTATTGATGTCAGGGGATTAGTAATTCGCTTCCACATGTGCAATAAAATAAAAGGGTCGGCGACTCTGCTTGGGAAGTCGCAAATTTTATCGACCAGAGAGGGATGGGCACGTGCTCAAAGTTCGGGGTGCGGCAAGCTTAGCCTTGCCGAATCTCGCAAGGTGGAGCCTCGCTTGAGGTAGGCAGATCCAACTTTGGTTGATTTTAAATTTTGAGCATCTATATTGATGTACTATTACAAAAACTTCTCATAAGATTACTTGGAAATTTGAGACTTAAAACTATAGATAATTAGAGGTATCTCAAAAATTGAGCCGCCAACTAGATGTGATCTGAACAGTTAAAAATGTTTATCATTGAGTATTTTTTTTAACCAAAAAGAGAATCAATTACGTAATTTCTACTGTCCCTTAACTATTTCCGTCCCTAATGAGCTATAATAATTATGGACTATATAAATCCTATTGAGTGTGATTTTATTTTTGCTTTGATTTAGTTTTATTTTGATTTATTATAAAGTCACCACTCATTTTCTATGTTTTCATCAATTCAATACGATAATACGAATTAAAAATCTACACTTTGTTTCACGTGTTTCCTTTCACGATGATTTTCGACAAGTATATTGCACATGCCCAACTCTGATTGATACGTTCCTTGATAGTGTCACAATATGATACTATCAAACATTATTAAAGTTATCTAATGCCCAATGTTCATATTGTCGTCTAGTAAATCGTCCAGAAAAAGAGATGCGATGGGAATATCGCTTTAGTAAAAGTCTGGAATTCTTTAGACGAACGACTTTTCAAAAAGCCGTGTTGGCAATCTCGCATTTCATTCTCAAAGCCGAGGAAAATCTGTCCCCATTAACCTTACATACTTCTACAATACCTATTATTGAGACAAATGACGAGGCAAACATATCTATGTTTGGCGTAAATTCCACAAAATGATAGATCAAGTTCATGTTGGACAAATGCTGGAAACATTGATACAGACATGTGCGAATTACTGGTCGACCTAGAGTAACCCCTTGAGAAGTACAAATATTTCAAAATTATGACTACAGTCTACATTTGACTTGGGAATCTATAATATATATTGTCTTGAAGGGGCCATGAGAACCACGTCACCCAATTTTACTAATGATTAAGTTTGCACGTAAGCGATCTTCATAACTTGTAATTTATCAAGCAAATAAAAGGTAGAAAGAGATTTGGAAGAAATGTTCAGCCTAACATTTTATCTTACTATAAATGGTCTTCCAACATGTGTAAAGGAGATGAAATCAGTCCCACTTACAAAAATTGGGATTCAAAAGGGTCTAACTCTGGCTCGATTATTATATATGATCATGTCAATGAGTGGCCAGATTTTTGTTTTACCATTCGTTATTTGATTCGATAATGCATCATCGGCAGCAGCACGATTATGTATGCGGAGAAAAAAAGACACCAAAGTCGTATCGTAACAATTTTATATTAAATATAAGAGGTCAAATCAACTTTGAAAAGCAAATCAGTGTATATGGCACCTGGAAATGGAGTCCTGAAATTTCAATGTCTCGAGGGACATCAACAAGCTGCCCCTTTGAGTTGCTGGGTGTCCCATCCCTCAGTACCTCGAAGTCATCCCGTAATTGGAACTCGAACCAGGTTCTTGGAAGAGATCGTTTTCGCACCATGCATGTCGACCGTGATCATCGATGGCCGCCAACATTTGCCCCAGTTAAGCTTTGCTTAAGATCCCTCTCATCCCGCTGGGCCCTGATGGCCTAGCATGGTACCAAGACCTGATTTAGTTCCCTTCTTTGAGTAGATTGCTTTGGCAGTTGCCTTCTCCTCCAGGAATCTGAGATCTGCAGTGCTTATGACATAGGTTTGAGCAGCTTTCCTTCATTCAGAAGTTACCAGATCTCTGGCCTTGACTGTCTTTAAGCATCGAATGGGGCCTTCCGCCCGTTTCAGTGGCCTAGAAGACAGCCACTTCCGCGGCTTGCTCTGCACACCCCGGTTTGGAAGTTTCAGAGGCTGAGTGGAAGTTTTCAGGTTTCAGTTGTCCATCAGCACTTGGCCTAAGCAAAAGAAGCCTAAATGAGATATTTGCTCAGTTTATCTGGTCACACTGCCCACATACTCTGTTGGCGTTGTAATCCTAAATGATGGATATGCATTGCCGGCACAAAGCTATTTGATTCCGGCATTCTACTAGGGGAATGTCCCTCGACCCAAGGGTGTCCACGCGACCAGTGGTCTGAATCTGAGATGTAATCGTCTTTTGTGGGAACGATGCATATGACTTGTTGCAGCCTAATCCATTGCCGGTAACTACCCAATTATTATTATTATTATTTTTAAATTGAGTATATGTTGGTCAAACTGGATCTCTTACGAATAAATGGAATGAATGAAACACTACATAGGGACAAAAAATGTATTTCCCCGATTTTTAAAAATGAGTTCAGGTGGGTCAAGTTGGATCTCTTACGGATAAACGGACTGAATGAAACATAAGTCGGTTTTTATGTACTAGGTTAAGAATCTAGGATGATTTTTCTTTCCCAACTTAATCGGTTTTCATGTCACCAATCTCTTGAGCCCTCACGTTCTTCTTTATTAAGATAGCGACAGTTCATTGAAAAGCAATCAAATTATTTGGATATCATATCTCCTTTTCTTATATTTCTTTCATTAAGAATGAATAAAATTGTCATTTTCAGCCTTTAGTCCAATGGAAATCGTTAAGATAAGTTATTACATGTTCACTTATTTTTTTTGACACGTGGTTCTCCACATTTTGACAATTAAATCCAATTTAGAGCATGTTAATCGATTTTTCTCTTATATTTAATAATCGGGTTAAATAAGGTAAATTTATCAGTACTTGACAAAGCTTTTGCTAAGCAAGTTCAGGACATCAAAACTACATCCAACTTCAAGGTACACAGAATGCCGCCTTAGTTCTTCCAAATCAAAGCAGGTGCATTGCTACTGCTACTTGCTTTCCGAGGATCCATCTCAGCAGTCCGACAACAGCTAATCTCGCCAGCAATTTCGAGTGTTGACTGTTAAATTATGTCTTGAATTTGAATCCATGCGCCCAAATTAGATGACACGACACATCTCTTTTGCCTTGATAGCAACAGGAGCTTCTTAGATTGGCCGCACAAGCGAAGCGCTTTATCGTTGCTGCACGATTAGAGGAGCTCAACATAAACGCGCAAAAGGAAGCTCTGAACTCAAGGGTGGTTTTGTACTGTGAGCTTTGGGGGTATAATTTAAGGCTGGGAAACACTCAAGTCTGAGCAATTATAACTCAGTAATTCTCCGATTTCTTAGTAGACTATTTGTTGGCCACTCTCTTCATATAGTAGGAACCGACACTATTGTGTTCTTTGTTTTTCCTCTCCGGTGATTACACATTAATTTAATTGCAAGATTCGACAGTTTCTGCATTATTTTACAACATTGACATTGCTCAATCAATACCGAGGCCCGAAATCATATAGCCATGGAGTGGAGACGAGTTCTTAGCATAACAAAAGCTGTTCAGGAGGTGACTCATTGTAAGATTTGTTCCAAAAGTATTCAAATCTTACAGTAATGCCATCCTTTATCCTCCATCAAGATCCAGATTTGGCTTCACTGTTGTGCTTATCCGTCTGCAAATAGGAGAGTTTTCCGGTGACAGAGTCGTCCTTCGTCTGGTGAAGGTACCAACGGATAAATTATGTACACTCCCATATGGACAAATGCTGTCACAGGCCGGATCTCGTAATGTATTTTCACTCCAATCAGGCAAACTTCTATATCAAGATGATCGTAAATAAGATACATTTTCTTTCTCATTTTTTAACTGCATTTGAGCTATCACGAGGCATGAGAGAATTAAAAGTTCAGAGAGGTGAAAAAGAAGGAACAACAATTCCAGTCAAGTAAGGAACGGTACATTTTCATGACTACTCACTGCTAGAACTTCAGGAAATTTATAGAGTAATGACCTTCCTGTCTGGGAGATCTGTTTCACTTCAATTCTAAGAACTGTTATATAAAAAGTTCCACATGTATATACAAGAGGGTGGATTACTTGTAGATTATAACGCACAATTTTCAATCAAAAACATCATATAGGAAAAATGAAGAGGGATTCATCTCTTCTTGCCACTCCCTTTCTATTTTGCTTACCTCTGACTTGCAATTGCCCTTGTTCTTGTTCCTCTTTTCCACACCAGGAAACCAAGCACTCCCGAGGACCATTAACCAGCGCCTAACGACAGCCTGCCCATCCCTCTTCACATCATTGGCTTTTTGAGCTTTCACTGGGGCAGAATTGCATCCTTCGCATTCATGCTCCAAAGACAACGTGTTTGCACTGACCAAATGCACAACTGGTGCTGGAACACCGTTGGAAGATGAAGAGGAATCCTCGGAAACTTCAGTCAGATCTGGCAACTCGCAAGAGCTCACAGTGCTTCCATCTTTGGGGAATAAAACTTTTATAATCTCTTCCTTGCATTTGTTTGATTTCACGTCTAAAATGATGGCATGGGGACACAACAAATTGGAACAATCTGCACCGAAATTGGTAATTACAAGGGGATCGTCAACTTTTTTGAATGCTTCGGCGAGAACACCAACTGAAGTTTTCTGTAAGTTCCTCTTCTGGCAATGTGAGAGAATATGAAGAAACTCTGTAGGTAATTGCTCAGAAATCCAACTCTTACCCAGCAAATCATTGAGAAAGTATGGACTGATGCCAAAATTTAAGTGAAGCAAACAAACCAACAGAACCAACTTCAAGACCAACAGCGGGTAGTACTCCGTCACATTTAGTTTTGATCTTTTGATCCATTCTCTGGTTTCTTCCTCATTGCAAAGCAGCTGCCTAATAGTGCTAGTAACGAACCCAATGATGGGCTCCAAGCAATTACTCAGGTTGAAACTGTGTCTGCGCTTTGCTAAACCTTCATGGCAGATTAGCCATTCAACTAGAGAAGACTTGGTTGCATAAAACTGCCCTTTGGAGCAAGAAAACAAAATCAAAAGTCGTTCCAACAGATACAAAAAGCAAATCGGTGTCATGGAGTTTCTTTCAGTCCAATTAGCATTGCAAGTATCTGCCAAAGCTCGATAAAGGTTCCAAGCCAAAGAGATTTCCACGGGTCCATCGCTAGCCTGAGGAAGTTCTGATGGTAGATCCCGACAAAGGCATTCCATGAATGCCTCCCATGACGCATTTCCTTTAAATGATTCTGCAATTTTCCTGTACAAATCATCATCGAGCATTCCAGACCCAAGAACCAAAGTCGCAAGCTCACCCATCTTCCCATGTGAAAAATCCTTCTTCGAAATTATCAGGTTTATTGTTCTTCTAAGTAAAAGGCGAGAAGTCTGACTTCCTCTTAGAGATATCATATTCTCTGCTGGTGATATTCGCCAGTCAAGAGGAAATATGTGACCAAAGTACCTCCTACAGGATGTGTCGATGAAACCCTCCAGTGCCCTGCTATCCCGGAAGGAGGGATTGGGACAATCGAGTTCTTGAAGGAACTTTGCAACCTCATGTAAGAGAACAAGACATCTGCTTTGCCAGAAGTTCGACAGAGAACTCTTTGCCAAAAACAGATAAAGTGCATCCAATTTGTCCAGGAGCTCCATACCAAGAGAAGTAAGCTCAGAATACCAATACTTTTGAGCAGCAGAGACCAATTGTCGAAGCTCCAAAGCAACCAATTGTCCATTTCTTCGAAGAGTTCTTTTGTCTATGTTTCTGACCCAGTCAGCATCTGGGTTTAGAAGGTGATAAGTTCCTTGCATGTTGGTCCGTTGCTCCAAAACACCAAAGTAATTCAAACAGAACTCCCAACAGCACCTATTTTCCATTTCCTCAACCATCTCCACACATTCTACACACTTTATAATTCTAACAATCTTCTCTCTCCAAAGATTCCAAAAGCAGACCAATGAGTCAATGGAAATCTGATTCCCCAGGATCCGTGGTTCAGAATACTCCATTGGGTCGACAAGCCAATCATATTCCCAAAAAAAATTAGAGATATTTTGACGAAGATGAAAGTCCAGAATATTTCGAGCGCATAGTATTTCACCTCTGACGCTTCCATTTCTCCTGGAAGCACTAAAACATTCTTTCAATTCAGCCAGGCTGCTCTGTTTGTTTAGCAGAATGCTCGATTCTACAGAAACGTATTGGTAGAAGGCAATAGGCTTGTACTTTGCAAGATGTTTGGCTTTCGCTACCAGCTCCTCCTTTTGTGCAAACTGCTTCAAGGGCCACCCTTTGCTTCCAGGAGCCCAAAGGGAATAGAATAACACGTACCACAGGATATTCATTGACGCTTCTTTGTTTTGTCCACTCTTTCCAAGTAGATCAGCCTCGCGAAGGATGTCACCTTTCATCCTCACAATCTTTGCTGCCACCGAAAAGTTACCAAAGTCTTCCTCCAAACTGATAAGCTCATCAAGGCATCCTAGCCTCTCGAGTAAGTTTCGCATTGAATCAATGCAACGAAAAGCCTTCACATACTTCATCATGGCCCTGTAGTCTCCGAGGTCATAGTGATGAAGGGCACAACTCTCTAAAAGTCTTGTTCCAATTTCTCTATTTCTTTACTTTTCTTTACTATTCCCCTGTCCTCATTTCCCAGCCTTCTCCAATTCCCAATATATTGCAGACCCATTTCAAAGAGTTCTCCTTTGGCACAATTGGACAAGCACTTGGAGAAAAAATTTCCCCTTGCGTATGCCTCCGCTGCACGACTGTAGTGCCCAGCCAGAGAAAAACACTCTCCAGCTTTCTGCAAAGCAGATTCTCCACATTTTTCCATAATTATACTACCTGTTGAAGCACAAAAAAATTTAATGTTAGTCCTATTTCTAGTGTCCTGATCTTCGCGTAAGATTTAATAACTTCCCGATGTTTAGAAGATAAAAATTAGCAGAGGGACATTTGGAAGCTGCCAGAGATGCTCTTGCACAGCTCAACCATATTGTCCGATGTCAAGATACAAAACAAGATCAACGTCCAGAGGTGGCTACAATAACAAGAAGTTGCTGATAAACCATAGTATATATGGAGTATTCAACTGATAGCCACGGCTTTTCTAACCTTATGGGTGTGGTCAGTGTTAAGAACTTTGCAGCTCAAATTTTTCCAAGCTCATAAGAGTGCAGAGGCGTGTTGTCATATACAAAATAATCAACTTCTAAAAGCGAAGGCATAATCATGAAGTCAACTTTATTTGCAGCTGCTCGAAATTCGAATCACCAAAACCATTTGGGAAAAACAAGACAGACTGAATTTCTTTTGTTGGAAATTTTGAGAGAGAACATTTGATCATATGAATAAACAAGAGGGTACCATGCATGTAAAAACTATTAATAAGAGGATAATTGAGATCGATGTCAAACTACCTCGTTCTTAGGCAGCTTTGACATCACTACGACAAGAAGAAATATAAAGAAGCAGCATAAAGCATATAAATTGTCCATCTTATCATTTCGAAAGAAATTGAAACAAAGTAAACATCATACCTGCTTTCTCGTATTCCTTCAACATGTAGAAACACTCCGCTGCAGAGTCGGCCACTCCAATTGCTTCAAAAATCTCTGCAGCCTGCCTTCGAAGGTCAGAAGACTCTTTTGGACTTAAAACATGCTTGAGATCTGCATCTGCTTTGAAAGCAGAGGCTTTAGCCAATTTCTCCCCGTATTCGTACCTTGCTCGCACAAAGCACATCGTTGCCATTCGGTAGTTACCCTCATGTAAGAGCTTGCAAAGTTTAAATAAAAAGAGAGATCAACAGCTTCTTCAGAGAAGGTGAAAAGAAGAAAAATAGAAAAACACGGTCCTCCTTTATTGGAAAAATCAGTGGTGTAGCCTTGAACCAAGAAAAGGCACTGCCATTGACCTGATAACCTCAAAAAACGATAAAGATTCAAGGAAAATTGATATCATATGGTTTAACCACTGTGTAAATGAAGCAATTGGCCAAATTATTAAAAAAGCAATAAAGTTGGCAAATCGATCACCATACTTTGTACCATAGAACGTCCACATTCTACACACTTTTTTTAGGGTCAGTCATACTTCTACAGTCATTATTGTCTTTCCAAAATCCCTAGCATTCACAGATCATGTTGACTCCAAATGAGGCCAATATAACAATTCCTTGAAGAGGAAACAAACAATAAAGAAAGGAACAGAAAAACAGCAAACCTTAAAACCTTGTGACTTCCACTCCTCCGGCGTGCTCCTGACCTGCATTGCTTCTGCAAGGGCATGATCTACCAACCTAACTTGAATGAGGCACTTCTTCTTCCAGTAGTTGAACATTGGCTTCGAGAACTCCGAGGCATTCTCACAAATCCACAATCTTTGCCTTGTCCGAGTAATTGAGACATACAATTGTTTCAATTCAGAGCATATTATATTGTGTTTCGCGTCATCGAAACTTGGGGAAGACCATTGAGAGCTGTGATCGAGCAAAGCTTGCTCCTTCATGTATCCATAAATGACCCTCCACTGACTTTTTAGAGGTGATGTGCCAAAGAAGTTGTACAATAAGACATCCTACACAACGTCACGGCAAAAAAGTTTCAGGTCAGAACATCTGATTTATGACCAAAATGACAGATTTCAAGTTTCATGAATACATGAACAATTTTCAAAAATTTAGCAAAAAAAATCTGGACTCATTTCAACACACCAGCCTATCAAGAACAGCCGTAAAGTCGCAAGATCGTTGATATTGTCTATTAACCTAGAGGATGATGTTGACATGAGCCCAAACAAATTCTACGTTATGAGTATCTAGATGCCATTGTCTACATACAAAAATGGGTATAGTAGAATGAAAATGCCAATCCATGCTTCTTACAGAGTAACAGCTTGCAGCAAATTGGTCATGACCCATTAAAAAAAAAAAAAAAGGATCATGAAATCTCTATTGCTGCTACCACTAAAATCCCATGGCAAACAATCCAAACCTGACACACCTACCTGAAATTCCAACCCCTTGCATTCCACTATCGTCAGAACTAGGGCTTGCCCTCTCACAAGGTTTGAAACTTCATCTCTAGAGTGATCATCTCGAACCAAAATAACCTGCTCTGCTCCAAAGCCAACGAAATTGCCACTAACATCATGGTTGCCAAAAATTGATAGTATGGCACTTTCTTCATTCTCCGAGTCAAGTAAAATTGGGGCTTCGCCACTTATGAAGCTAGTTTCAGGGTCCAAAGCATCAACGCAAAAAGGGAAAAAATGGTAAAGAAGATCAACAACGCTCTGCGCCAGTTTGAGTATACCAGCATGAGTGCGGAAGTTTTGGCTCAAATGGAAAGTTTTGGAAAGACAACCCTTTTTCATTCTGATATCACGTCCATACATTGAATCCATCAAGAATTCCTTGTAGAAAAGGGACCTTAGGTCTTCAAACCTGAAGTCTATTCCCCTTGCAATAGTTTGCGCAGTGTCACCAGAAAACACAAAGCCCTCATCAACGTTTCTACAGATATACTTGAACAGTGAAATTTGCCTCTTGGTGAGATCCTGCACTTCATCAATATATACAAAATCCACCAAATTTCCAGTAAACTGCCCACGAAAAAGACGGCGATGAAGATCATTGACAAGATCAGCCAAATCAAATTCACCATTTTTCATTTTCATCTTTTCATAATTCTCAAACGCATCATAAATTTCTTCTCTTCTCTGAACACTCAGAGTGGAGACGCGACCTTCTGAAAGAGAAACATAAGCTGGTCTGTCAAGTTTGCCTTCACAACCATCTGCTGGTGGAAGACCACCCTTTATGTGGGACATTATTTCAGTGAAGACTCTGGAAGGATCAAGCCTCCTTCTTGTCTTGTCATTGAAGTGAGGCCAATAAACTGCACTAAACTTTTCGTAAGTAACCTCCTTTGCTCTTACAAGACTTTGTAAGGCAACTGGTCTGGAATTGTAGGTTTGGCCATGACAAAACTCCCTTAGATCAGGAAACCTTTCAAAGAATGAAGCCCCAACTGTTCCATCTAGCATCATCAGAAGCTTATGAAAAGTTATAACAAGGGGATAAGAGTTGGGAGATATATCTAAAAATGAATCCGGGATATCCTTGAATAATGCTGCATCATCAATTATCTCACCGACTGAAGAGCTTTTAACTCTATGTTTTGCACCAATGCTGGAGCTGCAGGATTAATGAAGCCAGCAATTAGAAATGGAAATATATAGTTTTAACAAACTTATGGGAATACCTCCACTACACATGCAATCTCATAATTGCTACTTTTAGGTAACTAACAGCAAAAAGGAGATTAGAATACGCTGATGCACCAAGGTTGTAATGATATATACTATGAGACACGGATAGCGTTTACATCCGCTGGCAATAAAAATTTTCCCCTGCAGCAAGATTTGTAGAACGCATGGTCCTTTCTCGATTCTGGTTATAATTGCACAAGTTCAAAAAGGACGATTTTCCTTTTATACGTACGATGCTACAATCACAAAATTTAATGTGAAAGTTTCCAATAAAATGGTATTGCAAACTAAATAGGTGGCACGAAGACCAAAATAAGGAATATTGCTGCACAAACTAATGTCTAGTTTCAGCAAGCAGAAGATGTCAATCTCTAACATGCAATGTTTAGTTTCTAGCTGCTATATCCGAGTGGTAGCACCCGAGCATGGCAAAGTGCTGATTGACCCATGCGCTCTTGCCACATGTTATATTTCGTATCGAACTCTATAAAATGAAGTATCTTGGTTGTGCTTCTCCGCTAGGAGGAAAATAGTAGCATGCCAAAGGGGTTATCTTCTTCTCCCGACTAATTCATAAAAATAAAATAAACTATGACAATCCATTAACCCTTGCATATGTTTGTTCATTGTGAAAATTGCAGAATATTTATTCTATTGTTCAAACATCTTCCCATGACATTTTATGTACCTTCTAAGTTGAGATACGTGCTGTTTGACCGCAAAACATAATTTTGCACTGACAGTTACAAAAAGCTGGCGCAATACACAATCCTCTGCTCCTTCACCGATTTTCTCAACATTGATTTCCAGGGAGGCATCTTTGCTGTGGCTAATACCACTTTGGATTTCCTGAAATCCCTTGGTTGCTTCATCATGCAGTTTCTCCTTTCTAAACAACTTCATTGTCAGGACTGTAGTTTTACCGGTTCCAGATCGCCCAAGTATAAAAGTGCTTCTGGGGAAAAGAATTATCTCTTGTTCTTGCTCTGTTACTTCAAACGGAAGACTTGCTTCATTACCATCACTGTCATCGAGCAAATTTCTGACAATATCTGATGATAAGGGGTAGAATTTCATCAGAAGCAAACTCTCTCTCACTTTCACATTTTCTACATACAACCTACGATCTGAAGCATCAGCATCAGAACTACTCCCAAATTGATCTTCACTAGGACTTCGATAGCGGACAAAATCGACAGTACATGCCCAGGTCTTCGGAACTTGCAGATCCCTATAACCGGAAGAGGCATGTGAAATGAAAGAAAATAGAGGGATAAGATCAATTCAAGATATTTTAGTCATCTATCCGGAAAAGAATGCTTTCTAATTTAGTAAGCGATGTGCTACCTATCTTAAGTAAGGAGAAAAGATCAAACTTACCCCTCAATGCATTTCTCATTGCAACGACTAATAAAATCATCACTATATGTCTCGAATATGCTGTCCAAACGTTTGACCAATTTTACCACATCCTCTAAAGGCAATACATCCCATATCTTCAGGATTTGGATGTATCTCAGTTCCTTTACAATATCAGTCGTGCATATGACATAGAAACCGTCAGCTTTAAATTGTCTTACGATATGAGATGAGTGTTCACAAATTATATCCACGTTTATCTTCTTTGGTCTCCAGCCACTGGAGAGTTTTGACAGAAGGTTGATGATGGACATCTTTGTCCTGAGTGATGCCAGCTTTCTGAAAGACTTCAGGAAGTTGTCACTGAAAAGAACCTGATAAGACCAAAGAATGACAATAAGATATGTTGTCACAAGTTCTATAAAACTCAATGCTTATTTTGAAAAATAAATGTAGCCATAGAATACTGTTGAGCAAAGCTTTTTACCTTCCACCTTGCATTTCTGAAAAGTACACTGCTTCTGTCGAGCAGATTATCAAGCTGATTATTCTCTTTCTTCACATCTAAGATGGCTTTAGCCAAATCCTTGTCATCATCAACATTGAAGAAACATCCACGACTCTTTGCATTGTCAACCACAGCTTCCCACACAGAATTGCTTTTTGTCAGTGTTTTCCCATTTCCCAGAATCCACAGACAATACCTATTGATAGGAAATTAACTCTGGGATTTACTTGCTATATCACTCTAAAAATGTAATTTGACACAGTTAAGAGGATAGAGTACCTGGCCCTGGTAAGAGCAACATTGGTTCTCTTAGGACAGGACAAGAACCCAATATTCCCACGCGAGTTTGATCTTACGGTGGATATTATAACAATGTCTTCTTCACCCTCTTGGAATCCATCCACTGACTTCACCTTGACCATAAAGCCCTTGATATTTTCGTACTTTTTTCCAAGTTTAGCTAGAACCGCAGCAACCTGAGCTCTGTAAGGAGATATGACACCTACTGTCAGATCTTCTTCTGACCCATTCCAAGCTGCAAAGAAAAGGAAATGAAACTATCACTGCAGTGATATTACTTTTTGCGGGGTGCAAAACTTCGAAAGAAATATCTTGGGAAAAGAACTATTAATAGCCATCATAATCTACACCTATATGATTAAGTAATACATGCAAAATCCATGTGCTCGAAGCAATATGTATAAAATTCTCTTGACATACCTCGGTGCAGATTCCTCACTATCCTCGAGATAACTTCCACCTCAACAGGGTTTCTACGGCTACAGCCATCATCACCGATTTGTTCTTCTCCATCAGGAATATTTATGAACGAGTAAGGGCCAAACATCGGCCATGGCAAATGACTTTTTCTGTAACTTTTGCTCTTCACATTTGTCCCGTCCAAAATTTGGTTTTGATAAAATTTTGAATTCGGAAACAGACTTATTGATGGATGCATCCGGTATTGTATATTGAAAAGTTGACTAGGATAACCCAGTGAACTCAATCGTTCAAATAGACTCCTTCCAAAACCAGCCCGATTAGAAACCTGTAAAAATAAAACATGATATAAAATTCAACGGGCATTAGGTATAGAACATTTAGCCCATCTAAGCTCAAATGAAGAGAAGGATATTACAAATCTTTCAAAACCAAATACAAAGTTCCTTTTCAGACATTTTAACATTACCTTGCTTTCGACCATGGCAGGCAACTGACACTCATCTCCAACTAAAATCAGATGCTTGACACCACGGAGTTGCAGAGGAATTACTGACTCGCATTCTTTCAACTGGGCTGCCTCATCAATTACCAGTAAATTGAGAGGCTCCATTTTCACAGAGTACAGCTTATATGAACTAGAAGCGGTGCACAAAATCAGGGAAGCATGTTGATAACAGAAGTCCGCTATCATGGCCTTACTCGTAAAGTTTGGAAGTTTTAGATCCTTCAGAGAATCATGAACAGTTAGCAACATGGAAAGGCATTCCTGTGTCTTCATATATAAATTATATAGTGGACCCATGGACGTCTCAAATGAGAACTGGCTAAGTTCATCACGTGAAAGCGTTATCTCCATCATCTCTGAATCCAACTTCTCTCCACATAATAAAGTTTCAAAAGAATCTAGTAAGTTAAGGAGGGATGTAATATTCTGGAAATTAGTTCTGGATATATGAGTACAGAAAATATAAAGGCATCTCCGCAGGGGCTGGACAGTTGCCTTGAATCGGTCCCTGAAGAACTCAAGAAATGATTTAAGCTCACTGCTTCCGCATTCGCTCCCATCGTCATCACTTCCTGGTTTGCTTCTTTTTGTGTGTTCCTTTTCCAATAATATGTGGTATTGACGGACACATTTGGCAAGAGTATCTATCATGGAAGTTAGACTAGTGAATTTAGAAAAGCACTCTACACGATGTTCCAAGTATATTTCTTCAATGTCGGAATCAACTTTCAGCCGCTCCTCGTTCCCAAAAATAAGCATGTCAAAGTAACAGAGAAAACTTCCCGTTTCAGTGCTTATACCACTATCGGATTGCTTTAGCAGCTTTAGAACACAAGATGCCACTTCCTTGATGGCAACATTTGTAGGAGCACAAACAATGGTTCTATGTTTCCTTTTAAGAGAGTAAATAGCAGTGTAGCAATGGTTTTAGTTTTCCCAGTTCCAGGAGGACCCCATATCAGTTCGACAGATGGCTTGTTCTCACTTTGGAGTTTCCTGAGACAGGCCCCCACTGCTTTTTTTTGGGATTCATTTAGATCATGGCTCAATCTCTTGTCAAGGCTCTCACTCGCAGAACCATTACCCTTTGTAATACAAAGATTAGAAACTTTGTCAGCCTGCAACCAAAACACATTTCTTGTGATAATCCAGACCATGTAAATATGGTAGAAGGTCCTGAAACTTAATTGGTGTTAATATGATATAAAGAGCATTGCACAGCACAAACTTAAATCCCATGAAAAGTATAGTATAGAAAATTTTAAGGTCTAGTACTAACGAGCAAGTCGCCACCAAGGAAGTTATCTGCCCTGTTCAAGACATAATTCATTCATCTCCATATCATGAAACAGACCAACTAAAAGAAACAATCATCCTAATCCATTGATGCAACAGCATGGCTTAAAGCAACATTTATCTTATTTTCCGAAGAAATGTAAAAATCGATAGGAGTAAAATGAAGCTTTGAAGCTTAGATGATTATAATAGCAATTTCAAGTCTAAATGGACCGAAGGTACAAAAAGGAAAGTCATACCACCACATATGTGCAGAGAATTTCCTTCAAAATATCCAAGTTCCGAGACATATGCAACACATTCCATATCCTTCTGTTAGTGACTATATTTATCAGGAAAATTGCATGCATTGGCTTCCAGGAATTATTTACTTCAAGGTCCAATAATGTCTCCACTTCAAAGTTTGTGGATGACGTTGCCTCATCCTCTTCATCGTCTTTTCCAATCATCCTTACTAATGCAAACGCCCATCTTCTTCCGAACCTCTCCAAATCAGGAACAGTTGTTGGCTTAGCATCAGTTAGAATCAAGATATCTCCAGGCAAAGTTTTGTAAGTTTCCCTCCCACGACTGTTGGATTCATTGCTCCACCGACCAGCCTTAACAGCATATGAGTTCCTACTTCCCATGCATTCCACACATTCAATAACCTCAGTGAAAGGCAGCAAAGAAATATTTTCCAAACTCGAGCACAGACTCGCCCGGGTTTCTTCCAGTAAAGGGTAGACAAACGATCCGAGATAATCCTGGACCGACTGAAATTGATCCGGTATAGTCTCCACCTACAAAAACAGCTCGGCCAATTGTCAAATATGACCAACCAACCTTGACATTTCAAAAATACTTGGACCAAATTCCATAAAACATAACATATACTCCTAAAATGCCTAACGAGCTTGCCGAACAAAGTAGAATCATAAAGGGTTCTATTCTACTAAGTTGAATGCAAGGTTCTTCTAAGGCAGGCTTACTAAAAGCACCCAAAAAAAAAAAAAAAAGAGGAACGAACAGACATCATTGGAAAATTCTCAGGTAAACACGACGGTGTCGTTGAACTTAAACGAAAATAAACCAAAAGGGCATGATAAAAAGAAAGGAAGAAGAAAAAAAGAAAAAGCAAAGATCGGGGAAGAATAGAAAGAAACCTTGTCATGGTAGAGGTTTTCGTTGAGAATGTCGTGAAGAGACCAAGAGAAGACAAAATCAGTCAGGTCATTGGTACTGTGTCTCCTCCTCCTGCTCAAACCACCTTCTGCTATCTCCACGCCCACCGCTCTGTTTGTGCTCCCTCCCGAACCCATCTGAACCCACGCACTAAAATCTTCTACTTGTTTCTTTCTCCCCTTTTCTTGCCCATCAAAGCACCAGGGAAAAATCGCTCTGAGGTTTCAAGGAACTTTCGAGGCAAATATCTGGCAAAGCTTGTACGGACATCATCAGCCCTTCTTGAGCTCCGAAGTGAGCATTCTTAGCGACGAAGAAGAATGACACGGGGAAGGTAAAGGGGTCGTCCATGGACTCTTAAAAGAAGCAACTCGAGGTCTTTTCGTCAACCAACCATTCGAGGTCTACGAAAGGCGAAAAGATGGGGGTACCTCGTCTTCCGAACACG
Source organism: Eucalyptus cloeziana (assembly GCA_014182715.1). Lineage (NCBI taxonomy): Eukaryota > Viridiplantae > Streptophyta > Magnoliopsida > Myrtales > Myrtaceae > Eucalyptus > Eucalyptus cloeziana. The sequence continues at coordinate 24,927,253 of CM024640.1, forward strand.
GTCTGATGGCTTTCTTTACTGCTCAGGTGCATGTAAAGATTCCCGCTTTTCTCCGCTTTTTCAATGTTTCGGTTTCTTGCAACCTAAGCTTCGTCGACTGTTTTATATCGGAAGCGTATCATGGCATGAGTGACGTTAATTTTTTAAGATATTAAAATTATCTGCTGATACTGAAATAATAAGTAGATGAAAAAAATTGGATGAATCTCAACCAGAAGAGATGACGACATAAACAATCTCTCAACTTTCATATAATGTGCAATTTGATCCTGAATTTTTAATTTGTTTAATATGATCTTTAAATTTTAGCCCAATATATAAACTTTTTATTTATTCAATGGAGTCCATAAACTTTTGATATATGTTTAATATAGTTCTTGAACTGTATGAAAATATTCAAAATAATCCTTCCATTGATTCAAGACTAGGCATTACATCGATATTAAAATATATATAAAAATTTAAGGATTACATTGAACAAATAAAAAATTTAGAGACCACATTATATATTTGGCTAAAGTTCAAAGATTATATTGAATAATTCATGGGCTATATTATACAATGAGCTAAAATTCAAGAATTATATTGAACAAATTGGAAGTTTATGGATCAAATTGCACATTAAGTGAAAGTTTAGAAACTGTTTGTGTCATCTTCCCTAACTAGAAGTCAACGATGAATGTGAACATTTACTTCAATCACTTGGCTTTTATTTTTGAGCATCCATATTGATATATATCATGAAAAACCTTAGATTTACCCTAAATTGAATTTTTAACCACCAAATACTCCAAACCGATACACATGTCCCAAATTAATTTTTTAACTGTCAAAGACTTTAAACTAATACATTTATAATAAATTTACCCTCAATTAGTTTATATTAAATTTGATTAATACCACGAAAAAAACACAAATCAAAATATAAATGTGATAAAAAAAAAAACTTCAAATCGGCATACTCATTCTAAGTACCACAACATTGAAATCAACAATTTAATGGTAAAATTTAACAAAAACTAATAGAGAATAAATTTGTCATGAATGTAACAGTTTGGTTTTTTATGATAAAAAATTAGCAAAATAAATTTATCGCATATGTACCAATTTTGAATTTTCTGTGATATTAACCCTATATTGAAATTGTAGATAGTTAGAGATGCCTCCTCCTCATTAGTTTTGCCAACTTCTCGACAATGCAAGGCTGCAATCAAAGAAGAATCAAACTGGTAATTCCTGTCATCTTTCGGTTATTTTTCTCCATAACGAGTTATAATATTTATGGACTTCCGGAACTTTATTGAGAGTGTGTTTTAGGGAAGTAAATGCGAGTAATTCTTTCACTTTGCTTTAAGTTCTACTTCCATTAATTATAAAATCGCAAATTATTTTTTAGGTCTTGATTGTTTCCGCACGACAATATACATTAAAAAGTGTGCACTGACATTGTTTTGAGCTCAGCTTGCGTGATATATATTCAATAAGTGCATTTAAAACATCCAGCCTTGGTTAATGCATTCTTATATAAAATTTCAAAACAAAACATTTCCAAATATTGTGATGCGCAAATCAATGTCGATAAATCCGCATCGAAAAAGAAATGTGATAGGAACATCACTTTAATAAAAGGCCAATAGAGTTAAAGCTTTTAAAAAGCAAGTCGTTAGTCTCACAAAATTCAACCGATTTCACGTCGAAAGCTAAAGAGATGTGATAAGTTTGAGAATCAATTCAAGTACAATGAGTCATTGACATGATGATAAATAAATATTATGTTTTAAAGCTTCAATTCATTTGTAATTTGTAGGACTCATTGTCATCGTGCCATAAGAGTTTTTTTGATGTGTACTGCATTAATTAAGATTAAAATTTACCGTTTTACATGATTGTCTAATAAAATAAGATATAAAGATTTTCAATTAGTCTAATATGAGGTTATATTGCGTGGGCTATAGGGCTTTGCTTGTAATAAGTAGACATGTGACTGAAAACTTTGTAAATTGTATTCAAGTTTCTCTTCTAATGTTGATGTATAAATAACTTAATATAAGGAGCAATTACAAAATGCAATTCGTGAAGCGCAGTCTCATTAATCCAGTGAAACAATTAGATTGTCGTTATTACACATAAAAAATGATGGATTTCAAATTAAGTGCGCAAATCTTCTTTTTTTTTTCATTATTGCGTTTTAAATTTTAATTGTGGAGATTTTGGACTGCCGTGGCTTACATGTGCAAGGTGAACCAACGCATCACTTAAGAAGCACCGATATTCTCCGGAAACTTTCGTGTCGTGTCCGACGCTTCGACACGTTCCGACATGCAGTCAACGAGTGTTGGAAAATCCGACACGTGGTCAACTCTTCCTGACACACGACTCTGAAATTTCGACACGCGATTCCGACACACACGGGTTAATTTTTAAAAAAATTCAATACTTGAGGGGTCAAAATGTAAACATATGAAAAATAATGAAAAAAACAAAAATAAAGGGGAAAATTCTTACTGTCAAGTTTCTCACTTATAAGTTCTGGTCTTCTCGTGAGTGATGATGGAATGCCCATCTTCTCGTCAGTGTCGTTCCGTTGCCCCCACATACTTAATTTATAATTTTTTTTGCTTCTTTCTACCTCTCGCAAGCATCACTTGCGAGTTATCTCTTTTGGTTTATGTTATTGGCTTGTGAGTTATCTCTCACATTTTCCGTGGCGAATTTAGTGATTTCCTTTTCTTTTGGTCACACTTCGAGAGTTCTTGTCTTGGATTTTCATTTTTCTCAAACCTTGTTTTGCAGAGGAGCTTCAAGTTAGTCTATATCATGAACTCCGAACTCTGTTTAGGACTATAAGAAATCTCACTAATCTCCGACAAGTATAAGAAAACGGGACATGTTCCTTCAAGTTTACTCTTTCATGTTTGCAATTTTTGAATTTCTCGTTCAATTTCTGTCAAATTAAAACAATAAATGATATTAACAAATGTTGGATTGATATTTTTAGTATAAATTAATTATATACTCTTTTTATTATTATTTATTTATTTCTGCAGAAAATTGACTCTTCCTTCCCTAGTTCTAGGTCTAGGTCCATTCATGGTATCAGGGCTATGGTTTAACTTGTAATATTATCCGTTCTATGCGCTTAGTAGGTGAATCCAGTGCTGAGAAGATCTTTTTACATCATGTCCACAGAACTTGAAATTCTCGAAGCACCTGTCTCTCTTGCTCCATCATCCTCAGCTCCTTCGACTTCCGAGTTTCTAATGCCTCTAAGATAGACTATCTCTATGAAGTCTCTCTTAGTGATGAAACTAAGATCTCTGAAACCCAACTCCCTCTCATGAACCCATACTCCGCTTTTGCTAAACCCAACTCGTCATTTTCACCCATCTGCTCCATTCGCCAACTTATTTATCAAATCCCAAAGGAAGTAAAGGAGTACGTCCAGTCCTCCAAATTCGACCGGCACTCCATTCCTGCTACTGAAAAGGAGTACTTTGTTACTCTTTAGATTCCTCATGAGTTCCCTAGACAATGGACTCAACAGGGATATACTCATGTCCATTATGGCGCTGTTCGTCTTGCTCTCACCTTTCATAGTCGTAAAGGTTTGCCCGTTGTGGCAAGAATTGCGTTGTTAGATACCAGATTTTTACAATACCAGCATGCTTGCATTGGTACCGTTCAAACTACTTTGAATGTTGGAACAGTTTTTGTAACCTTGCATCCAAACTTCAACATCGCCCTTTCAGACCCCCAGCTACTCTCTTTCTTAAAAGTCCAGGTCCAGCTCACTGGAGCTCCTCAAACTGCTGACTCTGTAGCTGCAACTCTGTATTACCAGATGGTTTATCAAGTACAGAACTATGCTCTTGATCTAAACTTCAACAATGGTAACGAAGATGCTTTGTTTATTTCCATGCAGAATGATTAGGCATCATGCATTCATATTCCTAGGCAGATCCTGAAGGACACGTTGGCCAAGCTCCTTCCAGAAACTTGGATTACCAACTACGAAAAGCTATATCAGCATAACAAGCCTTTTCAGTCTACGGACTCTGAGTTCGTCCCGAAAAAATGATGGAACTGTTTCCATCAAATTTGGCAAGGAAAAGGAAGAAAGTCCTTCTATCTTCTAGACTCTCTTTATGATTGAACCATGTGTTCCTGAATCAATTTCCGAGCCAGATCCCAAAAAGCTTGTCCGACACTTTAACAATGATGGACATCCTATCCATTACTATAAAGACAAGTATGGTCATTGTTTTTGGGATCCTTTTTGCCAATGTTCCTATTGTACAAATTCTCCTGATGAGGTAAATCCATATGATAGACCTCCACATCGACGGAAAAAGCCAAAAGATAAGGAGTACCAAAGATACTTAAACGGAGACACCTTAGTAGATACTCTTGGTGAATGCGATAAATACCAGTTTATGGTTTCTTATGCACCACCTTCACTACCAGAGTTTAGTATTACACCACAGGTTTCACCAGATCCACCAAGATCACCTCCACCATCTCCTCCTCGAAAAACAAGCTCTCTCCCCGTTCTATAAGCCAATCTTAAAGTGGGCAAAGAAGCATTCCTATCCACTTGAAGCCCCAGCAGAAACACCACCCATTTCCTCCATTGCCATGTTTCATGATACTGACTTTCCCCCTCTTGTTAGAAAAAGTTCTAAACTTTCGTTTCCCGCCCCGATGAATTCATTGATTCGCAAGGCAGATACCGCCATGTTCCCAAAATACCTACCCCCACTGATGTGGATGAACATGGGAGATAGAGAAAGACTACTGCTGCTGAAGCTATTTTAAATTGGCAATCAAAGACTCTGTTAGCACAGAACAATGCTTTCAAAGCAATTGATTCAAAGATTGGAAATGTGCAACAAGATCTTCGAAAGTATGATGAGACCATAAAGAAAATGGTTTCTGAGTTCCAGAAAAGGCTAAATGCCTTGGAATCAGGACAACATCTTGGGTACCATCATCTAGAGAGCCCAAAGCCGAGAGATAGAAAAGCTCAAAAGACAAATCCAACTCTTTGAAGAAGGAAGGTTCAGACCTTTCGATCAATTTGCAACTCCAGTAAGAACTGGGTACTTACCTCCACCACCCCAGACGTCTATCTTTGCTGCCATTCTAGAAGATTCTTTCAGAAAGGAACCAGATATGGCAGAAGTACGAAATCATCTCAAAAAGTTGAATCAAATTCAAAAGGAAAGAGGAAAAGAGAAAATTCATGAATAATCAAGCTCGGCTGTCATAAGAGAAAAGCCAGATCGGATGATGCTAGCAAATCCATAAGAATCCTTTCTAAAGAATTTGAGTGTTCAAGAACATCCTGATCCTGTCCAAAAGCTTGATCCTACCCTTCCAAATGATCAGACTCTATTTACAGCCGAACAAACTATTCTTACCACCTCTGATACTGAATCCGATCCAATATCCTTTTCATCCTCCTCATCATTCTCAATCCCCGAAGATGATTCCCTTCCTATTGTACCAGTAACTTCATCCATATTCATGGCTGATCCTCCATATCAGGAAATGGAATCAAATTACTCTGACCTAGAGATTGTTCGGGACAATCCGAGAAATCATGTGTCCATGGCATCAAAACAGTTTTTCACCATCGATGATATCCTCTATCATAAATGGCCAGAAAGACTTGAGGAATTTCATACTTGGTTGAACACTCAATACATTACCAACCATGATATGAATGATGTCCTTTACAATTTTATCACGAGATTCACAGGAAGCCTCAAGCTTTGGTGGAAATCAGTGTCAGAACAAGACTAGATTCATTTTCTGATGTCATTAGACTTTAGCCATGCCATTACTCTCTTATATCACTTTTTTGTGGGAAAACCCACCGACCTCATAGAGATGAAAAGAAGAGAGTTTTTTGAAAGAAAATGTTGCTCTCTCCAGAAGAAACATCTTGATAAGCATTATCGAATAATGCTTCAGCTTTTTTATCAAATTGGAGCTGATTCAAATTTGAAGCATGTTTTCTTAACTTCCATCCCTAAAGAACTATCCCAGATGGTTGAAAGATCATTTTTTCGAAGACAAAGGAGAGTACATGATATTCCCTTGGGAGAAATACAATAAGAAATCCATCTATGCCTTGAAGAAATATGTCTAAAGCATCATATGGTCCACTCCTACATCACAGATGATAAAAGTCTCGAGACAGCTTGCTCTCGCCAGAAGTTGAAAATCAAATGTTCCAAGCAAGACTGCGATGGTACTTGTGGTAAGTATTCCCGGAAGAAGAAACACTTCAAGAAGTTCTGGATGAAAAAGTCCAAATATGGCCACAAGAACTTCCGAAGAAAGAAGAAATGGCGATACCTACGGAAAAGAAAGGATCGCACAGGCCATAAAAAGTCGAATCGTTGCTTCATCTCGCAATAAAAAAGGACATTTTGCCAAAAACTGTTCCCAAGCCAGAAAATGTCAGCATCATTTGATACATCAAATTGAGAATGAAACAGGTATTTCTCTTGAAAATGATAATATTGAATCATTGTTCTCTGTTGATGAAGAACCACCTGAACAAATTCTTAGTGTTATTCCATGTTATAACACTTGCAGCGAAACAGATTCAGATTCAGAATCTGAAGACATTTTTCACATATCACCCACATCTGCAGAACAAAGCTTTGACATATTTTCAAGTTAAACTCACTGTCCCCATTTCCCTGTAAAAATCTTCACCTCAAAGTTTGTTAAGCCTATCACTGTTATTGCCCTCATTGATACCGGAGCAAGTTGTTCAATTTTGGATACAAAAGTTCTTCCCGAAGAATATTAGACTCCATATGTCCGATATTTCAACTCTGCCTTAGGAGATACTTTCTCTACAAATGTGAGAACCACTCCTGTGACTATCCAGTTCTTCCCCCAGTGTTCTATAACCACAAAAATCTTCAGATCAAATCTTCCTAATAAAGACCTAATCATTGGTTGGGATGTCATGACCCAAATCTCACAACTTTGCATCATTTCTGGAAAATGTCTTAGGTATAAGGACCAATTCTCTGAATTCGTCAACATTCAGAAACTTTTTTCCATTACCCGATCATGCAAAAATTGTTAGAATCTTACTCAGAATCCCATTCGGAATTCGCTCAAAAGTGTTCCTATCTTTTGTGGGAAAACCCAGAATTCTTTGTTCGCTTTCCTTTCAAGAAAAATGAAGATATAAATCCAACCAAGGCGAGTCACATGGGAATGAAGCCAAAACACTTGGCTTTAACTCAAAGGGAATGCTCAGAACTATTGCAACAAGGCCTTATTGAAATCTCCAACTCTCAATGGGCTTGTGAAGTATTCTATGTCAATAAGTGTGCTGAGCAGAATAGAGGAAAAATGAGATTGGTAATCAACTATCAACCTCTAAACATTTTTCTCAAAGATGATAAATTCCCTTTACCATCAAGAGTTTCCCTCTTTATTGGGTTAACAAATGCCCATATCTGTTCCAAATTCGACCTCAAAGCCGGATTTTGGCAACTGAGCATCCATCCTGAAGATAGATCCAAAACAGGATTCTGTATTCCGAACTAGCACTTTCAATGGAAAGTTCTTCCTTTTGGCCTAAAGGTAGCACCATCCCCTTTCCAAAAGGCCATGTGTTGTATCTTCCAACCAATTCTCACAAGTGCTGCAGTATATATTGATGATATCCTACTCTACAGTCCTGATGAACAGTCACACTGCCAACTCCTTGAACAATTGGCAGAAATTGTCAGAAAGCATGGCATTATGCTTTCTCATCGAAAGCTAAATATTGCTAAAACAGAAATCGAATTTCTTGGTATGCATCTCAACAATGGTACATACTATCCAGGGCCGCATATTGCTCAAGAACTGTTAAAATTTCCTGATGAGAATTTCATGAAGAAAGAAGTTCAGCAATTTCTTGGGATAATTAATTATCTCAGGGATTTTGTCTCAAACATTGCTAAGCTACTGATTCCACTCCAGACCATGTTAAAGAAGAATCCTCCACCTTGGGGAAAATCTCAGACTAAAGTAGTTGCTAAACTTAAGGAGGTTATGCAGAATCTCCCACCATTGAAGATACCATTCATAGGTAAAAGAATTCTCCAAACAGACGCCGGATGATGAATCTTGGACAACCATCCTGCTTGAAGAAATTGATGGTAAGAGACACATTTGTGCTCACAAAAGTGGAAAGTTTTCTCAAGCTGAAATGCATTACTATTCTACTTTCAAAGAAATCTTAGCAGTAAAAAATGGAATCAAGAAGTTTGAATTCCATCTTATCGATCATAATTTCTTGGTGGAATTAGATATGGCATCTTTTCCTTAGATGACCAAGTTTAAACAAAAGCATATCCCAAATTCTCAGCTGCTTCGATGGGCTGAATGGTTTTCAAAATATTCTTTTGAAACCAAACATATTCCCGGAAAAAAGAATGTGCTTGCTGATTTCTTGTCAAGACCAAAAGCACCGGCCAAAATCAACATGTACATCAAAAGACCTGCTTTCCACATACTCAATCATGGCGTAAAATACAAGATTGAGAAGATCAAATACTTGCCAAGCTAGAAATATCCCCAGGAGATTATTGAACAAATCCAGAATGATAATCTCACTGAAAATCTGGAAAATCTCATGTGGTAATGCCACACAGATCTGTTCAGATTCAATGAAGGTTCGATTTTTTATCCTTGTGGATTAAATTCGAAATATCCATTTATACATTCTCTTATCTGGAAAGAAGATGATTTCCCTTATCAGCTCAAAACGCTATTATGGTACTCAACCAATAAGTATTTGATAGCTATTAAAATCCCAACTAGAAGATTCATCGCCAATCTCATAAGGATATTCTTATTCGGGAGAAATATTGAAAGAGAAAGTGATCAAAATCTTTTAGACTTTCTCAATTGGTTCTATCCTTTTACTCACTGGAAACATCTTTTGGAGAAAGAACTAAGAACCACGACACCAAATCCTGAAGTCCACACTATCCTGTTTTTCCAACGTCCATGGCATTTTTTCAGAAATAATGACAACATCATTAATGCTCCACTGGAAATAGAAATCACATCCTACAAACCTCATTTGGACAGCAGAGAAGCTCGAATTCACAAATCTTATCCAAGATTTGTTAGATCTTGTGAACACCAGTACCGAGAACTCCAGATAATTTTGTGCCAAGAAAACAAAATCATTCCTGAAGATGTATGGAATTATAATGTACCCACTGCATGTGATTATTATGACTTAGCACCAGAAGCTAAGGAAGCACTCAGGCAATTCAGACAAGCTACGTCATCCCAAGATAATGAAATTACAGGTGTAGATGACATTGTCCAATCCACTCAGGACCTCTATGCACTTTGGGGAGGTCCTCTTTCCCAACTTAAGAAGGTTATAAATGGGTTACTAACAATTTAATGGGTCTTAAATGTGTATTAATAAGGTTACCTAACAAGCTTAAATGAATCATAATCAAGTCATTTTTATCTTTTTAAAACTTTCTGACTTTTTATTTTTTTTATAATTTTTTATTTTCTTTTTTTCCTTCTTTCTCAGTTGATGGCTATCACGGTGATAGTTGGCAACCCACCACAAGTAAGGGATAAGCTCCCCAACCTCTGGCGTTGGTGGGGCTCAAATCTCATCAATTTGGCAAGATTTGAGCTAGCTAGAGGTCAGGGAGCCTGAGTTCAAGATTTGACCTCTAGCGAGGTTTAAGCTTGTCGGCGTTGAGCAAGAGCTTATGTGACATCCAGATTTCGCTGGACCTCAAGTACGTAACGGTTCATGACAGGTCGACGAATTTGTTGTCAGACTACATCATTGGCGCCACTTTCGACCGCCGTTTCATCATTTCCATCACCAGACCGAGACATCACGTTTCGTGATGGTCTTATGACGTACCCTTGTGGTCACGTCTTTGCCACGTTGAGACGATCCGATTTTCATATAGCTTATCCTCTCGTCAAAAATCTTCTTACATTACTCACGAGACCAGCCCCTTCCACATTTGTACCTTTCTAAAACAAGCCTTTCGTGCAAGCACCCGACATCTTCATGCACATGTCCAAATCCCGAGCGACTTGGCAAATCGACCGAGCTGAAGGCCTGTAGCATGCAACGGCCATGCGTACGTCCCTAACATCTTCTCCATGCAAGAAAAAAAAGACATTAAAATGCATGTGGCCATGTGCACGTCAAATGGAGTCAACGAAAGAGGGTGTTGACCCATGCAACAAATGAAGACACGTTCGTGCATGAGGAAAGGGAAGTGCTGGCCAGAATTCTCGGTGGAAGTCCACGTCTTCCCCACCCGTCTCTGCCTCCTGCTGCCACCGGGATCCCCTATGTTGACCCATGCAGTCAACAAAAAAAAGAACGGCTTCTCTTCAGCTGGACAGCGAAGCCGAGGACCTCGACCAAGCGGTGGCCACGCAGCAGCTCCTCTTGCGCTGGCAAAAGAAGGCCCGGATGAAGGCCCACGTCTTCTCCACCTGGCTCCGCTTCTTGCCGCCACCACACCTGTGTTTGTTGACTAAATTAGTCAATCAAAAGAGGAACAAAACCGGCCATGGACGTGAGAAGACGGAAGACTTGAGAACGAAACCACGAGCGAGAGGGAAGCGAGAGAGAGAGAGAGAGGAAGAGGGGGGATCGTTTCCTCTTCGCCCACGCGCGTAGCCGCCGTTGTCACCCCGCCTAAGCCAGTCCAACCTCCGGCGCCATTCCACCCGTGCTTCATCGACCACTCACACCACACGCCGCACCACCCACGTCACCAACCTCCTGTGCCGCCGTAGGCTCGAGTTTCGGTCGCCGTCGCGTCGTTATCGCTGTGAACCGGTGTATTTGCTAACCCAGTGAGTTTATGCACTAAACTCTTCTTAGTAGGCTAATGACGTTTAATGGGTGTTTATATTTATTTAAGTGTAATTAGTTTAATTATTAAATATTTTCCGGAAATTAGGCCGGGGTAGCCGGTGATTGGAATTTCATGCTGATTGCAATAGTGTGGTTAATTTCTGTAATCGAGTGTTAAATTGTGCAGATTTAAGTGCTGATTGGAAATTTGGTCATTTATTCCAAAATTTGTGAATTTCAATATTTATTCAGAAAATCCCGGGTGTCAGGTTTTAAACACCGAAAATAATATAAACCAGTGGGATTTTAAAAAGAAGGTTATGAATTTTTCGGGTTCAATCTGACCGTGTATTCACACACAACTATTTTCACCGAGTGTTTTTAATACGAAAAAAATAGGTCGGGATCATTATTTTAATTAAGGCATTTGAGTGCAATGCACAGTGTCCTGGGCCGAGATTGATTGGTCGTGTGATGGTTAAGAGAACCCATCCCCGAACTGTGTCGGATAGACGTTACCCTATACGGGTTACCTACTCATTGGGTTTTGGGTTGCAGTAGATTCTGGACCTATGCTCTTTCGGGAAAGCCGTCTTTGAGAAACATAGCTGTGCTCAATGGGGTGAGACGATGCCTGGCAATGCCGTAGACCGCCGAACTTAGGAGTAGGCCATACCCTTGAGAGGCGTAATTATCAATTGGAATGCATGATGGATTGAGTTTGATGCGCCGGATTATGATACAAAACTGTGTAACATGGTATGGGATGTGTCATAACGGTTTGGCTTTATAATCGGGACCCCTGTGATTTATTGAGTTGAGTGAGGCATTTCAATTGTTGTGTGCATCGATTTTATTCATGGTGGATATGAACTGTACTGACCTGCAGGGTGGATTTGAGGCGATGTAAGTCTCTGTTGTTGTATGATTGTGTGGTTATGACGCTTCTAGGCGTATTACCCTCCTAATCGGGGTTTAGAGCGTGAACTCACTGAGATTTATATTTCACCCCGTCATTGGCTTAAATTTTTAAGGCCATAGAGTGGAGGACCCGAAGCCGAGTTGTGGTGATCTGAGGTGTAGGTTAGATAGGACAGCTTCTTTTTGAGAACTAGTCTTTTGTAGACTTGTGGTTGTTGACTTTTGTATATGACTCGATGTGTATATAAAAACATGTTTTGTTTGTGAATCTGTTTCCTGCTTTTCTATCCCAAGCTATTGATGTCAGGGGATTAGTAATTCGCTTCCACATGTGCAATAAAATAAAAGGGTCGGCGACTCTGCTTGGGAAGTCGCAAATTTTATCGACCAGAGAGGGATGGGCACGTGCTCAAAGTTCGGGGTGCGACAGCTTAGCCTTGCCGAATCTCGCAAGGTGGAGCCTCGCTTGAGGTAGGCAGATCCAACTTTGGTTGATTTTAAATTTTGAGCATCTATATTGATGTACTATTACAAAAACTTCTCATAAGATTACTTGGAAATTTGAGACTTAAAACTATAGATAATTAGAGGTATCTCAAAAAATTGAGCCGCCAACTAGATGTGATCTGAACAGTTAAAAATGTTTATCATTGAGTATTTTTTTTAACCAAAAAGAGAATCAATTACGTAATTTCTACTGTCCCTTAACTATTTCCGTCCCTAATGAGCTATAATAATTATGGACTATATAAATCCTATTGAGTGTGATTTTATTTTTTGCTTTGATTTAGTTTTATTTTGATTTATTATAAAGTCACCACTCATTTTCTATGTTTTCATCAATTCAATACGATAATACGAATTAAAAATCTACACTTTGTTTCACGTGTTTCCTTTCACGATGATTTTCGACAAGTATATTGCACATGCCCAACTCTGATTGATACGTTCCTTGATAGTGTCACAATATGATACTATCAAACATTATTAAAGTTATCTAATGCCCAATGTTCATATTGTCGTCTAGTAAATCGTCCAGAAAAAGAGATGCGATGGGAATATCGCTTTAGTAAAAGTCTGGAATTCTTTAGACGAACGACTTTTCAAAAAGCCGTGTTGGCAATCTCGCATTTCATTCTCAAAGCCGAGGAAAATCTGTCCCCATTAACCTTACATACTTCTACAATACCTATTATTGAGACAAATGACGAGGCAAACATATCTATGTTTGGCGTAAATTCCACAAAATGATAGATCAAGTTCATGTTGGACAAATGCTGGAAACATTGATACAGACATGTGCGAATTACTGGTCGACCTAGAGTAACCCCTTGAGAAGTACAAATATTTCAAAATTATGACTACAGTCTACATTTGACTTGGGAATCTATAATATATATTGTCTTGAAGGGGCCATGAGAACCACGTCACCCAATTTTACTAATGATTAAGTTTGCACGTAAGCGATCTTCATAACTTGTAATTTATCAAGCAAATAAAAGGTAGAAAGAGATTTGGAAGAAATGTTCAGCCTAACATTTTATCTTACTATAAATGGTCTTCCAACATGTGTAAAGGAGATGAAATCAGTCCCACTTACAAAAAATTGGGATTCAAAAGGGTCTAACTCTGGCTCGATTATTATATATGATCATGTCAATGAGTGGCCAGATTTTTGTTTTACCATTCGTTATTTGATTCGATAATGCATCATCGGCAGCAGCACGATTATGTATGCGGAGAAAAAAAGACACCAAAGTCGTATCGTAACAATTTTATATTAAATATAAGAGGTCAAATCAACTTTGAAAAGCAAATCAGTGTATATGGCACCTGGAAATGGAGTCCTGAAATTTCAATGTCTCGAGGGACATCAACAAGCTGCCCCTTTGAGTTGCTGGGTGTCCCATCCCTCAGTACCTCGAAGTCATCCCGTAATTGGAACTCGAACCAGGTTCTTGGAAGAGATCGTTTTCGCACCATGCATGTCGACCGTGATCATCGATGGCCGCCAACATTTGCCCCAGTTAAGCTTTGCTTAAGATCCCTCTCATCCCGCTGGGCCCTGATGGCCTAGCATGGTACCAAGACCTGATTTAGTTCCCTTCTTTGAGTAGATTGCTTTGGCAGTTGCCTTCTCCTCCAGGAATCTGAGATCTGCAGTGCTTATGACATAGGTTTGAGCAGCTTTCCTTCATTCAGAAGTTACCAGATCTCTGGCCTTGACTGTCTTTAAGCATCGAATGGGGCCTTCCGCCCGTTTCAGTGGCCTAGAAGACAGCCACTTCCGCGGCTTGCTCTGCACACCCCGGTTTGGAAGTTTCAGAGGCTGAGTGGAAGTTTTCAGGTTTCAGTTGTCCATCAGCACTTGGCCTAAGCAAAAGAAGCCTAAATGAGATATTTGCTCAGTTTATCTGGTCACACTGCCCACATACTCTGTTGGCGTTGTAATCCTAAATGATGGATATGCATTGCCGGCACAAAGCTATTTGATTCCGGCATTCTACTAGGGGGAATGTCCCTCGACCCAAGGGTGTCCACGCGACCAGTGGTCTGAATCTGAGATGTAATCGTCTTTTGTGGGAACGATGCATATGACTTGTTGCAGCCTAATCCATTGCCGGTAACTACCCAATTATTATTATTATTATTTTTAAATTGAGTATATGTTGGTCAAACTGGATCTCTTACGAATAAATGGAATGAATGAAACACTACATAGGGACAAAAAATGTATTTCCCCGATTTTTAAAAATGAGTTCAGGTGGGTCAAGTTGGATCTCTTACGGATAAACGGACTGAATGAAACATAAGTCGGTTTTTATGTACTAGGTTAAGAATCTAGGATGATTTTTCTTTCCCAACTTAATCGGTTTTCATGTCACCAATCTCTTGAGCCCTCACGTTCTTCTTTATTAAGATAGCGACAGTTCATTGAAAAGCAATCAAATTATTTGGATATCATATCTCCTTTTCTTATATTTCTTTCATTAAGAATGAATAAAATTGTCATTTTCAGCCTTTAGTCCAATGGAAATCGTTAAGATAAGTTATTACATGTTCACTTATTTTTTTTGACACGTGGTTCTCCACATTTTGACAATTAAATCCAATTTAGAGCATGTTAATCGATTTTTCTCTTATATTTAATAATCGGGTTAAATAAGGTAAATTTATCAGTACTTGACAAAGCTTTTGCTAAGCAAGTTCAGGACATCAAAACTACATCCAACTTCAAGGTACACAGAATGCCGCCTTAGTTCTTCCAAATCAAAGCAGGTGCATTGCTACTGCTACTTGCTTTCCGAGGATCCATCTCAGCAGTCCGACAACAGCTAATCTCGCCAGCAATTTCGAGTGTTGACTGTTAAATTATGTCTTGAATTTGAATCCATGCGCCCAAATTAGATGACACGACACATCTCTTTTGCCTTGATAGCAACAGGAGCTTCTTAGATTGGCCGCACAAGCGAAGCGCTTTATCGTTGCTGCACGATTAGAGGAGCTCAACATAAACGCGCAAAAAGGAAGCTCTGAACTCAAGGGTGGTTTTGTACTGTGAGCTTTGGGGGTATAATTTAAGGCTGGGAAACACTCAAGTCTGAGCAATTATAACTCAGTAATTCTCCGATTTCTTAGTAGACTATTTGTTGGCCACTCTCTTCATATAGTAGGAACCGACACTATTGTGTTCTTTGTTTTTCCTCTCCGGTGATTACACATTAATTTAATTGCAAGATTCGACAGTTTCTGCATTATTTTACAACATTGACATTGCTCAATCAATACCGAGGCCCAAAATCATATAGCCATGGAGTGGAGACGAGTTCTTAGCATAACAAAAGCTGTTCAGGAGGTGACTCATTGTAAGATTTGTTCCAGTATTCAAATCTTACAGTAATGCCATCCTTTATCCTCCATCAAGATCCAGATTTGGCTTCACTGTTGTGCTTATCCGTCTGCAAATAGGAGAGTTTTCCGGTGACAGAGTCGTCCTTCGTCTGGTGAAGGTACCAACGGATAAATTATGTACACTCCCATATGGACAAATGCTGTCACAGGCCGGATCTCGTAATGTATTTTCACTCCAATCAGGCAAACTTCTATATCAAGATGATCGTAAATAAGATACATTTTCTTTCTCATTTTTTAACTGCATTTGAGCTATCACGAGGCATGAGAGAATTAAAAGTTCAGAGAGGTGAAAAAGAAGGAACAACAATTCCAGTCAAGTAAGGAACGGTACATTTTCATGACTACTCACTGCTAGAACTTCAGGAAATTTATAGAGTAATGACCTTCCTGTCTGGGAGATCTGTTTCACTTCAATTCTAAGAACTGTTATATAAAAAGTTCCACATGTATATACAAGAGGGTGGATTACTTGTAGATTATAACGCACAATTTTCAATCAAAAACATCATATAGGAAAAATGAAGAGGGATTCATCTCTTCTTGCCACTCCCTTTCTATTTTGCTTACCTCTGGACTTGCAATTGCCCTTGTTCTTGTTCCTCTTTTCCACACCAGGAAACCAAGCACTCCCCGAGGACCATTAACCAGCGCCTAACGACAGCCTGCCCATCCCTCTTCACATCATTGGCTTTTTGAGCTTTCACTGGGGCAGAATTGCATCCTTCGCATTCATGCTCCAAAGACAACGTGTTTGCACTGACCAAATGCACAACTGGTGCTGGAACACCGTTGGAAGATGAAGAGGAATCCTCGGAAACTTCAGTCAGATCTGGCAACTCGCAAGAGCTCACAGTGCTTCCATCTTTGGGGAATAAAACTTTTATAATCTCTTCCTTGCATTTGTTTGATTTCACGTCTAAAATGATGGCATGGGGACACAACAAATTGGAACAATCTGCACCGAAATTGGTAATTACAAGGGGATCGTCAACTTTTTTGAATGCTTCGGCGAGAACACCAACTGAAGTTTTCTGTAAGTTCCTCTTCTGGCAATGTGAGAGAATATGAAGAAACTCTGTAGGTAATTGCTCAGAAATCCAACTCTTACCCAGCAAATCATTGAGAAAGTATGGACTGATGCCAAAATTTAAGTGAAGCAAACAAACCAACAGAACCAACTTCAAGACCAACAGCGGGTAGTACTCCGTCACATTTAGTTTTGATCTTTTGATCCATTCTCTGGTTTCTTCCTCATTGCAAAGCAGCTGCCTAATAGTGCTAGTAACGAACCCAATGATGGGCTCCAAGCAATTACTCAGGTTGAAACTGTGTCTGCGCTTTGCTAAACCTTCATGGCAGATTAGCCATTCAACTAGAGAAGACTTGGTTGCATAAAACTGCCCTTTGGAGCAAGAAAACAAAATCAAAAGTCGTTCCAACAGATACAAAAAGCAAATCGGTGTCATGGAGTTTCTTTCAGTCCAATTAGCATTGCAAGTATCTGCCAAAGCTCGATAAAGGTTCCAAGCCAAAGAGATTTCCACGGGTCCATCGCTAGCCTGAGGAAGTTCTGATGGTAGATCCCGACAAAGGCATTCCATGAATGCCTCCCATGACGCATTTCCTTTAAATGATTCTGCAATTTTCCTGTACAAATCATCATCGAGCATTCCAGACCCAAGAACCAAAGTCGCAAGCTCACCCATCTTCCCATGTGAAAAATCCTTCTTCGAAATTATCAGGTTTATTGTTCTTCTAAGTAAAAGGCGAGAAGTCTGACTTCCTCTTAGAGATATCATATTCTCTGCTGGTGATATTCGCCAGTCAAGAGGAAATATGTGACCAAAGTACCTCCTACAGGATGTGTCGATGAAACCCTCCAGTGCCCTGCTATCCCGGAAGGAGGGATTGGGACAATCGAGTTCTTGAAGGAACTTTGCAACCTCATGTAAGAGAACAAGACATCTGCTTTGCCAGAAGTTCGACAGAGAACTCTTTGCCAAAAACAGATAAAGTGCATCCAATTTGTCCAGGAGCTCCATACCAAGAGAAGTAAGCTCAGAATACCAATACTTTTGAGCAGCAGAGACCAATTGTCGAAGCTCCAAAGCAACCAATTGTCCATTTCTTCGAAGAGTTCTTTTGTCTATGTTTCTGACCCAGTCAGCATCTGGGTTTAGAAGGTGATAAGTTCCTTGCATGTTGGTCCGTTGCTCCAAAACACCAAAGTAATTCAAACAGAACTCCCAACAGCACCTATTTTCCATTTCCTCAACCATCTCCACACATTCTACACACTTTATAATTCTAACAATCTTCTCTCTCCAAAGATTCCAAAAGCAGACCAATGAGTCAATGGAAATCTGATTCCCCAGGATCCGTGGTTCAGAATACTCCATTGGGTCGACAAGCCAATCATATTCCCAAAAAAAATTAGAGATATTTTGACGAAGATGAAAGTCCAGAATATTTCGAGCGCATAGTATTTCACCTCTGACGCTTCCATTTCTCCTGGAAGCACTAAAACATTCTTTCAATTCAGCCAGGCTGCTCTGTTTGTTTAGCAGAATGCTCGATTCTACAGAAACGTATTGGTAGAAGGCAATAGGCTTGTACTTTGCAAGATGTTTGGCTTTCGCTACCAGCTCCTCCTTTTGTGCAAACTGCTTCAAGGGCCACCCTTTGCTTCCAGGAGCCCAAAGGGAATAGAATAACACGTACCACAGGATATTCATTGACGCTTCTTTGTTTTGTCCACTCTTTCCAAGTAGATCAGCCTCGCGAAGGATGTCACCTTTCATCCTCACAATCTTTGCTGCCACCGAAAAGTTACCAAAGTCTTCCTCCAAACTGATAAGCTCATCAAGGCATCCTAGCCTCTTGAGTAAGTTTCGCATTGAATCAATGCAACGAAAAGCCTTCACATACTTCATCATGGCCCTGTAGTCTCCGAGGTCATAGTGATGAAGGGCACAACTCTCTAAAAAGTCTTGTTCCAATTTCTCTATTTCTTTACTTTTCTTTACTATTCCCCTGTCCTCATTTCCCAGCCTTCTCCAATTCCCAATATATTGCAGACCCATTTCAAAGAGTTCTCCTTTGGCACAATTGGACAAGCACTTGGAGAAAAAATTTCCCCTTGCGTATGCCTCCGCTGCACGACTGTAGTGCCCAGCCAGAGAAAAACACTCTCCAGCTTTCTGCAAAGCAGATTCTCCACATTTTTCCATAATTATACTACCTGTTGAAGCACAAAAAAATTTAATGTTAGTCCTATTTCTAGTGTCCTGATCTTCGCGTAAGATTTAATAACTTCCCGATGTTTAGAAGATAAAAATTAGCAGAGGGACATTTGGAAGCTGCCAGAGATGCTCTTGCACAGCTCAACCATATTGTCCGATGTCAAGATACAAAACAAGATCAACGTCCAGAGGTGGCTACAATAACAAGAAGTTGCTGATAAACCATAGTATATATGGAGTATTCAACTGATAGCCACGGCTTTTCTAACCTTATGGGTGTGGTCAGTGTTAAGAACTTTGCAGCTCAAATTTTTCCAAGCTCATAAGAGTGCAGAGGCGTGTTGTCATATACAAAATAATCAACTTCTAAAAGCGAAGGCATAATCATGAAGTCAACTTTATTTGCAGCTGCTCGAAATTCGAATCACCAAAACCATTTGGGAAAAACAAGACAGACTGAATTTCTTTTGTTGGAAATTTTGAGAGAGAACATTTGATCATATGAATAAACAAGAGGGTACCATGCATGTAAAAACTATTAATAAGAGGATAATTGAGATCGATGTCAAACTACCTCGTTCTTAGGCAGCTTTGACATCACTACGACAAGAAGAAATATAAAGAAGCAGCATAAAGCATATAAATTGTCCATCTTATCATTTCGAAAGAAATTGAAACAAAGTAAACATCATACCTGCTTTCTCGTATTCCTTCAACATGTAGAAACACTCCGCTGCAGAGTCGGCCACTCCAATTGCTTCAAAAATCTCTGCAGCCTGCCTTCGAAGGTCAGAAGACTCTTTTGGACTTAAAACATGCTTGAGATCTGCATCTGCTTTGAAAGCAGAGGCTTTAGCCAATTTCTCCCCGTATTCGTACCTTGCTCGCACAAAGCACATCGTTGCCATTCGGTAGTTACCCTCATGTAAGAGCTTGCAAAGTTTTAAATAAAAAAGAGAGATCAACAGCTTCTTCAGAGAAGGTGAAAAGAAGAAAAATAGAAAAACACGGTCCTCTTTTATTGGAAAAATCAGTGGTGTAGCCTTGAACCAAGAAAAGGCACTGCCATTGACCTGATAACCTCAAAAAACGATAAAGATTCAAGGAAAATTGATATCATATGGTTTAACCATTGTGTCTAAATGAAGCAATTGGCCAAATTATTAAAAGACCAATAAAGTTGGCAAATCGATCACCATACTTTGTACCATAGAACGTCCACATTCTACACACTTTTTTTAGGATCAGTCATACTTCTACAGTCATTATTGTCATTCCAAAATCCCTAGCATTCACAGATCATGTTGACTCCAAATGAGGCCAATATAACAATTCCTTGAAGAGGAAACAAACAATAAAGAAAAGAACAGAAAAACAGCAAACCTTAAAACCTTGTGACTTCCACTCCTCCGGCGTGCTCCTGACCTGCATTGCTTCTGCACGGGCATGATCTACCGACCTAACTTGAACGAGGCACTTCTTCTTCCAGTAGTCGAACATTGGTTTGGAGAAGTCCAGGGCATTCTCACATATCCACAATCTCTGTCTTGTCCGAGTAATTGCAACATACAATTGCTTCAATTCAGAGCATAATATATCGTGCTTCATGTCATCGAAACTTGGGGAAGACCATTGAGAGCTGTTATCGAGCAAAGCTTGCTCCTTCATGTATCCATAAATGACCCTCCATTGATTTTTCAGAGGTGATGTGCCAAAGAAGTTGTGCAATAAGACGTCCTACACGATGTCACAGCAAAAAAGTTTCAAGTAAAAACATCTGATTTAAGACCGAAATGACAGATTTCAAGTTTCATGAATACATCGACAGATCTAAAAAATTTAGGAAAAGAATATTTGGACTCATTCTGACACACCAGCCAATCAAGATCAATCGTGAAGTTGCAAGATCTTTGATATTGTCCATTAAGCTAGAGAATGATGTCGACATAAGCCCCAACAAATTCTACATTATGTGTATCTAGATGCCACTGTCTACATACAAAAAAGGGTACGCAGGATGAAAATGCAAATCAAAGCTTTTTACAGAATAACAGCTGGCAGCAAATTGGTCAAGACCCATTAGAAAAAATGTTCATGAAATCTCTATTGCTGCTACCACTAAAATCCCATGGCAAACAATCCAAAAAAGACACGCCTACCTGAAATTCCAACCCCTTGCATTCCACTATCGTCAGAACTAGGGCTTGCCCTCTCACAAGGTTTGAAACTTCATCTCTAGAGTGATCATCTCGAACCAAAATAACCTGCTCTGCTCCAAAGCCAACGAAATTGCCACTAACATCATGGTTGCCAAAAATTGATAGTATGGCACCTTCTTCATTCTCCGAGTCAAGTAAAATTGGGGCTTCGCCACTTATGAAGCTAGTTTCGGGGTCCAAAGCATCAACGTAAAAAGGGAAAAAATGGTAAAGAAGATCAACAACGCTCTGCGCCAGTTTGAGTATACCAGCATGAGTGCGGAAGTTCTGGCTCAAATGGAAAGTTTTGGAAAGACAACCCTTTTCCATTCTGATATCAGGTCCATCCATTGAATCTATCAAGAACTCTTTGTAGAAAAGGGACCTTACATCTTCAAAACTGAAGTCTACTCCCCTTGCGATAGTTTGCGCGGTGTCGCCAGAAAACACAAAGCCCTCATCAACATTTCTACATATATACTTGAACAGTGAAATTTGCCTCATGGTCAGATCCTGCACTTCATCAACATATACAAAATCCACCAAATTACCGGTAAACTGCCCATGAAAAAGACGGCGATGAAGATCATTGACAAGATCGGCCAAATCAAATTCACCATTTTTCATTTTCATCTTTTCATAATCCTCAAACGCATCATAAATTTCTTCTCTTCTCTGAACACTCAGAGTGGAGACGCGACCTTCTGAAAGTGAAACATAAGCTAGTCTGTCCAGTTTGCCTTCACAACCATCAGCTGGTTGAAGACCACCCTTTATACAGGACATTATTTCAGTGAAGACTCTGGAAGGATCAAGCCTCCTTCTTGTCTTGTCATTGAAGTGAGGCCAATAAACTGCACAAAACTTTTCGTAAGTAACCTCCTTTGCTCTTACAAGACTTTGTAAGGCAACTGGTCTGGAATTGTAGGTTTGGCCATGACAAAACTCCCTTAGATCAGGAAACCTTTCAAAGAATGAAGCCCCAACTGTTCCATCTAGCATCATCAGAAGCTTATGAAAAGTTATAATAAGGGGATAAGAGTTGGGAGATATATCTACAAATGAATCCGGGATATCCTTGAATAATGCTGCATCATCAACAATCTCACCAACTGAAGAGCTTTTAACTCTATGTTTTGCACCAATGCTGGAGCTGCAGGATTAATGAAGCCAGCAATTAGAAATGGAAATATATAGTTTTAACAAACTTATGGGAGTACCTCCACTACACATGCAATCTCATAATTGCTACTTTTAGGTAACTAACAGCAAAAAGGAAATTAGAATACCTGATGCACCAGGGTTGTAATGATATACTATGAGACACGGGTAGCGTTTACATCCGCTGGCAATAAAAATTTTCCCTCGCAGCAAGATTTGTAGAACGCATGGTCCTTTCTCCATTCTGGTTATAATTGCACAAGTTCTAAAAAGGACGATTTTCTTTTTATACGTACAATGCGACAATCACAAAATTTAATGTGAAAGTTTCCAACAAAATGGTATTGCAAACTAATAAGTGGCACGAAGACCAAAATAAGGAATATAGCTGCACAAACTAATGTTTAGTTTCAGCAAGCAGAAGATGTCAATCTCTAACATGCAATGATTAAATCTATTTTCTAGCTGCTATATCCGAGTGGTAGCACCCGAGCATGGCAAAGTGCTGATTTGACCCATGCGCTCTTGCCACATGTTATATTTCCTATCGAACTCTATAACATGAAGTATCTTGGTTGTGCTTCTCCGCTAGGAGGAAAATAGTAGCATGCCAAAGGGGTTATCTTCTTCTCCCGACTAATTCATAAAAATAAAATAAAATGACAATCCATTAACCCTTGCATATGTTTGTTCATTGTAAAAATTGCAGAATATTTATTCTATTGTTCAAACATCTTCCCATGACATTTTATGTACCTTCTAAGTTGAGATACGTGTTGTTTGACCGCAAAACATAATTTTGCACTGATAGTCACAAAAAGCTGGCGCAATACACAATCCTCTGCTCCTTCACCGATTTCCTCAACATTGATTTCCAGGGAGGCATCTTTGCTGTGGCTAATACCACTTTGGATTACCTGAAATCCCTTGGTTGCTTCATCATGCAGTTTCTCATTTCTAAACAACTTCATTGTCAGGACCGTAGTTTTACCGGTTCCAGATCGCCCAAGTATAAAAGTGCTCCTGGGGAAAAGAATTATCTCTTGTTCTTGCTCTGTTACTTCAAACGGAAGACTTGCTTCATTACCATCACTGTCATCGAGCAAATTTCTGACAATATCTGATGATAAGGGGTAGAATTTCATCAGAAGCAAACTCTCGCTCACTTTCACATTCTCCACATACAACCTACGATCTGAAGCATCAGCATCAGAACCACTCCCAAATTGACCTTCACTAGGACTTCGATAGCGGACAAAATCGAAAGTACACGCCCAGGTCTTCGGAACTTGCAGATCCCTATAACCGGAAGAGGCATGTGAAATGAAAGAAAATAGGGGGATAAGATCAATTCAAGATATTTTAGTCATCTATCCGGAAAAGAATGCTGTCTAATTTAGTAAGAGATGTGCTACCTATCTTAAGTAAGAAGAAAATATCAGACTTACCCCTCAATGCATTTCTCATTGCAACGACTAATAAAATCATCACTATATGTCTTGAATATGCTGTCCAAACGTTTGACCAATTTTACCACATCCTCTAAAGGCAATACATCCCATATCTTCAGGATTTGGATGTATCTCAGTTCCTTTACAATATCAGTCGTGCATATGACATAGAAACTGTCAGCTTTAAATTGTCTTACAATATGAGATGAGTGTTCACAAATTATATCCACATTTCTTTTCTTTGGTCTCCAGCCATTGGAGAGTTTTGACAGAAGGTTGATGATGGACATCTTTGTCCTGAGTGATGTCAGCTTTCGGAAAGAATTCAGGAAGTTGTCACTGAAAAGAACCTGAAATGACCATAGCATGGCAATAAGATATGTTGTCACAAATTCTTTGAAACTTAATGTTTATTTTGACAAAGAAATGTAGCCATAGAATACTGTTGAGCAAAAGCTTTTTACCTTCCACCTAGCATTTCTGAAAAGTACACTGCTTCCGTCAAGCAGGTCATCAAGCTCATTATTCTCTTTCTTCACATCTAAGATGGCTTTAGCCAAGTCCTTGTCATCATCAACATTGTAGAAACATCCACGACTCATAGCATTCTCAACCAAAGCTTCCCACACAGATTTGCTTTTTCTCAGTGTTTTCCCATTTCCCAGAATCCACAGACAATACCTATAGATAGGGAATAACTCTGGGATTTACTTGCTATATCACTCCAAGTAATTTGACGTGGTTAAGAGGATGCAGTACCTGGCCCGGGTAAGAGCAACATTGGTTCTCTTAGTATCGGACAAGAACCCAATAGTCCCACGTGAGTTTGATCTTACGGTGGATATTATAACAATGTCTTCTTCACCACCTTGGAATCCATCCACTGACTTCACCTTGACCGTAAAGCCCTTGATATTTGCATACCTTTTTCCTAGTTTAGCTTGAACTGCAGCAACCTGAGCTGCATAGGGAGATATGACACCTACTGTCAGATGTTCTTCTGACCCATCCCAGGCTGCAAAGAAAAGGAAATAAAACCATCACAAAAATGATATCATTTTATGAGGGTTGCAAAACTTCGAAAGAGATATCCTAGGAAAAGAACTATGAATGGCCGTAATCTACACCAATATGATTAAGTAATACATGTAATATCCATGTGCTCGAAGCAATATGTACAAAATTCTCTTGACATACCTCTGTACAGATTCCTCACTATCCTCGAGATAACTTCCACCTCAACAGGGTTTCTAAGGCTACAGCCGTCATCACCGATTTGTTCTCGTCCATCAGGAATATTTATGAACGAGTAAGGGCCAAACATCGGCCGTGGCAAAAGAGTTTTTCTGTAACTTTTGCTCTGCACATCTGGCGCATCCAAAATTTGGTCTTTATAGAAGTTTGAAGTCGGAAACAGACTTATTGATGGATGCATCCGGTATTGTATATTGAGAAGTTGCCTTGAATAACCCAGTGAACTCAATCGTTCAAACAGACTCCTTCCAAAACCAGCGATATTAGAAAGCTGTTGAAATAAAACATGATATAAAATTCAATGGACGTTAGGTATAGAACATTTGGCCCATCTAAGTTCAAATGAAGAGAAGGATATTACACATCTTTCAAAACCAAATGCATTGTTACTTTCAGATATTTTAACATTACCTTGCTTTCAACCATAGCAGGCAACTGACACTCATCTCCAACTAAAATCAGATGCTTGACACCAGGGAGTCGCAGAGGAATTACTGACTCGCATTCTTTCAACTGGGCTGCCTCATCGATTACCAGTAAATTGAGAGGCTCCATTTCCACGGAGTACAGCTTATATGAACTAGAAGCAGTGCAAAAAATCAGGGAAGCATGTTGATAACAGAAGTCGGCTATCATGTCCTTACTTGTAAAGTTTGGAAGTTTTAGATCCTTCAGAGAATCACGAACAGTTAGCAACAAGGAAAGGCATTCCTGTATCTTCATATATAAATTATATAGTGGACCCATGGACGTCTCAAATGAAAACAGGCTAACTTCATCACGTGAACGAGTTATCTCCATCATCTCCGAATCCAAATGCTCTCCACAGAATAAAGTTTCAAAAGAATCTAGTAAGTTAAGGAGGGATGTAATATTCTGGAAATTAGTTCTGGATATATGAGCACAGAAAATATTGAGGCATCTCCGCAGGGGCTGGACAGTTGCCTTGAATCGGTCCCTGAAAAACTCAAGAAATGATTTAAGCTCACTGCTTCCGCATCCACTCCCATCATCATCACTTCCTGATTTGCTTCTTTTTGTGTGTTCGTTTTCCAAAAATATGTGGTATTGACGGACACAGTTGGCAAGAGTATCTATCATGGAAGTTAGACTAGTGAATTTAGAAAAGCACTCTACACGATGTTCCAAGTATATTTCTTCAATGTCGGAATCAACTTTCAGCAGCTCCTCGTTCCCAAAAATAAGCATTTCAAAGTAACAGAGAAAACTTCCCGTTTCAGTGCTTATACCACTATCTGATTGCTTTAGCAGCTTTAGAACACAAGATGCCACTTCCTTGATGGCAACATCTGTAGGAGCACAAACAATGGTTCTATGTTTCCTTTTTAAGAGAGTAAATAGCAGTGTCGCGATGGTTTTAGTTTTCCCAGTTCCAGGAGGACCCCATATCAGTTCGACAGATGGCTTGTTTTCACATTGGAGTTTACTGAGACAGGCCCCAACTGCTTTTTTTTGGGATTCATTCAGATCATGGCACAATCTCTCGTCAAGGCTCTCACTTGCAGAACCATTACCTTCCGTAATACATATATTAGAAACTTTGTCAGCCTGCAACCAAAACACATTTCTTGTGATAATCCAGACCATGTAAATATGGTAGAAGGTTCTGAAACTTAATTGGTGTTAATATGATATAAAGAGCATTGCACAGCACAAACTCAAATCCCATGAAAAGTATAGTACAGAAAATTTTAAGGTCTAGTACTAATGAGTAAGTCGTCTCCAAGGAATTAATTTGCCCTATTGAAGACATAACTTCACTAATTTCCCATTTCTGCTTTCATCTCCACATAATGATGTGGATCAACTAAAAGAAACAATCATTCTTATCTTTTAATGCAACAGAATGGCTTAAAGCATCATTTATCTTATTTCCAGTGGAACTTACAAATCGACAGGTGTAAAATGAAGTTTTGAAGCTTAGAGGAATATAATAGCAATTTTAAGTCTAAATGGACTAAAGGTGCGAAAAGGAAAGTCGTACCACCAAATCTGTGCAGAGAACTTCCTTCACAATATCCAAGTTCAGAGAAATACGCAACGCATCCCATATCCTTCTGTTAGTGGCTATATTTGTCAGGAAAATTGCATAGATTGGCTTCCAGGGATTATTTACTTCATGGTTTAATAATGCCTTTACTGTAAAGTTTGTGGATGACGTTGCCTTATTCTCTTCATAGTCTCCTCCAATCATCTTTACTGATGCAAGCACCCATCTTCTTCCGGACCTCTCCAAGTCAGGAACAGTTGCAGGCTTAGCATCAGTTAGAATCAAGATATCTCCAGGCAAAGTTTTGTAAGTTTCCTTGCCACGAGTGTTGGATTCATTGCTCCACCGACCGGCCTTAACAGCATATGTGTTCCCACTTCTCGTGCATTTCACAGAGTCGGTAACCTCAGTGAAAGGCAGCGAAGAAATATTTTCCAAACTCGAGCACAGACTCGCCCGTGTCTCTTCCAGCAAAGGGTAGACATACGATCCGAGATATCGCTGGACCGACTGAAATGTCTCCGGTATAGTCTCCACCTACGAACATAGCTCGCCAAATGTCAAATAGGACCAACCAACCTCAACATTCAAACAATACTTCGACCAAATTCCGTAAAACGTAACATGTACTCCTGAAATATCTAATGAGTTTGCCAAACAAAGCATTAGCATAAAGGGTTCTATCTCACCAAGTCGAATGCAAGGTTTTTAGGGATAAATACACTAGAAGTGCCAAAAGTAATACACGTTACTCATTTTGATGTCAAAAGTTTATTTTGGATCACTTAAATATAAAAAGGTTTGAAAAACAATTATTTCGTTGTCAACGCCGATCTGGTTAGCTTAAAATCCGACTTAACACTTTTTTATTAATTTTTGAAGCCAACGTGATTCACTGGAAAGTATAGTTAGCATTAATTGTCCAAAACAACGTCCTTTATGTGTTTGCCCCAATTATAAACCGTAATTTTACTTGCAATTTAGGGTTTTTGTCCAAATTAGGTTTTCTCCTTTTCAATTTGCAAAAGATTAAAGAAGGAAAGAGGAAGATGATTAAGGTGGTTGCTTCAGTCGTGACCACGCTTCATCGCCACTGTCATCGTCATAGGGGGAGAGAAGCTCCGTTGTCGCCACCATCGTAGCTAAGTGGTCTCGCTTACTTCTACCCTGGAAATGCTCGGATCTGAAACCTCAAGCTATTAAGAACAAGTGTGGATAGCGTCTCAGACATTGGCTGCCGAAAGAAGATCAGCGGCGACACAAGGTTGCAATCGAGTGTTTCGTTGAAGCGGACAAAACACCAAGGAAAAAGAAAAAGACCACTTTTCAAATTTTCATTTTTTTTTTTTAACTCTACACTTCCCTTTGCCTTTTCTGTGAAAGACGCCTCCCCTGCACTATGAAGACTTCTTTGGCGTTTCCTACAAAGTGGTGAACCTTCAAAAGGGGTTAGACAATTGATATCTACGGCCACGTTGAGTAAAAAATTCACAATTCCAAAACACACAGATGAAGTGCTCGGCCAACTTTGGCCGAGAGTCCCTTGCCATGGGAGACTCACTAGCCGGTTGCTGCACCCTCACGCTCGTGACGCCGCCCTGCACTGCGAGACCACCACCAAGCTGAGCTGCTGTCCTCTGATCTCAACAAGTGAAGGTCTTGACTGAGCTCAAGGAAAGACACTAGGGCTTCGACAGAGATTACCAGGACCTGATCTGAAGGCTTCCTCAAGCTGATCTCTCTCTCTCTCTCTCTCTTCGGCTTTGATTCAGTTCATGCGCTCTTCAATCTCCCTCCTTTCTTCTTTCCCTCTCTTTTTCCTTCTCTATGCAAATTTTCCCGGAAAATGGAAGAGCGTGTTGAAGGATTTTTTTCTCATACGGCGCCGTTTACGAAGAGTATAGTCGTGTCATAATTCATGTTGGACTTATTTTTTAAATAAAAATGCCACTTACTATTTTGACCGTAATTTATAACTAGAAACACTTAAGTGATTATTTTTTTTTCGATTTGACTCTAAAGTCAACTGATAGAAATTTTTAACACTAAAGTAAGCACCGTACATGACTTTTAGTACTTTTAGTATACTTAGCTAGGTTTTTATTAGGCTAGGCTAACTAGAAGCACATGAAAAAAAAAAGTAGAGAGCAACGAACTAGCATCATTTGAAAAATTCTCAATTAAAAACCACATTATCATCGAACTTCCACGAGAATAAAACCAACAGGGCTTGATAAAACGAAAAAAGCAAAGATGAGAAACGAATAAAAGGAAACCTCGTCATGGTAGAGGTTTTCGTTGAGGATGTCGTGAAGAGACCAAGAGAAGACAAAATCAGTCAGGTCCTTGGGATTGTCTCTTCTCCACTTGCTGCTCCAAACGCCCTCTGCTTTCTCCATGCGCAACACTGTTTTGTGATCGCTCTTAAGTCTACCTGAACCCACGTACCAAAGCACCAGGGAGAAACCACTCTTTTAAGGTTTCACGAAACTTGCGAGGCCAAAAAGACCGGGAAATTCCATGCGTGGGGACAACGCGAACCGAATACGACGATAATCAGGCGAAGTCGATGCATGGAGGCAATCGGGATTCGACAGGTGGAGTGTTTCAATTCAGTTACAACTCGCGTGCTGGTTATGTTTTTTCTTTATCATTTATTATAGCTTCTTTTTTATATAATTTACATCCTTTATGCAAAAGGGTTGAAAATAGTCATGCACGTGGGCAGCGCGTGCGTGGTATTGAGCAGTCATATCAAGACACATATGCTTTGGATGAAGAGTAGCTAAAAGTCATAATTAGAGGCAATAATACTAATTACTTAGACCCATCCGTGGATAGCGCAGTTGGTTGAGAATCTCTCACTCATTGGTGAGATCGAAAGTTCAAAACCCTGCGTTGCTAGAGATTTAAATAGGGGGTCAAGGCGGTGGATTGCTGTGCTAGTCTTCCTCGAGGTATAGAGGTCCGGTCCTCAGGAGCCTTTCGGGCACGAGGGGCATGTGGCAGAGTCCTCAGTCACCAAAAAAAAAAAAATACTAATTACTTAGATTAAAGGCAGATTTTCATTTGTTTTGAATGTCTCTAAAAAGACATTTAGAAATGGCTGTATACAAGGCAAGTATCCTATTTGACGCTAAAAAATTTCAAGGGCAAAATTTTTTTGACTTAATGTTCTTTTGACTCTAGAACTCATTATTGTTGTACTGCAATTTAGCACGAGCCAATTCTCATGTAATTGATCAATCATTATTATTCACGTGTTACGAATCTCATCTTACTTGGATACATATGCAAGGTATCTCTACTTGCAAGCAATGGCGATTAGTTGACCACACCACTAGTAATCGATAGGAAAATTGTCCAAAAAGTCTTAAACTTATTGTATGATGACCAATTCAATCATAAACATTTCAATCGTATTAATTTAGTTTTAAATATTTTAACGATTTGATAGATGTAGTCATTCCTACCAATTTTAGTCGGAAGTCACTAACATGAACATGATGGTCGGCCAGCCAACATTGATTTTTTATTTTTTTTGAATTTGCTGATTATTTTTTTTTTGAATTTATTGAATCAAGTTATACTACTAGTATACGTGAGATTGAGAAAATTGTCGATGTTTTTAATTATTCCTCCTTGGAATCGTTGTTTGAATTTGGATCCCTCGATTCAAATACAGAATAAAGATTGTATTGCTCCCCAAATTGGAAGAAGTGAGGGTGAGGAAAGCGGGAAGGCTGAGAAATGTGGTGAAGAGTGACTTCAAAATAGTTTTGATTTTTCCTTGTCTGAAAGATGTCTGGGTTGAAATTTGCTCGCCGTTGGGTATTGTAAACAGATGAAGGAAGCGACTCCCAAGGAAGAAGGCGGTTGAACAAAAGCGGAAGTGATGAGTTTCCCTTGCTTTAAATTCACTAAGACTTGACGAGCTCGATGACTTGATTTATTTCAATTACGGAAGTTGTTCGTACTATTTCGCCTCCTTAAGAAGTCTACGAATTTTATGGTGCCGTAACTTTGGAGCATTTATCACGGGTCCTACGCGTGTCAAGAGGTCATTAGGCGAGACAGCCGAAGAGGATGATGAATTGCCATAGCCATTGTCCAATGAGATGGTTTGCTCTGCTCCTTACTATGCTCATATGTGTTCTTGTAATATCATGTTTTAGAACAAACAATTTTATTGTCCTTTCTCACATTATCTCAGTGCGTTTCCCAATGTAGAGGGCTGAGAATTAAAGGCGTTTAGTGTAAAGAGTTATGGAACAATCAAATTCTGACCTAGTCTTTTTGCAAATTGGAATCCCTTAAATTAAAGTACTTTGACAATCTCCTATGCATTGCCCCACCCCATATGTGGAAGAGGTTGCAGTGCTGTCTTAAGGTTCTAGAAGTAAAATCACGCCGTTTGATCGGAATCATAAACAAAAGTAATGGGACGGTTAGAAAGAATGGTGAAATGCATATGCTAGTTTTGTGTGATTTGGATAACTTGAGGCACATATGGTAGTACGATGGTCTCCCAAAGGTTGCGTTACCCAACTTGAGAGACATAAAGGCTTCAGGGTGCCCCTTTTGGAGATTCTTTTCCCACCCATTTTCTAGCGAAGGTAGGGCAAATCAAGGAGCTGGTGGTGGGGTCACGCAAAAATATGGAACTAATTGTTGCCTGTGACAAATGTGAAGAAGTGTTCGATAAGACAATGACCTTCTCGGAGTTAACTACTCTTTTAAGACTTTACAAGTTGCCCAAGTTCAAGAGAATCTTTACCCGAGAAATACTTTACGGAATTCCCATCCTTGGATGTCTTCAGGAGTGTAGGCTGTGGAACAGAGCTGGACCAAGGCTACCGAAGTGAAGGGGAAAGTGATGGGGAATATTAGGCTTTATGAAGTGTACCAACAAAGTTCGGGACAATTGCAATGAATGGTGCTTGGCCGTATAAAAAGACGTACGGTAATATGAGATTTTTGTTCTGCATTATCTTCTACACACTTCATACGGAGTTTGTGACTAATTCCTTTACTATTCACTTTCTTTGGTTTGTCTCCTAAGCCATAATGATGAGGAGAAAATTCAAAATAAAGATATGCGCATGGTAAAATTTCTTGGTTGGGGAAGAGTTTTTTTTCAGAAATAGTTCTTTTCTATTTCTATTCCGGGGAACAGTTTCTAAGCAAAAGAACCCGTTTGATAACTGCACAAAATTTCTACTTTTGGAATAGAAAAAGAATAGAAATGCGTTTGGTAACGCAACGATTCTTTTTTGTATTTATTTTTTTTATTTTTTTTTTTTTTTTTTTTTTTGTTTTTTATTATTTTTTGTATTTTTTGTATTTTTTTGTTTTTTATATGTTTT
This sequence comes from Eucalyptus cloeziana, assembly GCA_014182715.1. NCBI lineage: Eukaryota > Viridiplantae > Streptophyta > Magnoliopsida > Myrtales > Myrtaceae > Eucalyptus > Eucalyptus cloeziana. The sequence goes on from CM024640.1 coordinate 24,959,660, forward strand.
TTTGTATTTATTTGCTTTTTATTTTTTTATTTTCTTGCATTTTTTTGTATTTATTTTTTTTGTATTTATTTTTGTATTTATTTTTTTATTTGTTTTTTATTTTTTTTTTTTATTCTTGCTCACGGTTGGCGGCGGCGGGCACGGGCGGCGACCGGCGGCGGCGGTGGCGGCAAAGTGGCGGTCGGTGGTGGCTACGGACGGTTGGAGGTGGCCACGGCAAGAGCGAAATAAAACAAAAATAAAAAAGAAAATTTGCTTATTTCTAGAAATTGTTCCCCGGACAAGAAGCAATTTTTTTTTGTTTCTCATTTCTATTCCCGGGCTAATTTTTCTATTCCGGGGAATAGAAATCAACTTAGTGTTACCAAATAAGTTTTGTTCTTTTTTTTTATTCCGGAGAACAAAAGAATAGAAATTCTTAGGAATAGAAATGTTCTCATGCAGACCAAGTGTTCTCATTTTCTCAAATAAGGTTATGAAATGAACTTTATTTCAAATAAAAATCTGCGAATTTAGATCACTAAGGGGACAGTCAATTTGATTCTCCAATTTCTCATTCTCAGAAAGATCAAACGATAGTAAAAAAAAAATAAATAGTAGATAGCAATTCTAGTATATTTCCAGGATCTTTCTACAAAACAATTGAAAAGATGGTTGTATATTCTTTCGAAATAAAATAGAAAATAAAAAGGAAGAAAAAAATTCTAATCGAACAGTACCTCTTCATTTGTTTTACAAACAAACTACCAACTGTGTTTTGCACCTTCGGTTCATCTATAGTTGGTAGGACTTGTCATCATCGCGCATTGTGACATGACTATGGGGCACCGGCTTGATTCACAAGGGTAGGCGCTGTGGTACTAAATGCTTCGTCGCAGGGCATCATGCGACGACAGAGTCGCCTTGCCTCTAACCAGCGAGGGCCGTCTTCTTGTCCGCCAGGGCCGAGTGGTGATATCTCTTACTGTACAATTGCATGTAAAGCTTTCAGTCTTACTCGTCATTCGACATTTCGGTGAATTCAGGTCTCCTTTTCTGAACCAGCAAGTCCGATTCAGGCTAACAATTACAAAAGAAAAAGGATTAGGAAAAGGAAAGGCAGGCAAACATCTTGATTTCTCGCAACCTTAGCTTTCTGCATGTTTTATGACCGTCCATCTGAACCGGATGATCATGGCATACGCAAAGTTACTTTTCAAGAAATTAAAACTATTTTTTGATATCGAAATGGTAATTAGATCAAAAAATGATGAGTTTTAATCGGAAATCTATGAAGAATATGGACTTTTGCCTTATGATAAAGATTATTTAATCACTTCGTTTTTAATTTAAAATGTCTATATCAATATATTATGGCAAAAACTATAGATAGTTGAAGAAATCTCAACAAAGTGAGCCACCATCAAACATGGTTGGTTTCTAGTTTGTGGAATCGAAAATTGACTCAACTGGTCTTGCAATTGGGTTGACCGGTCTTAGCCGATTCCTGAGTGAATCCAAAAATCAATGGATATTTCTTTCTTTTTTCCTTCTATCGTCTCGACGCTCTACGCAAATATCAATGTTGCTTTAGTCTGGGTGTTCCATAAACTCATATTTGCAATTAAATATCCTTTTTCAAATGAACAAGGTTCTGAGCACCATGTATTTCAGCTGATCCAAGGACAAATCTCGTTGCACAAGCCATTTCCGTCCAATAAAGGATCCAGTGTCTTGGAAGTTTTTTGGAATTTATGTTTTCTATTGGTTTCCTTGGTTGGTCGAAAAGGAAGTAAAGTTGGGAAAAAGATATCAATACGGGGATTCACCCAATGACAGATGGGATATTATTTTTCTAGCCACTAGTCACGGTAAGAAATGGTTTAGCTAATTGAGAGGCTATTAGGGTTCTAAAGCTTCAACCCTAATCATCTTTACTCCCTAAGAGAAAAAGAATAGTAAAATATAAAAAAATATCAATCCGATTTGGACCATTCGATCTCTCTCCAGAAAATTGGGAACTGGAACGATTATTATCCATTCCAAATTGTTGGAACTGGGAACCACCTAAAACTGGCAAATTCATTTCGGTTCTTAGGTTAGAATTAGACCAATACTCACCCCTACAGAGTTCATCTATTGTGCAAAAAAATTAATAATTTGAACTATATATATATAATTAAATCGTTGATTTTTGGCCCAGAAAATCCCAATGCACTTATGTTAAGTGACACGTGGTAATTGACAAATATTTTTATTTGGAGTTTTATCCTCTGTTTATCATAGATGTACATATTTGTGGAAATCGTTGATTTTTGGCCCAGAAAATCCCAATGCACTTATGTTAAGTGACACGTGGTAATTGACAAATATTTTTATTTGGAGTTTTATCCTCTGTTTATCATAGATGTACATATTTGTGGTTTTTCGTAATATTAATCCAATTTAATAGAAACTAACGGATGATAAAGTTGTCATATATACAAGTTTGCCGTTTTTGGTCATAAAAAAATTATTTTGGATAAATTTATCACAAGTATGCTAGTTTAAGATTTTTGTTAAATTTTATTGTCAAATTGCTAAGTTAAGTTATATGTGATAGTTAACAAGTGTTCCAGTTTGAAGTTACAGATATATCAATTTGTGATTTTTCGTGATTTTAAGTCAATTTAATAGAAACTAACATATGATAAATTTGTCATGAATGCACTGGTTTTGGGTTTGTGGTTGTCAAAAAATTATTTTGGTGTAAATTTATTTTAAATGTACTAGTTCGTAGTTTTTGGTAGTCAAAAAATTAATTTGGAATAAACTTATCATAAATATATCAGTTTGAGGTTTTTGAAAAATACTTACATTGTAATGTTACCGTGAATTCTAGCATCAATAATTCATTAGCCAGTGGTTGGCTACAAATTCCCATTATTTTGGCGTAATGTTACCATGAATTTTGCCAAAAAGAATTAAACCGTAGCTCCTTTACTCTCAAATTATTTAGGGTAGTTACATTTTGGCCCGTGTCGTATTGGAGGAACTCGATTCTGATCTTACTTTATATGCAAATATGCAACAACATCTTTATTTCCGTTCAAATTCGGATGGACATATTGAGGACTAGTTTCATAAAGACGTAGACTGACTTTCAAATCTTCTAACCACTATTTTGACTATCTATTAAGTGGTCTAAACCATTAAAGCGTCTCTAATAATATTAAGTGGTACCAGTATAAACTATAAAGATTTGTGCACATACATATCATAAACTAAATTTGTGCACTATAGAAAGTATGCAGATTTAAATTGTAATTTTTTATTTGGAGACTTACAATTGTAGCAGCTACGAGATAGTAACTAGTGCTATCTCAGCAATTTCTGACGAATTTTGATAGGAAATTTTGATGGAATGACTTTGATTGTTGTCGAAGTATAATCCAAGAATTAGACTCGTAACCAAATGGAGGATAAGGACGAAAATTGAATTCCCCCAACACTATAGGGACAGAAAATGTAACTACCCTATTTTATTTTATTTTATTTTATTTTAAATTGAGTACAAGTTGGTCAAACTGGATCTCTTACGAATAAATGGAATGAATGAAATACGACAAAGGGACAAAAAATGTATTTCCCCGTTTTTTAAAATTGAGTTCAGGTGGGTCAAGTTGGATACCTTACAAATAAACGGACTGCATGAAACATAAGTCGGTTTTTATGTACTAGTTTAAGAATCTAGGATGATTTTTCTTTCCCAACTCAAATGGGTACATTGATTATAGCTAAAACGTGTAATTTCACACTTAATTAGAGCACAAAGTTCATGTCATTAATCTCTTGAGCCCTCACGTTCTTCTTTATTAAGATAGCGACGGCTCATTGAAAAGGAATCAAATTATTTGGATATCATATCTCCTTTTCTTATATTCTTTCATTAAGAATGAATAAAATTGTCATTTTCAGCCTTTAGTCCAATGGAAATCGTTAAGATAGGTTATTACATGTTCACTTATTTTTTTGACACGTGGTTCTCCACATTTTGACAATTAAATCCAATTTAGAGCATGTTAATCGATTTTTCTCTTTATTTAATAATCGGGTTAAATAAGGTAAATTTATCAGTACTTGACAAAGCTTTTGCTAAGCAAGTTCAGGACATCAAAACTGCATCCAACTTCAAGGTACACAGAATGCCACCTTAGTTCTTCCAAATCAAAGCAAGTGCATTGCTACTGCTACTTGCTTTTTGAGGATCCATCTCAGCAGTCCGACAACAGCTAATCTCGCCAGCAATTTCGAGTGTCGACTGTTAAATTATGTCTTGAATTTGAATCCATGCGCCCAAATTAGATGACACGACACATCTCTTTTGCCTTGACAGCACAGGAGCTTCTTAGATTGGCCACACAAGCGAAGCGCTTTATCGTTGCTGCACGATTAGAGGAGCTCAACATAAACGCGCAAAAAAGAAGCTCTGAACTCAAGGGTGGTTTTTTACTGTGAGTTTTGGGTATAATTTAAGGCTGGCAAACACTCAAGTCTGAGGAATTATAACTCAGCAATTCTCCGATTTCTTAGTAGATTATTTGTTGTCTACTCTCTTCATATAGTAGGAACCAACACTCTTGTGTTCTTTGTTTTACCTCTCTGGTGATTACACATTAATTTAATTACAAGATTCGACAGTTTCTGCATTATTTTACAACATTGACATTGCTCGATCAATACCGAGGCCCGAAATCATATAGCCATGGAGTGGAGACGAGTTCTTAGCATAACAAAAGCTGTTCAGGAGGTGACTCATTGTAAGATTTGTTCCAGTATTCAAATCTTACAGTAATGTCATCCTTTATCCTCCATCAAGATCCAGATTTGGCTTCACTGTTGTGCTTATCCATCTGCAAATAGGAGAGTTTTCTGGTGACAGAGTCGTCCTTCGTCTGGTGAAGGTACCAACAGATAAATTATGTACACTCCCATATGGACAAATGCTGTCACAGGCTGGATCTCGTAACGTATTTTCACTCCAATCAGGTAAACTTCTATATCAAGATGATCTGTAAGTAAATAAGATACATTTTCTTTCTCATTCTTTAACTGCATTTAGGCTCTCACGAGGCATGAGAGAATTAAAGGTTCAGAGAGGTGAAAAAGAAGGAACAACAATTGCAGTCAAGTGAGGAACAGTTCATTTTCACGACAATTCACTGATAGAACTTCAGGAAATTTATAGAGTAATGACCTTCCTGTCTGGGAGATCTGTTTCACTTCAATTCTAAGAACTGTTATACTAAAAAGTTCCACATGTATATACAAGAAGGTGGATTACTTGTAGGTATTGATTTCCTGGTGTGGAAAACAGGAACAGGGCAATTGCAAGTCCAGAGGTAAGCAAAATAGAAAGGGAGTGGCAAGAAGAGATGAATCCCTCTTCATTGCCCTGTTCCTGTTTTCCACACCAGGAAACCATATATGGATTACTTCATTTTCCACACCAGGAAACCAAGCACCGCCCCAACCCCGAGGGCCATTAACCAGCTCCTAACGACAGGCTGCTCATCCCCCTTCACATCATTGGTTTTTTGAGCTTTCACTGGGGCAGAATTGCGTCCTTCCCAGTCATACTCCAAAGACGATGTGTTTGCACTGACCAAATGCACAGCCGGTGCTGGAACACTGTTGGAAGATGCAGAGGAACTTCGATAGCCCACAACATCAACAGGCCAGGTCTTCGGAACTTCCTGATCCCTATAACAGGAAGAGGCATGTGAAATGAAAGAAAATTGGGGGATAAGATCAATTCAAGATATTTTAGTCATCTATCCGGAAAAGAGATGCTTTATAATTTAGTAAGCGATATGCTACCTATCTTAAGTAAGAAGAAATGATCAGACTTACCCCTCAATGCATTTCTCATTGCAATGACTAATAAAATCATCACTATATGTCTCGAATATGCTGTCCAAATGTTTGACCAATTTTGCCACATCCCCTAAAGGCAATACATCCCATATCTTCAGGACTTGGATGTATCTCTCTTCCTTTACAATATCAGTCGTGCATATGACATAGAAACCGTCAGCTTTAAATTGTCTCACAATATGAGATGAGTGTTCACAAATTATATCCACATTTCTCTTCTTTGATCTCCAGCCACTGGAGAGTTTTGACAGAAGGTTGATGATGGACATCTTTGTCCCGAGTGATGTCAGCTTTCGGAAAGAGTTCAGGAAGTTGTCACTGAAAAGAACCTGAAAAGACCATAGCATGACAATAAGATATGTTGTCACAAATTCTTTGAAACTTAATGTTTATTTTGAAAAAGAAATGTAGCCATAGAATACTGTTGAGCAAAAGCTTTTTACCTTCCACCTAGCATTTCTGAAAAGTACACTGCTTCCGTCAAGCAGGTCATCAAGCTCATTATTCTCTTTCTTCACATCTAAGATAGCTTTAGCCAAGTCCTTGTCATCATCAACATTGTAGAAACATCCACGATTCATAGCATTCTCAACCAAAGCTTCCCACACAGATTTGCTTTTTCTCAGTGTTTTCCCATTTCCCAGAATCCACAGACAATACCTATAGATAGGGAATAACTCTGGGATTTACTTGCTATATCACTCCAAATAAGTAATTCGATGTGGTTAAGAGGATGCAGTACCTGGCCCGGGTAAGAGCAACATTGGTTCTCTTAGTATTGGACAAGAACCCAATAGTCCCACGTGAGTTTGATCTTACGGTGGATATTATAACAATGTCTTCTTCACCACCTTGGAATCCATCCACTGACTTCACCTTGACCGTAAAGCCCTTGATATTTTCATACCTTTTTCCAAGTTTAGCTTGAACTGCAGCAACCTGAGCTGCGTAGGGAGATATGACACCTACTGTCAGATGTTCTTCTGACCCATCCCAGGCTGCAAAGAAAAGGAAATAAAACCATCACAAAAATGATATCATTTTATGAGGGTTGCAAAACTTCGAAAGAAATATCCTAGGAAAAGAACTATGAATGGCCGTAACCTACACCTATATGATTAAGTAATACACGTAATATCCATGTGCTCGAAGCAATATGTATAAAATTCTCTTGACATACCTCTGTACAGATTCCTCACTATCCTCGAGATAACTTCCACCTCAACAGGGTTTCTAAGGCTACAGCCGTCATCACCGATTTGTTCTCGTCCATCAGGAATATTTATGAACGAGTAAGGGCCAAACATCGGCCATGGCAAATGACTTTTTCTGTAACTTTCCCTCTGCACATCTGGTGCGTCCAAAATTTGGTTTTTATAGAAGTTTGAAGTCGGAAACAGACTTATTGATGGATGCATCCGGTATTGTATATTGAGAAGTTGCCTTGAATAACCCAGTGAACTCAATCGTTCAAACAGACTCCTTCCAAAACCAGCCCTATTAGAAAGCTGTCGAAATAAAGCATGATATAAAATTCAACGGACGTTAGGTATAGAACATTTAGCCCATCTAAGTTCAAATGAAGAGAAGGATATTACAAATCTTTCAAAACCAAATACATTGATACTTTTCAGATATTTTAACATTACCTTGCTTTCAACCATAGCAGGCAACTGACACTCATCTCCAACTAAAATCAGATGCTTGACACCAGGGAGTCGCAGAGGAATTACTGATTCGCATTCTTTCAACTGGGCTGCCTCATCAATTACCACTAAATTGAGAGGCTCCATTTCCACGGAGTACAGCTTATATGAACTAGAAGCAGTGCAAAAAATCAGGGAAGCATGTTGATAACAGAAGTCGGCTATCATGTCCTTACTTGTAAAGTTTGGAAGTTTTAGATCCTTCAGAGAATCACGAACAGTTAGCAACAAGGAAAGGCATTCCTGTATCTTCATATATAAATTATATAGTGGACCCATGGACGTCTCAAATGAAAACAGGCTAACTTCATCACGTGAAAGAGTTATCTCCATCATCTCCGAATCCAAATTCTCTCCACAGAATAAAGTTTCAAAAGAATCTAGTAAGTTAAGGAGGGATGTAATATTCTGGAAATTAGTTCTGGATATATGAGCACAGAAAATATTGAGGCATCTCCGCAGGGGCTGGACAGTTGCCTTGAATCGGTCCCTGAAAAACTCAAGAAATGATTTAAGCTCACCGCTTCCGCATCGGCTCCCATCATCATCACTTCCTGATTTGCTTCTTTTTGTGTGTTCGTTTTCCAAAAATATGTTGTATTGACGGACACAGTTGGCAAGAGTATCTATCATGGAAGTTAGACTAGTGAATTTAGAAAAGCACTCTACACGATGTTCCAAGTATATTTCTTCAACGTTGGCATCAACTTTCAGCCGCTCCTTGTTCCCAAAAATAAGCATGTCAAAGTAACAGAGAAAACTTCCCGTTTCAGTGCTTATACCACTATCTGATTGCTTTAGCAGCTTTAGAACACGAGATGCCACTTCCTTGATGGCAACATTTGTAGGAGCACAAACAATGGTTCTATGTTTCCTTTTTAAGAGAGTAAATAGCAGTGTAGCGACAGTTGTAGTCTTCCCAGTTCCAGGAGGACCCCATATCAGTTCGACAGATGGCTTGTTCTCACATTTGAGTTTATTGAGACAGGCCCCAACTGCATTTTTTTGGGATTCATTCAGATCATGGCACAATCTCTCGTCAAGGCTCTCACTTGCAGAACCATTACCTTCCGTAATACAAATATTAGAAACTTTGTCAGCCTGCAACCAAAACACATTTCTTGTGATAATCCAGACCATGTAAATATGGTAGAAGGTTCTGAAACTTAATTGGTGTTAATATGATATAAAGAGCATTGCACAGCACAAACTTAAATCCCTTGAAAAGTATAGTACAGAAAATTTTAAGGTCTAGTACTAATGAGTAAGTCGCCTCCAAGGAATTAATTTTCCCTATTGAAGACATTACTTCACTAATTTCCCATATCTGCTTTCATCTCCACACAATGATGTGGACCAACTAAAAGAAACAATCATCCTTATCTTTTAAAGCAACAGAATGACTTAAAGCATCATTTATCTTATTTCCAGTGGAACTTACAAATCGACAGGTGTAAAATGAAGTTTTGAAGCTTAGAGGAATATAATAGCAATTTTAAGTCTAAATGGACTAAAGGTGCGAAAAGGAAAGTCGTACCACCAAATCTGTGCAGAGAACTTCCTTCACAATATCCAAGTTCGGAGACATACGCAACGCATCCCATATCCTTCTGTTAGTGACTATATTTGTCAGGAAAATTGCATAGATTGGCTTCCAGGGATTATTTGCTTCATGGTTTAATAATGCCTTTACTGTAAAGTTTGTGGATGACGTTGCCTTATTCTCTTCATTGTCTCCTCCAATCATCTTTACTGATGCAAGCACCCATCTTCTTCCGGACCTCTCCAAGTCAGGAACAGTTGCAGGCTTAGCATCAGTTAGAATCAAGATATCTCCAGGCAAAGTTTTGTTAGTTTCCTTGCCACGAGTGTTGGATTCATTGCTCCACCGACCTGCCTTAACAGCATATGTGTTCCCACTTCTCGTGCATTTCACACAGTCAGTAACCTCAGTGAAAGGCTGCGAAGAAATATTTTCCAAACTCGAGCACAGACTCGCCCGTATCTCTTCCAGCAAAGGGTAGACATACGAACCGAGATAATGCTGGACCGACTGAAATGTTTCCGGTATAGTCTCCACCTACGAACATAGCTCGCCAAATGTCAAATAGGACCAACCAACCTCAACATTCAAACAATACTTCAACCAAATTCCGTAAAACATAACATGTACTCCTAAAATACCTAATGAGTTTGCCGAACAAAGTAGAAGCATAAAGGGTTCTATCTCACCAAGTCGAACACAAGGTTTTTAGGGATAAGTACACGGTGCCAAAAGTTGTGTACGTTACTCACTTTGATGCCAAAAATTTATTTTGAATCACTTAAGTATCAAAAAGTTTGAAAAATAATTATTTCGGTGCCAATGCCGTTCTGATTGGTCATAAATCCTACGTGACATTTTTTTGTTACTTTTTGAAGCTGACGTGGTTCACTGGAAAGTACAGTTAGCATTAATTGTCCAAAATAATGTCCTTTATGTGTTTGCCCCAATTATAAACCGTAATTTTACTTGGAATTTAGAGTTTTTGTCTAAATTAGGTTTTCTCCTTTTTAATTTGCAAAAGATTAAAGAAGGAAAGTGGAAGATGATGAAGGTGGTTGCTTCAGTCGTGACCATGCTCCGTCGCCGTTTGTCATCATTGTAGTGGGGGAGAAGCTCCGTTGCCACTGTCATCTGTTGGAGTGTTATGCCTCAGTGCTGCTAATGTTGCTGATGTTCCTCTGTTCTGGTTTTTTCTTCTGTTTGTTTTTTATAGCTAAGTTTGTTAAATTATGCAGCTGGTATTTTCGTTATTTAGGAAGTGAATCAGCACGTTTAGATGCAGTTATATGCTGCACGTGTGTGTGGTTTGTAAGCAGTTATTTTTCTTGTTTAAACTGTCCCGTACTTGACAGTTTCCTTAGAGAACAGAAGTATGCAAGTTTGTGTTCTGTTTTCTCTGTGCTTCTCTTCCTTATTTCGAAATCTATAGCTTCTGGTTTTCTGTTTCTTGTTTACTGGTTGATCAGTAACAACGGTGGTATCGAGCATGAATGATCTTGAGGGACTGTGAAGTGAAGCAAGTATCGAAGTGTAAAGAAGTTAAGGGTGATGGAGACAGGGTCGAGTGGTTTCTCTCACGATGGCTTCTCCAGTATTTACTGGAGAGAATTATCAAGCATGGGCTGTTAGGATGACAGCATTTTTGGAGGGTCATGATCTGTGGGAAGCCGTGGAGGATGATTATGAAGTTGCTCCACTTCCAAATAATCCGACCATGAATCAAATCAAACTTAATAAAGAGAGAACCACAAGAAAAGCCAAGGCAAAATCTTGCCTGTATGCTGCTGTCTCGCCTACCATCTTTACCAGAATTATGAAGTGTGACTCCGCAAAGGCCATATGGGACTTCTTGAAGGGAGAATATGAAGGAGATGAGAAGATAAGAGGTATGAAGGTGCTGAATCTCTTGAGAGAATTTGAGAGACAGCAGACGAAAGAGTCTGAGTCAGTGAAGGAATACTCTGATAGGCTAGTGGGGATAGCTGATAAAATCAGAGTTTTGGGGACTGACTTGAAGGATGATAGGCTTGTTCAGAAGATCCTAGTGTCTCTTCCAGAAAAATTCGAAGCTACTATAGCTTCTCTGGAAAACACAAGGGACTTGGCTGATATAAAACTTGCAGAGTTGTTGAATGCTTTGCAGGCACAGGAACACAGAAGACTAATGAGGAGAGAAGAACATGTAGAGGGGGCATTGCAAGCCAAAGTAAAGCAAAATGATGGAGGCAAAGGGAAGAAATGGATTCAGTTTAGAGGAAATGTTGCTGATTCGAGGTTTTTACCAAAAGAAGGGAACACCGGTGGATCTAGCAAATGGAAAAATAATAAAAGGCCATGTCAAGATCGTGTGGTGGAACCAATCATCGTCTTTTAGATGCTGGAGAAAGCCAGATGCTAGGTGCAGAAGATGCCACAAGTTGGGTCACATGGAAGCTATTTGCAAAGGGAAAACTTATCAGCAAGTAGGAGAAGCACAAGTGGCAGTAAATGAAGTTGATGAAGAGCACTGTTTGTAGCTTCAGCTGGTGAATCTTCAAATCGAAAATAATACATGGCTGGTAGATAGTGGCTGTACCAATCACATGACTGGTAACTTAAAGCTATTCAGAACATAAACAAGACAAGAAAGTCCAGAGTTAGAATTGGCAATGGACAGCATATTGAAGTGCAAGGTAAAGGTGTAGTTGCTATTGAAGGAAATCAGGAAGTAAAGCTAATCAAGGATGTTCTTTTTGTGCCAAATATTGACCAAAATCTGTTAAGTGTTGGTCAGTTAGTGGAGAAGGGCTATAAAGTGAAGTTTGAAGGAAGGGAATGTCTCATTAAAAATGCTGACAGCAAAGAAGTCTTGAGAATTCCAATGAGGGATAAAAGTTTTATGTTCAAGCCACATGAGATGCTACGAGATGGCTTTGAAATGTAAAGAAGAAAATACAGAGCTATGGCATAAAAGACTTGGGCATGTTCACGGGAGGAGTATGCTGTTTATGCAGAAAAATGGCTTGGTAGATGACTTGCCAAGCTTGGAGGAAGAACTTCCACAATGCAGAACCTGTCTTCTTGGCAAACAAGCTAGATTTCCCTTCAAAGGAGGAGTCTCGAGGATATGTCAAAAGCTGGAACTAATTCACACTGATGTATGTGGACCTATGTCTGAACCCTCTCTCAATGGAAGCAGGTATTTTATTACCTTTACTGATGATTTGACTAGGATGAGCTGGATCTATTTTCTGCGAGCTAAGACTGAAGTAGCTGATGCATTTATGAAGTTTAAAGCTTTAGTTGAGAATCAAAGTGGGAAGAAAATTAAAGCTCTCGGTCCGACAATGGATCCGAGTATACAAATAATAAATTTAAGCTGATTTGTGAGCAAGCAGGAATTGTGCAGCAATTTACAGCTCCTTACTCACCTCAACGTAATGGGGTCGGTGAGAAAGAATATAAGTATTATGGAGATGGCCAGATGTATGATGCAAGAGAAGAATTTGCCTAAGAGGTTCTGGGCTGAGGCAGCCAATACTGCTGTATTTCTATTAAATAGATTGCCTACAAAAGCCTTAGAGAAATTAACACCTCTCGAAGGCTGGCAAGATATTAAACCTTCTGTGAAAAACTTGAAGGTTTTTGGATGTTTGTGTTACACTCATGTTCCTGATGTTAAGAGGGACAAACTTGATAGAAAGGCAGAGATTGGGATCTTTGTTGGATATAGTCTTCAATCAAGAGCTTACAGAATTTTCTATCCCATGACAGGGAAAATAACTGTGAGCAGAGATGTCATGTTTTTAGAGGAAGATGAATGGAATTGGATAGATGGAAGGATCACAGAATTGAAGCACTTCGAAAGACAGCCTGAAATGATGTGGAGACTAATGGAATTACGAGAGGAAATGGAAGAGAGTATAGATGATCAACCCGTGAGAGGCACAAGGTCACTTGCTTTGAGATCTATGAAAGAAGTAATGTGGCGGTGCTCGAACCATCCAACTTTGCGAAGCCAAGGAAGATCGAAGTGGATTGCAGCAATGCAGAGGAGATAGCAATGATTCAGAAAAATCAGACTTGGGAATTAGTAGACAGGCCACGAGACAAGAATGTGATTGGAGTTAAGTGGGTGTTTAAGACAAAGCTCAATCCCGATGGTTCTCAATAAGTATAAAGCAAGACTGGTTGTGAAAGGCTATGCTCAAATATGGGGAGTAGATTATTCTGAAACTTTTGCTCCAGTTGCAAGGCTGGACACAATAAGGTTTTTGTTAGCTGTTGCAGCAGAGAAGGGATGGACTATCTTTCAGTTAGATGTCAAGTCAGCATTCCTAAATGGAGAGCTTGAAGAGGAAATTTTTGTTGAACAACCTGAAGGTTTCAGTATTAAAGGGCAAGAGGAAAGTGTATACAGATTGCGCAAAGCTCTATATGGACTGAAACAAGCTCCAAGAGCCTGGTATGGAAAAATAGATCGATATTTACAGGATTTTGGTTTTGCAAAAAGCTTAAGTGAGTTCACTCTTTATATCAAGAAAGTAAATCAAAGTGTGGTAGTTCTCACTCTATGTGGATGATTTACTAGTGACAGGAAATGATGCGGGCTGATAGAAAATGTTAAGCAAGGTTTGTTTGCGGGTTTTGAGATGACAGACTTAGGAAAAATGGCTTATTTCTTAGGTCTGGAAGTTAAGCAAAGTCCATATGAAATCTTCATTTGCCGAGAGAAATATTTGAAGGAAATTCTAAAGAAGTTTCAGATGGAAGACTGTCGAAGTGTCAGTACACCAATGGCAGCTAAAGAGAAGTTGCAGAAGGTTGATGGAACAGATGCTGTGGATGCCTCGATGTATAGAAGTCTGATAGGGTGTCTCATGTACCTTACAGCAACCAGACCAGACATTCTATTTGCTGTAAGTGTTCTATCCAGATTTATGAGTGATCCAAGTAAGCTTCATTTGATTGCAGCAAAGAGGATCTTGAGGTATCTAAAAGGAACCTTGTTCTTTGGTGTGAAGTTTCGAGAGGGGTCAAGAATTCAATTTACAAGGTTTTTCCGATAGTGATTGGGCTGGCTCAATGGATGATATGAAGAGTACATCCGGATATTGTTTCGCTTTTGGATCAGCTTGTTTCTCTTGGTGTTCTAAAAACAAGAAATTGTAGCTCAATCTACTGCAGAAGCAGAATTTATAGCTGCTCTGCAGCTGCAAATCAAGCTTTGTGGCTGAAGAAGATAATGGAAGATTTATGGTTGAACTTCAAAGTGGCTGTATCGAAATCAATGTGGATAATCAAGCTGCTCTAGCAATATCTCGAATCCAGTTTTTCATGGCAAAACTAAGCATTTCAAGGTTAAGTTCTTTTTTCTGCGTGAGGTGCAACAAAATGGTGAAGTTAAGCTGGTTTATTGCAGATCAGAAGATCAACTTGCAGATATGTTCACAACGCCACTTCAAGCTGGAAGATTTGTGTTATTAAGAGAGAAAATTGGAGTTTGCAGCAGCAACTGATCCAAGGAGGAGTTTGTTGGAGTGTTATGCCTCGTGTGCTGCTAATGTTGCTGATGTTCCTCTGTTCTGGTTTTTTCTTCTGTTTGTTTTTTATAGCTAAGTTTGTTAAATTATGCAGCTGGTATTTTCGTTATTTAGGAAGTGAATCAGCACGTTTAGATGCAGTTATATGCTGCACGTGTGTGTGGTTTGTAAGCAGTTATTTTTCTTGTTTAAACTGTCCTGTACTTGACAGTTTCCTTAGAGAACAGAAGTATGCAAGTTTGTGTTCTGTTTTCTCTGTGCTTCTCTTCCTTATTTCGAAATCTATAGCTTCTGGTTTTCTGTTTCTTGTTTACTGGTTGATCAGTAACAACATCATCGTCGTGGGGGGAGAGAAGCTCCTTTGCCACCGCCATCATAGCTGAGTGGTCTCGCTTACTTGTACCCTGGAAATGCTTGGATCTGAAACTTCAAGCTATCAAGAACAAGTGTGGATAGCGTCTCAGACAGTGGCTGCTGAAAGAAGATCAGCTGCGGCACAAGGTTGCAATCGAGTATTTCGTTGAAGCGGACAAAACACTAAGGAAGAAGAAAAGGACCACTTTTCAAATTTTCATTTTCTTTTTTAACTCTACACTCCCCTTTGCCTTTTCTGTGAAAGACGCCTCCCCTGCACTATGAAGACCTCTTTGGCGTTTCCTACGAAGCGGTGAACCTTCAAAAGGGGTTAGACAATTGATATCTACGGCCACATCGAGTAAAAAATTCACAATTCCAAAACACACAGAGATGAGTGCTCGGCCAACTTTGGCCGAGAGTCCCTTGCCACGCGAGACTCACTAGCCGGTTGCTGCGCTCTCACGCTCGTGACGCCACCCCGCACTACGAGACCACCACCAAGCTGAGCTGCTGTCCTTTGATCTCAATTCACACGCCAAATCGAGCTCGAAGCCCAAGCTTCCGTGACAAAGACAATTTTTAGGTGTTTGTACACTAGGCTGGTGGGAGGACGAAGAGGAACAAGTGAAGGTCTTGACCAAGCTCGAGGAAAGACACTAAGGCTCCGACAGAGATTACCAGGACCTGATTTGAAGGCTTCCTCAAGCTGATCTCTCTCTCTCTCTTCTCGGCTTTGATTCAGCTTAGGGGTTCTTCAATCTACCTCCTTTCTTCTTTCCCTCCCTTTTTCCTTCTCTATGCAAATTTTCCCGTAAAGTTTATGAAGGATTATTTATCATACGGCGTCGTTTTGAAGAGTATAGTCATGTCATAATCTACGTTGGACTTATTTTTTAAATAAAAATGCCACGTAATATTTTGGCCGTAATTTATAACTGAAGGCACTTGAGTGATCATTTTTTTTCGATTTGGCTCCAAAGTCAGCCGAAGGAAATTTTTGACACCAAAATAAGCGATGTACATAACTTTTGATACCTTTAATATGTTTAGTTAGGTTTTTATTAGGCTAGGCTAACTAGAAGCACAAGAAAAAAAAAAGTAAGCGAAACGAACTAGCATCATTTGGAAAATTCTCAAGTAAAAACCACATTGTCATCGAACTTCCACGAGAATAAAACCAACAGGGCTTGATAAAACGAAAAAAGCAAAGATGAGAAACGAATAAAAAGAAACCTGGTTATGGTAGAGGTTTTCGTTGAGAATGTCGTGAAGAGACCAAGAGAAGACGATATCCGTCAGGTCATTGTCTCTTCTCCTCCTGCTGCTCGAACCACCCTCTGCTATGTCCATACCCAACACTCCGTTCGTGCTCCCTCTCAAATCCAAATGAACCCACGTACCAGAATCTTCTCCTTGTTTCTTTCTCCCCTTTCCTTGCCGATCAAAGCACCAAGGAAAGATCACTCTTAAGGTTTCAAGAAACTTTCGAGGCAAAAGTTGGGCAAAGCGTGTACCCTCGTCATCAGTCCCATTTTGAACTCCGAAGTAAGCATTCTTAACGACGAAGAAGCCTGACAGGGGAAGGTGAAAAGAAGCAACCTGAGGTCTTGGTCAACCATCCCTGGGCCCACGAAAGGTGCAAGCATTCTTAACGACGAAGAAGCCCCACGGGGGGAAGGTGAAACGAAGCAACTCGAGGTCTTTTTCGTCAACCATCCCTGGGTCCACGAAAGGTGCAAAGACGGGGGTGGGTCGTCCTCTTGTCTTCCGTACATTCTGATGACTTTCTTTAGTGCATAAATGCATGTCAAGCAACCACTGGGATTCGCCCTAGTGGCCACCTTTCCAACATGGAAAGAAGAGGTGAGGGTTCAAATCCCCACCTTCTCAGGAGGGATGAGATGGGGACGCGTAAGTTTCAAGAAGTGGATTTCGACTCCCACACCCTACAAGAGACAGGGCAAAAGTCTGAGAGTGAGTGTATTCTAGGAATAGAGTAGGACTAACAAAAAAAAAAAAAAAATGCATGTCAAGCTTTCCACACGTACTAGGCCTGTCCACTGTTTTCAGTCCCAAAACGTATCACAAAGTTATATTTTAGGATATCAAAACCCTTCGTTTATTTTGTAAAAAATAAATAATTTTATAAAAAAATTTGTAAATAAACATTTATTTCACTTTCGAGGATTAAGGTTCCGTTTGGTAGGCATGATAAAATTTGAGGTATGATAACATTTATCATATCCTGTATTTGATACATACTCAAAACAGGATAAATTATGATATAGACTAAATAAGATTATCCCACGAGGGAGGTGTGATAAAGATAGATAAGATTTCTAACATTTATAATAGGAAAGTTATTTTTCTTGAATGATAGACTTCTTAAATTAACAAAATCAGAATTATATCTTAATGTAAATAATATTTGAATTCTAATCTAAGAAATTCAAAATAACAAAAAAAAAAAAAAATAGCTATTTTAATTTAATCTTATTTTTATTCTTATATTCAAATTTAATTATATTTTATAAAATAATTTCAATATATAAATTTAAATATATATTTATTATATATTTGAGGTATTTTAGGTATATTTATACAATTTACTATTTAATAAAATTTTATTAGAGAACGGTGGGAAGGGAAAAAATAAAAAAAGAAATTAATTAGTAAAAGAGAGGAAAATAAAATAAAGTAATTAAGAGTGATGTGAGAGATAGTTATCTTTCTTGAAGGACAAAATTTTTAAATTAACAAAATTAAAATTATATCTCAATATAAATAATATTTGAATTCTAATATAAGAAATTTAAAATAGCAAAAAAATAACAATTTAGTTATTTTAATTTAATCTTATTTTTATTTTTATATATTTGAATTTGAATTTAATTTTTTTATAAAATAATTTCAATATATAAATATAAATATATATTCATTATATATTTTAGGTATTTTAGTATTTTGAGTATATTAGTAAAATCTATTATTTAATAAAATTTTATTAGAGAATGAAGGGACGGAAAAGATAAAAAATAAATTAATTAATAAAAAGAGGAAAATAAAGCAAAAAAACCAAATAAAATAAAGTAAGCGGAATGTCACGAGAGATTTTTACCATCTCTGTTTGTAAAATTTTTGGTTCATTTTTACTAATATGTCATTTATACCAAATAATGTACATGATATAATATAAATATATCTAATTTTATTACTATAATCACGAAACAATGGATATGATATATCAAAATCCCTTGGATTTCATATCTGGTCTTATCCAATCCTACCATGATTAGAAATCCGCACCAAACGTTGCTTAAGAAGTCATGTCTGAATAAATACGAACTCTGAGATAATCGTTGGAAGAAATGACAAAATTCGAAATTAACTAAAAAAAATAACCATAACTCCTTCTGAATAGCTACATTGTTTCAACAGGACGTGATGGTTAATTTTTTTCTATAAAAATAAGTCTGAATTCTCCAATAAATAAAAATAATAATCATCGGTTAATGCCAAATCTTATTTACGTGCTCACTCATATCTTTTCGATGGGAGACAATGTACCTTTTTGTTTGTTTTACAAACAAATGATCAACAATCCACTACTTTGTTTGCAAAACAAAAAGGTTTGTTTGTAAAACAAAAATGGTTAATACTCTGAAAAACTCCAAACTAGTACACCTGTGACAAATTTATCCTAAACTATTTTTTTGACCACCAAAAACCCCAAACAGATATACTTTTGACAAATTTACCCCAAACTAATACACTTGTGACAAATTTACTCTCTATTAGTTTTTGTTAAATTTTACTGTCAAATTATTAAGTTAAATGACACGTGACAGTACTAATTTGGAATTTTACGCTCCGTTTATCACAGTTTACAATTTTTGTGATTTTTTTGTGATATTAATCCAATTTAGCGAATGATATATTTGTTATAAATTTACTAGTTTGGGGTTTTTTTGCGGTCGAATAAATTCGTTTGGGGTAAATTTGTCATAAATGTACAAGTTTATAGTTTTTTTTTATGATCAATCGAGGTAAATTTGTCATAAGTGTACTAGTTTGGAATTTTTCAGGGTATTAACCCAAACAAAAATAGAAAATACAACGTTAAAAATATATAGCCAAAATTTCTGTGAAATTAATATATAAATAAAGGTCTTTTTTTAGTTAAACCTTTATTTAATGTAAGTATCTCAAAACTCTATCAAAATAACAAATTGTTCGGCTTTAAACTTGTACTTTTAAATAATAGAATTGGATACACCGCATATATACTAACCTCTTATTTCAGAGAGAAATTTTATATTTCTCCACGCTATTATAGTCTTATACTTCATCCTGTTTCATGAGTTATCTAGAAAGCAACCCTAATGTTCGTAAGAAGCGATACCACTTCTTAACTCATATAGGTGAAGTATCAACCACATATTTCTATTATTATTAACACATTATAAATTTATACTATACTTAATTAAGAATTCAATTCAATCTACAAAACGTAACAGACGATACTAACTTCTTATATCAGGGCTAGTGTTAGTATCAAACAATTACATTCAGTAACTTGTTCTTACCTATTAAACCTTGTAACTAGTGATGTTCTAGAAAAAAAAATGTCGGGTTACCATTAATGGTGGTTTTAATTAAAGGGTTTCGGCCCCATTTTTTATGAGGTCATCTTTACAACATTCCTAGTAAAGCCTTTGTCAAGGGATCAACTAAATTCTTGCTTAACCTCACGTAAATAATTGTTATGATACCATTTTTAATCAATTATCTCACATATTCATGTCTTAGACTAATATGTCTAGACTTACCATTATAGGTGTTACTATGAGCTCTTACCAAGGTGGCATGACTATCACGGTAGATAGAAATATGAGACATAGGACTAGGCCATAACTTGATATATATAACAACAAATTCTTAATCCATTCAACCTCTCTTCCAGTTGCCGCTAAAGTAATGAATTTTGATTCCATTGTTAAGTGAGTTATATATGTCTGTTTCTTACTCGCCCAAGATACAACACTTCCACCTAGTTTGAAAATCCATCCATAAGTAGAATGCTCATCTCCCACACTTGTAATTCAACTAGTATCGAGGTATTCTTCTAATACAACTGAATAATTATTATTAAACAATCCCGATTTTTTTTTTTTTTTAGTTCTCTTAAGAAAACCAAAACTTTTGGTGATAACTCTCCGATGTTCTATACTTGGATTACTAGTATACCTACTCAACTTGCATATTGAATAAGCAATATCAAGTATAATGCAATGCATCGCATACATTAAAGGCCCCATAGCACTCACATATTCAAGTTGTGCTATTGCTCTACTACTATTATAAATAAATTTAATACCGGAATCAAATACTCATTTCTTTGAAACCAAAATGTTAAAATTTATAACATTTTTACTTTGACTCAAAGTATAACCCCCACTATGTTTTTTAACTTCAACATCTAAGATAGTATCCACTTCTTTGAAATCTTTCATTTTGAAAATAAAAGTTAAATACTTCTTAGTCTCAATGACTTCAGTCATATTGGTTCCAAAATAAGCATATTTTCTACCATGGCTCCAAAGGAACCACGAAGAAATGCTTATTCGGCTTCTTTTTGTCTCAGCCGCCTTCACCTTTTCCTTCTGGGGCTTTGAACATTTAGCACAAAGACAAGAACCCAGGGAATCAAGAAGCAAGCTCCACCAAGCATTATCATGAAGGATTAGCCGCAATAAGACAAGTTTTCTAGTGAACATCTAAAAAGGCTAGCATAGGTAGTCAATATGATAACGTATGTTTCATCATCATATCCAATTAATAATAAACCCAGAATAGAAATCCATCCAAGGATGGGAAACAAGTAAAAATAAACGGATAAATTCTATCAATTTATACACCACTCCCAACAATCAAAAAGCTTGTGGGAACAGAAGCATATAGCAAATGATTTTCCAGTAGCTTCACCAATACAAACCGACGGTAGAACAAAAGATTGCCTCATCATTATGACGACTCATCATCTCAGTAAGATCTTTCGATTATGTGCATCCAAATTCGTCAAAAGCAAAACCAAAAGAAATGTCTGCGAATTTAGATCACTAAGGGGACAGTCAATCTGATTCTCCAATTTCTCATTCTCAGAAAGATCAAACGATAGTAAAAAAAAAGAACAGTCAGAATGGGTCAACAACACCAGTACACAGAATGTGCTACGATGCATTTCTCAATCAAACAATTTCCTCGCTCAAACCAGGAACTAGATAGAGAATCACCAACCAACCTGCAGCGACCACGATATAGATGAACAACAGGACCGACCAGACATGCGTCGGGTTCTTGTCCTCGGGAAAGTACTCACTTAGAACTCCAATCTCATAAACGTCCTCACGCACGGCCCCTGGAGCCTGCCCATGACGTACGAGTCCCTCCCGAAGCACTTGGGGAGGAAGGAGTTGTCCCCACAACCCTTGGCTAACTCCACGCTCATCTCTGCCGCTCCTTTCGTGAATTCCTTCGCATGGCCCACCGCATTCCTGATCTCTCCCACACTACCATCTCCAAATTCAATCATTTTTTTTTTTTAACTAAAACAGTATCCCCATGAGTTCACATAATCCGCAGCCATTTAGAAAAAAATCTAGATTGTGACTCCCCGCGGCGGTAAAAATAAAAAATTGAAAATTGGGCCATACCTGCGAAAGTACCTCCTACTTGATATGGATCCGAAATGCCAATCAGCGAAAGAGATGAAAATGTGTCTTCAGAAAAGTGAATCCATCATGTATCGACGTAAGCCTCGGCCATCACACGCATCTTTGTGAGGACCATGGATAACATTTCCTCTGCAGCAAACTGCTTCTCTTCACCCTTGTGATTGACAGCCCTTGTAAATGATGACAATCATGGGCGTGAGGCCGGGACCAGCAATGACCTTGGACGGCCAGTGCCTCTTGTTACTCTGGACCGAAGGATCGCTGAATCTCCTCCGGAACAACCGACTTGCATTGAAGACGGTGTTGGTGGGATTCATGGCAACCTGGTTCTTGGCAGCGTCGCCAATCAGTTTCTCTCATTTTCCGGCTATCGATTCTTCTGTATGCGCATCCACACCCCTTGGACATCTCTCTCCGACGATCACCATGGTCGGACATGGGAATACTACAAGATACAGAGAAACAAAGAATGACAAAAAAAAATGTGCTCAGATTTTCGGTCTTAACAACAATGAAACGTAAGCAAAAATGAGTCTACGCGGTAATGAGATTATTAAACCACATCACATCCTCAGATTTACACCAAAATTGCAAATTACTTCGCATGGATGTCTAAAGGGCATTTTGACAAACCGTTCCATGCGCTTGTCGAGGAGATACTCTCAGGTACCGTCAATGGTCCAGTTAGCGCAAGGAAACTCTGGGCAACGTTGCTTGTGAAGGTGAGCAACGTGTACGGGACTTTGGATTCAAACAACTCGCTTTGGGTCTCCAAGACCAAGGACAGGACCGAACAGGGCATCCTTGTGACGGATGAGTGAACAGAGACGATACGCACTCCGGGGAAGACAACAATTGGCAATTAAGAGGTGGGAGGAGCTTGGCGGTGATCATTGAGAAAGCCACTAGAGAATTCTTGAAATATCCTTTCTCATCAAATGCCTCTGCCCTTTTTGCTCTATTAACGTGGCCTGTTGGGTAGTTCCTTCAATGCCTTCTTTGCATATCACGTTTGGCTTCTCTGCATCCCTCCGAGTCACATGTCTTGATTCATAACCTTCATCTACTTGACTCCATTGTTGCAAAACAAATCCTTAAAATTGTTGGGATAATATTGTTCCGAATTGGGTAGAATAATGAAATCGGATCTTTAGAATAATTAAATCGAACTTTGAGGTGTAATATCACTTTCTTTAAGGATTTATTCGCCACACATTATTGCTACTAGTCACCAGCAATTTTTTTTCATGATACAATAAAGTCTCAAATGAAAATAGTAGATAGCAATTCTAGTATATTTTCAAGATCTCTCTACGAAACAATTGAAAAGATGGTTGTATATTTTTTTGAAAGAAAATAAAAAATAAAAAATAAAAAGGAAGAAAAAGATTCTAATCGAACAGTACCTCTTCATTTGTTTTACAAACAAACTACCAACTGTGTTTTGCACCTTCAGTTCATCTATAGTTGGTAGGACTTGTCATCATCGCGCATTGTGACATGACTATGGGGCACCGGCTTGATTCACAAGGGTAGGCGCTGTGGTACTAAATGCTTCGTCGCAGGGCATCATGCGACGACAGAGTCGCCTTGCCTCTAACCAGCGAGGGCCGTCTTCTTGTCCCCTAGGGCCGAGTGGTGATATCTCTTACTGTACAATTGCATGTAAAGCTTTCAGTCTTACTCGTCATTCGACATTTCGGTGAATTCAGGTCTCCTTTTCTGAACCAGCAAGTCCGATTCAGGCTAACAATTACAAAAGAAAAAGGATTAGGAAAAGGAAAGGCAGGCAAACATCTTGATTTCTCGCAACCTTAGCTTTCTGCATGTTCTATGACCGTCCATCTGAACCGGATGATCATGGCATAAGCAAAGTTACTTTTCAAGAAATTAAAACTATTTTTTGATATCGAAATGGTAATTAGATCAAAAAATGATGAGTTTTAATCGGAAATCTATGAAGAATATGGACTTTTGCCTTATGATAAAGATTATTTAATCACTTCGTTTTTAATTTAAAATGTCTATATCAATATATTATGGCAAAAACTATAGATAGTTGAAGAAATCTCAACAAAGTGAGCCACCATCAAACATGGTTGGTTTCTAGTTTGTGGAATCGAAAATTGACTCAATTGGTCTTGCAATTGGGTTGACCGGTCTTAGTTGATTCCTGAGTGAATCCAAGAATCAATGGATATTTCTTTCTTTTTTCCTTCTATCGTCTTGACGCTCTACGCAAATATCAATGTTGCTTTAGTCTGGGTGTTCCATAAACTCATATTTGCAATTAAATATCCTTTTTCAAATGAACAAGGTTCTGAGCACCATGTATTTCAGCTGATCCAAGGACAAATCTCGTTGCACAAGCCATTTCCGTCCAATAAAGGATCCAGTGTCTTGGAAGTTTTTGGAATTTATGTTTTCTATTGGTTTCCTTGGTTGGTCGAAAAGGAAGTAAAGTTGGGAAAAAGATATCAATACGGGGATTCACCCAATGACAGATGGGATATTATTTTTTCTAGCCACTAGTCACGGTAAGAAATGGTTTAGCTAATTGAGAGGCTATTAGGGTTCTAAAGCTTCAACCCTAATCATCTTTACTCCCTAAGAGAAAAAGAATAGTAAACTATAAAAAAATATCAATCCGATTTGGACCATTCGATCTCTCTCCAGAAAATTGGGAACTGAACGATTATTATCCATTCCAAATTGTTGGAACCGGAACCACCTAAAACTGGCAAATTCATTTCGGTTCTTAGGTTAGAATTAGACCAATACTCACCCCAACAGAGTTCATTTATTGTGCGAAAAATTAATAATTTGAACTATATATAAATATATATATAATTAAATCGTTGATTTTTGGCCCAAAAAATCCCAATGCACTTATGTTAAGTGACACGTGGTAATTGACAAATATTCCTATTTGGAGTTTTATCCTTTGTTTATCATAGATGTACATATTTGTGGTTTTTCGTAATATTAATCCAATTTAATAGAAACTAACGGATGATAAAGTTGTCATATATATATACAAGTTTGGGGTTTTTGGTCATAAAAAAATTATTTTGGATAAATTTATCACAAGTATGCTAGTTTAAGATTTTTGTTAAATTTTATTGTCAAATTGCTAAGTTAAGTTATACATGATAGTTAACAAGTGTTCCAGTTTGAAGTTACAGATATACCAATTTGTGATTTTTCGTGATTTTAAGTCAATTTAATAGAAACTAACATATGATAAATTTGTCATGAATGCACCGGTTTTGGGTTTGTGGTTGTCAAAAATTATTTTGGTGTAAATTTATTTTAAATGTACTAGTTCGTAGTTTTTGGTAGTCAAAAAATTAATTTGGAATAAACTTATCATAAATATATCAGTTTGAGGTTTTTGAAAGATACTTACATTGTAATGTTACCGTGAATTCTAGCATCAATAATTCATTAGCCAGTGGTTGGCTACAAATTCCCATTATTTTGGCGTAATGTTACCATGAATTTTGCCAAAAAGAATTAAACCGTAGCTCCTTTACTCTCAAATTATTTAGGGTAGTTACATTTTGGCCCGTGTCGTATTGGAGGAACTCGATTCTGATCTTACTTTATATGCAAATATGCAACAACATCTTTATTTCCGTTCAAATTCGGATGGACATATTGAGGACTAGTTTCATAAAGACGTAGACTGACTTTCAAATCTTCTAACCACTATTTTGACTATCTATTAAGTGGTCTAAATCATTAAAGTGTCTCTAATAATATTAAGTGGTCTAAATCATTAAAGTGTCTCTAATAATATTAAGTGGTACCAGTATAAACTATAAAGATTTGCGCACATACATATCATAAACTAAATTTGTGCATTATAGAAAGTACGCAGATTTAAATTGTAATTTTTTATTTGAAGACTTACACCTGTAGGAGCTACGAGACAGTAACTAGTGCTATCTCAACAATTTCTGACGAATTTTGATAGGAAATTTTGATGGAATGACTTTGATTGTCGTCCAAGTATAATCCAAGAATTAGACTCGTAACCAAACGAAGGATAAGGACGAAAATTGAATTCCCCCAACACTATAGGGACAGAAAATGTAACTACCTTGTTTGTTTTTTTTTTTTTTTTTTTTAATTGAGTACAGGTTGGTCAAACTGGATCTCTTTTGAATAAATGGAATGAATGAAACACCACATAGGGACAAAAAATGTATTTCCCCATTTTTTAAAATTGAGTTCAGGTGGGTCAAGTTGGATCTCTTACAAATAAACGGACTGAATGAAACATAAGTCGGTTTTTATGTACTAGGTTAAGAATCTAGGATGATTTTTTTTCCCAACTCAATTGGGTACATTGATTATAACTAAATGTGTAATTTCACACTTAATTAGAGCACAAAGTTCATGTCCTTAATCTGTTGAGCCCTCACGTTCTTCTTTATTAAGATAACGACAGTTCATTGAAAAGGAATCAAATGATTTGGATATCATATCTCCTTTTCTTATATTCTTTCATTAATAATTAATAAAATTGTCATTTTCAGCCGTTAGTCCAATGGAAATCGTTAAGATAGGTTACATAATTTACATGTTCACTTTTTTTTTTTTGGACACGTGGTTCTGCACATTTTGACAATTATATCGAATTTTCTCTTATATTTAATAATCGGGTTAAATAAGGTAAATTTATCAGTATTTGACAAAGCTTTTGCTAAGCAAGTTCAGGACATCATAACTACATTCAACTTTAAGGTACACAGAATGCCGCCTTAGTTCTTCCAAATCAAAGCAGGTGCATTGCTATTGCTACTTGCTTTTTGAGGATCCATCTCAGCGGTCTGACAACAACTAATCTCGCCAGCAATTTCGAGTGTTGACTGTTAAATTATGTCTTGAATTTGAATCCGTTCGCCCAAATTTAAATGACATGACACATCTCTTTTGCCTTGACAGCACAGGAGCTTCTTAGATTGGCCACACAAGTGAAGCGCTTTATCGTTGCTGCACGATTAGAGGAGCTCAACATAAACGCGCAAAAAGGAAGCTCTGAACACACAGGTGGTTTTGTACTGTGAGTTTTGGGTATAATTTAAGGCTGGCAAAACACTCAAGTCTGAGCAATTATAACTGAGTAATTCTCCGATTTTTTTAGTGGATTATTTGTTGTCTACTCTCTTCATATAGTAGGAACCGACACTCTTGTGTTCTTTGTTTTACCTCTCCGGTGATTACACATTAATTTAATTACAAGATTCGACAGTTTCTGCATTATTTTACAACATTGACATTGCTCAATCAATACCGAGGCCCGAAATCATATAGCCATGGAGTGGATACGAGTTCTTAGCATAACAAAAGCTGTTCAGGAGGTGACTCATTGTAAGATTTGTTCCAGTATTCAAATCTTACAGTAATGTCATCCTTTATCCTCCATCAAGATCCAGATTTGGCTTCACTGTTGTGCTTATCCGTCTGCAAATAGGAGAGTTTTCCAGTGATGGAGTCGTCTTTCGTCTGGTGAAGGTACCAACAGATAAATTATGTACACTCCCATATGGACAAATGCTGTCACAGGCCGGATCTCGTAACGTATTTTCACTCCAATCAGGTAAACTTCTATATCAAGATGATCTGTAAGTAAATAAGATACATTTTCTTTCTCATTCTTTAACTGCATTTAGGCTATCACAAGGCATGAGAGAATTAAAGGTTCAGAGAGGTGAAAAAGAAGGAACAACAATTGCAGCCAAGTGAGGAACAGTACATTTTCATGACTATTCACTGCTAGAACTTCAGGAAATTTATAGAGTAATGACCTTCCTGTCTGGGAGATCTGTTTCACTTCAATTCTAAGAACTGTTATACTAAAAGTTCCACAATGACGAGGGATTCATCTCTTCTTGCCACTCCCTTTCTATTTTGCTTACCTCTGGACTTGCAATTGCCCTTGTTCTTGTTCCTGTTCCGGTTTTCCACACCAGGAAACCAAGCACCGCCCCAACCCCGAAAGGGCCATTAACCAGAGCCTAACGACAGGATGCCCATCCCAGTCATACTCCAAAGACGATGTGTTTGCACTGACCAAATGCACATCCGGTGCTGGAATACTGTCGGAAGATGCAGAGGAACTTCGATAGTGCACAACATCAAAAGGCCAGGTCTTTGGAACTTGCAGATCCCTATAACAGGAAGAGGCATGTGTAATGAAAGAAAATAGGGGGATAACATCAATTCAAGATATTTTAGTCATCTATCCGGAAAAGAGATGCTTTATAATTTAGTAAGCGATATGCTACCTATCTTAAGTAAGAAGAAATAATCAGACTTACCCCTCAATGCATTTCTCATTGCAACGACTAATAAAATCATCACTATATGTCTCGAATATGCTGTCCAAATGTTTCACCAATTTTGCCACATCCCCTAAAGGCAATACATCCCATATCTTCAGGACTTGGATGTATCTCTCTTCCTTTACAATATCAGTCGTGCATATGACATAGAAACCGTCAGCTTTAAATTGTCTCACAATATGAGATGAGTGTTCACAAATTATATCCACATTTCTCTTCTTTGATCTCCAGCCACTGGAGAGTTTTGACAGAAGGTTGATGATGGACATCTTTGTCCCGAGTGATGTCAGCTTTTGGAAAGAGTTCAGGAAGTTGTCACTGAAAAGAACCTGAAAAGACCATAGCATGACAATAAGATATGTTGTCACAAATTCTTTGAAACTTAATGTTTATTTTGAAAAAGAAATGTAACCATAGAATACTGTTGAGCAAAAGCTTTTTACCTTCCACCTAGCATTTCTGAAAAGTACACTGCTTCCGTCAAGCAGGTCATCAAGCTCCTTATTCTCTTTCTTCACATCTAAGATGGCTTTAGCCATGTCCTTGTCATCATCAACATTGTAGAAACATCCACGACTCATAGCATTCTCAACCAAAGCTTCCCACACAGATTTGCTTTTTCCCAGTGTTTCCCCATTTCCCAGAATCCACAGACAATACCTATAGATAGGGAATAACTCTGGGATTTACTTGCTATATCACTCCAAAAAGTAATTGGATGTGGTTAAGAGGATGCAGTACCTGGCCCGGGTAAGAGCAACATTGGTTCTCTTAGTATTGGACAAGAACCCAATAGTCCCACGTGAGTTTGATCTTACGGTGGATATTATAACAATGTCTTCTTCACCACCTTGGAATCCATCCACTGACTTCACCTTGACCGTAAAGCCCTTGATATTTTCATACCTTTTTCCAAGTTTAGCTTGAACAGCACCAACCTGAGCTGCGTAGGGAGATATGACACCTACTGTCAGATGTTCTTCTGACCCATCCCAGGCTGCAAAGAAAAGGAAATAAAACCATCACAAAAATGATATCATTTTATGAGGGTTGCAAAACTTCGAAAGAAATATCCTAG
Source organism: Eucalyptus cloeziana (assembly GCA_014182715.1). NCBI lineage: Eukaryota > Viridiplantae > Streptophyta > Magnoliopsida > Myrtales > Myrtaceae > Eucalyptus > Eucalyptus cloeziana. The sequence continues at coordinate 24,988,851 of CM024640.1, forward strand.
GAAAAGAACTATGAAAGGCCGTAACCTACACCTATATGATTAAGTAATACACGTAATATCCATGTGCTCGAAGCAATATGTATAAAATTCTCTTGACATACCTCTGTACAGATTCCTCACTATCCTCGAGATAACTTCCACCTCAACAGGGTTTCTAAGGCTACAGCCATCATCACCGATTTGTTCTCGTCCATCAGGAATATTTATGAACGAGTAAGGGCCAAACATCGGCCATGGCAAATGACTTTTTCTGTAACTTTCGCTCTGCACATCTGGAGCGTCCAAAATTTGGTTTTTATAGAAGTTTGAAGTCGGAAACAGACTTATTGATGGATGCATCCGGTATTGTATATTGAGAAGTTGCCTTGAATAACCCAGTGAACTCAATCGTTCAAACAGACTCCTTCCAAAACCAGCCCTATTAGAAAGCTGTCGAAATAAAACATGATATAAAATTCAACGGACGTTAGGTATAGAACATTTAGCCCATCTAAGTTCAAATGAAGAGAAGGATATTACACATCTTTCAAAACCAAATACATTGATACTTTTCAGATATTTTAACATTACCTCGCTTTCTACCATAGCAGGCAACTGACACTCATCTCCAACTAAAATCAGATGCTTGACACCAGGGAGTCGCAGAGGAATTACTGATTCGCATTCTTTCAACTGGGCTGCCTCATCGATTACCAGTAAATTGAGAGGCTCCATTTTCACGGAGTACAGCTTATATGAACTAGAAGCAGTGCAAAAAATCAGGGAAGCGTGTTGATAACAGAAGTCGGCTATCATGTCCTTACTTGTAAAGTTTGGAAGTTTTAGATCCTTCAGAGAATCACGAACAGTTAGCAACAAGGAAAGGCATTCCTGTATCTTCATATATAAATTATATAGTGGACCCATGGACGTCTCAAATGAAAACAGGCTAACTTCATCACGTGAAAGAGTTATCTCCATCATCTCCGAATCCAAATTCTCTCCACAGAATAAAGTTTCAAAAGAATCTAGTAAGTTAAGGAGGGATGTAATATTCTGGAAATTAGTTCTGGATATATGAGCACAGAAAATATTGAGGCATCTCCGCAGGGGCTGGACAGTTGCCTTGAATCGGTCCCTGAAAACTCAAGAAATGATTTAAGCTCACCGCTTCCGCATCGGCTCCCATCATCATCACTTCCTGATTTGCTTCTTTTTGTGTGTTCGTTTTCCAAAAATATGTTGTATTGACGGACACAGTTGGCAAGAGTATCTATCATGGAAGTTAGACTAGTGAATTTAGAAAAGCACTCTACACGATGTTCCAAGTATATTTCTTCAACGTTGGCATCAACTTTCAGCCGCTCCTTGTTCCCAAAAATAAGCATGTCAAAGTAACAGAGAAAACTTCCCGTTTCAGTGCTTATACCACTATCTGATTGCTTTAGCAGCTTTAGAACACGAGATGCCACTTCCTTGATGGCAACATTTGTAGGAGCACAAACAATGGTTCTATGTTTCCTTTTTAAGAGAGTAAATAGCAGTGTAGCGACAGTTGTAGTCTTCCCAGTTCCAGGAGGACCCCATATCAGTTCGACAGATGGCTTGTTCTCACATTTGAGTTTATTGAGACAGGCCCCAACTGCATTTTTTTGGGATTCATTCAGATCATGGCACAATCTCTCGTCAAGGCTCTCACTTGCAGAACCATTACCTTCCGTAATACAAATATTAGAAACTTTGTCAGCCTGCAACCAAAACACATTTCTTGTGATAATCCAGACCATGTAAATATGGTAGAAGGTTCTGAAACTTAATTGGTGTTAATATGATATAAAGAGCATTGCACAGCACAAACTTAAATCCCTTGAAAAGTAGAGTACAGAAAATTTTAAGGTCTAGTACTAATGAGTAAGTCGCCTCCAAGGAATTAATTTTCCCTATTGAAGACATTACTTCACTAATTTCCCATATCTGCTTTCATCTCCACACAATGATGTGGACCAACTAAAAGAAACAATCATCCTTATCTTTTAAAGCAACAGAATGACTTAAAGCATCATTTATCTTATTTCCAGTGGAACTTACAAATCGACAGGTGTAAAATGAAGTTTTGAAGCTTAGAGGAATATAATAGCAATTTTAAGTCTAAATGGACTAAAGGTGCGAAAAGGAAAGTCGTACCACCAAATCTGTGCAGAGAACTTCCTTCACAATATCCAAGTTCGGAGACATACGCAACGCATCCCATATCCTTCTGTTAGTGACTATATTTGTCAGGAAAATTGCATAGATTGGCTTCCAGGGATTATTTGCTTCATGGTTTAATAATGCCTTTACTGTAAAGTTTGTGGATGACGTTGCCTTATTCTCTTCATTGTCTCCTCCAATCATCTTTACTGATGCAAGCACCCATCTTCTTCCGGACCTCTCCAAGTCAGGAACAGTTGCAGGCTTAGCATCAGTTAGAATCAAGATATCTCCAGGCGAAGTTTTGTTAGTTTCCTTGCCACGAGTGTTGGATTCATTGCTCCACCTACCGGCCTTAACAGCATATGTGTTCCCACTTCTCGTGCATTTCACACATTCAGTAACCTCAGTGAAAGGCTGCGAAGAAATATTTTCCAAACTCGAGCACAGACTCGCCCGTGTCTCTTCCAGCAAAGGGTAGACATACGATCCGAGATAATGCTGGACCGACTGAAATGTCTCCGGTATAGTCTCCACCTACGAACATAGCTCGCCAAATGTCAAATAGGACCAACCAACCTCAACATTCAAACAATACTTCGACCAAGTTCCGTAAAACATAACATGTACTCCTAAAATACCTAATGAGTTTGCCGAACAAAGTAGAAGCATAAAGGGTTCCATCTCACCAAGTCGAATGCAAGGTTTTTAGGAATAAGTACACTAGAAATTCTAAAAGTTATGCGCGTTACTCACTTTGATACCAAAAGTTTATTTTGAATTACTTAAGTATCAAAAAGTTTGAAAAATAATTATTTCGGTATCAGAAATTCAACGTGACATTTTTTTATTAATTTTTAAAACCGACATGATTCATCGAAAAGTACAATTGGCATTAATTGTCCAAAACGACGTCCTTTATGTGTTTGCCCCAATTATAAACCGTAATTTTACTTGCACTTTAGGGTTTTTGTCCAAATTAGGATTTCTCTTTTTCGATTTGCAAAAGATTAAAGCAGGAAAGTGGAAGATGATGAAGGTGGTTGCTTCAGTCGTGATCACGCTCTGTCGCCGTTTATCATCATTGTAGTGGGGGAGAAGCTCCGTCGCCAGTCATCGTCGTGGGGGCAGAGAAGCTCCGTTGCCGCCGCCATCATAGCTGAGTGGTCTCGCTTACTTCTACCCTGGAAATGCTCGGATCTGAAACCTCAAGCTATTAAGAACAAGTGTGGATAGCGTCTCAGACAGTGGCTGCTAAAAGAAGATCAGCGGCGGCACAAGGTTGCAATCGAGTATTTTGTTGAAGCGGACAAAACACCAAGGAAGAAGAAGAAGACCACTTTTCAAAAGTTTTTTTTTTTTTTTTTTGTAACTCCGCACTCCCCTTTGCCTTTTCTGTGAAAGACGCCTCCCCTCCACTATGAAGACCTCTTTGGCGTTTTCTACAAAGTGGTGAACCTTCAAAAGGGGTTAGACAATTGATATTTACGGCCACATTGAGTCAAAAATTCACAATTCCAAAACACACAGAGATGGAGTGCTCGGCCAACTTTGGCCGGGAGTCCCTTGCCACGGGAGACTCACTAGCCAGTTGCTGCGCCCTCACGCTCGTGACGCCGCCCTGCACTGCGAGACCACCACCAAGCTGAGCTGCTGTCCTCTGATCTCAACAAGTGAAGGTCTTGACTGAGCTCAAGGAAAGACACTAAGGCTGCGACAGAGATTACCAGGACCTGATCTCAAGGCTTCCTCAAGCTGATCTCTCTCTCTCTCTTCGGCTTTGATTCAGTTCATGCGCTCTTCAATCTCCTTCCTTTCTTCTTTCCCTATCTTTTTCCTTCTCTATGCAAATTTTCCCGGAAAATGGAAGAGCGTATGGAAGGATTTTTTTTCTCATACGGCATCGTTTATGAAGAGTATAGTCACCTCATAATTCATGTTGGACTTATTTTTAAATAAAAATGCCACGTAATATTTTGGCTGTAATTTATAATTAGAGGCACTTTTTTTTTTTTTTGTCAGTCCTACGCTAATCGTACTCTAACACTTACTCTCAGACTTTTGCCCTGCCTCCTTGCAGGGCGTAGGAGTCGAAACCCACTCCTGAAATGAAATTTTCCCCACCCCCAATCCCCCTGAGAAGGTGGGGATTTGAACCCCCAACCTCCCCCTTCCAAGATGGAAGGGTGGCCACTGGGGCGGACCCCCAGTGGTTAATTAGAGGCACTTAAATGATTATTTTTTTTCCGATTTGACTATAAAGTTAACTGACGGAAATTTTTGGTACCAAAGTAAGCGTCGTACATAACTTTTAGTACTTTTAATATACTTAATTGGTTTTTATTAGGCTAGGGTAACTAAAATCACGGAAAAAAAAAAAAAAAAAAAAAGTGGAGCGCATCGAACTAGCATCATTTGGAAAATTCTCAAGTAAAAACCACATTGTCATCGAACTTCCACGAGAATAAAACCAACAGGGCTTGATAAAACGAAAAAAGCAAAGATGAGAAACGAGTAAAAAGAAACCTCTTCATGGTAGAGGTTTTCGTTGAGGATGTCGTGAAGAGACCAAGAGAAGACAAAATCAGTCAGGTCCTTGGGATTGTCTCTTCTCCACTTGCTGCTCCAAACACCCTCTGCTTTCTCCATGGGCAACACTGTTTGTGCTCGCTCTTAAGTCTACCTGAACCCACGTACCAAAACACCAGGGAGAAACCACTCTTTAAGGTTTCACGAAACTTGCGGGGGCCAAAAAGATGGGCACGTTTTAATAGCTAGCAAAAGATTCCCAGAATTATTACATTTTCTCTGTCATTCTTCCTTCGACCGGGAAATTCCATGCGTGGGGACAACGTGAACCGAATACGACGATAATCAGGCGAAGTCGATGCATGGAGACAATCGGGATTCGACAGGTGGAGTGTTTCAATTCAGTTACAACTCGCGTGCTGGTTATGTTTTTTCTTTATTATTTATTGTAGCTTCTTTTTTACATAATTTACATCCTTTATGCAAAAGGGTTGAAAGTAGTCATGCACGTGGGGAGCGCGTGCGTGGTATTGATCAGTCATATCAAGACACGTATGCTTTGGATGAAGAGTAGCTAAAAGTCATAATTAGAGGCAATAATACTGATTACTTAGATTAGTGGCGGATTTTCATTTGTTTTGAATTTGTCTCTAAAAAGACATTTAGAAATGGTGGTATACCAGACAAGTATCCTATTTGTCGCTAAAAAATTTCATGGGCAAAATTTTTTTGACTTAATGTTCTTTTGACTCTAGAACTCATTATTGTTCTACTGCAATTTAGCACGAGCCGATTCTCATGTAATCGATCAATCATTATTATTCACGCGTTACGAATCTCATCTTACTTGGAGACATATATGTAAGGTATCTTGTACTTGCAAGCAATGGTGATTAGTTGACCACACCACTAGTAATCGATAGGAAAATTGTTCAACAAGTCTTAAACTTATTGCATGATGACCAATTTAATCATAAACATTTAAATTGTATTAATTTAGTTTTGAACATTTTGACGATTTGGTAGACGTAGTCATTCCTAGAAAGTCGCTAACATGGACATGATGGTCGGCCACAGCCAACATTGATTTTTATTTTTTGAATTTTCTGATTTTTGTTTTAACTTATTGAATCGGGTTGTACTACTAGTATACGTGAGATTGAGAAAATTGTCGATGTTTTTAATTATTCCTCCTTGGAATCGTTGTTTGAATTTGGATCCCTCGATTCAAATACAGAATAAAAATTGTATTGCTCCCCAAATTGGAAGAAGTGAGGGTGAGGAAAGCGGGAAGGCTGAGAAATGTGGTGAAGAGTGACTTCAAAATAGTTTTGATTTGTCCTTGTCTGAAAGATGTCTGGGTTGAAATTTGCTCGCCGTTGGGTATTGTAAACAGATGAAGGAAGCGACTCCCAAGGAAGAAGGCGGTTGAACAAAAGCGGAAGTGATGAGTTTCCCTTGCTTTAAATTCACTAAGACTTGACGAGCTCGATGACTTGATTTATTTCAATTACGGAAGTTGTTCGTACTATTACGCCTGCTTAAGAAGTCTACGAATTTTATGGTGCCGTAACTTTGGAGCATTTATCACGGGTCCTACGCGTGTCGAGAGGTCATTAGGCGAGACAGCCGAAGATGATGATAAATTGCCATAGCCATTGTTCAATGAGATGATTTGCTCCTTACTATGCTCATATGTGTTCTTGCAATATCATGTTTTAGAACAAACAATTTTATTGTCCTTTCTCACATTATCCCAGTGTGTTTCCTAATGTAGAGGGGTGAGAATTAAAGGCGTTCAGTGTAAAGAGTTATGGAACAATCAAATTCCTACCTAGTCCTTTTGCAAATTGGAATCCCTTAAATTAAAGTACTTTGACAATCTCCTATGCATTGCCCCACCCCATATGTGGAAGAGGCTGCAGTGCTGTCTCAAGGTTCTAGAAGTGAAATCATGCCGTTCGATCGAAATCACAAACAAAAGTAATGGGACGGTTAGAAAGAATGGTGAAATGCAGATGCGAGTTTTACGTGATCTAGACAACTTGAGGCACATATGGTAGTACGATGGTCTCCCAAAGGTTGCGTTACCCAACTTGAGAGACATAAAGGCTTCGGGGTGCCCCTTTTGGAGATTCTTTTCCCACCCATTTTCTCGTTGAGCGAAGGTAGGGCAAATCAAGGAGCTGGTGGTGGGGTCGCGCAAAAATATGGAACTAATTGTTGGCTGTGACAAATGTGAAGAAGTGTTCGATAAGACAATGACCTTCTTGGAGTTAACTACTCTTTAAGACTTTACAAGTTGCCCAGTTCAATAGAATCTTTACCCGAGAAATACTCTACGGAATTCCCATCCTTGGATGTCTTCAGGAGAGTAGGCTGTGGAACAGAGCTGAACCAAGGCTACCGAAGTGAAGGGGAAAGTGATGGGGAATATTAGGCTTTATGAAGTGTAGTGACAAAGTTCGGGACAATTGCAACGAATGGTGCTTGGCCGTATAAAAAGACGTATGGTAATATGAGATTTTTGTTCTGCATTATCTTCTACACACTTCATACGGAGTTTGTGACTAATTCCTTTACTATTCACTTTCTTTGGTTTGTCTCCTAAGCCATAATGATGAGGGGAAAATTCAAAATAAAGATATGAAGTATTCTCATTTTCTCAAATAAGGTTATGAAATGAACTTTATTTCTTTAAAAATCTAAAATGACCATGATAGTTTCAAATAAAGGCTTGAAGTGGCCATGACAGTTTGACTCGCTGACCGGCTAAATATTCCGATCAGTGAAGGAACTTAAAATATTACTTAAATTTTATTAAAAAATTAATTTTAAAAACAAAAAAGAAGGAAATTAGGTGAGGACTAAGCCCTCGCTGTCGGTGTCGGCTGGCAATGGTGGGGGATGGCTGACCAAGGATTGGCGAGGCTCAGCAGGCCTTGGCCAATGGCTGGCAACCTAATCTAAGGGAGGGCGGCAACCCTCGCCGACCCTTGGTCGGCCATCCCCCGCCATCGCCAACCCTTCTTGGGGATGGTGGGGTGGCAGCACCGAGGGCCTATAGAGCCCTTGCCATTTCCCTTCCCCTTCCATTATTTAAAAAAAAAAATCATCTAATTCAAAAAAAGAAAAAAAGAAAAATTCAAGAAAGTAAAGGAAGAAAATGCCCTTATCAACCGATGAATTAGGTCTTTCTTTGAACTGACATGGCCACCTCAGGTTTTATTTGAAACAAGATTCATTTTAAATCCTTATTTAAGAAAACGAGGGTACCTCAAACTCTTATTGGAAACAATATCCATTTTATGTCTCTTAGTTGAGAAAATGAGGGCATTTCAAGCCCTTCTTTGGAATTTTCTCAATGATGAGAGACCGGACATTGGACCATACATTGGAGGGTTATGTATATATTCTAATCATGTGCATTATCGTGATACTATCAATTTTTTTTTTCACTTGATATTGGAAAATATATATGGTATTATATTAAGCATGTTTAAGGAAACCATTAAAGATGTCCATATTTGAAAGAGCTTTGTGTACGCTTAATTTCAGGAAGAATCAAATTTGTATAATGCTTATTGTCCACACGTGCATGCCGGTCCCTCAACCACTACTTTCTCCATTGTGAATTTGCTTTTTGGGGGAAAAGAGAATTCTCCTTTAGAACTTCTAAGAGCCCATAGTTTACCCCTCCAACATTCCCCTTTAGTACCGGACGAAGATGTCGGCAAAGACCAATCATTGATTAGTGATCTGTTACATTTTAAGACTCAAGTAACAATATCACGACAAGTTGTATGACCCATACGTTAAATTTTATTATTATTTTTAACGGTAAGTGACACACTATTACTATCATATTACCGGCTTTATAGCCAGCGTGATGCACGGGAAAGTCAAACAACAATTTGCACTAGAAAATAGTAAGATGAAAAGGAGTAAGAATTAATTATTCAATTGGAGAAATTTACCTCTCTGCTTGATGCAGATCTATTTATTTATATTATCAATAAGTTTTTTAACCTTCTTTCATTACAAATTTCAACTGATTAACTATTTTTATAGCTTGGAAATTCACTACATCAAGTACAAAATACATAATTAATAGAGTTAGGGTATTCAACTAGAGAACTCTTCATTGTTGATTGATGCTGCTCTATATTCCAAACTATCATTCATAGCCTCTGGAATATCTGTCCTTATATAGCACTATAACTATATTTAAGAATAGTTGCTCCATCTATTAGTAAGTCCTTTAACCTGATCGTATTGAATTTTTTCTCGGTAATGTATGTTTTTATTTGATTAAGTACTTTTTTAACCTTCACACTCCTAGCAATGAGGCAATTTATTTGTCTGGACAAAAAATACTCAATGAAAACCTCCTTTATTATGAACTATTTTTCAAAAGAGATATTTTTTTATATTATCAGTCAATAAAATGTGGCGGCACAAAATAATATATATGTGAGAGAGAGGGACCTGTAAAAATTGGTCATTGTAATATAAGTCATGGTGACTGGAGGAGGAGAATTTAATGAACTCGAGTTTTGGGCACATGTAAAGACAAATGGTATCCACCAAAATGGGTTGCCAGGAAGCAAATTTGGATGCCCATGATGATTCAATTTGGCATACTTGTGATATTTTTATGTATTCAATTTTATTTAACATTACAAAGCTTTTTTTAACAAAATATCTCCATCCTTACAGTTTATAATTGCTTTTTTCTATCACTTAAATATTGTCAACCTTTCCTCTGTTATTTGGTCGTGTGTAACTTCTTAAATATAGCATGTAACTCCACAGTAGTCAAGTGAGCCAACAATTTTGGTACTAAAGGTGTGTCTATTTAATTGAAAATCTCATTATAAAAGAAAGTAATTTCCAAGAAAATCACTTTCAAGAAAAATGGTTTGTTTTTATTTGTTAAGTGATTTACAGAAAGCAATTTCCTTCTTACTAAAAAGGAAAGTCATTTTTTCCCAAATCTAAATCTGTTACTTTCAATTTATGGAAAACATTTCTGTAAATCAATTAGTTTTTTGTCATTTAAACACAAGAAAGTCATAAAATAATTTCTAGAAAACTGTTTTCTTTCAAATAAATGGAGTCTAAAGTAGATATTGATATTTTCAACACTTTCTTGCAGGCTGGCAACCAGTTCAATCATGGCTACCTTCGTTCGTGTGATAATATACTTAATGTTGTCAACCGGTGACACGTGTTATGCATACCTACATCTTTAGTCTTTTTGTAATACATAATATCAATTGTATGCATAATAGAGTCAGTTTTTAGACATTAACGTTTTCTCATTCTCGTAAAATTAATTTAGCTATTTATTACTCTAGATTATGATACTTTTTAGATGTGATGTTCATAATTATACTAATAATTTTAAAAAAAAAAAAAAGTTACTCTTGAAATTTTCTCATTATACTAGTTTTTATCAATAAAAAATGCTCTAGACTCATTAAATTTGATTGAACTTAATGAGCAAAAGGCCCTTTTATTATCATATATCACCAAGAAATTTTTATGCAGCACTTTTACTTTTCTCTTTAAAAAGCTCTTCAACTTTTATTTGGGACAGAAAATAATCATTTTATCCAATATTAATGCGTTCAATGTGCAAAAATCAATTTTAGTATGATATGCTAGATTTTTAAGGTCTTTCAAGAATTTAACAGAAAATCTTTAACGAGTTTTCTAACTAAAATTACACTATTAATAATGTCTTTTAGTTTTTTTGTTTCACAATTTATAAAAAAAGAAGAAGAAGAAGAAGAAGATCAAAGCAGGTTTCTTCTCTCTTGATCGACAAGGCTGGCAAGACATTTTTCCCTTTAAGATAATAACAACTTTATAGCATGAATCTCCATTGGAAAATATTCGGAAGAAGAACTAAATGAACCACATGATTTATATCTCCATTGATGTAGATGAAAGTTATGTGTCTGAAAACTTTGAGCAAAATGCAAGACTCACACGATAACATCCCAACTCATGTGATCCCACAACTTGCTTTAATTAGTAGAGGGCATCTTATCTAAATCCCAAATTGCTTTGTAATGCTCATGCTTGCTCATTCTACTCCTCATATTTCTCAGTTTCAGAAGTTCAAATTACAGGGATTTAACCCAAAATCACTTGAAAATTTAGGTGTATATATCCATTGCATTTGCTCACTTTCATAATCGAATGCAACTAATTTACATAGTTGATCTTGTTGTGAGAGCATCGGCAAGAGTGGTGGGGGAACGGAGGATTTTGCAGGAAACGTTTCGAGACCAGCCAAAGAATCGACTTTACCATCTCTGCTCACATGAATCAGATACTGCATCAGGTGCCCCCTCATTCCCTTGGGAATATGCTGGTTTTATCTACATAAAACCCTCCAATTCCGTTTGGCTATTTCGTTCACCCTCTTCACGCATTTAATGCTTTGAGGTTCCCTAAAGCTGTCCTCTAATACAATTGCTCCGCCCAGAGACATCCTCTAGCCGTAATCATGCATAGCCTAACTTAACATGATTAGTAACAAACTTGGTTTTACATATATATTTCGCTGCACTCGCGTAGGTATTCGATTGGTGGATGTTAAAAGGCTAATCTGAGGATTAATGCAACTGGCCACACGGATGCCTCTTTTTCCCAGCACAATGTGTGATGCGGCTGATAAGCCCTCATTGAAGAAATAATCAAAGGAATAGACAAAACATTAATCAATATAACGATTAAAAGCATTTAAGATATTAGTTATAATCAATCTAATAGATGAACTGATGATTAAAGTAACAATTAATAGTGGAAGGACGCATATATTTTCTTACAAAGTAGAGTTATGATGATAGAATATTGGGATAAGTGTATTGAAAGTCCTAAAACTTGTCATAAAAGTGCAATTGAGTTTTAAAATTTTCAAAAATGCAATCAATATTTAAAATTTGTCACAAAAGTGCAATTGAATTTTAAAACTTTTACAAAATGCAATCAAATCCTAAAACTTGTTAAGTTGATGCAATCAAGTCCCAAAACTTGTTAGGATTTTCCGTTTGTCAAGTTGGATGGAGGTAATGGAAGGTCTTGATCACACCAACTTGATAAGTTTTAAAACATGATTGCACTTTTTGAAAGTTTTAAGATTTAAATTATACTATCGTTATAAGTTTAAGAAATTAATTGCACTTTTTAAATGTTCTTAAGATGAGGTATTATTAACTCTTGAAGTCCTTCTGAGTTGATAGAATAAAAAACTTCATTGTTTTGATAAAGAGTATTATTATCAAGAGACAGCTCGTAAAGTTTTTTGTTGACTTTGCAACATCTAGCAATATGGCCTTCTTTTTCACAGTGATAGCATGTTATATTTTAATTGATTTTTTTTTTTTTGTCTTTTGTTTAGTTTTTTTTTAACTGTGATTTTTTCTTATTTTTTCGCGCATCTTTTGCAGGAACAATTTTCTTTACAAGAGTTGAAGTTTGATTCATGGTCCGAGTTGGGCCGGTCCACCCCCTAACCTTAGGACCAATTCACACAGTGCTAGTCTTCAATTTTTGGAACCGAGGACCGACCCTATTGAGCTTGGGACTGAGGACCGAACCGACCCAATGGGTTCGATCCAGTTCCAGGGTCAACTCGGGACCAACCGATAATTTCTTATCTCATTTTTTGTACTCCTTAAAAAAGCAATTGAAGACTGGACTGACCCAATGGGTTTGGTCTAATTTCCAAGTCAACCCAGGACCAACTAATAATTTTTTATTTTATTTTTTGTACTTCTTGAAAGGGCAACCGAGAACCGTACCAACCCAATGGGTTCGATGATGAGTGAGGTCAACTAAGAAAGGCAAGCGATGAGGGTCAAGTGGGGTGAGCATTGAATATAATGAGCATCAAATGTCAAGCGGGGAGTAACAAGCCAAGCAAGTATCGAGCAGAGCGGAGAAGTTGTTTCTTTCGATTTTGGCAAATTGAATACTAAAAGGACAAATAAGACATAAGAGAACAAATACTAAAGGAGGATGCCATAAAGAGCTATTTATGCCTTTTTGGATGTCGTGAGGACTCCTCACAAAAATATTTTTCTCCTTCGTAAATTATGACTATTGACACTGTGTAAGACATTAAAAATCTAAGTTATTAAAAAATAATGAAAAATTACTTAAACTCCTCATTAAAGAGCTATTTAACGTTGGTGACGCTATTTATTTTAAGATTTTCTCTATATAAAAAAATTATAAATAATATTATATATATATATATATATAGTTAGGGTTGGTCCGAGTGTGTCCAACTTGGAACTCTCAGGACCGAGGACCAACCCGCACAGTATTGGTCCAAGAATTCTAGGATCAAGGACCAACCTAGTCTCCCTAGGAATCGGACCAGGACCAGTAGGGTTGGGCCGGTCCATGGTCGGTCCAGGGTTGACCTTGGACAGATGCTCACCCCTAGGAAAAATGGATCATATTGGGCACGGAAGGGTTTTCTTTGTTTGTAATTGCTCTTTTTTTTAAGCTGTTTTTGAAGTTTGAGTGTGGCACACATTTCCATATTTTGTTTTTGAACATGAGAGAACTGGAGATTAGTTCTCCATATGGGAGATGTTGATAAGGGATTTGACCATCGTGGTCAACTCTAATTTTATTGCGAACTTTTTTACCTATTAAGTGGGATAATCCTGGTAAAAAAATTTCTTCCCAAAATGGTGGATGGCAATCTGACCTAATCATAATTCGTTTAAGGAATGTATCTTTGTATTCTCGGAATTTAGAAAGTGATTTGCACTTGAGATTGGATAGGAGTTCAATATTTCTATGTTTTAATTGGGAATGGTCTCCTATAAGTGTTGATATATAGGGAAAATGAGAGTACTAACCGCAACTTGGATGCTATGGCCATGGTCGTCTTCAATTTCATGATATTGGTCATCAGTGTTCAATATCATAAGTATTTATGATTTGGTTTTTCTGATCTTTCGTAAGATAATTATGCCACTTTTTAATTGTCCAGTAAAACTATCCTCACCTAAATGTATTTCTCTTAATATAATATTCTAAATGTTCTTCGTCAAACAACCATGGTCTCCAATGTATGAAACACAGCAAGATGTATCGTGAAATATATTTATAATCATTTATATTTCAATCATATTATAATGCGTCGTTGCAATTACAATTTTTATCATTTATATCGCCTTGTTTGTTTTACATGTTTTTTCAAATCAACCATATTAACCATTTATATTTTAACGTTAGATCTTCTTTTAAGGTATCTCCTTAGAGCCCGGGCGTTTATATGCATACGCAGCAACCATGGAATCGAATCACAGTGGAGTGGAGTACATGCATCTTACCTCGAGTGATATAAAGAGTGACCTGCTAATAAATGGAGATCACTGAAAAACTCCGAGAATCTCAGGACGACAGACACTTGGCGTTAACCAAAATTCAGCGACAGAATCACCCGACCGAGGAACTCGAGCTGAGTCAGATGAAGAAGCTTCAACTGGACATAACGAATTCAAAAACAATGAAGCTGGAGCCACCTCATTGCTGCCGCACGGTAAGCGGAGCTCACCATAAATCGCTCGAAAAAGGGAGCTCTGAACACATACGTGGTTTTGTGCTGACATCCGAACTGGGTTGTGTCCATTGATAATTAGTTAATTACCGTGGATTTGGGTATAATGTAAGTCTGGAAAACGCTCTAGCGTCAGCGATTATAACTCTGTAATTCTATGATTTATTAGCAAATTATTAACCATTGACTCTTCCTGTCACGCCCCGAACCTCGAGCACGCGCACATCCCTCGGTGGTCGATAGAATTTTGCGACGTTCCCAGGACTTGTCGCCGACCCTTTTCATTTTATTGCACATGCGGAAGCGAATTCACTAATCCCCCGACAACAACATATATGGGATAGAAAAGCAGGACAATCAATTTCAAATCAAATACACTTTTATAAACACTTCAAACTTATACGAAGGTTTATGTCATAAAGAACTACCGAGCCACCTATGCTCCCGACCCTTCGCTTCAAGCTCCGGGTTCTTCACACAAGGGACCTGAAAATGGTTATTCAATAACCAGAGATATAAATCTCAGCGAGTTACACCCCTAAGCCCCGGTTAGTACACCAACTCAACCCGGGGTATCTATCCGTAACTACCCCACCACAAGCAACAACCAATAGTCAACAACCAACAAACAACAGTCGATTCACATACAACCTCACCTGGTATGCCATACCCTGCACGATATAACTCAGCATAATACACACAAAGCACATGACCATTAGATGATACAATTCATCAATCACACACGAGTCGCATAATAAGCGATCTCACTGCCATTGCCACACCCCGCACATTATCGAATCATGTGTGCATACCATAAACGATGTGATTCACTCATGCATATAATTAATGCATATAACAATTTCACACATCAATGCATCAATTCAAATCGAGTCATCGATCAATCGACTCGCGATTCCATGTCAATCCGACCATTCCCCGGTTGTCTCCCTTATTCGCCTCAAATCTTACTCACGGCTCCACGAGCACGGTCTACCAAATTTCTTGGCAACAATTTACGATCCAAAGGACACAACCTATCTTTAGGTGGCAAATTACGGCCCAAAGGGCGCGACCTTTAATAGGTGGCAGGTTACGGCCTTATCAGGCGCGACCCTTATCGGGTGGCAATTTACGGCCCAACGGGCGCGACCTCTATCAGGTGGCAATTTACGGCCTCAAAGGCGCGACCTTTAATAGGTGGCGAATTACGGCCCAACGGGCGCGACCGATTCCAAATTCGGTGGCAGAACTCGGCCCCACTGGCATAATTTAGATTAAGTGGTCATCACGGCTCCACTAACTTTAACAGCCCCCAAATCCATTTTGGCGTTGTAAACCGACGCCCGGTATTTTCTAATTAAAAAATACCTATATATCACAATCATCACACAATTACATAAATCATCACTCAATTCATGCGGATGCCCATACATTTACACATCCATTCACTTCATAAAATCAACACACATGAAACAAGGCAATTTTTCACTCTCGGGTGAACAAGACTGTGAATGAACGGTCCGCGTGAACAGGCCTCGTGAATGCAACCGTGAATAGTGTCGAGTGAACAAAATTTCCAGAATTCAATAAATAATAAATTATATTCAGAAATTAACCAAAACATTAATTAAAGCAAACAATCAATCAATTAAAGCTAAACATGCTTAATTAACCACATAAGTCACATTAAGCAAATAAAGCAAAGATTAAGCTAAATTAATCTAATCCATCCATCTAACCACCTATCTTAGGGCTAATACAACTTAATTAAATCACATAAACTAGAATTAAATCTAACTAAACCAACCTTAAGCAAGTTTAGGCACTAATCGAAGGATTAGGAGCTAAACTCACCCGTTAAGCGGGCCGGACACACCGACGCGGCGGCGGCGACGGTGGCTACGCACCGGGACCTCGACAACGACGATCCAAGACAATCCCAAGCTCAACACAGCAACCACAGCCTCTGTCTCCCTCTGAAATTCTGAAAAACAGCCCTGCCGGAGGAGAAAACAAGTTGAACGGCTTGGCCGGAGCTCCGGCGAGGGGGTGGCTGACAACCGGCGGCACCAGGAGGTCTTGGGGGTCTTGCTGGAGGTTGGGATGGGCGGAGGAACGGCTGGAATGGAGGAAAAATGGCCGAAAACTCGAAACAATGCAGGCTGCGGGCGGACCGACGGACCGGCGACCGGCGGCTTGCGACGGCCGTACAGGACGAACGGCTGCTCCGTTCGGGACGAAATTGGTCTCGTTGGAACGGTCTGTCTCTCCTGGTCACGGTGATAGGTGGACCGTTCTGTGATTCAACTGGGAAGACCACTTTTGACTCGATTCTTCACCGAATGGTCACCTGGAGCAGAAACTGGAAGAGAGGGAGAACGAGGGAGAGAGAGCTCCGTTCGAGAGAGGCCGAATGGGGGAGAGAGAGAGTGATGGGAGGGCTGTCAAGAGCCCCATAAATGCTTGCTTCAAGTCCCCATACATGACATCATCTTCTCTCTCTTCCTTTGCCCTTATCCAAATGCTTTTAGGGGCAAATTGGTCATTTCCACTTTGCACAAATTACACATCTGACCTTGGGCTGAAATTGGTGGATGGGCCTAAGATATGGGCTTGGCCATGAATAGTAATGGGCTTAGGAATTTGTTGGGCTTGAAATGGCCAAGAATTGGCCCATGGGCTTAAAAGATGAATAGTTGATTTAGGCCCAATTGGCTCATTTGATTTTCTTAGGCCCACCATGGTGGCTTTCCCACCTTGGGCCTAGGCCCACACTGGCTTGGCTCAGCCCACGTCCTCATGGGCTTGCTTTCTCGGTCCGAAAATCCCTTTTTCCAATTGCTCGCTTAACGGCTCTGTCAACTGTTTGAAGCAGCTTCATCTAACGTCCGTCTCGGACATTCCCGATAATTCGAAGTCCAATCCTAAGTTCTCTTGCCATGTCAATTTCGCCCTAATGCCATTTCGGTTACCACTCAGACTAACGGGCGGCTCTGAGGATTTACGCGTAACCGGCTCGTGCCAAACCACGTTTATGACATCTCGACTCATGGACGACGTCATTGACTGCATGAAATTACGGAGGATAGATTCTTATTTCAAAGTACACGATCACTGAGGATCGACATAGGGTCGTTCGCGGATTCGATAATGGCAAACGGAATCACCCGTCGTTCCATTATGTTATGTCTGCGAATCGACTCCCAATCGTCCTTGAAATCGGCCTGCCTATTTACAGGATCGTCCTCACGCAAGTCTCATGGTCAAATCATTTTTCCCAGGTCGAGTCCTTTAGCCGTACGAGTTCTGTCCTCATTAGCCCTTCCCCTCAAGGTCAGTATCTCGGGAGTGATCAATTCCGAGTGAGATCAACCAACAATGCATTGACGAAATTTACATTCATCCATCCTTCAGAGGACTCGAATTTCAGGATGTCACACTTCCAATTAAGTAAATAGTAATACTCGGACCGAACCACGGAGATCTCTACATTTCTTTATTATGCCTCGTTTATATATCTGGTGATTACGCGTCAATTTAATTTTAAGATCCAATAGTTTTTGCTTTATATGACAATATAGACATCACCTGACCCATCCCAAGGCCGGAAATCATTTAACCATGGAGACGAGTCCTCAGCACAACAAAAGCTGCTCAGGAGGTGGCTCATTGTAAGAGTTGCTCGTGTATCCAAATCTTATAGTAATATCATCCTGCATCCTCCATCAAGATCTAGATTTGGCGTCACTGTTGTGCTTATCCATTGGTAAATAGGAGAGTTTTCCAGTGACGGTGTCGTCCTTTGTCTGGTGAGGGTACAAAAATTATGTACATTCTCATATGGACATATGTTCTCCCAGGCTGGATCTCATTATATGCTTTCACTCCAACCAGGCAGACTTCTCTATCAAGATCATCTATAAGTAAATAAGATATGCAGAGAAATTTGCATTTTCTTTCTCATTCTTCACTGCATACTCGCTATGGCGAGGCATGAGAGAATTAAAGTTTCAAAGAGGTAAAAAGGAAGGAACAATAATCTGCAGCCAAGGAAGGAATTAGTAGATTTCCATGACTATTCTCTGCTAGAACTTCAGGACATGTAGAGTAATGGGCTTCCTGTCTAGAGATCTGTTTTTCTTCATTTTAAGAACTATTTTACTAAAAAGTTCGACATGTATTTACCAGAATGTGGACTACCTGTAGATTATAACATACAATTTTCACTTAAACTGTATCTGGGACGATGAAGTGAGGATTCATCTCTTCTTGCCTCTTCCTTTCTTATTTTGCTTACCTTTGGATTTGCCATGGCCCTTGCTCCTGTTCCTGTTTTCCACACCACCAGTCTGGGAAAAAGAAGATGATGAAGCCTGCTCATCCTTCTTCACTTCACTGGTTTTTTGAGCTTCCAGAACTTCGCCCTTCTCTTCCTCATTTGCTAAGCCCATCTCTCGTCCCAGCAACGACATGCGTGCACCATCCAAATGCACAACTGGTGTTGCACTGTTGGAAGATGAAGACGAATCCTTGGAAACTTCAGTCAGATCTCGCAGTTCGCAAGGGCTAGCGCTTCCATCTTTGGGGAATAAAACTTTCATAATCTCTTCCTCGCATTTGTTCGATTTCACATCTAAAATGATGGCATGTGGACAATTTGAGCAGTCTGCAGTGGAATTAGTAATTACGAGGGGATCATCAACTTTTTTGAATGCTTCAGCTAGAACACCCACTGAAATTTTCTGCAAGTTTGGCCTCCGGCGAAGCGAAAGAATACGACAAAACTCTGGAGGTAATTGCTCAGAAATCCAACTCTTACCCAGCAAATCAATGAGAAAATATGGACTGATGCCAAAATTTAGGTGAAGCAAACAAACCAACAGAATCAACTTCAAGACCAACAACCGGTAATACTTCGTCACGTTTAGGTTTGAATTTTTTATCCATTCTCTGGTATCATCCTTATTGAGAAGAAGCTGCGCAATAGTGTTTTTAACAAACTGAAAGATGGGATCCGAGCAATTTTCCGGGATGAAACCGAAGCTAGGCTTTGCCAAACCTTCATGGCAGATGAGCCATTCAACTAGAGAAGACTTGGTTGCATAAAACTGCCCTTTGGAGCAAGATAACAAAATTAAAAGTCGTTCCAAGAGATACAAGAAGCAAATTGGAGTGATGTAGTCTCTTGCACTCCTCCAATAGGCATTGTAAGTATCCGCCAAAGCTTGATAAAGGTTCCAAGCCAAAGAGAACTTCATGGATCCCTTATTATTATCGCTGGCCTGAGGAAGGTCTGATTGTACGTCTCGACAAACGCATTCCATGAATGACTTCCATGACTTATTTCCCTCAAAAGATTGCACGAATTTTCTGTACAATTCATCATTGAGCAATCCAGATCCAAGAATTAAAGTCGCAAGCTCACCCATCTTCCCAAGTGAAAAATGCTTCTTCAAAATTGTCAGTTTCATTGTTTCTCTCAGTAAATCATGAGAAGCCTCACTTCCTCTCAGAGATACCATATTCTCTGATGATGATATTCTCCAGTCAAGTGGAAATATGTGACCAAAGTACCTCCTACTCGATGTTTCAATGAAACCCTCCAGTACCCTACCATCCCGGAAGGAGTGTTTCGGACGATCGAGTTCTCAAAGGAACTTGGCAACCTCATGCAAGAGAGCAAGACATCTGCTTTGCCAGAAGTTCGGCCCAGAACTCTTCGCCAAAAATTGATAAAGTGCATCCAATTTGTGCAGGAGCTCCATACCAACAGCAGTAAGCTCAGAATACCAATACTTTCGAGCTGCAGAGACCAATTGTTGAAGCTCCAAAGCAACCAATTGTCCACTTCTTCGAAGAAATCTTTTATCTATGTTTCGGACCCAATCAGCATCTTGGTTTAGAAGGTGATAAGTTCTTTGCACATTGTTCTGTTGCTCCAGAACACCAAAGTAATTCAAACAGAACTCCCAATAGCACCTATCTTCCTTTTCCACCGGCATCTCGACACATCCTACACAGTCTATAATTCTAACAATTTTCTCTCTCCAAAGATTCCAAAAGCAGATCAATGAGTCAACGGAAATCCGATTCCCCAAGATCAGTTGTTCAGAATAGTTCATTTGGTCGACAAGCCAATCATATTCCCAACAAAAAATTGAGATATTTCGATGAAGATGGAAGTCCAGAATATTTCGAGCACATAGTATTTCACCTCTGACACTTCCATTTCTACTGGAAGCACTCAAATGTTCTTTCATTTGAGCCAAACTTTTCTGTTTATTTAACAAAATGCTTGATTCTACAAGAACATATTCATTGAAGGCAATAGGCTCAGGCTTTGCGAGAAGCTTGGCTTTTGCTACCAGCTCCTCCTTCTGTGCAAACTGCTTCAAAGGCCACCCTTTGCTTCCATGAGCCCAAAGGGAATAGAATAATACGTACCACAGGATATTCATCGACGCTTCTCTGTTTTTTCCGCTCTTCCCAAGTAGATCAACCTCACGAAGGACGTCACCTTTCATCCTCACAATCTTGGCCGCCTCCAAAAAGTTACCAAAATCTTCCTCCAGACTTATAAGTTCATCCAGGCATTCCAGCTGCATGAGCAAATTTCGCATTGAATCAATGCAATGAAAAGCCTTCACATACTTCATCATGGCCCTGTAGTCTCTGAGGTTGTAGTAATGAAGGGCACAACTCTTTAAAAAGTCCTGTTCCCATTTCTCTATTTCTTTACTTTTCTTCTCAGTTCCACACATTTTCCAATCCTCAATGTATTGTCGACCCATATCAAAGAGTTTTCCTTCAGCACAAATGGACAAGCACTTTGAGAAAATATTTGCCCTTGCATATGCCTCTGCTGCAAGACTGTAGCACCGAGCAAGAGAGAAACAGTCTCCAGCTTTCTCCAAAGCAGATTCTCCACATTTATTTCTGTATATTCTACCTGTTGAAGCATAAACAAATTTGATGTCAGTCTCATTTATGGAGTGCTGATGTCCATATAAGATTTAATAACTTCATGATGTTCAGAAGATAAAACATAGCAAAGGGACATTTGAAAGCCGCCAGAAATGCTCTTGCACCACTCAAATGTATTCTCCAATGTCAAGAGATGAAACAGGATTAACATCCATTGTTGGCTACAATACCAAGGAGTTTTTGACAAACCATACTCCACACGGAGTATTGCAACTGATAGCCACAGCTTTTTTTTTAAACTTACAGGTGTGGTCAGTGTTAAGAACTTTGCAGCTCAAATTTTTCTGAACCGCTAAGAGAGCAGAGACGGGTTGTCAAGTAGAAAATTATCAACTTCTCAAACCTAGGGCATTAATCATGAAGTCAACAGTAGTAGCACTTGCTCAAAATTCACCAAAAGTATTTGGAAATTAACAAGTGAGATCAAACTATTTTTTTGGGATATTGAAAGAAAAATCAATTACAATCGTAAACAAAAGCGTACCATGCATGTAAAAAACTAGATACAGAAGAATACTAAGTCAAACTTCATCTTTCTTAGGCAGCTTTGACATAGCTACAACAAGAAGACAAGTAAAGATGCAGTATATATCCACCTTATCATTTTGAAAGAAATGAGAAAAAAAATGATACTTGCTATCTCATATTCCTTCAACATGCAGAAACACTCCGCCGCAGATTCGGCCATTCCAATTGTTTCATAGATCTCAGCAGCCTGCCTTCGAAGGTCAGAAGCCTCTTGTGGATTTGAAACGTGCTTGAGATCTGCATCTGCTTTGAAAGCAGAGGCCTTAGCCAATTTCTCCCCGTATGTGCACCTTGCTCGTTCAAAGCACATTATTGCCATTGGGTAGTTACCCTCACGTAAAAGCTTGCAAAGTTTTTAAAGAAAAAAGAGAGATCAATAGCTTCTCCAGAGAAGGTGAAAAGAAGAAAAATAGAAACATAGTCCTCCCTTATAGGAAAAACCAGTTGTGTAGAGCATTATCATTGACCTCATAACTTCAAATGAGGAAAAAGTTTATAGGAAAATTCATATCATATTGTCCATTGTGTGTCCAAATGAAGTATTTGGCCAGACTGTTAAAAAATCAAAAAAGTTGGCAAATCGATCACCATATTTTGTACCATAGAACATCCACATTCTACACACTTCTTTTCAGGATCGGTCATACTTTTGCGGTCACTACTGTAATTCCAAAATCCCAAGCATTTACAGAACATATTGACTTCAAATGAGGCGAAAATAACAATTCCGCAAAGAGGAAACAACAAATAAAGAAAAAACAGAAAAGCAGCTAACCTTAAAACCTTGTGACTCCCACTCCTCTGGCGTGCTCCTGACCTGCATAGCTTCTGCAAGGGCATGATCTACCAACCTGACTTGAATGAGGCACTTCTTCTTCCAGTAGTCAAACATTGGTTTGGAGAACTCCAGGGCATTCTCACAAATCCACAATCTTTGCCTTGTCCGAGTAATTGCAACATACAATTGTTTCAATTCGGAGCATAATATACTGTGCTTCACATCATCGAAACTTGGGGAAGACCATTGAGAGCTGTCATCAAGCAAGGCTTGCTCCTTCATGTATCCATAAATGACCCTCCACTGACGTTCCAGAGGTGATGTGCCAAAGAAGTTGTACAATAAGACGTCCTACACAATGTCACGGCAAAAAAGTTTCAGGCAAAAACATCTTATTTAAGACCAAAATGACAGATTTCAAGTTTCATGAATACATGAACAGACCTAAAAAATTTAGGAAAAGAATATTTGGACTCATTTTGACACACCAGCCAATCAAGATCAGTCATAAAGTGGTGAGATCTTTGATATTGTCTGCTAACCTAAAGGATGATGTTGACATGAGCCCAATGAAATTCTACATTATGTGTATTTAGATGCCACTGTCTACATATAAAAAAGGGTAAAGTAGAATGAAAATGCAAATTAAAGCTTTTTACAGAGTAACAGCTAGCAGCAAATTGGTCATGACTCATTAGGAAAAAAAATTCTGAAATCTCTATTGCTGCTACCATTAAAATCCCACGGCAAACAATCCAACCTGACACACACCTACCTGAAATTCCAACCCCTTGCATTCCACTATCGTCAGAACTAGGGCTTGCCCTCTCACAAGGTTTGAAACTTCATCTCTAGAGTGATCATCTCGAACCAAAATAACCTGCTCTGCTCCAAAGCCAACGAAATTACCACTATCATCATGGTTGCCAAAAATTGATAGTATGGCACTTTCGTCATTCTCTGATTCAAGTAAAATTGGGGCTTCCCCACATATATAGCTAGTTTCGGGGCTCAAAGCATCAATGGATAAAGGGAAAAAAACGGTAAAGAAGATCAACAACGCTCTGCGCCAGTTTGAGTATACCGGCATGAGTGCGGAAGTTCTGGCTCAAATGGAAAGTTTTGGAAAGACATCCCTTTTCCATTCTGATATCAGGTCCATCCATCGAATCTTTCAAGAACTCCTTGTAGAAAAGGGACCTTATGTCTTCAAACCTGAAGTCTATTCCCCTTGCAATAGTTTGTGCAGTGTCGCCAGAAAACATAAAGCCCTCAGAAACGTTTCTACAGATATACTTGAACAGTGAAATTTGCCTCATGGTGAGATCCTGCACTTCATCAATGTATACAAAATTCACCACGTTACCAGCAAACTGCTCACGGAAAAGACGGCGATGAAGATCATTGACAAGATCAGCCAAATCAAATTCACCATTTTTCATTTTCATCTTTTCATAATCCTCAAAAGCATCATAAATTTCTTCTCTTCTCTGAATACTCAGGGTAGAGACACGACCCTTTGAAAGGGAAACATAAGCTAGCCTGTCAAGTTTGCCTTCACAACCATCTGCAGGTCGAAGACCACCCTTTATGCAGGACATTATTTCAGTGAAGACTCTGGAAGAATCAAGCCTCCTCCTTATCTTGTCATTGAAGTGAGGCCAATAGACAGCACAAAACTTTTCATAGGTGACCTCCTTTGCTCTTAGAAGACTTTGTAAGGCAACTGGTCTAGGATTGAAGGATTGGCCATGACATAACTCCCTTAGATCGGGGAACCTTTCAAAGAATGAAACCCCCACCGTTCCATCTAGCATCATCAGAAGCTTACGAAAAGTTATAACAAGGGGATAAGAATTGGGAGATATATCTACAAACGAATCCGGGATATTATTGAACAATGCTGCATCATCAACAATCTCATCAACTGAAGAGCTTTTTATTCTATGTTTTGCATCTATGCTGGAGCTGCAGGATTAACAAAGCCAGCAATTAGAAATGGAAATTTATACTCAACAAACTTACGGGAATACCAACACTACACTCATAATTTCTACTTTCAGGTAACTAACAGCGGAAAGGAAATTAGGACATATTGATGCACCAAGGTTGTAATGATATACTACGATGCAAGGATAGCATTTACTTCAGCTGGCAATAAAAATCTTCCCCTACAGCAAGATTTGTAGAACAGATGGTCCTTTCTTGATTCTGCTTATAATTGCATACGTTCATTTAAAATACAATTTTCTCTTTATACATACAATCCTACAATCACAAAATTTAATACAAAAGTTTCCAATAAAATGGAAATGCAAACCAAAGAAGTGGCACAAGGACCAAAACAAGGAATATTGCCGCACAAGTTAATCTTCAGTTTCAGCAAACAGATGAAGTCAATCTCTAACATGCAATGACTAAATCTATTTTCTAGCAGTTAAAACTAAGTGGTAGCACCCACGCATGCCAAAACACTGATTTGACCCATGCACTCTTGCTACATGTTATATTTCCAGTCGAACTCTATCTATAAAGTGTCTTGGTTGTGCTTCTCTGCTAGGAGGAAAATAGCAGCATGCAAAGGGGTTATCTACATGTCCAGACTAATACAAAAAAAAATAATATGACAATCCATTAACCTTGCATATGTTTGTTCAATGTAAAAATTGCATAATATTTATCCTATTGTTAAAACATCTTCCCATGACATTCTATGTACCTTCTAAGGGTGTGTTTGTTTCGCGGAATACATTTTCAGGGAAAACATTTTCCTCATTTTCCGGCGTTTGATTCACTCAGGAAAATGAGTTAACGGAAAACATTTTCCTAGTCAACAGAAAACGTTTTCCTAACAAAGCTTAAATTCAGGAAAATGATTTTCCTTTGAAAGGACCGGAAAACGTTTCCCGAATTTACTAAAGCTTAGATTTGATGATTGGTTTACAAACAATTATTCTTATAAAGATATATTTTTAAATTTTTAAATTTTTATAATTCTTTTTAAAATATTTTTAAAAAATTGAATTTTTAATTTTTAATATAATTTTTATTTATTTTTATTTTTAAAATATAGTTTTAAATTTTTAATAATTATTTTTCTTTTTCTCTTTCTCTTTTTCCTTCTTCTTCGGTTGGCCGCCAGCCATGACGGCGGCCGGCGACCGGCTCACAAGCGAGGCCGAGGCCCCGCCACGCCGGTGAGCTCGAGCCTCGCCAATCATCGACAAGGCCGAGCCTCAAGCTTGCCGACATCGGGCGAGGCTCGATCTCGATTTGGCGAGGCTAAGGCCTCGCCGATGCCGGCGAGCTCCAACCTCGCCAACCTTGCCGGTCATCGGCGACCCGATAAGCTTGAGCCTCACCTCGGCCTATCACTAGCCGCCGACCAGCCGTCGCCCTCCCGACGCCGGCTAAGGAAGGAAGAAAAAGAAGAAAAAAAGAAAAAAATTGAAATATGAAAAATAATTATAATTTCGATTTTTTATAAAATATATATAAGGTGATGGACTCAACAAATTAATTTGGAAATAAGAGGCACACTATTGTCAATTGTTTGGTCAAATGGCATTTAATCATTTTTCAAATGTGATCCAAACACCAGAAAATATTTTCAGTCACACATCACCAAACAAAGGAAAACTAACCATTTTCCTCGAAAATGATTTCCCAGAAAACATTTTCCAAAAATGTTACATTTTCCGAAACAAACACACCCTAAGTTGAGATACATGTTGTTTGACCGCAAAACATAATTTTGCACTGACAGTCACAAAAAGCTGGCGCAATACACAATTCTCTGCTCCTGCACCGATTTCCTCAACATTGATTTCCAGGGAGCCATCTTTGCTGTGGCTGATACCACTTTGGATTTCCTGAAATCCCTTGGTTGCTTCATCATGCAGTTTCTCGTTTCTAAACAACTTCATTGTCAGGACCGTAGTTTTACCGGTTCCGGATCGCCCAAGTATAAAAGTGCTTCTGGGGAAAAGAATTATCTCTTGTTCTTGCTCTGTTACTTCAAACGGAAGACTTGCTTCATTACCATCACTGTCATCGAGCAAATGTCTGACAATATCTGATGATAAAGGGTAGAATTTCATCAGAAGCAAACTCTCGCTCACTTTCACATTCTCTACATGCAACCTACGATCTGAAGCATCAGCCTCAGAACTACCCCCAAATTGATCTTCACTTGGACTTCGATACCAAACAAAATTGAAAGTACATTCCCAGGTCATCAGTACTTGCAGATCCCTATAACAGGAAGAGGCATGTGAAATAAAAGAAAATAGGGGGATAAGATCAAAACAAGATATTTCAGTCATCTATCCGGAAAAGAATGCTTTCTAATTTAGTAAGAGATGTGCTACCTATCTTAAGTAAGAAGAAAAGATCAGACTTACCCCTCGATGCATTTCTCATTGCAACGACTAATAAAATCATCACTATATGTCTTGAATATGCTGTCCAAACGTTTGACCAATTTTACCACATCCTCTAAAGGCAATACATCCCATATCTTCAGGATTTGGATGTATCTCAGCTCCTTTGCAATATCAGTCGTGCATATGACATAGAAACCGTCAGCTTTAAATTGTCTTACGATATGAGATGAGTGTTCACAGATTATATCCACATTTCTCTTCTTTGGTCTCCAGCCACTGGAGAGTTTTGACAGAAGGTTGATGATGGACATCTTTGTCCTGAGTGATGCCAGCTTTCTGAAAGACTTCAGGAAGTTGTCACTGAAAAGAAACTGATAAGACCAAAGAATGACAATAAGATATGTTGTCACAAGTTCTATAAAACTCAATGTTTATTTTGAAAAATAAATGTAGCCATAGAATACTGTTGAGCAAAGTTTTTACCTTCCACCTTGCATTTTGAAAAGTACACTGCTTCTGTCAAGCAGATCATCAAGCTGATTATTCTCTTTCTTCACATCTAAGATGGCTTTAGCCAAATCCTTGTCATCATCAACATTGAAGAAACATCCACGACTCTTTGCATTGTCAACCACAGCTTTCCACACAGAATCGCTTTTCGTCAGTGTTTTCCCATTTCCCAGAATCCACAGACAATACCTATAGATAGGAAATTAACTGGGGGTTTTACTTGCTATATCACCCTAAAATTGTAATTTGACACAGTTAAGAGGATAGAGTACCTGGCCCTGGTAAGAGCAACATTGGTTCTCTGAATTACTGGACAAGAACCCAATATCTCCACGTGAATTTGATCTGACGGTGGATATTATAACAATGTCTTCTTCACCCCCTTGAAATCCATCCACTGACTTCACCTTGACCATAAAACCCTTGGTATTTTCATACCTTTTTCCAAGTTTAGCTTGAACTCCAGCAACCTGAGCTTCATAAGGAGATATGACACCTACCGTCAGATTTTCTTCTGACCCATTCCAAGCTGCAAAGTAAAGGAAATAAAACCATCACTACCATGATATTATTTTATGCAGGGTGAAAAACTTCAGAAGAAATATCTTCGCAAGAGTACTATTAATGGCCATCATGATCTATACCTATATGATCCTATATGATCACGTAATACATGCAAAATCCATGTGGTCAAAAGAACATGTATAAAATTCTCTTGACATACCTCTGTATAGATTCCTCAATATTCTTGAGACAACTTCCACCTCAACAGGGTTTCTACGGCTACATCCGTCATCACCAACTTCTTCTCGTCCATCAGTAATATTTATGAATGAGTAAGGGCCAAACATCGGCCCTGGCAAATGACTTTTTCTGTAACTTTTGCGCTTCACATTTGGCCCGTCCAAAATTTGGTTTTGATAAAACTTTTAAGTCGGAAACAGACTTATCGATGGATGCATCCGGTACTGTATATTGAGAAGTTGCCTTGAATAATTTAGTGAAGTTAATCGTTCAAACAGACTCCTTCCAAAACCAGCCCTGCTAGAAATCTGTAGAAATGAAGCATAATAAAAAATAAATTAAAAATAAAAAAATCAAGGGCTGTTAGGTATAGAAAATTAGCCCATCTGAGCTCAAATGAAGAGAAGGATACTTCACATCTTTCCAGACCAAATAGAAGTTTACTTTTCAGACATTTTAACATTACCTTGCTTTCGACCATAGCAGGCAACTGACACTCATCTCCAACTAAAATCAGATGCTTGACACCAGGGAGTTGCAGAGGAATTACTGACTCGCATTCTTTCAACTGGGCTGCCTCATCAATTACCAGTAAATTGAGAGGCTCCATTGCCACAGAGTACAGCTTATATGAACTAGAAGCAGTGCAAAAAATCAAGGAAGCATGTTGAAAACAGAAGTCAGCAATCATGGCCTTACTCGTATGGTTTGGAAGTTTTAGACCTTTCAAAGAATCACAAACAGTTAGCAACATGGAAAGGCATTCCTGTCTCTTCATATATAAGTTATTTAGTGGATCTATGGATGTCTGAAATGAAGACAGGCTAATTTCATCACGTGAAAGAGTTAGCTCCATCTTCTCTGAGTCCAACTTCTCTCCACATAATAGAGTTTCAAAAGAATCAAGTAAGGTAAGGAGGTGTGTAATCTTCTGGAATCTGGATACATGAGTATAGAAAATGAAGAGGCATCTACGCAGGGGCTGGACAGTTGCCTTGAATCTTCCCCTGAAAAACTCAAGAAATGATATAAGCTCACAGTTACCATCTTCTTCACTGCTTCCGCATTCCCCCCCATTAATATCACTTTCTGGTTTCCTTCTTTTTGTATGTTCGTTTTCCAAAAATATATGGTATTGACTGCCACAGTCAGCAAGAGTATTCATCATGGAAGTTAGACACTGATGCCAACCAGTGACTGTAGAGAGGCACTCAGCAACACAATCTACACGGTGTTCCAAGTATATTTCTTCAATGTTGGAATCAACTTTCAGTCGCTCCTTGTTCCCAAAAATAAGCATGTCTCCTAAATAAGAGAGCAAACTTTCCATCTCAGTGCTTATACCGCCATCTGATCCCTTTAGCAGCTTTAAAACACGAGATGCCACTTCCTTGATGGCAACATTTGTAGGCCCACAAACAACAGTTCTACATTTCCTTTTCAACAGAGTAAATAGCAGCATAGCCACGGTTTTAGTTTTCCCAGTTCCAGGAGGACCCCATATCAGTTCAACAGAAGGCTTGTTCTCACATTGGAGTTTATTGAGACAGGCCCGAACTGCTTTTATTTGGGATTCATTCAGATCATGGCTCAATCTCTCGTCAAGGCTCTCACTCCCAGAACAATCACCTTTTGTAATGCAGAGATTGGAAACTTTATCGGCCTGCCACCCAAACAAATTTCTTGTGATAATCAGGATTATGTAAAAATGGTAGAAGGTTAAATCACTGAAATTAATTGGTGTTCCTATGACAGAAAGAGCATCGCATAGCACAAAATTAAATCATGTGAAAAGCATAATATAGAAAATTTTAAGGTCTTGTTCTAAATCTAGGTCATGCTACTGCAGCAGTAAACTTTGAATACATAAAAGCAACGTGGAGAAGAAATCTACTGAAAGAAATGCAGAGAGAGAGAGAGAGAGAGATATGAAATCAGCAAGAGGAAGTTTCCTCCAGGGAATTAATTTGGACCAATTGCCCAATTTAAGACATATCTAACTAATCTTTAATATCTTAATCCATTTCCGTATCATGACATGGACCAAGTAAAAGAAACAAACATCCTAATCTATTAATGCAACAGAATGGCTTAAAGCATCGTTTATCTTGTTCTCCAGTGAAACTCACAAATTGACAGGAGTAAAATTGATGTTATAAAGCTTGGAAGAATACAAGATCAAATTTAAGTCTAAAGGGACAAAAGTCATGAAAAGGATCATACCACCAACTCTGCACAGAGAACTTCCTTCAATAATGTTCAAACTTATGTTCCATATCCTTCTGTTACTGTTTATATTAATCAGGAAGATTGCATACATTGGCTTCCAGGGATTATTTACTTCATGGTCCAATAAAGCCTCCACTTTAAAGTTTGTGGATGACGTTGCCTCGTCCTCTTCCTCATCTTTTCCGATCATCATTACAGTTGCAAAAGCCCATCTTCTTCAAACCTCTTCAAGTCAGGAACAGTTTCCGGCTTGGCATCGGTTAAAATCAAGATATCTCCAGGCAAAGTTCTGTAAGTTTCTTTCCAAGAGTATTGGATTCATTGCTCCACCGACCAGCCTCAACAGTATATATGTTCCCACTTCTCTTGCATTCCACAAAGTCAGTAACCTCTGTGAAAGGCAGCGCAGAAATATTTTCCAAACTCGAGCACAAACTCGCCCGCGTTTCCTCCAGTAAAGGGTAGACAAACGATCCAAAATAATGCTGGACCGACTGAAATGTCTCTGGTATAGTCTCCACCTATAAAGACAGCTCAGCCAAAACTCGAATATGACAAACCAACCTTGACATTCAAAAAATACTTTGACTAAATTCTGGAAAGGATTAAGACCATAAATAAGTACGCCTATGACAAATTTACCAAAAACTAAATTTTTTACCACAAAAAATTCCAAACCGATACACCTTTGACAAATTTACTTTAAAATGGTACACGTATGACAAATTTATTTTCCATTAAATTTTACTGTCAAATTATTATTACAAATTTACGTTCCGTTAAATTTTACTGTAAAATTACTGAGTTAGATGACGCATAATAATTGACTAATATACCAGTTTGAGATTTTACTTTACGTTGGTCACAATTGTACTAGTTTTGTGATTTTTTCTAATATTAATCCAATTTAACAAAAGGTGCATTTGTCTGAGATAAATTTGTTAGATGTGTACTAGTTTAAGGTTTTTTGTGGTTATTTTGGGTAAATTTGCACAAATGTATTAGTTTGAAACTTTTAGTGGTCAAAAAAATTAATTTTAGGTAAATTTGTAATAGGTATACTAGTTTTAGATTTTTGATGGTATTAACCGTTTTGGAAGACATAACATATACTCCTAAAATAGCTAACGAGGTTGCCTAACAAAGTAGAAGCATGAAGGGTTCAATTACACTAAGCCGAATGCAAGGTTCTTACAAGGCCAGGCTTTACTAAAAGCACAAAAAAAAAAAAGCAACGAACTAACAGCATTGGAAAATTCTCAAGTTAACACCACATTATAGTCGAACTTACACGAGATTAAAACCAAAAGGGAATGATAAAAGCCAAAAAAGAAGAAGAAGCAAACATAATGGTAAAAAGAAACCTGGTTATGGTAGAGGTTTTCATTGAGAATGTCGTCTAGAGAGCAAGAGAAGACAATATCAGTCAGGTCATCCGTATTGTCCCTCCTCCTCCTGCTCAAACCACCCTCTACTCCGCTGGTGCTCCCTCTCATATCCATCTGAACCCACGTCCCAAAATCTTCTCCTCGTTTCTTCCTTCCGTTTTCTTGCCGATCAAAGCACCTAGTAAAAATCGCTCTGAGGTTTCAACAAAATCTCGAGGCGAAAATGGGGCGAAGCTCGTACCCTTCTCGCCATTCCCATTTTGAACTCCGAAGTAAGCACTCTTAACGACGAAGAAGAGTGACACGGGGAAGGTAATGGGTCGTCAGGGGGAAGCTCAAAAGAAGCAACTCGAGGTCTTCGTCAACCATTCCTGGGTCCACGAAAGGTGAAAAGACGGGGTGGGTCGTCCTCTCGTCCTCCGTACACTGTCTGATGACTTTCTCCGGTGCACTATAAACGCCAGTCAAGCTTCCCGCTTTTCTTCGCCTTCCCACGTTTCGATTTCTCGCAACCTAAGCGTCGTACGCGCTCTGGGCCTATCCACTGTTTCCTGTCCGAAATGTATCGTAGGGCATTACGAGTGAAGTTACTTTTGAAGACGTTAAAATTATTTGTTGATACTGAAATGATAAGTAGATGAAAAAAAAAAATGGACGAATGTTAACGAGAAGTCGGCGTTGAATGTGAACATTTTACTTGTGATGAAAATTATTCAATCACTTTCTTTTTATTGTTGTGCATCTATATTGATATATTATTAAAAATGATTAATATCATAAAATACATCAAATTTGTACATATATGATAAATTTACCATAAATTAATTTTTATAATAAAAAATTATAAATTGGTATACCTATAATAAATTTACCATCTGTTAGTTTTCGTTAAATTTTATTATTAAATTGCTAAATTGAATAACATATAACAATTGACAAGTGTAGCTATTTAGAAGTTTATCCTTTTATAATAATGTCAATCCAATTTAATATGAACTAATAAATGGCAAATTTATCACAAAAATTACCAATTTATGATTTTCTAGGATTTAAAAATTAGTTGAAATTTATCACAAATGTATCATCTTAAGATTTTTTGTAGTATTAACGATATTAAAAATTCTATCAAAGAATTGCCTGAAAACCGACACTTAAACTTGTAGGTAGTTAGAGATGCCTTTTTCTCATTAGTTTAGCCAAATTATCTACAAAGCATGATGTTATCATATGCCGTTTTTTGTCGAGTATTGTCAATCAAAGAAGAATCGATTTGGTAATTCCTACCATCTCTTAATTATTTCTCTCCATACCGAGTTATAATATTTATCGACTTCCGAAACTCTGTTATTGAGTGTGTTTTACGAAAGTAAATGCAATCACTATGTTATGAGCGTGGTTCTTTCACTTTGCTTTAAGTTCTACTTCCATCAATTATAAAAATCGCAAATTATTTTCTACGTCTTGATTGATTTTGTACCACAATATGCATTAAAAAGTCCGTACTAACATTGCGTCAAGCTTTGCTCGCACAATTATATTCGATAAGCGAAAATAAAACATCTGGTCTTGGTTAATAAATTCTTATATAAAATATCAAAATATAATATTTCAAAATATTATTGAAATCTTTATATTTTTGTCGCTGTCCAGTATGATGCACGGGTCGTTATTAAAAAGATTTGTATAGAAACAAGAGATGTGATAAGATAATCACTTTAATAAAAGGTCAATAGACCATAAGCTTTTAAAAAGCCAAGTTGCCAATCTCACAAGATTCAACCGATTTCGCGCCAAAAGCTAAAGAAATGTAATAAGTTCGGAAATCTTTTCACATCTAATGTGTCATTGACATGATGATAAATAGACACAATGTTTTAAAGCTTTGAATCGTTTGTCATTGGTAGGACTCGCCATCATCATGCATGGTGAACCACCGCATCGCTATGGGGCATCGGCTTTGCTTCACAATGACAAGCACCATGGTACAAAACTCTTCGTTGCGAGGCATCGTGTGACGAGGTCACCTTGCCTCAAACATACATGGGTCGTGTCTTCTCGTAATTTGTACATTGAGCAATGCTCGTTTTTAGAATTAATACCATAAAAAATCTGAAACCTGTACATCTTTAATAATTTTACCTAAAACTAAAAATTCTAAATCAATACATTTGTGATAAATTCACTCTTTTTTAATTTTCGTTAAATTTTATCGTCAAATTACTCAGTTGAATGACTCTCGATAGTTCACAAGTATATTAGTTTGGAATTTTACTCTCTATTTATCACATGTGTACTAGTTTATGATTTTTTTATAGTATTAATCTAATTTAATAGAAATTAATGAAGAATAAATTTGTTACAAATGTATTGGTTTAAGATTTTTTGTTATCAAAAAATAAGTTTACGACAAATTTATCACATATGTACTAATTTGGATTTTTTTGTGATCAATAAATTAGTTTGGGATAAAAATATCACAACTATACTAATTTAAAATTTTTAATTTGGAATAAATTTGTCACATGTAGCCATCTAAAGTTTTTTGTGATTTTTTTTTTTTTTACTGTAGAATTGCACATAAAGCTTTCCGCTTTACTCGTCATTTCACATTTCGGTGAATTCAGGTCTCCTTTTCTGACCCAACAATTCGGATTCAGGCTAACAGTGACAAAAGAAAAGGGCAAGGAAGGGGAAAAAGCAAACATCTTGAATTCTTTCCCCCTAAGCTTTTTACATGTACTAGGCCTATTTTTCTGTCCGAAATGCATCATGTCGTGAGTAAGCATACTTTTTTTTTTTTTTGGTCGATGAGTAAGCATACTTTTCAAGGAGTAAAAAAAATGGATGAATTTTAACTCAAAATCAATGAAGAATATGAACTTTCTAATTATGATGATGATTATTCAATCGCTTCGTTTCTTTTAATTTGAGCATATGTATTGATGTAAAACTTGAGAATTAAAATTATAAATAGGTAGCAATGCCTTCTCCTCGTTGGTTCTACCGTATTCTCCGCAAAGTGAGTTGCCATCGAGGCATTATCTGAGAAATTGAAAATGTTTATTATCAAGTATTTTTAAATTAAAAGAGAATCAATTACGTAATTTCTACCATCTCTCGATTATTTCTCTCCATAATGAATTATAGTGGATGTGGACTATCTAAATGCTATTGAGTCCAATTTTATTTTTCACATTGGTTTAACTTCTATTTTGATCCATTATAAAATTACCACTCCTTTTCTGCGTTTTCATAAAGTCAATATGACAATAAGCATCAAAGTCTGCACTTACTTTGTTTTAAGTGTTCCTTTCACAATAATTGTCAACAAATACATATAACACATCCAACTTTGGTTGATACGTTCCTTAATAATGTCGAAGTACGATATTCTCATACATTATTAAAGTTATTTAACGCTGAGTGCACAAATTGTCGTCTAGTAAATCGTGTAGAAAAGGAGATGTGATAGGAATATCACTTTAGTAAAAATTTGAAGTTCCTTAGACGAAAAGTTTCCAAAAAGCCACGTTGGCAATCTCACGTTTCATTTGCAAAGCCGAGGAAAAT
The DNA here is from genome assembly GCA_014182715.1 of Eucalyptus cloeziana. NCBI lineage: Eukaryota > Viridiplantae > Streptophyta > Magnoliopsida > Myrtales > Myrtaceae > Eucalyptus > Eucalyptus cloeziana. Next base: position 25,024,260 of record CM024640.1, read on the forward strand.
CCCTCCATTAACCTTACATACTCGTATAATACCTTTATTGAGACAAATGATAAGGTGAAGATAGCTATGTTTGACATAAAAATCCACAAAATGCTCTATCAAGTTCATGTGGGACAAATTTCTGAAACATTGGTACAGACATGTATATTGATATATCACTAAAAACTCTTTCAAAAGATTGCTTGAAAACTCGACACTTAAAATTGCAAATAGTTCGAGATGCCTCATCTTCATTAGTTTTGCCAAATTCTCGACGAAGCAGGCTGCTCAAACATCGTTTTTCATTGAGCATTGTTGATCAAAGGAGAATCGATTGGACATTTCATATCGTCTCTTTATTATTTCCCATCATAACGAGTTATGATATTTATGGATTTCCGAAACTCTATTGAGTGTTTCAGGAACGTAAATGCAATCACTATGTTATGTTGTAGAGTGTCGTTCTTTCACTTTGCTTTAAGTTCTTTTTTTTATTAATTACAAAATCACAAATTATTTTCTACGTTTTGATTGATTCGGGACGACAGTATGCATTAAAAAGTCTGCACTAACATTGTTTCAACCTCTCCTTGCATGAGTATATTCAATAAGTGCATTTGAAACATCCAGCCGAGGCTAAAACATTCTTATATAAAAAATGTTCAAATATAATATTCCGAAATATTGGTAGAATGTTCATATTTTTATCGTTATCTAGCATGATGCGCGGGTCACAGAGACGTGATAAGATAATTACTTTAATAAAAGGTCAATAGACTAAAAGCTTTTAAAAAGCCGAGCCAATAATCTTACAAAATTCAACCGATTTTGCACCAAAAGCCAAAGAGGTGAGATAGATTTGGGAATATATATTATACTTCATTGACATGATGAAAGATAGATACCGTGTTTCAAAGCTTCGATTCATCTGTACTTCGTAGGATTTGTCGTCATTGTGCATGGTGAACCACCGCATCGCTACAAGTAAAGGTGTCAAAATAGATCTAGAACTCATATTTTAATTCATATTCAATTGTGTGGGTCATAAATAGGTTACCATGTATTATCTAATAAGCTTAAATGAATCGTGAATAGGTCTTTTTTTTTTTTGAATTTTATAATTTCATATTTTATTTTTTTTCTTCTTCTTCAATCGATGGCCAATAACAGGCAAGGGACGAGCTCGCCAGAGGCCAACAAAACTCGAGTTAACTGACCTTTGGTACTAGCAAGGATTGAGCCTTACCGATCTAGTGAGACTTGTGCTTGCCAATTTGGCAAGGCTTGAGCCTCCCCGATTAAGCAAGACTCAAGCTAGCCAAAGGTCAACGAGCTCAAGCTTGCAGTCAGGTGAGGCCAAGGCCTCGCCGATCTCTAGCAAGGCTCAAGTTTGCTAGCTGTCGTTATGGCCGACAACTGGGTGAAGAAGAAGGAAGAAAGAAAAGGAAAAAGAAATTAAAAATTAATTTTTTAAAAATAATAATAATTAAAATGAGTGCGCAGAGGGAAATCAAATTAGATGTTCCATACCAAATGGCAGAAAATATTTTCTATTTCTTGTTGATATTTTAATCAAATACCAGAAAATATTATTATTTTCTTGGAAAATATTTTTTAGACGTGTCACATTTTTCGCAAAACAAATAAAGTCTTAACACAACATTCTACTTCAACTTCTACACACTAATGCTGCCTTAGTTCTTCCGAATCAAAGTAGGTCCATTGCTTCATGTTTAAATTCGTGCACCTCAGTTAGACTATGTGGAGTGGAATTCTTGACCGAACACTTGTCTGTTGAAGTCCTCATAGCCATCGGAGCTTAACCAAGGCCTTTTCTATCTTCCTTAAATAGCTGCGATACCAATTGATTTAATTGCAAGATCTAATAGTTTTCGCACTATATTGCATAATTGGTATAACAGCTATCAACAGCCAGGAGACTCTAACAAATAAGTATTTGGTCAAGAACTTTGATCCACAACTCTTTTGCCTGACAGCACAGGAGCTTCTTGGATTATAGCCGCACAAGTGGTGCACTTTATTGAACACATTGGAGGTTTTCTGTCTGACATCCAAACTGAGTTGTTTCCATTGTTATATACCGTGAGTTAGGGTGTAATTTAGGACTTGGAAAATACTCAAACATGTAAGTGATCATAACTCTATAATTCTCCTATTTATTAGTAGATTATTTACAGTTGACTATCCCCATAGAGTAAATACCGATATTCAGATTATCCCATCAGATCTCTTCATTTATTTACTATTCCCCATTTATTTCTCCAGTAACTACACGTAAAAATTAATTGTGAGGTTCGATAGTTTTTGCATTAGATTGAAATACTAACATCACCTGACCAATTCCGAGGCCCGAAATGGCTCATTGTAAGAGTCACCCAAGTATTCAAATCTTATAGTAATGTCATCCTTCATCCTCCATCAAGATACAGGTTTGGCTCACCATTGTGCCTATCCGTCTGTAAATAGGAGAGTTTTCCGGGGGACGGTCCCGTCCTTTCTCTGGTGAGGGTACACACAGGTTAATGATGTACATTCCCATATGGACATATACTCTCCTAGGCTGGATCTCATTACATGTTTTCACTTCAATCAGGCAAATGTCTCTATCAAGATGGTCTGCAACTAAATAAGATATGCAGAGAAAGTTGCATTTTCTTTCTCATTCTTCACCGCATACATGCTATCGCAAGGCATGAGAGAATTAAAGGTTCAGAGAGGTAAAAAAGAAGGAACAATAATCTGCAGCCAAGAAAGGAATAGTAGATCTTCATGACTATTGTCTGCTAAAACTTCAGGACATGTATAGAGTAATGAGCTTCCTGTCGAGAGATCTGTTTTTCTTGTTTTTCTTCATTCTAAGAACTATTCTACTAAAAAGTTCCACGTGTATTTACAAGAATGTGGACTACATGTAGATTATAACAACATACAATTTTCACTCAAAATGTATCTGGGACAATGAAGTGAGGATTCATTTCTTCTTGCCTCTTCCTTTCTTATTTTGCTTACCTTTGGACTTGCAATTGCCCTTGTTCTTGTTCCGGTTTTCCACACCAACAGTCTGGGAAAAAGAAGATGATGAAGCCTGCTGATCCTTCTTCACTTCACTGGTTTTTTCAGCTTCCACAACTTCGCCCCTCTCTTCCTCATTTGTTAAGCCCACTTCTTGTCCTGGCAATGACGATACGTTTGCACCATCTAAATGCACAACTGGTGCTGCACTGTTGGAAGATGAAGAGGATCCCTTGGAAACTTCGGTCAGATCTTGCAACTTGCAAGAGCTCTCAGCACTTCCATCTTTGGGGAATAGAGCTTTCATAATCTCTTCTTTGCATTTGTGCGACTTCACATCTAAAATGATCGCATGTGGAAATTTTGAACAATCTGAAGCAGAATTGGTAATTACGAGGGGATCATCAACTTTCTTGAATGCTTCAGCGAGAACACCCACTGAAATTTTCTGTAAGTTTGGCCTCCGACAACGTGAAAGAATATGACGAAATTCTGGAGGTATTTGCTCAGAAATCCAACTCTTACCGAGCAAATCGAAGAGAAAAAATGGACTGATGCCAAAATTCAGGTGAAGCAAACAAACCAAAAGAACCAACTTCAAGACCAACAACGGGTAATACTTCATCACATTTAGATTCGATTTTTTGATCCATTGTCTGGTATCATCCGTATTGTTAAGAAGGTCCGCAACAGTCCTTGTAACAAACTGAATGATGGGCTCCAAGCAATTTCCCAGGTTGAAACTGAAGCTAGGCTTTGCTAAACCTTCATGGCAGATGAGCCATTCAACTAGAGAAGACTTCGTTGTATAAAACTGCCCTTTGGAGCAAGATAACAAAATCAGAAGTCGTTCCAAGAGATACAAAAAGCAAATTGGTGTGATGTAGTCTCTTTCAGTCCTCCAATTGGCATTGTAAGCATCTGCCAAAGCTCGATAAAGGTTCCAAGCCAAAGACATTTCCACGGGTCCATTGCTCGCCTGAGGAAGGTCTGATGGTACATCCCGACAAATGCATTCCATGAATGCCTCCCATGACGTATCTCCTTTAAATGATTTTGCTATTTTTCCGTACAAACCATCGTCGAGCATTCCAGACCCAAGAACCAGAGTCGCAAGCTCACCCATCTTCCCATGTGAAAAATGCTTCTTCGAAATTATCATGTTCATTGTTTCTCTCAGTAAATTACGAGAAGCCTCACTTCCTCTCAGAGATACCATATTCTCTGATGACGATATTCTCCAGTCAAGTGGAAATATGTGACCAAAGTACCTCCCACTGGATGTTTCAATGAAACGATCCAGTGCCTTACCATACTGGAACGAGTGATTCGGACAAAGTTCTCGAAGGAACTTGGCAACCTCATGTAAGATAGCAAGACATCTGCTTTGCCAGAAGTTCGACCGAGAACTCTTCGCCAAAAATTGATAAAGAGCATCCAATTTGTGCAAGACCTCCATACCAACAGAAGTAAGCTCACAATACCAATACTTTTGAGCTGCAGAGACCAATTGTTTAAGATCCAAAGCAACCAATTGTCCCTTTTTTTGAAGAGATCTTTTATCTATGTTTCTGACCCAATCAGCATCTGGGTTTAGAAGGTGATAAGTACTTTGCATGTTGTTCCGTTGCTCCAGAACACCAAAGTAATTCAAACAGAACTCCCAACATGACGTATTTTCCTTTCCCACCGGCATCTCCACACATCCTCCACTCTCTATAATTCTAACAATTTTCTCTCTCCAAAGATTCCAAAAGCAGACCAATGAGTCAACGGAAATCTGATTCTCCAAGGTCAGTTGTTCAGAATAATTCACTGGGTCGACAAGCCAATCATAATCCCAACAAAAATTTGAGATATTTTGACGAAGATGGAAGTCCAGAATATTTCGAGCGCACAGTATTTCACCTCTGACACTTCCATTTCTACTGGAAGCACTCAAATGTTCTTTCATTTGAGCCAAACTGTTCTGTTTATTTAACAAAATGCTTGATTCTACAGAAACATATTCATAGAAGGCAATAGCCTCAGGCTTTGCGAGAAGTTTGGCTTTTGCTACCAGCTCCTCCTCCTGTGCAAACTGCTTCAAGGGCCACCCTTTGCTTCCAGGAGCCCAAAGGGAATAGAATAATATGTACCACAGGATATTCATCGACGCTTCTCTGTTTTTTCCGCTCTTCCCAAGTAGATCAACCTCACGAAGTATATCACCTTTCATCCTCACAATCTTCGCCGCCTCCAAAAAGTTACCAAACTCTTCCTCCAGACTTATAAGTTCATCGAGGCATCCAAGCCTCTTGAGCAAGTTTCTCATTGAATCGATGCAATGAAAAGCCTTCACATACTTCATCATGGCCCTGTAGTCTTTGAGGTTGTAGAAATGTAGGGTACAACTCTCTAAAAAGTCCTGTTCCCATTTCTCTATTTCTTTACTTTTCTTCTCAGTTCCCTGCCTTTTCCAATCCTCAATGTATCGCCGACCAATTTCAAAGAGTTTTCCTTCAGCACAAATGGACAAGCACTTTGAGAAAATATTTGCCCTTGCATATGCCTCCGCTGCAAGACTGTAGCACCGTGCGAGAGAGAAACACTCTCCAGCTTTCTCCAGAGCAGATTCTCCACATTTATCCATGTATATTCTACCTGTTGAAGCATAAACAAATTTGATGTCAGTCTCATTTATAGAGTGCTGATGTTCAGAAGATAAAACATAGCAAAGGGACATTTGGAAGCTGCCAGACATGCTTTTGTACAGCTCAACTCTGTACAGCTCAACTATATTCTCCAATGTCAAAAGATGAAACAGGATCAACATCCGTAGGTGGCTACAATACCAAGAAGTTTTTGACAAACCATAGTCCACATGGAGTATTGCAACTGACAGCCACAGCTTTTTTTAAACTTATAGGTCTGATCAGTGTTAAGAACTTAGGAGCTCAAATTTTTGCAAACTGCTGAGAGAGCAGAGACAGGTTATCATATAGAAAATAATCAACTTTCAAGCCAAGACATTGATCATGAAGTCAACATTAGTAGCGCTTGCTCAAAATTCACCAAAAGCATTTGGAAATTAACAAGTGAGATCAAACTACTTTTTTTTAAATATTGAAAGAGGAAAATCAATTAAACTGGTAAACAAGAGCGTACCACGCATGTGGAAAACTACATACAGAAGAATGCGAAGTCAAATTTCCTCTTTCTTAGGCAGCTTTGACATAGCTACTACAAGAAGAAAAGTAAAGATGCAGCATATCTCCACCTTATCATTTTGGAAGAAATGAAAAGAAAAATGATACCTGCCATCTCATATTCCTTCAACATGTAGAAACACTCCGCAGCAGAGTCGGCCATCCCAATTGTTTCATAGATCTCAGCAGCCTGCCTTCGAAGGTCAGAAGCCTCTTGTGGATTTGAAACGTGCTTGAGATCTGCATCTGCTTTGAAAGCAGAGGCCTTAGCTAATTTCTCCCCGTATGTGTACCTTGCTCGTTCAAAGCACATTATTGCCATTGGGTAGTTACCCTCACGTAAGAGCTTGCAAAGTTTTAAAAAAAAAGAGAGATCAATAGCTTCTTCAGAGGAGATGAAAATAAGAAGAGAAGAAAACATAGTCTTCCCCCACAAGGAAAAATCAGTGCTTACACCAAAACAATGACCTGATAACCTCAAATGAGGAAAAAGATCATAGAAATATTCCTATCATATTGTTTATCCATTGTATGTCTAAATGAAGTATTAGCCAAACTATTAAAAAACCAAAAAAGCTGGCAAATCGATCACCATATTTGTACCATAGAACGTCCATATTCTACACACTTTTTTTTCTTTTCGGGATCAGTCATACATACTTTTGCAGTCACTATGGTCATTCCAAAATCCCTAGCATTCACAGATCATGTTGTCTCCAAATGAGGCGAAAATAACAATTCCGTGAAGAGGAAACCACCAATAAAGAAGAAACAGAAAAACAGCGAACCTTAAAACCTTGTGACTTCCACTCCTCTGGCGTGCTCCTGACCTGCATTGCTTCTGCAAGGGCATGATCTACCAACCTAACTTGAATGAGGCACCTCTTCTTCCAGTAGTCGAGAATTGGTTTGGAGAACTCCAAACAGAAAAACAGCGAACCTTAAAACCTTGTGACTTCCACTCCTCTGGCGTGCTCCTGACCTGCATTGCTTCTGCAAGGGCATGATCTACCAACCTAACTTGAATGAGGCACCTCTTCTTCCAGTAGTCGAGAATTGGTTTGGAGAACTCCAAGGCATTCTCACAAATCCACAATCTTTGCCTCGTCCGAGTAATTGCGACGTACAATTGCTTCAATTCAGAGCATAATATATTGTGCTTCACATCATCGAAACTAGGGGAAGACCATTGAGAGCTGTGATCGAGCAAAGCTTGCTCCTTCATGTATCCATAAATGAGCCTCCACTGACTTTTCAGAGGTGATGTGCCAAAGAAGTTGTACAATAAGACATCCTACACAACGCCACGGCAAAAACGTTTCAGGTCAGAACATCTGATTTATGACCAAAATGACAGATTTCAAGTTTCATGAATACATGAACAATTCTAAAAAATTTTGCAAAAAATCTGGACTCATTTCAACACACCAGCCTATCAAGAACAGCCGTAAAGTCGCAAGATCATTGATATTGTCTATTAACCTAGAGGATGATGTTGACATGAGCCCAAACAAATTCTACGTTATGAGTATCTAGATGCCATTGTCTACATACAAAAAAGGGTATAGTAGAATGAAAATGCCAATCCAAGCTGTTTACTGAGTAACAGCTTGCAGCAAATTGGTCATGACCCATTAAAAAAAAAGAAAGTTCATGAAATCTCTATGCTGCTACTATTAATATCCCATGGCAAACAATCCAACCTGACAAACACCTACCTGAAATTCCAGCCCCTTGCACTCCACTATCGTTAGAACTAGCGCTTGCCCTCTCACGAGGTTTGAAATTTCATTTCTAGAGTGATCATCTCGAACCAAAATAACCTGCTCTGCTCCAAAGCCAACAAAATTACCACTAAAATCATGGTTGCCAAAAATTGATAGTATGGCACTTTCGTCATTCTCTGATTCAAGTAAAATCGGGGCTTCCCCACATATAAAGCTAGTTTCAGGGCTTAAAGCATCAACGGATAAGGGGAAAAAATGGTAAAGAAGATCAACAACACTCTGCGCCAGTTTGAGTATACCAGCATGAGTGCGGAAGTTTTGGCTCAAATGGAAAATTTTGGAAAGACATCCCTTTTCCATTCTGATATCAGGTCCATCCATTGAATCCATCAAGAACTCCTTGTAGAAAAGGGACCTTATGTCTTCAAACCTGAAGTCTATTCCCCTTGCAATAGTTTGTGCAGTGTCGCCAGAAAACACAAAGCCCCCATCGACGTTTCTACAGATATACTTGAACAGTGAAATTTGCCTCATGGTGAGATCCTGCACTTCATCAATATATACAAAATCCACCACGTTACCAGCAAACTGCCCATGACGGCAATGAAGATCACTGACAAGATCAGCCAAATCAAATTCACCATTTTTCAATTTCATCTTTTCATAATCCTCAAAAGCATCATAAATTTCTTCTCTTCTCTGAATACTCAGAGTGGAGACACGACCCTCAGAAAGAGAAACATAAGCTGGTCTGTCAAGTTTGCCTTCACAACCATCTGCTGGTGGAAGACCACCCTTTATGTGGGACATGATTTCAGTGAAGACTCTGGAAGGATCAAGCCTCCTCCTTATCTTGTCATTGAAGTGAGGCCAATAAACAGCACAAAACTTTTCGTAAGTAACCTCCTTTGCTCTTAGAAGACTTTGTAAGGCCACTGGTCTAGAATTGAAGGATTGGCCACAACAAAGATCCCTTAGATCGGGGAACCTTTCGAAGAATGAAACCCCACAGTTCCATCTAGCATCATCAGAAGCTTACGAAATGTTATAACAAGGGGATAAGAGTTGGGAGATATGTCTAAAAATGAATCCGGGATATCCTTGAATAATGCTGCATCATCAACAATCTCATCAACTGAAGAGCTTTTAACTCTTTGTTTTGCACCAATGCTGGAGCTGCAGGATTATTGAAGCCAGCAATTAGAAATGGAAATATATAGTTTTAACAAACTTATGGGAATACCTCCACTACACATGCAATCTCATAATTGCTACTTTTAGGTAACTAACAGCAAAAAAGAAATTAGAATACGCTGATGCACCAAGGTTGTAATGATATACTATGAGACACGGATAGCGTTTACATCAGCTGGCAATAAAAATTCTCCCCCGCAGCAAGATTTGTAGAACGCATGGTCCTTTCTCAATTCTGGTTATAATTGCACAAGTTCTAAAGAGGACGATTTTCTTTTTATACGTACAATGCTACAATCACAAAATTTAATCTGAAACTTTCCAATAAAATGGTATTGCAAACTAAATTAGTGGCACGAACACCAAAATAAGGAATATTGCTGCACAAACTAATGTTTAGTTTCAGCAAGCAGAAGATGTCAATCTCTAACATGCAATGATTAAATCTATTTTCCAGCAGCTATATCCGAGTGGTAGCACCCGAGCATGGCAAAGTGCTGATTTGACCCATCTGCTCTTGCCACATGTTATATTTCCTATCGAACTGTATAAAATGAAGTATCTTGGTTGTGCTTCTCCGCTAGGAGGAAAATAGTAGCATGCCAAAGGGGTTATCTTCTTCTCCCGACTAATTCATAAAAAAAATATGACAATCCATTAGCCCTTGCATATGTTTGTTCATTGTAAAAATTGCAGAATATTTATTCTATTGTTCAAAAATCTTCCCATGACATTTTATGTACCTTCTAAGTTGAGATACGTGTTGTTTGACCGCAAAACATAATTTTGCACTGACAGTCACAAAAAGCTGGCGCAATACACAATCCTCTGCTCCTTCACTGATTTCCTCAACATTGATTTCCAGGGAGGCATCTTTGCTGTGGCTAATACCACTTTGGATTTCCTGAAATCCCTTGGTTGCTTCATCATGCAGTTTCTCGTTTCTAAACAACTTCATTGTCAGGACTGTAGTTTTACCGGTTCCAGATCGCCCAAGTATAAAAGTGCTCCTGGGGAAAAGAATTATCTCTTGTTCTTGCTCTGTTACTTCAAACGGAAGACTCGCTTCATTACCATCACTGTCATCGAGCAAATTTCTGACAATATCTGATGATAAGGGGTAGAATTTCATCAGAAGCAAACTCTCGCTCACTTTCACATTCTCCACATACAACCTACGATCTGAAGCATCAGCATCAGAACTACTCCCAAATTGACCTTCACTAGGACTTCGATAGCGGGCAAAATCGAAAGTACATGCCCAGGTCTTCGGAACTTGCAGATCCCTATAACCGGAAGAGGCATGTGAAATGAAAGAAAATAGGGGGATGAGATCAATTCAAGATATTTTAGTCATCTATCCGGAAAAGAATGCTGTCTAATTTAGTAAGAGATGTGTTACCTATCTTAAGTAAGAAGAAAAGATCAGACTTACCCCTCAATGCATTTCTCATTGCAACGACTAATAAAATCATCACTATATGTCTTGAATATGCTGTCCAAACGTTTGACCAATTTTACCACATCCTCTAAAGGCAAGACATCCCATATCTTCAGGATTTGGATGTATCTCAGTTCCTTTGCAATATCAGTCGTGCATATGACATAGAAACCGTCAGCTTTAAATTGTCTTACGATATGAGATGAGTGTTCACAAATTATATCCACATTTCTCTTCTTTGGTCTCCAGCCACTGGAGAGTTTTGACAGAAGGTTGATGATGGACATCTTTGTCCTGAGTGATGCCAGCTTTCTGAAAGACTTCAGGAAGTTGTCACTGAAAAGAACCTGATAAGACCAAAGAATAACAATAAGATATGTTGTCACAAGTTCTATAAAACTCAATGCTTATTTTGAAAATAAATGTAGCCATAGAATACTGTTGAGCAAAGTTTTTTTACCTTCCACATTGCATTTCTGAAAAGTACACTGCTTCTGTCGAGCAGATCATCAAGCTGATTATTCTCTTTCTTCACATCTAAGATGGCTTTAGCCAAATCCTTGTCATCATCAACATTGAAGAAACATCCACGACTCTTTGCATTGTGAACCACAGCTTTCCACACAGAATCGCTTTTCATCAGTGTTTTCCCATTTCCCAGAATCCACAGACAATACCTATAGATAGGAAATTAACTCAGGGATTTACTTGCTTTATCACCCTAAAAATGTAATTTGACACAGTTAAGAGGATAGAGTACCTGGCCCTGGTAAGAGCAACATTGGTTCTCTTAGTACTGGACAAGAACCCAATATTCCCACGCGAGTTTGATCTTACGGTGGATATTATAACAATGTCTTCTTCGCCCCCTTGGAATCCATCCACTGACTTCACCTTGACCGTAAAGCCCTTGATATTTTCATACTTTTTTCCAAGGTTAGATAGAACTGCACCAACCTGAGCTGTGTAAGGAGATATGACACCTACTGTCAGATCTTCTTCTGACCCATTCCAAGCTGCAAAGAAAATAAAACCATTACTACAGTGATATTATTTTTGGCGGGGTGCAAAACTTCGAAAGAAATGTCTTAGGAAAAGAACTACTAATGGCCATCATAATCTACACCTATATGATTAAGTAATACATGTAAAATCCATGTGCTCAAAGCAATACGTATAAAGTTCTCGACATACCTCTGTACAGATTCCTCACTATCCTCGAGATAACTTCCACCTCAACAGGGTTTCTAAGGCTACGGCCATCATCACCGATTTGTTCTTGTCCATCAGGAATATTTATGAACGAGTAAGGGCCAAACATCGGCCATGGCAAATGACTTTTTGTGTAACTTTTGCTCTTCACATTTGGCCCGTCCAAAATTTGGTTTTCATAAAATTTTGAAGTTGGAAACAGACTTATTGATGGATGCATCCGATATTGTATATTGAAAAGTTGCCTTGAATAACCCAGTGAACTCAATCGTTCAAACAGACTCCTTCCAAAACCAGCACTATTAGAAAGCTGTCGAAATAAAACATGATATAAAATTCAGCGGACGTTAGGTATAGAACATTTAGCCCATCTAAGCTCAAATGAAGAGAAGGAGATTACAAATCTTTCAAAACCAAATACAAAGTTCCTTTTCAGATATTTTAACATTACCTTGCTTTCGACCATAGCAGGCAACTGACACTCATCTCCAACTAAAATCAGATGCTTGACACCAGGGATTTGCAGAGGAATTACTGACTCGCATTCTTTCAACTGGGCTGCCTCATCGATTACCAGTAAATTGAGAGGCTCCATCTCCACAGAGTACAGCTTATATGAACTAGAAGCTGTGCAAAAAATCAGGGATGCATGTCGATAACAGAAGTTGGCTATCATGTCCTCACTCACAAAGTTTGGAAGTTTTAGATCCGTCAGAGAATCACGAACAGTTAGCAACATGGAAAGGCATTCCTGTCTCTTCATATATATATCATATAGTGGACCCATGGATGTCTCAAACAAAAACAGGCCAAGTTCATCACGTGAAAGAGTTTTCTCCATCATCTCTGAATCCAACTTCTCTCCACATAATAAAGATTCAAAAGAATTAAGTAAGTTAACGAGGGATGTAATATTCTGGAATTTAGTTCTGGATATATGAGTATAGAAAGTATAGAGGCATGCCCGCAGGGGCTGGACAGTTTCCTTGAATTGGTCCCTGAAAAACTCAAGAAATGATTTGAGCTCACAGTTACCATCTTCTTCACTGCTTCCGCATTCGCTCCTATCATCATCACTTCCTAGTTTCCTTCTTTTTGCGTGTTCGTTTTCCAAAAATACGTGGTATTGACGGACACAGTCAGCAAGAGTATCTATCAAGGAAGATAGACACTGATGCCAACCAGTGAATTCAGAAATGCGCTCTACACGATGTTCCAAGTATATATCTTCAATGTCGGAATCAACTTTCAGCCGCTCCTTGTTCCCAAAAATAAGCATGTCTCCAAAGTAACGGGGCAAACTTTCTGTTTCAGTGCTTATACCACTATCTGACTCCTTTAGCAGCTTCAGAACACGAGTTGCCACTTCCTTAATGGCAACATTTGTAGGAGCACAAACAATGGTTCTATGTTTCCTTTTCAAGAGAGTAAGTAGCAGTGTAGCGACGGTTTTAGTTTTCCCAGTTCCAGGAGGACCCCATATCAGGTCGACAGATGGCTTGTTCTCACAATGGAGTTTACTGAGACAGGCCCCAACTGCTTTATTTTGGGATTCATTCAGATCAAGGCTCAATCTCTCATCAAGGCTCTCACTCTCAGAACCATTACCTTTGGTAACACAAAGATTAGAAACTTTATCAGCCTGCAACCGAAACATATTTCTTGTGATAATCCAGACCATGTAAATATGGTAGAAGGTTCTGAAACTTAATCGGTGTTAATATGACATAAAGAGCATTGCACAGCACAAACTTAAATCCCGTGAAAAATATAGTATAGAAAATTTTAAGGTCTAGTACCAATGAGTAAGTTGCCTCCAAGGAAGTAATTTGCCCTATTCAAGACATAATTCATTCAACTCCTTATCATGAAACGGACCAACTAAATGAAACAGTCATCCTAATCTATTGATGAAACAGCATGGCTTAAAGCAACATTTATGTTATTTTCCGAATAAACTTACAAATCGACAGGAATAAAATGAAGCTTTGAAGCTTAGAGGAATATAATATAATAGCAATTTTAAGTCTAAATGGACCAAAGGTACAAAAAAGGAAAGTCATACCACCAAATCTGTGCAGAGAACTTCCTTCAAAATATCCAAGTTCAGAGACATATGCAACGCATTCCATATCCTTCTGTTAGTGACTATATTTATCAGGAAAATTGCATACATTGGCTTCCGGGAATTATTTACTTCAAGGTTCAATAATGTCTCCACTTCAAAGTTTGTGGATGACGTTGCCTCATCCTCTTCATCGTCTTCTCCAATCATCCTAACTAATGCGAATGCCCATCTTCTTCCGAACCTCTCCAAGTCAGGAACAGTTGCTGGCTTAGCATCAGTTAGAATCAAGATATCTCCAGGCAAAGTTTTGTAAGTTTCCTTGCCACGAGTGTTGGATTCATTGTTCCACCGACCGGCCTTAACAGCGTATGAGTTCCCACTTCCCGTGCATTCCACACATTCAATAACCTCAGTGAAAGGCAGCAAAGAAATATTTTCCAAACTCGAGCACAGACTCGCCCGTGTTTCTTCCAGTAAGGGGTAGACATACGATCCGAGATAATCCTGGACCGACTGAAATTGATCAGGTATAGTCTCCACCTACAAAAACAGCTCGGCCAATTGTCAAATATGACCAACCAACCTTGACATTTCAAAAGAATACTTGGACCAAATTCCATAAAACATAACATATACACCTAAAATGCCTAAGGAGCTTGCCGAAAAAAGTAGAATCATAAAGGGTTCTATTCTACTAAGTTGAATGCAAGGTTCTTATAAGGCAGGCTTACTAAAAGCACAAACACCAAAAAAAAAAAAGAGGAACGAACAGACATCATTGGAAAATTCTCAGGTAAACACGACGGTGTCGTTGAACTTAAACGAAAATAAACCAAAAGGGCATGATAAAAAGAAAGGAAGAAAAAAAAAAAAAAAAAGCAAAGATGGGGGAAGAATAGAAAGAAACCTTGTCATGGTAGAGGTTTTCGTTGAGAATGTCGTGAAGAGACCAAGAGAAGACAAAATCAGTCAGGTCATTGGTACTGTGTCTCCTCCTCCTGCTCAAACCACCTTCTGCTATCTCCACGCCCACCGCTCTGTTTGTGCTCTCTCCCAAACCCATCTGAACCCACGCACTAAAATCTTCTACTTGTTTCTTTCTCCCCTTTTCTTGCCCATCAAAGCACCAGGGAAAAATCGCTCTGAGGTTTCAAGGAACTTTCGAGGCAAATATTGGGCAAAGCTTGTACGGACATCATCAGCCCTTTTTGAGCTCCGAAGTGAGCATTCTTAGCGACGAAGAAGAATGGCACGGGGAAGGTAAAGGGGTCGTCCATGGACTCTTAAAAGAAGCAACTCGAGGTGTTTTCGTCAACCAACCATTCGAGGTCTACGAAAGGCGAAAAGATGGTTTAGGGTCTTCCTCTCGTCTTCCGTACACCGTCTGATGACTTTCTGTACTGCCCAGCTGCATGTAAAGATTCCCGCTTTTCTCCGCTCTTCCAATGTTTCGATTTCTTGCAACCTAAGCTTCGTCGACCGTTTTATATCGGAAGCGTATCATGGCATGAGTGAAGTTAATTTTTTAAGATATTAAAATTATTTGCTGATACTGAAATAATAAGTAGATGAAAAAAATTGGATGAATCTTAACCAGAAAGGATGACGACATAAACAATCTCTCAACTTTAATGTAATGTGCAATTTGGTCCCAAATTTTTAATTTATTCAATATGATATTTAAATTTTAGCTCCATGTTGTTGATACCTAAGTTTGGCAACCTTTAAGAAATAAAAAAAAAAAAAAAATCGCATCAGAGCAAATAAAAGGAAAAAAAAATCAATCTAACTGATTATGCATGAAAGTTGAAAATTCTGAAAAAATATTCAAATCTTGATAAATGCGGAAGTAATTTCCGAACGAGGATCAAGAGTTAGGAAATCATGCGAAAATTTTGATAAAATGAAAGAAATCAAAACAAAATCAAGCTGATTGCGAAATCATGTTTGGATATACAACTATAAATTAATGCAACAAAGAATGGAAGCTCGAAAATTGCAATGGAAGAAAGCGGCCATTTGGAACCACTATAAAATGGAGTCGATCCGTACGGATTTGAGGAGGCGACAAAAAAATTCGTGCAAAGGGGCAACAAAAAAACATTCGTGCAAGGAGAGCGACGAAAGAAAGAATTCGTGCAAGAGGAAGAATTCGCAGAAAAAAGAGAAAAAAGGAGAAGTTCTCTCCATCCAAGAAGGCCATATTTTCTTTTCTCTTCTGACGAAGTACAGAAGAGAGAAAGAAGTCAGCAAAAAAGTACAGAGAGAGGGAGAGTGAGTGGACGTGAGGGAAAAATCGCTCTGAGGTTTCAAGGAACTTTCGAGGCGAATATTGCGCAAAGCTTGTACGGACATCATCAGCCCTTTTTGAGCTCCGAAGTGAGCATTCTTAGCGACGAAGAAGAATGAAACGGGGAAGGCAAAGGCTACAAAAGGCGAAAAAATGGGAACTGTATTGAATATGTATCAAAAGTTTATGAACTATATTAAAAAAATTAAAAGTTCATGGATCACATTGGGCTGAAATTTAGAAACCACATCAAACAAATTGAAAGTTTATGAACTAAATTACACATTATGCCAAAGTTTGGAGACTATTTATGTCATTTTCTCTAACTAAAAGTAGACAATGAATGTGAACATTCTACTTCAATCGCTTGACTTTTATTTTTGAGCATCTATATTGATATAATATAGAATTAATATCATGAAAAATTTTTAATCATCAAAAACTCTAAACTGGTACACTTGTCCTAAATTAATTTTTTAACTATAAAAAAAACCTCAAACTGATATATTTGTAATAAATTTACCTTCCGTTAATTTTCATTAAATTGGAATAATGCCACAAAAAATAATAAATTGGTACATATGTGATAAATGAAAGGTAAAATATTAAATTGGTACATCCATTCTAAATGCCACATATTATCTAAATCAGCAATTTAATTGTAAAATTTAACAAAAACTAATGGAGAATAAATTTATCACAGGTTTATTGGTTTTTTTATGATAAAAAATTAGCAAAGTAAATTTATCACATATGTACCAATTTTGAATTTTCTGTGGTATTAACCTTATATCATTAAAAACTCTTTCAAAGAATTGCCGGAAAACTCAATATTCAAAATTGTAGATAGTTAGAGATGCCTCCTCCTCATTAGTTTTGCCAAATTTTCAACGAAGCAAGGCTACAATCAGATGCCTTTTCCGTCGAGTATTGTCAATCAAAGAAGAATCAAATTGGTAATTCCTGTCATCTCTCAGTTACTTATCTCCATAACGAGTTATAATATTTATGGACTTTCGAAACTTTGTTGAGAGTGTGTTTTAGGAAAGTAAATGCAATTGCTATGTTATGAGTGTGGTTCTTTCGCTCTGCTTGAAGTTCTACTTCCATTAATTATAAAATCACAAATTATTTTCTATGTCTTGATTGATTCCATACGACAATATGCATTAAAAAGTCTGGACTGACATTGTTTTAAGCTTAGCTTGCACAAGTATATTCGGTAAGTGCATTTAAAGCATCTAGCCTTGGTTAATACATTCTTATATAAAATGTTGAAATATAACATTTCAAAATATTAAGATGCGCGAGTCATTATCGATAAATCCATATTTAAAAAAAAAAAAATGTGATAGGAACATCACTTTAATAAAAGGCCAATAGAGTAAAAGCTTTTAAAAGGCCAGTTGCTAGTCTCACAAAATTCAACCAATTTCGCGCCAAAAGCTAAAAAGACGTGATAAGTTCAAGAATCTTTTTATGTACAATGAGTCAATGACATGATGATGAATAGATACTATGTTTTAAAGCTTCAATTCATTTGTAATATGTAGGGCCCATCGTCATCATGCTATAAGAGTTTTTATGATATTGGCTATATTAATTAATATTGAAATTTAGGTTTTACAAGATTGTCTAACGATGCGAGATATAATGATTTTTAATTACTCTAATATGAGACTGGCTTGCCCGGGTTGAATAGAGCTCAATTTGTGATGAGAAGACATGTGGCTAAAAACTCTATATATAATACTCAAGTCCCTTTTCTAATTCTGATACACAAATAACTTTATATAAGGTGCAGTTGTAGAACGCAATTTGTGATGCATAATCTCATTAAGCCAATATTACAATTAGATCATTGTTATTCCACAATAAAAATAATGGGTTTCAAATCAGATGCACAAATGTTTTTGTCTCCATTTATTGTGTTCTAAATTTTAATTATGTAGATCTTCGGATGGTTTTCACGGCTTGTATGCACATGGTGAACCATTGTGTCACTACGGGGCACACCGGCTTTGCTTCACAAATACAGGCGCCGCACTGTGAAATATGATGTCCCGAGGCATCATGCGACAGAGCCGTCTTGCCTCGAGCCTGGGTGGTCGTTGTCTTCTCGTCCTCCCTACATCGTGCAATGATGTTTGTTACTGCAGAAATGCGTGTAAAGCTTTCATCTTTACCCGTCAATTCCGCATTTCGGCGAACTCATGTCTCCTTTTCTGACTCCGCGAGTCCGATTCAGGCTAGCAACGACAAAAGAAGAGGATAAAGAAGGGGAAAAGCAAGCATCTTGATTTCTTTCACCCTAGGACTGTCCACTGTTTGTCTGCCTGAAATGTATCAAATCTTGAGTAAATTTACTTTTCAAGAAATTAAAACTACTTTTTTATATCCAAAATGGTAAATAGATTGAAAGATGGATGAATTTGAACCCGAAATTGACGAAGAACATGAACTTCCTGCTTATGACGAATATTATTTAATCGTTTCCATTTTTTTATATTTTGAGCATTTGTATTGATGTATTATTACAAAAACTTCTCAAAGTTAGAGATGCCTTCCCATGGTTGATTTTGCTAAATTCTCCGCGGAGTGAGCTTCCATCAAGGCGTTATTTGAACAATTGAAAATGCTTATTATCAAGTATTTTTAAATTAAAAGAGATTCAATTACGTAACTTCTAGAATCTCTCAATTATTTTCTCTCCATAATGAATTATAACAGTTATGGACTATCTAAATGCTTTTGAGTGAGATTTATTTTTCACTTGGTCTTAAGTTCTATTTTGATTCATTATAAAATCACCACTCATTTTCTACGTTTTCATTAATTCAATATGACAATAAGCCTAAAAAATCTGCACTAACTTTATTTCATGTATTCCTTTCGCAATAATCTTCAACAGATACATTTAGGGTTTGCATGGCAATATTCCTAATTCATTGTTCTTTTGTTATGTGAAATAGAAAATGAATAAAAATTCATTTGATAACGTTAGTTAATTTTTCTATACTTCAAAATAGAAAAGTGGTTGGGGAATAGATTTATAATAGAGACAAGAAGTAGAAAAAAAATATCTTATTGTTTTCGGGAAAATTTTTTAGAAATAAATCATTTTCTTTCTTTTTTTTTTTCTCTTTCCTCACACCACCACCACCGTCCGCCATCACTCGCCACCTATCTCCGCCCAACAACCGGCTACAGGAGGAAGATAAGGAGAGGAAAAAAAAAAAGAGAAAAAATCTAAAAAAAAATTATAAAAAAGTTAAAAGAAATTCTATGGCACCAAAAACAAAAAAAAAAACTTGTGGGTTGTACCAAATACATTCTTGTTTTTTTCTATTCTGAAAATAGAAATTTTGTACAGTTACCAAATAAGTTATTTTATTCAAAAACTATTTCAGGGATTATGAATAGGAAAGAATTATTTCTAAAAAAAAAAAGTATTCCCAGTAATAGAAATGTTACCAAATGCACCTTCAACTTTGGTGGATACGTTCCTTAATAAAGTCAATATTCTCAGACATTATTAAAGTTATCTAATTCACAATACACTGGTTGTCGTCTAGTAAACCGTATAGAAAAAAGAGATGCGAAAGAAATATCACTTTTGAAAAAGTCAGAAGTTCTTTAGACAAATAGTATATAGAAAGCCGTGCTGGCAATCTCTCATTTCATTTGCAAAGCCAAGGAAAATCCCCCATTAACCTTACATACTCAAGTAGTGCCCTTATTGAGACAAATGATAAGGCAAAGACATCTATGTTTGATGTAAAAGTCCACGAAATGTTCTATCGAGTTCATGTGGAACAAATGTCTGAAACATTGGTACAGACATCCATATTGATATATTATTAAAAACTCTTTAAAAGGTTTGCCCGAAAACCCAACACTTAAAATTGTTAATAGTTAGAGACGCCTCATCCTTATTATTTTTGCCAAATCCTCGACAAAGCAAGCTGCTACCAGACGTCATTTTCTATCAAGTATTGTCAATCAAAGGAGAATCGATTGGGTAATTCATATCGTCTCATAATTATTTCTCTTCATATGGACTTCCAAAACTCCATCGAGAGTGTGTTTCAGGAGAGTAAATGCAGTCACTATGTTATGCCGTGGAGTGTCGCTCTTTCACTTTGCTTTAAGTTCTATTTCTATTAATTACAAAATCACAAATCATTTTCTACGTTTTGATTGATTCGGAACGACAATATGCATTAAAAGGTCTGCACTAACATTGTTTCAAGCTCTCCTCGCACGATTATATTGAATAAGTGCATTTAAAACATTCCTATATAAAAATGTTGAAATATAATATTTTGAAATATTAGCAGAATCCTTAGACTTTTATCGTTATCTAGCATGATGCGTGGATCGTAAAGATGTCACGAGATAATCACTTTAATAAAATGTCAATAGACTAAAAGCCTTTATAAAGCTGATAAGTAAATTCAATCGATTTCGCATCTAATGCTAAAGAGATGTAATAGGTTGGGGAATCTATTCACATTTGATATGCCATTCACATGATGATAGATAGATATCATGTTCCGATGCTTCGATTCGGTAATTTGTAGGACTTGTCATCATCGTGCATGGTGAACCACCTCATCGCTACCAGTGGAGGTATGAAAATGGGTTTAAAATCCATGTTTTGACTCATATTTAATGGTGTGAGTCGTAAATGGGTTACCTTAAATTTTAAAAACAAGCTTAAGTCTTAACAATTTAATTGGTCTTAAATGTGTATTAAATAGGTTACGTAATAAGCTTAAATGAATCATAAACAAGTCATTTTATTTTTTAAAAATTTTTCTGACTTTTTTTTTATAATTTTTTTTCTTTTCTTTTCTTTTTCCTTTTTTTTTTTAAAAAAAAATCTTTCTCAATTGGTGGCTATCACAAAGACAATTGGCAAACGGCCACGGACAAGCTTGTCGACCTTTGGCACCGGCAAGGCTCAAGCCTTGTCAATTTGGCGAAACTCGAGCTAGCTAGAGGTCAGCGAGCGCTAGGGGCTAGCAAGCTTGAGCTCACAATCCGACCTCTAGCAAGGCTTGAGCTCGCCAACATCGAGTAAGAGTTTAGCCTTGCTAGATCTAGAGAGGTGGAGCCTCGCCCGAGCCGGGCTCAGCTCGGCTAGATCCAACTTTGATTGATTTTAAATTTTGAATATCTATATTGATGTACTATCACAAAAACTTCTCACAGGATTGCCTGGAAACTTGAAACTTAAAACTATAGATAGTTAGAGATGTCTCAAAAAAGTGAGCCGCCACCTACTTGTTATCTGAACAATTGAATATGTTTATTATTGAGTTTTTCTTCTTCTTCTTCTTCTTCTTATCAAAAGAGAATCAATTACATAATTTCTACCGTCTCTTAATTATTTTCATCCCTAATGAGCTATAATAATTATATACTATACAAATGCTATTGAGTGTGATTTTATTTTTCACTTCGTTTTAAGTTTTATTTTGATTTATTATAAAGTCACCACTCATTTTCTATGTTTTCATCAATTCAATACGACAATATGAATCTGCACTTTGTTTCACGTGATTCCTTACACAATGGTCTTCGATATTCCACATATCCAACTTTGGTTGGTACGTTCCTTGATAATGTCAGAGTATGATATTCTCAAACATTATTAAAGTTATCTAACGTGCAATGCTCGGATTGTTGTCTAGTAAATCGTACAAAAAAAGAAACGCAACAGGAATATCGCTTTAGTAAAAGTCTGAAATTCTTTAGACGAAGGGCTTTTCAAAAAGCCATGTTGGCAATCTCGCATTTCATTCGCAAAGCCGAGGAAAATCTGTCCCCATTAACCTCACATAATTCTACAGTTCCTATTATTGAGACAAATGACGAGGCAAACATATTTATGTTTGGTGTAAATTCCGCAAAATGTTAGATGAAGTTCATGTTGGACAAATGCCTGAAACATTGGCACAGACGTAAGAATTACTGGTCGACCTAAAGTGACCCCCTGAGAAGTATAGATATTTCAATATTATGACGACAATCTACATTAGACTTGGGAATCTATAATATGTATTGTCTGAAGGGGCCATGAGAACCACGACACCCGATTTTAATAATAATTAAGTATGCACATAAACAATGTCCATAACTTGTAATTTATCAATCGAAGAAAAGGTAGAAAGAGATTTCTTCCATCTTGGAGGAAAGTATAGCCTTATCCAATGTTCAGCCTAACATTTTATCTTATCTTACTATAAGTGGTCTTTCAACATGTGTAAAGGAGATGAAATCAGTCCCACTTACAAAAATTTGGGATTCGAAAGTGCCTGACTCTGGCTTGATTACAATTTATGATCATGTCAATGAGTGGCCAGATTTTTGTTTATCATTCGTCATTTAATCATCATTTGCAGCACAATTATGTATGCGGCGAAAAAAAAAAAAAGTTCTAAGTCGTCTCGTAATAATTTTACATTACATATGAGAAGTCAAATCAACTCTGAAAAGCTAATCAGTGTACATGGCGCCTGGAAATGGAGTCCTGAAATTTCAATGTCTTGAGGGACATCAACAAGCTGCCCCTTTGAGTTGCTGGGTGTCCCACCTCTCCGTACCTCAAAGTCATCCCGTAATTGGAACTCGAACCAGGTTCTTGGAAGAGATCGTTTTCGCACCATGCATGTCGATGATCAATTACTCGAACCAGGTTCTTGGAAGAGATCGTTTTCGCACCATGCATGTTGACCGTGATCATCGATGGCCGCCAACATTTGCCCCAGTTAAGCTTTGCTTAACATCGCTCTTATCCCGCTGGGCCCTGATGGCCTAGCATGGTACCAAGACCTGATTTTGGTACTTTAGTTCCCTTCTTTGAGTAGATTGCTTTCGTAGTTGCCTTCTCCTCCAGGAATCTGAGATCTGCAGTGCTTATGACATAGGTTTGAGCAGCTTTCCTCCATTCAGAAGTTACCAGATCTCTGGCCTTGACTGTCTTTAAGCATCGAATGGGGCCTTCCGCCCGTTTCAATGGTCTAGAAAACAGCCACTTCCGCGGCTTGCTCTGCACACCCTGGTTTGGAAGTTTCAGAGGCTGAGTGGAAGTTTTCAGGTTTCAGTTGTCCATCAGCACTTGGCCTAAGCAAAAGAAGCCTAAATGAGATATTTGCTTAGTTTATCTGGTCACACTGCCCACATACTGCTTGGTGTTGTAATCCTAAATGATGGATATGCATGGCCGGCACAAAGCTATTTGATTCCGGCATTCTACTAGGGGAATGTCCCTCGACCCAAGGGTGTCCACGCGACCAGTGGTCTGAATTTGAGATGTAATCGTCTTTTGTGGGAACGATGCATATGACTTGTTGCAGCCTAATCCATTGCCTGTCGCTGCCAACTAAACCCTCGACCGCATTCTGTCGGACCGTGCCAAATTTGGTTGTGCTTTTGTGGACTCTTGAAGGGCAATCTCGCGAGGGGGACTCCTTAGGTTAGGCTATTCCTTGGTAGGAGCTTGCATGACTATCACACCCATCTGGAATTTGTCCTCTATGCCGCGACTTCCATCGACCTGCACATCAGGCCCAATCTGCACGATACTTTCTTCTCTCGGGGTGAGGTCATACGATGCCATTGCCATGCGCTCGTGCCTGAGAAAAATCCCTTAAAAGTAAGCCGCCCGCTGATCAGTTGCTTGAGAAAGAAGCCTAATGCCATCCGCACAGGGTCGATAGATCCCCGCATCTTCTTGGAATAGCCCCCAAGAGATGATGATTCAAGGTCGATCTGCCTAAATGCGGGCCATGGGATCGATCGGCGTTAGTCATTGTTCTCCAATGAAAGTGATATGCTAGCTCCTTTGATCGATATATGTCGAGCGAATCTGCTTGAAGAGCCTGATCCAAGAAATCC
Source organism: Eucalyptus cloeziana (assembly GCA_014182715.1). NCBI lineage: Eukaryota > Viridiplantae > Streptophyta > Magnoliopsida > Myrtales > Myrtaceae > Eucalyptus > Eucalyptus cloeziana. Next base: position 25,048,297 of record CM024640.1, read on the forward strand.
TTGTCTATTTTCATTGTTTCTTTCTTTTTTTAGAAATCTCCTCCAATCAAATCCGCTCGTTATTGTTTTACAATGTACTAGCATGGAATAGCGTTCCCTGCTACTATATTGCAAACGAGTTGGTAACTGTCAAATGCCATGTCAGAAACTTGTTCATCTAGTCGCATGTTAGTAACTTTCAGCGGGTTAAAACAAGGGAAAAGACTACCAAAAACCCGAACTATATCTGTCACGCCCCGATCCTCGAACGCGTGCCCATCCCTCACCTGGTCAATTAATAGCGACGTCCCAAGACGCATCACCGACCCTGTTCAGTTAATATGCGCAAGTGGAAGTATAAAGAAAATCCCCAAATAATAAAACAATGGGATAGAAAAGTACAGCCATACTTTCATATTAAAATCCATAACCAAACTTTTATGCAAAATACAAACCATAGTACTTCACAACTATTCACAACCCTTTACTCTAGCTCTATTCACATAAAAAAGAGTTCACAAAAGAAGATGGGATCTCAGTCCATCTAGATCGTACTCAAGATCCCTCTCGATGCTATCTTCTTCTTCCAAAAATCCTTCTCATTCTCAGATTCTTCCTCCTCAACTCCTCATCGGGGTCCTGAAATGTTATCCCACAACCGGGATGAGACTACGTCTCAGCGAGTTCTACCCCACTAAGACTCAATTAGGGAGCCAATACACTACTCGGTTGCCTAAGCACAAAGACGAGTCGAGGACTTACCTTGGCCTCAGATTCCACCTGCATGTTAGCACATATCACATAGGCATCCAAGCAATCACATCACTGATCGAAGCATCGATCAAATCGACCTAGTCGATTTCACACCAACAAGACCACTCACGGCCATTCCCATTCAATCAATCAATTTACAACATTAGACTCAAGCAATGGTCAATCACATTAAATCACACTCAGATCGGATCATCGATCAATCGAACCATCTCTCGGTCATTCCTTCCATCCCATATAACCTCCAATATTGCACTCGGTCACAGAGCCACATCAGTGCTCTTGGGCGTCAAGTTCGCCAAGGTGACTTATCCACTAAACAACTGCGTGCGTTCTTTAAGGCGCCGTTTTCGTCAGTGATATCCCACATCATTGAACCACGCATGCCTATAACCAAGTACTCACCAGACAACTGTGTGCGTTCTTTAAGGCGTCGTTTTTGCCAGTGATGTCCCACCTCACCGAACCATACATGCCTATAATAATGTGTTCAATAGACAAGTGTATGTGTTCTTTAAGGCGCCGTTTTCGCCAGTGATACCCTTAATCACCGAACCATACATGCCTATAACGATATGTTTAATAGACAAGTGCATGTGTTCTTTAAGGCGTCGTTTTCGTCAGTGATCTTCCCCATCACCGAACCATGCATGCCTATAACAATATGTTTAATAGACAAGTGCATGCGTTCTTTAAGGCGTCGTTTTCGCCAGTGATCTTCCCCATCACCGAACCATGCATGCCTATAACAATGTGAGTACTAGACCGATACGTGTGTTCTTTAAGGCGCCGTTTTCGCCAGTGACATCCTTAGTCACCGAACCACGTAGGTCCATACACCGTGCCTGATTAGTCCAACACCAAGGTACTTCTGACTCATTCTCACCATTCCACATACTTTACGACTCAATAACGCATAAGAATGCTAAATAAATAAACTTGGCCAATTTCCAAACAACAATTTAATCTCAATTAATTCCAGTCAATTTAGGGTAAATCCCTAAAATATCACAATTTAATTAATTTCAAGCAACGTAGAGCTCAAATAAATAAACGGACTGCGCCACGACAATCAGCACAAAATTTCGGTCGTCGGCCATCTCAGCCTTAATTTCCGAAAAATCATTAATTAAATAATTAATTTCGAAAATTAATAATAAATATTAGAAATTCAATTTAGCTCAAATTACAGCCCGATTAAATAAACGGACTTCACCACTGTTATCAGGGTAATATTCCGGTCACTGGCCATCACACTTGAATTTTCGGAAAATAAATAATTATTTAATTTAATTCCGAAAAATAATATTTAAATGCCAAAAATTCCACTTAGGCCCGAAATATCAAATTGAAGCCCGGTAAATGGTCGGAAAATTCCCAGGCTACCCTCAATAAATAGTAGACCATGTCTACTTGCTAAATATGCATTCAATTTAACTAATTTGCATCAAAATCAACTAATAAACCCTAATCAAAACACTCAAGCTTAATTAAACACACTAAACAACCAATTAAGCATAATTAACCCACTAAGCAAGCGTTAGTGTGGTTACCACCGGAATCACGCGCAACCGGTACCAAATCGGCGGGCTCGGCGCGGGGAACAACAAACTCCAAAGCACGGCACGACTCCGGGGCCCGGAAACGGCCCAAAGGCGGGCCTAAAGCCGCTGAAATACCCACTCGTGGAGGCTGCATTTTCTGCAAAAGAACTCACAAAACAGCCACAAAACACATCCACAAGGGCGGCAAGGCACGGGGAAAGGTCGGTGGAGGTCCGGCGAGCTCAACCGGTGGTCGGAGGTGGCCGGACGAGGGTTGAACGGGGCTGGACAGCAGTTGGTTCGTGCAGAGGAGGTGGGCAGCGCACGGGCAGAGGTCGCGCGGGCGGAGCTGGGCTCGCGGGCGGCGCGAGCGGCGGTGCGGGGCACACGGGCGGCGCGGGCACGGGCGGCGTGCGGCTGTCCGGCGAGCTGCTGCTGCTGTCTTCTTCCGTTTTTGGTTTTCTGGTTTTTCACGGAGAAAAATAAAAGAAAAAGGAAAAGGAAGGGATAAAGACATTGGACTAGTCAAAGATAGGAGGGAAGGCCAAATTCAATTTGGCTTGGGGAAGGGGCTCGCACGGATGGGGGAAAAGGGGAGAGGAGAGAGAGAAAAGAGAGAAAGAAAAAGAAAAAGAAAAAGAGAAAAGGGAGAGAGAGAAAAAGAAATTTTAAACAATTCATTAATCTTGTTTTTCTTTTCTCTTTCCCTCTCTATTTTCTTTTGGTCTCCGAATTTCCTTCCGATAATTTCTTTTTCGAAATTTCGGACTCGTCAATAAATTGACGGACGATGAGACAAAGTCCTAAAAAAGGAGAATTATGACACGCTTAAAATTCGATTCCCGAAATTGAGTTCAATTTCATGGTTAAAATCGACCGAACACAATTTTAGTCCGATCCGACCTATCGAGTAACTTTTAGGGATTTTACCGCGGTTATATCCCTTAACGGCTTCACTCAATAGATGGGTTAACTCATGAGTGATCAGCTCAGAGAAAAAGGACCATCGGCGCGTCGACGAGATGCCCATTTCATAAATTTGGGACGGGTCGAAAATTTGGGATGTCACAATATCCAAAGTAACAAACTTACCTCAAACTTTTTTTTTTGTGATATGAAAAACCTCAAACTTTGCCAACCGTGACACATTTACTCCAAACTTTTTTTCGTAACATAAAAAATCCTGAACTTTTATCTGTGTGACACATTCACCCTAAATTATAAGGCATTTTGGTCTTTCACTTTTTAATTTTTTTTCTTTTTTTCTTTTTCTTCTCTCTTCCCTCCACTGGCTATGGCGAAGCCGGCGAAGGGAAGCCGGAGTCGGGCGAGGGCTGCCCTCGCTTGCATCGGGCGAGGACGGTCCTCAGCTAAGTCAGGCAAGGGCCGCCCTTGCCCAACGCCGGCGAGGGTGGCCTTAGCCAGCCCAGGCGAGGGCAGCCCTCACCTAACTCCGTCTTCCTTCCACTAGCTCCGCCATGGCCGGTGGAGGGAAGAGAGAAAAAAAAAAAAAGACGAAAAAGATGAAAATGCCCTTGGTGGGGGTAAATGTGTCACGGTTTGCAAAATTTGGGGTTTTTCATATCATAAAAAAAATTTTGGGTAAATTTGTTGCTTTGGACATAATTCAGGGTTTTTAGCGGTCTTTTCCCTGAAAACAAATATCAAAGTTTCTTTATTCCTAAAATTTACCAACTATTTTAATAATCTACCAATATTTATTTTTATGACTTATCAATAATTTGAAATTATTAAATCTTAATTTGATTGATGTACCAACATTCAGTTATCAACGTTTTTTTTAGAAACTGATTCCTTTGTCATTTACCTGTGACTACCAATGCTTTCGAAGCACCAACTTTATTTAAAAATTTCCCGCCTAAGTTTCATTGACATATCACCATTCATCACATTAACAGAGTGCACCACAGCAGCAATGGGCTACAAGTCAGCCAGGCTACAACTCATTATTGTTGTACCACGATTCTACACGAGCCAGCTCTCATGTAATCGATCAATCATTATTATTCATGTGTTACGAATCTCGTCTTACTTGGAGACATGTGTAAGGTATCTTGTACTTGCGAGCAATTGTGATTGGTTGGCCACACCACTAGTAATAGATTGGAAAATTGTTCAAAAAGTCTTAAACTTATCGTATGGCGGTCAATTCAATCCTAAACATTTCAATTGTATCAATTTAGTTCAAAACATTTTGACGATTTGTTAAATGTAGTCATTTCTGCCCATTTTGATTGGAAGTCCCTAACATGGACACAATGGTCAGCCAGCCAACATTGATTATTATTTTTTGAATTTATTTAATCGGGTTGTACTACTGGTACATGTGAGATTGAGAAAAGTGTCAGATGTTTTTCATTATTCCTCCTTGGGATTGTTGTTTGAATTTGGATCCCTCGATTCAAATATGGAATAAAAAATTGTATTGCTCCCCAAATTGGAAGAAGTGAGGGTGAGGAAAGCGGGAAGCCCGAGAAATGTGGTGAAGAGTGACTTCAAAATAGTTTTTTAGTTTTCCTTGTCTAAAAGATGTCTAGGTTGAAATTTGCTGACAGTTGGGTATTGTAAACAGATGAAGGAAGCGACTCCCAAGGAAGAAGGTGGTTGAACAAAAGCGGAAGTGATGAGTTTCCCTTGCTTTAAGTTCACTAGAGACTTGACGAGCTCGATAATTTGATTTATTTCAGTTCTGGAAGTTGTTCGTACTATTTCGCCTCCTTAAGAAGTATACGAATTTGATGGTGCCGTAAATTTGGAGCATTTATCTTGGGTCCTACGAGTGTCGAGAGGTTGTTAGGTGAGACGGCCGAAGAGGATGCTGAATCGCCACAGCCATTGTTCAATGAGATGATTTGCTCTATTCCTTACTATGCTCATATGTGTTCTTGCAATATCATGTTTTAGAACAAAAAAAGTTGTTGTCTTTTCTCACATTACCCTCACGCATTTCCCAACGTAGTGGGCTAAGAATTAAAGGCACTCAGTGCAAAGAGTTATGGAACAATCAAATTCTCACTTATTCTTTTCACAAATTAGAATCCCTTAAATTGAAGTACCGTGACAATCTCCTATGCATTGCCCCATCCCATGCGTGGAAGAGGCTGCAGTGCTGTCTTAAGATCCTAGAAGTGAAATCATGCCGTTTGATCGAAATCATAAACAAAAGTAATGGGACTGTTAGAAAGCATGGTGAAATGTGGATGCTGGTTTTGTGTGATCTGGACAACTTGAGGCACATTTGGTGGTACGATGGTCTCCCAAAGGTTCCATTACCCAACTTGAGAGACATAAAGGTGTCGAGGTGCCCCTTTTTGAGATTCTTTTACCACCCAATTTCTCAATGAGCGAAGGTTGGGCAAATCAAGGAGCTGGTGGTGGGGTCGCATGTAAATATGGAACTAATTGTTGGCGTGACAAATGTAAAGAAGTGTCTGGTACGACAATCACCTTCTCCGAATTAACCACTCTTTAAGACTTTACAAGTTGCCCAAGTTCTGAATCTTTACCCGAGAAATACCCTATGGAATTCCCATCCTTGGATGTCTTCAGCAGAGTTGGCTGTGGAACAAAGCCGAACCAAGGCTATCGAAGTGAAGGGGAAAGTGATGGGGAATATAAGGTTTTATGAAGTGTAGCAACAAAGTTCGTGACAATTGCAACGAATGGTGTTCGGCCATACAAAAAGACGTATGGTAATATGAGATTTTTGTCCTGCATTCTCTTCTACACTTCATACGGAGTTTGTGACTAGTTCCTTCACCATTCACTTTCTTTGGTTTGTCTCCTAAGCCATTACAATGAGGCAAAAATTCTAAATAAGAGTTCGAAATGTCCTTATTTTCTCAAATAAGGGCTTGAAGTAGCCATGATAGTTTGACTTGCCGACCGGCTAAATATTCCAATCCGTCAAGGAATTTAAAATACTATTTTAATTATATTAAAAATAAATATATATATTTTTAAAAGAAGGAAATTAGGCGAGGACTAAGTCCTCGCCGTCGAAGCCGACTAGCTATGGTGGGGGATGGCCGGCCAGGGGTCAGCAAGGGTCGCTCGTCGAGGCCCGACGACCTTCGCTACTGGCCATCCCCCACCATTGCCAACCCTTCTCGATGATGGTTGGGTGGCAATTGCGAGGGCCTACAAAGCCCTTGCCATTTTCCCTTCCCCTTCCATTTTTATTCAAAAAAATTTCATCTAATATAGAAGAAGAAAAAAAGAAGGAAAAATCAAACAAGTGAAAGACGAAATGTCCTTATTAGCCGATGAGTTAAGTCATTCTTTGAAACTAACATGCCTACCTCAAGCTTTTATTTGAAATAATGTTCACTTTATGTCCTTATTTAAGAAAACAAAAGTATTTCAAATCCTTATTGAAAATAAAATCCACTTCAAGCTCTTTATTTGAGAAAATGATGACATTTCGGGCTCTTATTTGGAATTTTCTCAATGATGAGGAACTAGACATTAGACCATACATTGGAGGGTTATGTATATATTCTAATCAAGTGCATTATCGTGATACTATCTAATCACTTCCACGTTACGTTGGAAAATATATGTGCTATTATATTAAGCATGTTGAAGGAAACCATTAAAGATGTCCATATTTGAAAGAGCTTTGTGTACGCTTAATTTAAGGAAGAATCAAATTTGTATAATGCTCATTGTCCACACGCGTGCCCATCCCTCAACCGCTACTTTCTCCATTCTGAATTTGCATTTTGAAGGAAAAGAAAATTCTCCTTTAGAACTTCTGAGAGCCCATAGTTTGCCCCTCCAACATTCCCCTTTAATACTGGACGAGGATGTTGGGAAAGACCAATCATTGATTAGTTATCTGTTACATTTTAAGACTCAAGTACAATATCATGACAAGTTTTACGACCTATACGATGATTTTTTTTTTATAATTTTTGAAGGTAAGTAACGCACTATTATATTACCGGCTTTTGTAGCCCGCGTGATACACGGGAAAGTAAAACAATAATTTTCATATGAGAATTTTAGAATTTCTTTGCATGGAAAATAGTAAGATGAAAAGGAGTAAGAATTAATTAGTCAATTGGAGAAATTTACCTCTCTGCTTGATGCAGATCTATTTATTTATACTATCAATTAATTTTTTAACCTTCTTTCATTACAAATTTCAACTGAGTAACTATTTATATAGCTTGGAAATTCACTACATCAAGTACAAAATACTTAATTAATAGAGTTAGGGTATTCAACTAGAGAACTCTTCATTGTTGATTGATGCTACTCTTTATTCCAAAGTATCATTCATAGCCTCTGGAATATCTGTCCTTATATAGCACTATAACTATATTAAAGAATAGCTGTTCCGTCTGTTAGTGTGTTCTTTAACCTGATCGTATTGAAATTTTTCTCAGTAATGTGTGTTTTTATTTGATTGAGTACTTTTTTGACCTTCACACTCCTAGCAATGAGGCAATTTATTTGTCTGGACAAAAAAGTACTCAATAAAACCTTCTTTATTATGAACTATTTTTCAAAAGAGATATTTTTTTTTATATAATCAGTCAATAAAAATTTGTGGCACAAAATAATATATATATATATGAGAGAGAGGGACCTTTCAAAAATTAGTCATTGTAATACAAGTTATGGTGACCGAAGGAGGAGAATTTAATGAACCCGAGTTTTGGGCACATTTAAAGACAAATGGTATCCACCAAATGGGTTGCCAGAAAGCAAATTTGGATGCCTATGCTGATTCATTTTGGCATACTTGTGTTATTTTTATGTATTCAATTTTTCTTTAACATTACAAATCCCTTTTTTAACAAAATATCTCCATCCTTACGGTTTATAATTGCTTTTTTCTATCGCTTGAATATTGTCAAACTTTCCTGTCTTATTTGGTCGTGTGAAGCTTCTTAAAACTAGCAGGTAACTCCACAATTCATGTGAGCCAACAATTTTAGTACTAAAAGTGTGTTTGTTTAATTGAAAATCTCATGATAAAAAGAAAATAATTTTCAAGAAAAATGGTTTGTTTTTATTTGTTAAGTGATTTGGGAAAAGCTATTTCCAAGAAGGGAAAGTCATTTTTCCCAAATCTAAACCTGTTACTTTCAATCTATGGAAAATATTTCTATAAATCAATTAGTTTTTTGTTATCTAAACACAAGAAAGTCATAAATTTTTTTGCAGAAAACAGATTTCTTCAAAATAAATGGAGTCTAAAGTAGATATCAATATTTGCAACATTTCCTCGCTGGCTAGCAACCAGTTCAATCATGGCTACCTTCATTCTTATGATAATATGCTAAATGTCGTCAACAGGTGACACGTGTTATGTATACCTATATCTTTAGTCTTTTTGTATATATAATATCAATTGTCATGCATAATAGAGTCAATTTTATAAGAATTAATAGACATTAACATTTTTTCATTCTCGTAAAATTAATTTAACTATTTATGACTTTAGAATCTGATATTTTTAGATGTGATGTTCATAATTATACTAATAATTTTATAAAAAAAAATGTTTTTGAAATTTTCTCATTCATAAAGTAAAGTAAATTGTACTTGTTGTTGTCAAGAAATAATGCTCTAGACCCATTAAATTTGATTGCACATAATGAGCAAAAAACACTTTTATTATCATATATTACCGGAGATTGTTATACAGAAATTTTACTTTTCTCTTGAAAAAACTCTTCAACTTTTATTTGGGACAGAAAAGAATCATTTTATCCAATATAAATGTGTTCAATGTGTGAAAATCAATTTTAGTATAATATGTTAGATTTTTAAGCTCTTTCAAGAATTTAACAGACAAGCTTTAACGAGTTTACTAACTAAAATTACACTATCAATAATATCTTTTATTTTTTTGTTTCACAAAAAGAAAAGATCAAAGCAAGTTTTTTCCCTCTTGATCGACAATGCGGGAAAATTGTTCAAAAAGTCCTAAACCTACTGCATTTTTGCCTATTCAATTTTAAACTTTTCAATTTTATCAACTAAATCCTAAACATTTTCATTTCTTGTTAATTGAGTCCATCCGGCCACTTTTGGCTAGAAATTGCTAACGTGGCCAGCCAATGCTAACATGACGTTTTTTAAATAATTTTTTTTTTTTTGAATTTTTTTTTTTTTTTTTAAGGTTTAGGTTTATGGCAGGGCAAGGGTTGTTGGCCAAACCTCGCCAGACCTGGGCAAGGGCATCGCGGCCCTCGCTGGTGAAACCCAGGCTTGCGAGCCCTCCCCTAGAATCAACAAGGGCCGCGACACCCTCGTTGGATTTGGCCAAGCGAGGGTGGCTACCTCGCTCGAGGCGCTTGCCTAGGGCTAGTGGGGGCCGGCAAGCCCTCGCCTGGCCATATCCAACAAGGGCATCATGACCCTTGCCGATTTGTGATGAGGGCAGCGACGCCCTTGCCCAAGGCCGAAGAGGGTCGGTCAATAACCCTCGCCAGACCTAACCCTAAACCCCCTCCCCCAAAAGTAAAAAAGGGGAAAAATAAAAATTCAAAAAAAAAATTATTAAAATATTATTAAAAGATGCCACATCAGCTTCGATCAGCCACATCAACAATTTTCGGCCAAAACTAGCTAGATGAACTCAATTGGTAGGAAGTAAGAATGTTCATGATTAAATTGGCAAAATTGAAAGGTTTGTGACTGAATTGGCAAAAGTGCAATACGTTTAGGACTTTTTGGACGATTTTCTCTCGACAAGGCTGGCAAGACATTTCTTCTTAATTTGGAAAAGTTGAATCTTTTTGCTTTAAGATAATAACAACTTTATAGCATGAATCTCCATTGGAAAATACTCGGAAGAAGAACTAGATGAACCACATGATTTATATCTTCATCAATGTAGATGAAAGTTATGTGTCTGAAACTTTGAGCAAAATGCAAGACTCACACGATAACATGCCAACTCATGTCTGCCCACAACTTGCTTTAATTAGTAGAGAGTATCCATCTAAATCCCAACTTGCTTTGTCATGCTCATGCTTGCTCATTCTACTCCTCATATTTCTCAATTTCAGAAGTCCAAATTACTGGGATTTAACCCAGAATCACTTGAAAATTTAGGTACCTATCCATTGCATTTGCTCACTTTTATAACTGAATGCAACTAATTTACATATTTGATCTTGTTGTGAGAGCATTGGCAAGAGCGGTGGGCGAACCGAGGATTTTGGAGGAAACTTTTCAAAACCAGCTAAAGGATCGACTTAACCATCTATGCTTACATGAATTAGATACCGCATCAGGTGCCTCTCATTCCCCTGGGATTACGTTGGTTTTATAAATATAAAGCCCTCCAGTTCCATTTGGCTATTTCAGTCACCCTCTTCACAAATTTAATGCTTTTAGGTTCCCTAAAGCTGTCCTCTAAATCTCCCAATGGTGCCGCCCAAAGACATCCTCTAGTCGTAAACCTACAAAGCATAACTTAACATGATTAGTTACAAGTTTAGTTTATGCTCGATTGGTAGATGCTATTCAGATAAGAGGTTAATCTGAGGTCCGATGCAATTAACCTGGCCACGCGGATGCCTCTTTTTCCCAGCCAAAGTTTGATGCGGCTGTTAAGTCCTGATTGAAAAAATTGAACCAAAGGAATAGACAGAACAATAATCAATATAACAATTAAAAACATTAAGAAATTTAATTATAAAACTTGTTACAAATGTGCATTTGAGTCCTAAAATTTTTACAAAGTGCAATTAAATCGTAAAATTTGTCAAATTGGTGCAATCAAGTCTAAAAACTTGTTAAGAGTTTCCGTTTGTCAAGTTAGACGAAGTTAATGGAATGACTTGATAACATTAACTTGATAAATTTTAGGACTTAATTATACTTTTTAAAAGTTTTAATACTTAAATTACACTTTTATGACAAGTTTTGGGACTTAATTACGCTTTTAAATGCTCTAAGGATGAAATATTATTATCTCTTGAAGTCCTTTTAAGCTGATATAATTAAAAAACTTCATTGATTTGATAAAGAGTATTATTATCAAGAGATAGCTCGTTGAGTTTTTTGTTGACTTCACAACATCTAGCAATATGGCCTTCTTTTCCACATTAATAGCATGTTATATTTTTATTGATTTTTTGTTTAGTTCGAGAAGGGTAGGATGAAGTTTTTCGGGAAAAGAAATTTTAGGGTGATTTTTTTTTTTAAATTGTTTGGAGCATCTTGTGCAGGAAGAGTTTTCTTTACAAGAATTGAAATTTGAATTCTTGGGTTCGTTGAAAGAAGGATCATATTGGGCACAGAAGGGTGATAAATCTTTCTTCGTTTGTAATTGCTCTTTTTTGAGCTGTTTTTGATGATTGAGTGAGTTATATATTTTCATTGTTAAAATATGTCTCGAGTTTGAATCCAATGTGAAATTCCGAATCTGCGTTGGAGAATTTGGCTACTAAAATAGGAAAGTCCAACTTTCACTTGGATTTGGATTTTGTTTAAAATATACAGAGATATGTTTTGGATAAAATCGTTTTAGATAGAAAACAAAATCCTATAAGAAGTTGGTATAATAATAAGGGTTTTACTTATATATAGACTTGTGGCTGTGGGTGGTAGAGGTGAATCACAAATTGTCTTGAAGCGTTGCGTGAGTGCTTGGTGTTTCGCCGTTGATCATGAAGAGTTGGTCTTGAAGCGTTGTCTTGTCGTCGAGTGCTTGGGAGGGATTTTCTTTGTTGTTCTTGTTTGTGAATTACATCCAAGAAAGATTAGTGTTTGTAGCTAATTAAATCTTGTGGTAAGATTTGCATGTAATTCCTTTGTGAGATTGATAGATTATTTCGTGAGGAATTTTGGGGCTAAACACTGAGTGCGTTATTTGGTGTAATTAGGGCTTGGGAAACACTGAGAGAGTGTTTGAGTGACTTGAGTGTGTAATCTCCTTATGTCGCTTGATCTATAGTGAAATTCACTGGTGCTCTCCCAGTGGACGTATGTCTTTACGACTGAACCACGTAAATCTGGTGTCCGATTTATTTTATTTTTCTGTCTATATTATTGTTCAATCGCTCGCCCTTTACGCAACAAGTGGTATCAGAGCCAAGCTTGGCTAAGTTGAAGTGAATCGATGGCGACAGAAGAAGTAAAAGTGAGAATCGACAGATTTGATGGGAAGGATTTTAGTTTCTGGAAGATGCAGATTGAATATTATCTTTACCAGATGAAACTGCACTTGCCTTTATCTGGGGAGAAACCAAAGACAATGAAGCAAGTTGATTGGGATTTGCTGGATAGACGAGCTATGGGTGTTATTCGGCTGACGTTGGCTCGTAACGTCGCATTTAATATCATGAAGGAGAAAACCACTGCTGATTTGATGCAAGCCTTGTCGGATATGTACGAGAAGCCCTCTGCGATCAACAAGGTCTATTTGATGCGACGTCTGTTTAATTTGAAGATGAGTGAAGGTGCGTCAGTTGTAGATCATATCAATGAATTCAATGTGATTGTTAGTCAATTGAGTTCAGTTGAGATTGACTTTGAAGATGAGGTACGTGCTTTGATTCTGTTATCCTCATTACCTAATAATTGGAATACTACTGTTATTGCTGTTAGTAATTCCTCTGGGTCAACAAGTTTGACGTTTGATGAGGTTCGAGATTTCATTCTGAGCGAGGATATTCGTAGAAGAGAATCTGGCAAACATGTATCTGCTGTTTTAGTAGGTGAAAATAAAGGAAGATCTAGAACACGTGTGGGTAATAGTACTAATATGAATAGGCGTAGCCAGTCTAGGACTGCTGATGTTGTCTGTTGGAGCTGTGGCAAGAAGGGGCATCTTAGAAGGAATTGCCTTAAGCTGAAGAATAAGAAGGGTAAGGGAATTATAGTTGATTATGCAGATAATGTTGCAGCTATAGTTGATAATGCTGATTATGTCTTGTCTGTCACTGATTATTCATCGTTTGATGGATGGATTATGGATTATGGTTGTTCTTTTCATGTCACACCAAATAGAAACTGGTTTATCACTTATCAGTGCATAGTGGTAAAGTCCAGTTAGGGAACAATGTTGAGTGCGATGTTGTGGGTGTTGATGATGTTAAAATCAGAATGCATGATGGCATTGTGAGGACATTGACTAGAGTAAGACACGTTCCAGAATTGAAAAAGAACTTAATTTCCTTGGGTGTCCTAAATTCAGCTGGTTGCTGGTATTCTTTAAAAGGTGGAGTTCTGAAGGTTGTTTAAGGTGCCCTGGTGATAATGAAAGGAATCAAGCACGGAGGCCTATATAAACTTCAAGGTGAGACAGTGACAGGTTTCGGCCCAGAGACGTTGGATGCATCTGTTCGAGAGTTTATTGACTGCTTGAGGAAGACTTGGGTGTTTGTGCCAATGCACAAGTTTGATGCCGGTGTCAAGATCACGCAGTCATGAGCTTTGATCGAGATGGAGACTGGTAAGTCGATCAAGCATGTGCAGACTGACAATAACATGGAGTTCTGCTCGGAGCTAACAAATAAATTATGCATGAAAGAGGGCATAGTGAAACACCGCACTAGTGCTAGTAAATCATAACAATTTGTAGAATTGATTAGCAGAACATTACTAGAGACGGCCCGAAAAATTATCTTTAGTGCTGGTATTGTTAGGAGAATCCTAGTTGATGTGCTTAGTACGGTAAGCTGCTTGGTGAATAGATCCCCATCAACTGCTATTGAATGGTGGACTAATGAAGAAGTGGGGTCAGGTAACGTTGCTAGTTATTCTATTATTAAAATGTTTGGTTGCTCGTGTTATTTTCGAGTGAGTGATGGTAAGCTCAATTGAAAGGCAATGTGCATATTTCATGGCTATGCACAAGGTGAGCAAGGCGATCGGTTGTGGTGCCCAGATATAAATTCACCTGTTAATAGCAGAGAAGTTACCCTTGATAAGTCTCCAGTACTTCTGGCTAGAAGTGATTATAACGATGTTCAAACAGATCTGAACAGTGTTCAGCTTGAGGTGGAGTTGCAACTAGAAACTCCTGAGGTAGCATATACAAGTACTAGCAAAATAATGTAGCGAGGTGGAGCTTATAGAGCCAATGGTTGCTGTAACTACTGATATTGACAAGGTACGTATTCGATCTCCTAATAAATATGTATGTAATAATGGTTTTGCTTTATCTGCGGTTAAAGAGGTTGTGTCGGAAAATCTTTGCGGAGTAGTTAAAGGTGCATATGGAGTTGGTATTCTGATGAGGTGCTCGATTATGGCGAAGTTCAAGCGAGGTTTGGACTTGGATAATATCTATGGCGGTTGAGCCCATTGGGGGCTATGGAAGAGTAGCAGCAGAGTTTGAATTTTTGCGAAGCGATTGTAACTTGGGTCAAACGTCAAGCCAAGGTGGAGATTGTTAAAATATGTCTCGAGTTTGAGTTCAATGTGAAATTTCGAATCTGCGTTAGAGAATTTGGCCACTAAAATAGGAAAGTCCAACTTTCACTTGGATTTGGATTTTGTTTAAAATATACAGAGATATGTTTTGGATAAAATCGTTTTAGATAGAAAACAAAATCCTATGAGAAGTTGGCATAATAATAAGGGTTTTACTTATATATAGACTTGTGGCCGTGGGTGGTAGAGGTGGATCACAAATTGTCTTGAAGCGCTGCGTGAGTGCTTGGTGTTCCGCCGTTGATCATGAAGAGTTGGTCTTGAACCGTCGTCTTGTCGTCGAGTGCTTAGGAGGGATTTTCTTTGTCGTTCTTGTTCGTGAATTACATCCAAGAAAGATTAGTGTTTGTAACCAATTAAATCTTGTGGTAAAATTTGCATGTAATTCCTTCGTGAGATTGATAGATTATTTCGTGAGGAATTTTGGGGCTAAACACTAAGTGCGTTATTTGGTGTAATTGGGGTTTGGGAAACATTGAGAGAGTGTTTGAGTGACTTGAGTGTATAATCTCCTTGTATTACTTGATTTATAGTGAAATTCGCTGCTATTCTTCTCATGGATGTAGGTCTTTATGATTGAACTACGTAAATCTGGTGTCCGATTTATTTTCTTTTTCTGTCTATATTATTGTTCGATCACTCGCCCTATCGCAACATCCATATCTTGTTTTTGAACATAAGAGAACTTGAGATTAGTTCTCCTTATGAGAGATGTTGATAAGGGATTTGATCATCGTGGTCAGCTCTAATTTTATTGCGGACTTTTTCATCTATTAAGTGGGATAATCTGGGTAAAAAATTTTCTTTCCAAAATAGTCAATGGCAATCCGACATGATCATTACTCGTTTAAGGAATGAATCTTTGTATTCTCGGAATTTGGAAAGTTATTTGCACTTGAGATTGGATAGGAGTTCACCATTTCTGCCTTCTAAATGGGAATGATCCCCTATAAAGTATGGAGATATAGAGAAGGCGAGAGTACTAATGCATCTTGGATGCTATGGCCATCCTCGTCTTCAATTTCATGACTTGGTCATCAGTACAATAGGCATTTAGAATTTTGTTTTTCTGATCTTTTCAAAAGATAATTATCCTACCAACCTTTTAATTGTCCAGTAAAACAATCATCACCTAAATGTCCTTCTCTTAATATAATATTCTAAATGTTCATCAAACAACCATGGTCTGTTGTGCATATAAACCACAACAAGATGTATCGTGAAATATTTTTGTAATAATTTATATTTTAATCATATTGTAATGCATCATTGCAATAATTTATATTTTAATCATATTGTAATGCATCATTGCGATTACAATTTCTATCATTTATATCGCGTTGTTTCTTTTACATATCTTTTCCAAATCAATCATATTAATAATTTATATCGTAACGTTAGATCTTCTCTTAAGATATCTCCTTAGAGCCCGGGCGTTTATATGCATGCAAAGCAACCATGGAATCGAATCTCGGTGGAGTGGAGTACATGTATCCTGCTAATAAATGAAGATCACTGAAGGACTCCGACAATTTTAGGAAGACGACACTCGGCGATGACCAAAATTCAGTGACGGATCACCCGATGAAGGTACTCGAGCTGAGTTAGATGAAGAAGCTTCAACTGGATATAATGAATTCGAGAACGATTGAAGCTGGAGCCACCATGGAGAGTCATCACCCGAGAGGGAGGAAGAGAATAGAGAGAACGAGTAATCAGAGGTGAAGAATCCATATGTTCTATGAACTGAAAGAGAGAGCGTGTGAAGTATGTGGTGGTAGGAGGTGGTTCGGTGCTACTCGGTGACGATGATGTTGCAACGGCTAAGGTGGTGACGCAGCGATGATGAGCTATGATGAAGGTGGAGATGCGGTGATGGATAACCAATGTGCGTCTCTAAGGGTGACGAAGGAAGAGAATCAATCCTTTTTATATGTCTCTAGTATTTGAATGACCAGGAATTCTTTTCCAAATGTTTATGCATTTTAGGATGCGTTCATTTCGCAGAAAACTCAATGATAAAAAGCATTTTTTACGAAATATAGTTAGTTTTCCTTTATTTGATAATATATGATCGAAAATATTTTTTGATGTTTGGATCTTATTAGAAAATGATTTTGATATCATGACTTTATCTCACGTAAAAAAAAAAATCGAATTTTCTAATTATTTTTATATTTTAAAGTTCGAATTTTTAATTATGTTGTCAATGAGTTATTAAAAGAAAGCGAAATTAGTTAAAAAATGATTTACTTTTTTTGTACCATCACCATCTTCATCTTCTCCTTCTCCTTCTCCTTCTCCTTCTTTTAAATGCAGGTTTGGTTTGTTGGCAAAATTCAGATGTCAACGATATTCACTTTCTTATTCTTTTGACCCATGGTTCTCAACATATTCACTATTAAGCTTTTCAAGTTCATGACATCATAACAGCATTCAACTACAACTTCAAGGTACTCAGAATGCTGCCTTAGTTCTTCCAGATCAAAGTAGGTTCATTGCATTGCTACTTAGGATACATCTCCACGATGCAACAACAACTAAACTCGCTGGCAGTTTTGAAAGTTGACTGTTAAATCATGCATCAAGTTTACATTCGTGCACCTAAATTAGATTATGTGGAGTGGAATTCTTGACTGAGTACTTTTCTGTTGAAATCCTCCTAGTTGTTGGAGCTTAACCAAGGCCTTATCTATCTTCTTTAAATGGCTGTGATACCAATTGATTTAATTGCAAGATCCGATAGTTTCCACACTATATTACAATAATTGGTAAAAGCTATCAACAGCCAGGAGACTCTAACAGATAAGTATTTGGTCAAGAACTTTGATCCACGACTCTTTTGCCTTGACAGCACAGGAGTCTCTTGGATTATAGCCGCACAAGTGGTGCACTTTATTGAACACAGGAGGTTTTCTGCCGACATCAGAACTGAGTTGTTTCCATTTATAAATACTGTGGGTTTTGGTGTAATTTAGGACTGAAAAATACTCAAGCATGTAAGCGATTATACCTCTATAATTTTCCGATTTATTAGTAGATTATTTAAAGTTGACTCTCTTCATAGAATAAATACTGACACTTAAACTGAACCATGCAGATCTCTCCATTTTTTATTACTCCCCATTTATTTCTCCGGTTAATACGCGTGGAATTAATTATAAGATTCGATAGTTTTTGCATTAGATTACAATACTGACGTCACCTGACCAATCCCAAGGCCCAAAATTATTCAGCAATGGAGACGAGTCCTTAGCACAACAGAAGCTATTCGGGAGGTGACTCATTGTAAGAGTCGCTCAGGTATTCAAATCTTATGGTAATATCATCCTTTATACTCCATCAAGATCGAGGTTTGGCTCACTGTTGTGCCTATCCGCCTGTAAATAGGAGTTTTCCAGAGGACGGTGTCGTCCTTCGTCTTGTGAGGTACACACAGGTTAATGATGTACATTCCCATATGGACATATGCTCTCCTAGGCTGGATCTCATCACATGTTTTCACTCCAATCAGGCAAATGTCTCTATCAAGATGGCCTACAACTAAATAAGATATGCAGAGAAAGTTGCATTTTCTCTCTCATTCTTCACCGCATACATGCTATCGCTAGGCATGAGAGAATTAAAGGTTCAGAGAGGTGAAAAAGAAGGAACAATAATCTGCAGCCAAGAAAGGAATAGTAGATCTTCATGACTATTGTCTGCTAAAACTTCAGGACATGTGTAGAGTAATGAGCTTCCTGTCGAGAGATCTGTTTTTCTTCATTCTAAGAACTATTCTACTAAAAAGTTCCACATGTATTTACAAGAATGTGGACTACATGTAGATTATAACAACACACGATTTTCACTCCAACTGTATCTGGGACAATGAAGTGAGGATTCATTTCTTCTTGCCTCTTCCTTTCTTATTTTGCTTCCCTTTGGACTTGCAATTGCCCTTGTTCTTGTTCTGGTTTTCCACACCACCAGTCTGGGAAAAAGAAGATGATGGAGCCTGCTCATCCTTCTTCACTGGTTTTTTCAGCTTCCCCAACTTCCCCTTCTCTTCCTCATTTGCTAAACCCACTTCTTGTCCAGGCAATGACAACGCGTTTGCACCATCCAAATGCACAAGTAGTACTGCACTGTTGGAAGATGAAGAGGAATCCTTGGAAACTTCGGTCAGATCTTGCAACTTGCAAGAGCTCTCAGCACTTCCATCTTTGGGGAATAGAACTTCCATAATTTCTTCTTTGCATTTGTGCGACTTCACATCTAAAATGATGGCATGTGGACATTTTGAGCAATCTGAAGCAGAATTGGTAATTACAAGGGGATCAACTTTTTCGAACGCTTCAGCAAGAACACCCACTGAAATTTTCTGTAAGTTCAGCCTCCGGCAACGTGAAAGAATACGACGAAACTCTCGAGGTATTTGCTCAGAAATCCAACTCTTACCGAGCAAATCGAAGAGAAAATATGGACTGACGCCAAAATTCAGGTGAAGCAAACAAACCAAAAGAACCAACTTCAAGACCAACAATGGGTAATACTCCATCACATTTAGGTTCGAATTTTCGATCCATTGTCTGGTATCATCCTTATTGTTAAGAAGGTCCGCAACAGTCCTTGTAACAAACTGAATGATGGGCTCCAAGCAATTTCCCAGGTTCAAACTGAAGCTAGGCTTTGCTAAACCTTCATGGCAGATGAGCCATTCAACTAGAGAAGATTTCGTTGTATAAAACTGCCCTTTGGAGCAAGCTAACAAAATCAGAAGTCGATCCAAGAGATACAAAAAGCAAATTGGTGTGATGTAGTCTCTTTCAGTCCTCCAATTGGCATTGTAAGCATCTGCCAAAGCTCGATAAAGGTTCCAAGCCAAAGACATTTCCACGGGTCCATTGCTCGCCTGAGGAAGGTCTGATGGTACATCCCGACAAATGCATTCCATGAATGCCTCCCATGACGTATCTCCTTTAAATGATTTTGCTATTTTTCCGTACAAACCATCGTCAAGCATTCCAGACCCAAGAACCAAAGTCGCAAGCTCACCCATCTTCCCATGTGAAAAATGCACCTTCGAAATTATCATGTTCATTGTTTCTCTCAGTAAATTACGAGAAGCCTCACTTCCTCTCAGAGATACCATATTCTCTGATGACGATATTCTCCAGTCAAGTGGAAATATGTGACCAAAATACCTCTCACTGGATGTTTCAATGAAACCGTCCAGTGCCTTACCATACTGGAACGAGTGATTCCGACAATCGAGTTCTCTAAGGAACTTGGCAACCTCATGTGAGATAGCAAGACATCTGCTTTGCCAGAAGTTTGACCGAGAACTCTTCACCAAAAATTGATAAAAGTGCATCCAATTGGTGCAGGAGCTCCATACCAACAGAAGTAAGCTCAGAATACCAGTACTTTTGAGCTGCAGAGACCAATTGTCTAAGACCCAATGCAACCAATTGTCCATTTCTTTGAAGAGATCTTTTATCAATGTATCTGACCCAATCAGCATCTGGGTTTAGAAGGTGATAAGTTCTTTGCATGTTGTTCCGCTGCTCCAGAACACCAAAGTAATTCAAACAGAACTCCCAACATGACGTATTTTCCTTTCTCACCAGCATCTTCACGCATCCTGCACTCTCTATAATTCTGACAATTTTCTCTCTCCAAAGATTCCAAAAGCAGACCAATGAGTCAACGGAAATCTGATTCCCCAAGATCAGTTGTTCAGAATGGTTCACTGGGTCGACAAGCCAATCATATTCCCAACAAAAATTTGAGATATTTTGACGAAGATGGAAGTCCAGAATATTTCGAGCACACAGTATTTCACCTCTGACACTTCCATTTCTACTGGAAGCACTCAAATGTTCTTTCATTTGAGCCAAACTGTTCTCTTTATTTAGCAAAATGCTTGATTCTACAGAAACATATTCATAGAAGGCAATAGGCTCAGGCTTTGCGAGAAGTTTGGCTTTTGCTACCAGCTCCTCCTCCTGTGCAAACTGCTTCAAGGGCCACCCTTTGCTTCCAGGAGCCCAAAGGGAATAGAATAATACGTACCACAGGATGTTCATCGACGCTTCCCTGTTTTTTCCGCTCTTCCCAAGTAGATCAACCTCACGAAGGATGTCACCTTTCATCCTCACAATCTTGGCTGCCTCCAAAAAGTTACCAAAGTCTTCCTCCAGACTTATAAGTTCATCGAGGCATCCAAACCTCATAAGCAAGTTTCTCATTGAATCGATGCAATGAAAAGCCTTCACAGACTTCATCATGGTCCTGTAGTCTCTGAGGTTGTAGAAATGAAGGGCACAACTCTCTAAAAAGTCCTGTTCCAATATCTCTATTTCTTTACTTTTCTTCTTCGTTCCCTGCCTTTTCCAATCCTCAATGTATCGCAGACCCATTTTAAAGAGTTTTTCTTCAGCACAAATGGACAAGCACTTTGAGAAAATATTTGCCCTTGCATATGCCTCCGCTGCAAGACTGTAGCACTGAGCAAGAGAGAAACACTCTCCAGCTTTCTCCAAAGCAGATTCTCCACATTTATGCATGTATATTCTACCTGTTGAAGCATAAACATATTTGATGTCAGTCTCATTTATAGAGTGCGGATGTTCAGAAGATAAAACATAGCAAAGGGACATTTGGAAGCTGCCAGAAATGCTCTTGTACAGCTCTGCTCTTGTACGGCTCGACTATATTCTCCAATGTCAAGAGATGAAACAGGATCAACGTCCGTAGGTGGCTACAATACCAAGAAGTTTTTGACAAACCATGGTCAACATGGAGTATTGCAACTGACAGCCACAGCTTTTTTTTTTACTTATAGGTCTGGTCAGTGTTAAGAACTTAGCAGCTCAAATTTTTCCAAACTGCTGAGAGAGCAGAGACAGGTTATCATATAGAAAATAATCAACTTCCAAGCCAGGACATTAATCATGAAGTCGACATTAGTAGCACTTGCTCAAAATTCACCAAAAGCATTTCAAAGTTAACAAGTGAGATCGAACTACTTTTGTTTTAATATTGAAAGAGGAAAATCAATTAAACTGGTAAACAAGAGTGTACCACGCGTGCAAAATACTACATACAGAAGAATGCGAAGTCAAATTTCCTCTCTCTCTCTTAGGCAGCTTTGACATAGCTACAACGAGAAGAAAAGTAAAGATGCAGCATATCTCCACCTTATCATTTTGAAAGAAATGAAAAGAAAAATGATACCTGCTATCTCATATTCCTTCAACATGTAGAAACACTCCGCTGCAGAGTCGGCCATTCCAATTGTTTCATAGATCTCAGCAGCCTGCCTTCGAAGGTCAGAAGCCTCTTGTGGATTTGAAACGTGCTTGAGATCTGCATCTGCTTTGAAAGCAGAGGCCTTAGCTAATCTCTCCCCGTATGTGTACCTTGCTCGTTCAAAGCACGTTATTGCCATTGGGTATTTACCCTCACGTAAGAGCTTGCAAAGTTTATTAAAAAGAAAAAAAAGAGAGAGATCAATAGCTTCTTCAGAGAAGGTGAAAAGAAGAAAAAAAGAAAACATAGTCCGCCCTTATAGGAAAAATCAGAGGTGTAGACTTACACCAAAACAATGCACTGTCATTGACCTGATAACCTCAAATGAGGAAAAAGATTATAGGAATATTCCTATCATATTGTTTATCCATTGTGTCTAAATGAAGCATTCAGCCAAACTATTAAAAAACCAATAAAGCTGGCAAATCGATCACCATATCTGTACCACAGAACGTCCACATTCTACACAAATTTTTTTTTTCAGGATCAGTCATACTTTTGCAGTCACTATTGTCATTCCAAAATCTCTAGCATTCACAGATCATGTTGACTCCAAATGAGGCGAAAATAACAATTCCGTGAAGAGGACACAACTAATAAAGAAAAAACAGAAAAACAGCAAACCTTAAAACCTTGTGACTTCCACTCCTCTGGCGTGCTCCTGACCTGCATTGCTTCTGCAAGGGCATGATCTACCAACCTAACTTGAATGAGGCGCTTCTTCTTCCAGTAGTCGAGAATTGGTTTGGAGAACTCTAGGGCATTCTCACAAATCCACAATCTTTGTCTTGTCCGAGTAATTGCGACATACAATTGTTTCAATTCAGAGCATAATATATTGTGCTTCGCGTCATCGAAACTTGGGAAAGACCATTGAGAGTTGTTATCGAGCAAAGCTTGCTCCTTCATGTATCCATAAATGACCCTCCATTGACTTTTCAGAGGTGATGTGCCAAAGAAGTTGTACAATAAAACGTCCTATACAATGTCATGGCAAAAAAGTTTCAGGTAAAAACATTAAATTTTGTAACCAAAATAACAGAAATCAAGTTTCATGAATACAGGAACAATTCTAAAAATTTAGGAAAAAAAATATCTGGACTCATTTTGACACACCGGCCTATCAAGAACAGCCGTAAAGTTGCAAGATCGTTGATATTGTCTATTAACCTAGAGGATGATGTTGACATGAGCCCCAACAAATTCTACATTATGAGTATCTAGATGCCATTGTCTACATACAAAAAAGGACATAGTAGAATGAAAATACCAATCCAAGTTTTTTTCCGAGTAACAGCTTCCAGCAAATTGGTCATGACCCATTAGAAAAAAAAAAAGGATCATGAAATCTCTATGCTGCTACCATTAAAATCCCATGGCAAACAATCCAACCTGACACACACCTACCTGAAATTCCAACCCCTTGCACTCCACTATCGTCAGAACTAGGGCTTGCCCTCTCACAAGGTTCGAAACTTCATTTCTAGAGTGATCATCTCGAACCAAAATAACCTGCTCTGCTCCAAAGCCAACGAAATTACCACTAAAATCACGGTTGCCAAAAATTGATAGTATGGCACTTTCGTCATTCTCCGATTCAAGTAAAATTGGGGCTTCCCCACATATAAAGCTAGTTTCAGGGCCCAAAGCATCAATGGATAAAGGGAAAAAATGGTAAAGGAGATCAACAACA
The DNA here is from genome assembly GCA_014182715.1 of Eucalyptus cloeziana. Classification (NCBI taxonomy): domain Eukaryota; kingdom Viridiplantae; phylum Streptophyta; class Magnoliopsida; order Myrtales; family Myrtaceae; genus Eucalyptus; species Eucalyptus cloeziana. Next base: position 25,072,009 of record CM024640.1, read on the forward strand.
CTCTGCGCCAGTTTGAGTATACCAGCATGAGTGCGGAAGTTTTGGCTCAAATGGAAAATTTTGGAAAGACATCCCTTTTCCATTCTTTTATCAGGTCCATCCATTGAATCTATCAAGAACTCCTTGTAGAAAAGGGACCTTATGTCTTCAAACCTGAAGTCTATTCCCCTTGCAATAGTTTGTGCAGTGTCGCCACAAAACGCAAAGCCCCCATCAACGTTTCCACATATATACTTGAACAGTGAAATTTGTCTCATGGTGAGATCCTGCACTTCATCAATATATACAAAATCCACTACGTTGCCAGCAAACTGCCCACGAAAAAGACGGCAATGAAGATCATTGACAATATCGGCCAAATCAAATTCATCATTTTCCATTTTCATCTTTTCATAATCCTCAAAAGCATCATAAATTTCTTCTCTTCTCTGAATACTCAGAGTGGAGACACGACCCTCTGAAAATGAAACATAAGCTGGTCTGTCAAGTTTGCCTTCACAACCATCTGCCGGTTGAAGACCACCCTTTATGTGGGACATTATTTCAGTGAAGACTCTGGAAGGATCAAGCCGCCTCCTTATCTTGTCATTGAAGTGAGGCCAATAAACAGCACAAAACTTTTCGTAAGTAACCTCCTTTGCTCTTAGAAGACTTTGTAAGGCCACTGGTCTAGAATTGAAGGATTGGCCACGACAAAGATCCCTTAGATCGGGGAACCTTTCAAAGAATGAAACCCCCACAGTTCCGTCTAGCATCATCAGAAGCTTACGAAAAGTTATAACAAGGGGATAAGAGTTGGGAGATATGTCTAAAAATGAATCCGGGATATCCTTGAATAATGCTGCATCATCAACAATCTCATCAACTGAAGAGCTTTTAACTCTTTGTTTTGCACCAATGCTGGAGCTGCAGGATTAATGAAGCCAGCAATTAGAAATGGAAATATATAGTTTTAACAAACTTATGGGAATACCTCCACTACACATGCAATCTCATAATTGCTACTTTTAGGTAACTAACAGCAAAAAGGAAATTAGAATACGCTGATGCACCAAGGTTGGAATGATATACTATGAGACACGGATAGCGTTTACATCCGCTGGCAATAAAAATTTTCCCCCGCAGAAAGATTTGTAGAACACATGGCCCTTTCTCGATTCTGGTTAAAATTGCACAAGTTCTAAAAAGGACGATTTTCTTTTTATACGTACAATGCTACAATCACAAAATTTAATGTGAAAATTTCCAATAAAATGGTATTGCAAACTAAATAAGTGGCACGAAGACCAAAATAAGGAATACTGCTGCACAAACTAATGTTTAGTTTCAGTAAGCAGAAGATGTCAATCTCTAACATGCAATGATTAAATCTATTTTCTAGCAGCTATATCTGAGTGGTAGCACCCGAGCATGGCAAAGTGCTGATTTGACCCATGCGCTCTTGCCACATGTTATATTTCCTATCGAACTCTATAAAATGAAGTATCTTGGTTGTGCTTCTCCACTAGGAGGAAAATAGTAGCATGCCAAAGGGGTTATCTTCTTCTCCCAACTAATTCATAATAAAAAAATAAAACAAAATAAAAATTGACAATCCATTAACCCTTGCATATGTTTGATCATTGTAAAAATTGCAGAATATTTGTTCTATTGTTCAAACATCTTCCCATGACATTTTATGTACCTTCTAAGTTGAGATACGTGTTGTTTGACCGCAAAACATAATTTTGCACTGACAGTCACAAAAAGCTGGCGCAATACACAATCCTCTGCTCCTTCACTGATTTCCTCAACATTGATTTCCAGGGAGGCATCTTTGCTGTGGCTAATACCACTTTGGATTTCCTGAAATCCCTTGGTTGCTTCATCATGCAGTTTCTCATTTCTAAACAACTTCATTGTCAGGACTGTAGTTTTACCGGTTCCAGATCGCCCAAGTATAAAAGTGCTTCTGGGGAAAAGAATTATCTCTTCTTCTTGCTCTGTTACTTCAAACGGAAGACTTGCTTCATTACCATCACTGTCATCGAGCAAATTTCTGACAATATCTGATGATAAGGGGTAGAATTTCATCAGAAGCAAACTCTCGCTCACTTTCACATTCTCCACATACAACCTACGATCTGAAGCATCAGCATCAGAACTACTCCCAAATTGACCTTCACTAGGACTTCGATAGCGGGCAAAATCGAAAGTACATGCCCAGGTCTTCGGAACTTGCAGATCCCTATAACCGGAAGAGGCATGTGAAATGAAAGAAAATAGGGGGATGAGATCAATTCAAGATATTTTAGTCATCTATCCGGAAAAGAATGCTGTCTAATTTAGTAAGAGATGTGTTACCTATCTTAAGTAAGAAGAAAAGATCAGACTTACCCCTCAATGCATTTCTCATTGCAACGACTAATAAAATCATCACTATATGTCTTGAATATGCTGTCCAAACGTTTGACCAATTTTACCACATCCTCTAAAGGCAAGACATCCCATATCTTCAGGATTTGGATGTATCTCAGTTCCTTTGCAATATCAGTCGTGCATATGACATAGAAACCGTCAGCTTTAAATTGTCTTACGATATGAGATGAGTGTTCACAAATTATATCCACATTTCTCTTCTTTGGTCTCCAGCCACTGGAGAGTTTTGACAGAAGGTTGATGATGGACATCTTTGTCCTGAGTGGTGCCAGCTTTCTGAAAGACTTCAGGAAGTTGTCACTGAAAAGAACCTGATAAAGACCAAAGAATGACAATAAGATATGTTGTCACAAGTTCTATAAAACTCGATGCTTATTTTGAAAAATAAATGTAGCCATAGAATACTGTTGAGCAAAGTTTTTTACCTTCCACCTTGCATTTCTGAAAAGTACACTGCTTCTGTCAAGTAGATCATCAAGCTGGTCATTCTCTTTCTTCACATCTAAGATGGCTTTAGCCAAATCCTTGTCATCATCAACATTGAAGAAACATCCACGACTCTTTGCATTGTGAACCACAGCTTTCCACACAGAACCGCTTTTCATCAATGTTTTCTCATTTCCCAGAATCCACAGACAATACCTATAGATAGGAAATTAAATTGGGGATTTACTTGCTATATCACCCTGAAAATGTAATTTGACACAGTTAAGAGGATAGAGTACCTGGCCCTGGTAAGAGCAACATTGGTTCTCTTAGAACTGGACAAGAACCCAATATTCCCACGCCAGTTTGATCTTACGGTGGATACTATAACAATGTCTTCTTCACCCCCTTGGAATCCATCCACTGACTTCACCTTGACCATAAAGCCCTTGATATTTTCGTACTTTTTTCCAAGTTTAGCTAGAACTGCAGCAACCTGAGCTGTGTAAGGAGATATGACACCTACTGTCAGATCTTCTTCTGACCCATTCCAAGCTGCAAAGAAAATAAATCTATCACTACGGTGATATTATTTTTTGCGGGGTGCAAAACTTCAAAAGAAATATCTTAGGAAAAGAACTATTAATGGCCATCATAATCTACACCTATATGATTAAGTAATACATGTAAAATCCATGTGCTCGAAGCAATATGTATAAAATTCTCTTGACATACCTCTGTACAGATTCCTCACTATCCTCGAGATAACTTCCACCTCAACAGGGTTTCTAAAGCTACAGCCATCATCACCGATTTGTTCTTCTCCATCAGGAATATTTATGAACGAGTAAGGGCCAAACATCGGCCATGGCAAATGACTTTTTCTGTAACTTTTGCTCTTCACATTTGTCCCGTCCAAAATTTGGTTGTTATAAAATTTTGAATTCGGAAACAGACTTATTGATGGATGCATCCGGTATTGTATATTGAAAAGTTGCCTTGAATAACCAAGTGAACTCAATCGTTCAAACAGACTCCTTCCAAAACGAGCCCCACTCGAAACCTGTAAAAATAAAATATGATATAAAATTCAACGGGCATTAGGTAAAGAACATTTAGCCCATCTAAGGTCAAATGAAGAGAAGGATATTACAAATCTTTCAAAACCAAATACAAAGTTCCTTTTCAGACATTTTAACATTACCTTGCTTTCGACCATAGCAGGCAACTGACACTCATCTCCAACCAAAATCAGATGCTTGACACCAGGGATTTGCAGAGGAATTACTGACTCGCATTCTTTCAACTGGGCTGCCTCATCGATTACCAGTAAATTGAGAGGCTCCATCTTCACAGAGTGCAGCTTATGTGAACAAGAAGCAGTGCAAAAAATCAGGGATGCACGTCGATAACAGAAGTTGGCTATCATGCCCTTACTCACAAAGTTTGGAAGTTTTAGATCCTTCAGAGAATCACGAACAGTTAGCAACATGGAAAGGCACTCCTGTCTCTTCATATATATATCATATAGTGGACCCATGGATGTCTCAAACGAAAACAGGCCAAGTTCATCACGTGAAAGAGTTATCTCCATCATCTCTGAATCCAACTTCTCTCCACGTAATAAAGATTCAAAAGAATTTAGTAAGTTAAGGAGGGATGTAATATTCTGGAATTTAGTTCTGGATGTATGAGTACAGAAAGTATAGAGGCATGCCCGCAGGGGCTGGACAGTTTCCTTGAATTGGTCCCTGAAAAACTCAAGAAATGATTTGAGCTCACAGTTACCATCTTCTTCACTGCTTCCGCATTCGCTCCTATCATCATCACTTCCTAGTTTCCTTCTTTTTGCGTGTTCGTTTTCCAAAAATACGCAGTATTGACGGACACAGTCAGCAAGAGTATCTATCAAGGAAGTTAGACACTGATGCCAACCAGTGAATTCAGAAATGCACTCTACACGATGTTCCAAGTATATATCTTCAATGTCGGAATCAACTTTCAGCCGCTCCTTGTTCCCAAAAATAAGCATGTCTCCAAAGTAACAGGGCAAACTTTCCGTTTCAGTGCTTATACCACTATCTGATTCCTTTAGCAGCTTCAGAACACGAGTTGCCACTTCCTTGATGGCAACATTTGTAGGAGCACAAACAATGGTTCTATGTTTCCTTTTCAAGAGAGTAAGTAGCAGTGTAGCGACGGTTTTAGTTTTCCCAGTTCCAGGAGGACCCCATATCAGGTCGACAGATGGCTTGTTCTCACGATGGAGTTTACTGAGACAGGCCCCAACTGCTTTTTTTTGGGATTCATTCAGATCATGGCTCAATCTCTCGTCAAGGCTCTCACTCTCAGAACCATTACCTTTGGTAACACAAAGATTAGAAACTTTATCAGCCTGCAACCGAAACATATTTCTTGTGATAATCCAGACCATGTAAATATGGTAGAAGGTTCTGAAACTTAATCGGTGTTAATATGACATAAAGAGCATTGCACAGCACAAACTTAAATCCCGTGAAAAATATAGTATAGAAAATTTTAAGGTCTAGTACCAATGAGTAAGTTGCCTCCAAGGAAGTAATTTGCCCTATTCAAGACATAATTCATTCAACTCCATATCATGAAACGGACCAACTAAATGAAACAATCATCCTAATCTATTGATGAAACAGCATGGCTTAAAGCAACATTTATGTTATTTTCCGAATAAACTTACAAATCGACAGGAATAAAATGAAGCTTTGAAGCTTAGAGGAATATAATAGCAATTTTAAGTCTAAATGGACCAAAGGTACAAAAAAGGAAAGTCATACCACCAAATCTGTGCAGAGAACTTCCTTCAAAATATCCAAGTTCAGAGACATATGCAACGCATTCCATATCCTTCTGTTAGTGACTATATTTATCAGGAAAATTGCATACATTGGCTTCTGGGAATTATTTACTTCAAGGTTCAATAATGTCTCCACTTCAAAGTTTGTGGATGACGTTGCCTCATCCTCTTCATCGTCTTCTCCAATCATCCTAACTAATGCGAATGCCCATCTTCTTCCGAACCTCTCCAAGTCAGGAACAGTTGCTGGCTTAGCATCAGTTAGAATCAAGATATCTCCAGGCAAAGTTTTGTAAGTTTCCTTGCCACGAGTGTTGGATTCATTGTTCCACCGACCGGCCTTAACAGCGTATGAGTTCCCACTTCCCGTGCATTCCACACATTCAATAACCTCAGTGAAAGGCAGCAAAGAAATATTTTCCAAACTCGAGCACAGACTCGCCCGTGTTTCTTCCAGTAAGGGGTAGACATACGATCCGAGATAATCCTGGACCGACTGAAATTGATCCGGTATAGTCTCCACCTACAAAAACAGCTCGGCCAATTGTCAAATATGACCAACCAACCTTGACATTTCAAAAAAATACTTGGACCAAATTCAATAAAACATAACATATACTCCTAAAATGCCTAACGAGCTTGCCGAAAAAAGTAGAATCATAAAGGGTTCTATTCTACTAAGTTGAATGCAAGGTTCTTATAAGGCAGGCTTACTAAAAGCACAAACACCAAAAAAAAAAAAAAAAAAAAAAGGAACGAACAGACATCATTGGAAAATTCTCAGGTAAACACGACGGTGTCGTTGAACTTAAACGAAAATAAACCAAAAGGGCATGATAAAAAGAAAGGAAGAAGAAAAAAAAAGAAAAAGCAAAGATCGGGGAAGAATAGAAAGAAACCTTGTCATGGTAGAGGTTTTCGTTGAGAATGTCGTGAAGAGACCAAGAGAAGACAAAATCAGTCAGGTCATTGGTACTGTGTCTCCTCCTCCTGCTCAAACCACCTTCTGCTATCTCCACGCCCTCCGCTCTGTTTGTGCTCCCTCCCAAACCCATCTGAACCCACGCACTAAAATCTTCTACTTGTTCCTTTCTCCCCTTTTCTTGCCCGTCAAAGCACCAGGGAAAAATCGCTCTGAGGTTTCAAGGAACTTTCGAGGCAAATATTGGGCAAAGTTTGTACGGACATCATCAGCCCTTCTTGAGCTCCGAAGTGAGCATTCTTGGCGACGAATAAGAACGACACGGGGAAGGTAAAGGGGTCGTCCATGGACTCTTAAAAGAAGCAACTCGAGGTCTTTTCGTCAACCAACCATTCGAGGTCTACGAAAGACGAAAAGATGGTTTAGGGTCTTCCTCTCGTCTTCCGTACACCATCTGATGACTTTCTTTACTGCCCAGCTGCATGTAAAGATTCCCGCTTTTCTCCGCTTTTCCAATGTTTTGATTTCTTGCAACCTAAGCTTCGTCGACCGTTTTATATCGGAAGCGTATCATGGCATGAGTGAAGTTAATTTTTTAAGATATTAAAATTATTTGCTGATACTGAAATAATAAGTAGATGAAAAAAATTGGATGAATCTTAATCAGAACGGATGACGACATAAACATTCTCTCAACTTTCATGTAACGTGCAATTTGATTCCGAATTTTTAATTTATTCAATATGATTTTTAAATTTTAGCCCAATGTTGTTGACACCTAATTTTAGCAACCATAAGGAAATAAAAAATAAAAATCGCATCAAAGTATATAAAAGGAAAAAAAAATCAATTTGATTGATTATATATGAAAGTTGGAAATTTTGAAAAAATATTCAAATCTTGGTAAATGCGGAAGTAATTTCCGGACGAGGATCAAGAGTTAGGAAATTATGCGAGAATTTTGATAAAATGGAAAGAATCGAAATAAAATCGAACTGATTGTGAAATCATGTTCCAATATGCAGCCATAAATTAATGCAACAAAGGATTTGGAACCACTATAAAAAAGAGTCGATCCGTACGGATGTGAGCAGGCGAGAATAAAAATTCGTGCTAAGGGGCAACAAAAAAAAATTCGTGCAAGGAGAGCGACGAAAGATAGAATTCGTGCAAGAGGAAGAATTCGCAGAAAAAAGAGAAAAAGCGTGAGAGATTAAAAAAAAAGAGAAAAAAAAGGAGAAGTTCTCTCCATCCAAGAAGACCATATTTTCTTTTCTCTTCTGACGAAGTACAGAAGAGAGAAAGAAGTCAGCAAAAAAGTACAGAGAGAGAGGGAGAGTGAGTGGACGTGAGGGGGGAAAAGAAACGAAAGAAAAAAGAAGAAGAAGAAAACATCTTCTTCTTCAGCACTTTCCTCTGCGCTGCCCGAGCTTCGCCCATCTGTTCGTCGCCGGCTTCCCTCCGCCCTAGCGCCGCTCGCCGCTCGCCGCTGCAACCGCCGACGGAACAACGCCTCGCCGTTGCAAGCAGCTGCCGCGGACACCCGCAGCGACCTGCAACTCGCCTCCGCTGCCGCCGACGTCCACACCTCCGCCTGACGACCCGCCGTCGCCACTACTGCTCTCCGCCCCTCGAGCCGACACCCCTGCACGTCTGCCCGACGCCACTCCGTCTCACCTCTGCAAGCCCCGACTCCGTCACGCCCGACGCCCCTCGCTCGCCCGCGCCCGCCGCCGCGCCACTGCCCGTCTCCGCGCCGAACCCCTGCTGCCGACGCGACCTTCGCTCGAGCACCCAGCACGACGCCTGCAGCCCGCGCCACCTACGCCCTACGCCTGCCGGTCTGCCTTCGCCCGACGCCCGCTGGTCTGCCCGCTGCTGGTCCGGCCATCCGTCACCGCGCCCACTTCCGTCGCCCTGCTGTCCCCCTAGTCCCCATCTTAGGTAGTTTTTATTTTTTATTTTTTTATCAAGTTTCGTTATTATTATGTAAATTAGAACATTGGGTGTCAATGTTCATTTTTTTTTAATACTTTAGGCATTATCTGTAGGGTTTTGTCCAAAATTACTATAATTTCTAATTGATCCGTTCGATCATTTTTTAGATTGTATTGATTTTTTGGGCATTTTGATAGTGTTTTGATTATTAAATCATTATAATTATTAATTTGATCTGTAAAATTTCAGATCAAATTTTTAATTACTTTGAACTTTCTCTTATGTTGTAATGTTTAGGGTTAAAATAATTATTAATTTAATCCATGACACAATGGATTATTTTTTCAATTATTTTAATCATTCATTTGATGAATATCTTGATTAGTTTATATATAATGTTTATCTGATAATTACTTGTCTTGAAAAACACTATAAAAAAAAAAAATCAAATCTTGCATTGGAACATGTTTTCGTAAATTAGGATTGCATTTTTTAGATTGCACGTTCAGGTAATTTTAGGAATAGATTAGGATTGGATCTAAATAATTTTTTTTTTATAAATAAGGCCTTAGTTAATGTTTGCACATTTTAATAATCTTATTTTTCTTAAAAAATGGTTTTCTAAGATATGATAGGGTTTAAGTCAAATTAAACCCTAAAACATATTAGAAAATTATTCTTTCTAGACAATTTAATTATTATTTTTATTATGAATTTTAACAAAAAATTAGGTGCATGTTAAATAGTTTGCATGTTAGGTTCATTTAATTAGAATTTGTTTGTTAGTAAAATTATGTCACGTAGTTAAAGTGCATGTTTTATGGTAAAGTTCTAATTTCAAGATAAAAGAAAACCCAAAAGAAAAAAAAAATTGTTTGTTTTGTGTGTTTAATTCTTTTGATACAATTTATTTGATTCATTGATTGTTTAATAATAGTTGAGCATTTGTGTGATCACCACATTTGTATGATAGAGATTTAGATTAAAATAGATCCAAACTGCCTATAAAAATATTTTTGAAAATAAAAAGAATGGTACCGAAAGGGCATTAGAGAAATCTAATGTAACCAAGTTCTTATACCCAAAGTCTCTGGTTCATAGGAGTAAAATAATTCTCCCATTATTTTATTTAGGTATCTAATTAACCTACCGTAAACTAATTAGTAGCGACTCATAGATAAAATCCATTTAAAAAAAACTTGAACCTAAGTTGCAAATTGGTATAAGTTTGGGAGAGTCCGAGCTAAGTTAAAGACTTGGTAGTCTATTAGCCTAAACCCTAGTAGTGCACCCGAAATTTAAGTCGCGACAAATGTATAAACTTTTTACTTATTCAATGGAGTTCCTGAACTTTTGGTACATGTTTAATACGGTTCATGAACTGTATGAAAATATTCAACATAATCCTTCCATCGATTCAAGACTAGGCATTACATCGAACATTTTAATACAGTTTAGGAACTATATTAAACATATATAAAAAATTTAAGGACTACATTGAATAAATAAAAAATTTAGGGACCACATTATACATTGGGCTAAAGTTAAAAAATCATATTGAATAAGTCATGGGTTATATTACACATTGAGCTAAAATTCAAGAATTATATTGAAAAATTTGGAAGTTTATAGATCAAATTGCATATTAAGTCAAAGTTTAGAAACTGTTTGTGTCATCTTCCCTAACTAGAAGTCAACGATGAATGTGAACATTTACTTCAATCACTTGGCTTTTATTTTTGAGCATCCATATTGATATATATCATGAAAAATCTCAGATTTACCCTAAATTGATTTTTTAGCCACCAGATACTCCGAACTGATACACATGTCCCAAATTAATTTTTTAACCATCAAAAACTTTAAACTGGTACATTTATAATAAATTTATCCTCCATTAGTTTATATTAAATTTGATTAATATCACGAAAAACCACAAATCAAAATATATGTGACAAACGAAAGTTAAAACCTCAAACCGGCATACTCATTCTAACTACCACAACATTGAAATCAACAATTTAATGGTAAAATTTAACAAAAACTAACGGAGAGTAAATTTATTATGAATGTACCAGTTTGGTTTTTTATGATAAAAAAATTAGCAAAATAAATTTATCGCATATGTACCAATTTTGGATTTTCCGTGATATTAACCCTGTATCAAAATTGTAGATAATTAGATATGCCTCCTCCTCATTAGTTTTGCCAACTTCTCGACAACGCAAGGCTGCAATCAAAGAAGAATCAAACTGGTAATTCCTGTCATCTTTCGGTTATTTCTCTCCATAACGAGTTCTAAAGTTTATGGACTTCCGGAACTTTATTGAGAGTGTGTTTTAGGGAAGTAAATGTGATCACTATGTTATGAGAGTAAGGGTGCGTTTGTTTGTGTTTCTATTCTTTTTGTGTTCCAGGGAACAGAAATAGAAAAATTATTTCTATTCCTAAACAGTTTTTGAACAAAAATGCGCGTTTGGTAAGCTTATTCTGAAATAAAAAAAGAACAAAAACATGTTTGGTAAATTTATGTTCTTTTTTTATTTCTTTTAATTTTTTAATGTTTATTTTTTATTTTTCATTTTTTCTTTCTTTTTTTTTTTCTTGCTTTGGCCGATCGCCGCCTCGGCCATGGCCGGCCGGTCGCCCGGCGACAGGCCGACGAGGGGCGGCGGCCTCGCCCACCACGGCGAGCCTCGTCGTGGCCGGGCGAGGCCGCCGGCCTCGTCGGCCCTCGTCGGCCGTCGGCCATGGCCGAGGCCGGCGACCCGCCAAAGCAAGAAGAAGAAGAAAAGAAGAAGAAGAAAAAAAGAAGAAAAAAAAAGAAAAGAGAAGAGAAGAGAGAGAAAAAGTGTTTTCCGTTTTTGTTCCTGAAACAAGAAACAACTTTTTTGTTTCTGTTTCTGTTCTTTTTTTGTTCCCTGGGAACAAAAAAACAGATTTGGAACAAAAACGCAAACAAACGCGTTTCTGTTCTTTTTTTGTTTCCGGGAACAAAAAAACAAAAAAACTGTTTTTGAACAGAAAAAAAGAACATAAACAAACACACCCTAATTCTTTCGCTTTGCTTTAAGTTCTACTTCCATTAATCATAAAATTGCAAATTATTTTCTAGGTCTTGATTGTTTCCACACGACAATATGCATTAAAAAGTGTGCACTGACATTGTTTCGAGCTCAGCTTGCGTGATATATATTCGATAAGTACATTTAAAACATTCGGCCTTGGTTAACGCATTCATATATAAAATTTCAAAACGAAACATTTCCAAATATTGTGATGCGCAAATCATTGTCGATAAATCCGCATCGAAAAAGAAATGTGATAGGAACATCACTTTAATAAAAGGCCAATAGAGTTAAAGCTTTTAAAAAGCGAGTCATTAGTCTCACAAAATTTAACCGATTTCACATCGAAAGCTAAAGAGATGTGATAAGTTTGAGAATCTATTCAAGTAAAATGATTCATTGACACGATGATAAATAAATACTATGTTTTAAAGCTTCAATTCATTTGTAATTTGTAGGACTCATTGTCATCGTGCTATAAGAGTTTTTCTAATGTCTACTGCATTAATTAAGATTAAAATTTACCGTTTTACATGATTGTCTAATAAAATAAGATATAAAGATTTTCAATTAGTCTAATATGAGGTTATATTGCGTGGGCTATAGGGCTTTGCTTGTGATAAGTAGACATGTAACTAAACACTTTAGAAATAGTACTCAAATTTCTCTTCTAATCTTAATGCATAAATAATTTAATATAAGGAGCAATTACAGAACACAATTCGTGAAGCGCAGTTTCGTTGATCCATTGATATAATTAGATTGTCGTTATTACATATCAAGAATGATGGATTCCAAATCAAATGCGTACATCTTTTCTTTTTTCATTATTGCGTTTTAAATTTTAATTTTGGAGATTTTGGAGTGGCTTACATGTGCAAGGTGAACCAACGCATCACTACGGAGCACCGGCTTTGCTTCACAGTGCAGGAGCCGCTGGCATGAAACGCTTTGTCCCGAGGCATAATGCGACAGAGCCGTCTTGCCTCGAACCTGCACGGGTCGATGTCTTCTCGCCCTCCGTACATCGTGCGATGATTTTTGTTACTGCAAAAATGCACGTAAAGCTTTCATATTTACTCGTCAATTCCACGTTTCGGTGAACTCGTGTCTCCTTTTCTGACTCCGAGTCCGATTCAGGCTAACAACGACAAAAGAAGAGGATAAGCAAGAGGAAAAGCAAGCGTCTGATTTCTGTCACCGTAGTCCTGTCCACTGTTTGTCTGTCCGAATCTTGAGTAAATTTACTTTCCAAGAAGTTAAAACTACTTTTTGACATCGACAATGGTAAATAGATTTAAAGATGGGTGAATTTGAACCCGAAATCGACGAAGAACATGAACTTCCAGCTTATGATGAACATTATTTAATAGTTTTGGTTTTTCAAATTTTGAGCATATGTATCGATGTATTATTACGAAAACTTCTCAAAGGATTACTTCGAAACTTGAGACTTAAAATTATAAAAGGTTGGAGATGCCTTCTTGTTGGTTTTGTCGAATCTTCCATGAGTGAGCTGCCATCAAGGCATTATTTGAACAATTGAAAATGTTTATTATCAAGTATTTTGAAATTAAAAAAGAATCAATTACGTAACTTCTAGAACCTCTCGATTATTTTCTCTCCATAATGAATTATAATAGTTATGGACTATCTAAATGCTGTTGAATGTGATTTTATTTTTCAATTTGTTTTAAGTTTTATTTTGATTCATTATAAAATCATCACTCATTTCTACGTTTTCATTAATTCATTATGACAATAAGCATCAAAGGTCTGCACCAACTTTATTTCATGTATTCCTTTCACAATAGTCATCAAGAAGTACATTTAACACATCCAACTTTGATTGATTCGTTCCTTAATAGAGTCAATGTTCCCAGTCATTATTAAAGTTATCTAACGTGCAATGTGCTAGTTGTCGTCTAGTAAATCGTATATAAAAAAGAGATGTGAAAGGAATATCACTTTGGAAAAAGTCAGAAGTTTTTTAGATAAATAGTATATAAAAAGTTACGCTGGCAATCTCCCATTTCATTCGCAAAGCCAAGGAAAATCCTCCCATTAACCTTACATACTCAAGTGGTACCTTTATTGAGACAAACGATAAGGCAAAAATATCTATATTTGACATAAAAATCTACGAAATGTTCTATCAAGTTAATGTGGGACAAATGTCTGAAACATTGGTACAGACATCTACATTGATATATTATTAGAAACTCTGTATAAGGTTTGCCCAAAAACTCGGCACTTAAAATTGTTTATAATTAGAGACGCCTCATCTCCATTATTTTTGCCAAATCCTCGACAAAGCAAGCTGCTATCAGACGTCGTTTTCTGTCAAGTATTGTCAATCAAAGGAGAATTGACTGGGTAAATTCATATCGCCTCTTCATTATATCTCTCCATAACGTGTCACAATATTCATGGACTTCCGAAACTCCATTGAGAGTGTGTTTCAGGAAAGTAAATGCAATCACTATTAGGCTATGGATTGTCGTTCTTTCACTTTGCTTTAAGTTCTATTTCCATTCATTACAAAATCACAAATTATTTTCTACGTTTTGATTGATTCGGGACGACAATTTGCATTAAAAGTTCTGCACTAACATTGTTTCAAGCTCTCTTTGCACGATTATATTGAATAAGTGCATTTAAAACATCTGGCCATGGTTAAAACATTTATATATAAAAAAGAAGAAGCTGAAATATAACATTTTGAAATATTAGTAGAATCTTTAGATTCTTATTGTTATCTAGCGTGATAAGCAGGTCATAGAGATGCGATAAGATAATCACTTTAATAAAAGGTCAATAGATTGAAAGCTTTTAAAAAGCTTATTAGTAAATTCAATTGATTTTGCACCAAATGCTAAAGAGATGTAACAGGTAGGGGAATCTATTCACTTATGATATGTAATGTCATTCACATGATGATAGATAGATGCCATGTTACGATTCGGTAATTTGTAGGACTTGTCATCGTGCATGGTGAACCACTTGATATGTAATGTCATTCACATGGGTCCCGTCCCAAGTAAATGGGTGAGTTTTCCTTTCCCCTTTAGATACACCTTGACAAATCATGACCACTTGAGTTAGTTCTTCTCATTCAAACTATAGGTTGGCATGATATTCTGAAGATCACCTGTCATGTGTGTTGAGGCAACCTCCTCAGATTGGTTCATGGTAGGATATGTGGCTTTGGGTGTGATTTCATATGTGGCCATTTTGGAGAGTGAATGTTAAGAAGAGAACAAGGGCAATAGTGCAGCTGTGAAGGCTATGTAAAGAAGAAAGAATTTTGTGGAGAATAATAGACAGCAAAGAAAAGAGAAAAATTGCAGTAATGAAGGCTGCAATTGAAATCCAGAAATCTATTTCTGGAGAATAATAGACAGCAACGAAGGCTGAAAAACGAAACAATGAAGACTGCAATTTTAAATTCAGGAATCTAGCCTAGAGCTCTGATACCATGTGAAATTTTAGATGGAGAGAAATTGTTATTCTCATTCATATCTTCTAGTGCTTTAATCCCATGATTTGTGGGATTTAATCAGAATCAAATCAGAATCAAAAACCTCCTAAAAAATCATATGTATTTACAGTTATATAATCTGTCTATTTATAGCTCAAAAAATATATCCATGAATCAGTACAAAAGATCGAAGCCAAAGGTAATGATGATACTCATTGGTCAGTAAAGTAAGGAATATGGGCAAGTGTGGAATTATGCTTGGAAGTCTAAGCTGCAAAACCCTTCAAGTATAGTGTATGTAAAGGTCGTGGAGCCGTCATCCTGGATTTTTTTTCCGTATGCCGGGGAAAGTGCCTCACCTTTATACATTAATTCTAAAATTTCATCGGGTCTCCATAAAACAGAATAAAAAGCCCAGGGGGAAGCACAAAAAAAGGAGAGAGGAAAAGTCGAATTCAAGTAGACTCGGGTGGAGCTTCGATACGGCGATTAGCAATTAGGTCGCCGATTGCTACTAAGAACCTAACAAAGAGGCCACTTCCTGATAGTGGGACTAAGTTCGATAAATTTTATGTGTGGTTCAATACATGCAAATGGAGATTTTTAACTGGTTGTAGACGGATTATAGGAATGGATAGCTATTTCTTGAATGGCTTATGAAAGGGAGAATTGCTGACTGCGATTGGAAGAGATGCGAATAACCAAATGTTTTCACTTGCTTGGGCTATTATGAATGTAGAGAACAAAAATAATTAGTCCTAGTTCCTGAAAAATCTAACGATTGACCTAAAGATAACAAATGGGAAAGAGTGGAAATTCATGAGCGACCAACAAAAGATAATGCTTTGGAGACGGCCCAACCTTCCGGCTCTGACTCGGCAGTGCCTGGTGCCCTTGATCAAGGCTGGAAGAAGGTCAAGAGTAAGAAGAAGAAGATCGTTCCTCCACTTCTTGATACCTCGTCCGCCTTGATTAATGATGGGAGGTCCTTGAAGCTGAAGACAATAGCGATTGAGAAGAGACTGCCTATATCCTACTCTCGAAAGGGCCATAGAGGCTAGCTGATCATATTTGAGCCGAATGAAGATGCCCCTTCTTTGGACGGTGATGTCCTTCTATCGGAGCATGATGTTCCTACTTTGGATGGTTCGGGTGAAGAGGCTGAGGTCTCCAGCCTCATCTCTTTCTTGAATGATGACACCCTTTCTCCTTGCACCTCCCCGAAGACGGCTGTGGATAGGAGGCTTGCCCTTGCTCTGGACCTACCCCTTTCCTCGGTGCAAGACCAGCTGCTTGCCTTAGCTCCGAATCCCCCTTCGGAGGCACGGCCTCCTCCACCTGTTACTAGGCGAAGCTCCTCTAAAAAGAGGTAATCCTTCCTCTGTTTCTCTTGTAAATATGTATATAGGGTGTTGGAATATCAGGGGGCTTGATGCCCCTCTTAAACAAGCGGAAGTGAGAACTTTATTTTGATGAACCGATTATCCTTAGTCGGGTTAGTTGAGACTAAAGTACCTCATCATCTCTTTAATGCTATTACTGGTAAGTTGATGATGAACTGGTGCTAACAGATCAACTTGGAGTTCTTTGATAGAGGCAGGATTTGGATAGGCTAGGATCCTGTTGCGCTTTCCTTGGAGCCTCTTTCGGTCTTGGATCAGGCGTTTCATGGGAAAGTTTGTTGGTTGGATTCTGGTGCGACCAGTGTCGTCTCTATCATTTATGCTAAGCATTTTTTTACGTCTCAGCGTCCGTTGTGGGAGGATCTGGTGACTAGGAGCTCTTCCCTCCAAGATGTGCCTTGGATTGTCATGGGAGACTTTAATGCGATTAAGGATCCCTCGGATAGGGTGGATGGCTCTAACCTTTGGGTGCCTTCCTTTGACGAGTTTCGGCAATGTCTTGATCAGGCGAAGCTGGAGGACCTCAGGTATGTGGGCTTCCGATTCACATGGTCCACTTCTTTAGGTCCCACACGCAAGATGAGGAATATCGATAGAGTTTTGGTGAACTCGTGCTGGAGCCAGGTGTTTTCCTACTCGGAGGCTTCCTTTCTTGCTCCTGGGATCTCAAATCATTTGCCTATGCTGGTTAAGGTGGAGAACCAATTCTTTGGAAAAGGCCGTTTAAGTTCTTTGATTTTTGGATGCAGCATCTGGACTTTGATTCAATTGTGAAACAGGTGTGGGAGGCTCCGGTGTTAGGGGTGCCTATGTTTAGGCGTGAGTGTAAACTAAAGGCCCTCAAAGGCCGTCTTAAGCAGTTGAACAAGGATTCCTTTGCCAACATCTCTCTTAGGACGTTCCATGCGTGGGAAGCGTTAAAGCAGACTCAAGTGGACCTACTTCAAGATCCTACTAGTGTAGTTTTTGCGGACCTGGAAAGGGTTCAACGTCGGGCCCTTTTGTAACTTCGGTCCCAGGAGGAGTCATTCTTCAGGGAAAAAGCTCGTATCAGATGGCTCAAGGAGGGTGATCGAAATACCAATTTTCTTTCACCATTATGTTAGTAAAAGACAATTGAGGAATAGAATTCTCTTGGTGGTGGATGACTCAGGTAGCCAAATCACTGACCTTCATTTGGTCCAGCATCATTTTGTGGACTTATTCCGTGACCTTCTCTCGCCTCGGTTGGATCAAATTGCCCCAGCGGTGTCGGAGCTTCGCGATGTTATTAGGACCCGATTGAATGATGACTAGGTCCTCCTTCTCAATCGACCGGTTTCAGATCTCGAGGTGCGAGACACCCTCTTCTCCCTTGGCTGAGGGAAAGCGCCCGGACCAAATGGCTTCATGGTGGAGTTCTTCAAGAAGAATTGGGATACGGTGGGTCAACTAGTCACGAAAGCCGTAAAGGACTTTTATTTCAGGGAGGCTCCTTAAGGAAATCAATAACACCATCCCGGTGCTGGTTCCCAAGGTTCCAAATGCAACTACAGTTGATGATTACAAGCCCATTGCTTGCTGCAACACAGTATACAAGATCATTGCCAAAGTGTTGGCGAATAGGGTGTCTGCCATGCTCAAAGATCTGGTGAGCCCCTACCAAAGTGCTTTCGTTAAAGGACGGCGAATTAGGGACAATATCCTCTTGGCGCAAGAACTTTTCGCTGGTTTTCATGTGGAGCCTCGTACCCCAAAGTGTGCTATCAAGGTTGATTTCAGGAAAGCGTATGATATCGTGAATTGGCAATTCCTTGAGAATGCTCTACTTGCCTTCAGGTTTCCTAATCAGCTGGTTTAACTCATAATGACTTGTGTCAGGACTCCTCGATTTTCCATTGCGCTGAATGGAGAACTTCATAGCTTCTTTCCTAGTGGGCGGGGCCTTTGTCAAGGGGATCCCATATCTCCTTACTTGTTCACGTTGGTGATGGAGGTGCTTTCTGGGGTTCTTGAGAGGTGCTCCATACAGTCTGAGTTTAGATTCTTCTGGAGGTGTAAGCCTACTACCCTTTCAAAACTATTCTTCGCAGATGATGTCTTTCTTTTCTACGAGGGCCACATGCCTTTGATCAAGCTTCTTAAGGAGGGTCTGCAGCAGTTTTCGGATTGGAGTGGCCTCCTCCCAAATTCGAGAAAAAAGCGAAGTGTTCCTTTGTGGTGGCCTTCCATCTCTCCGGGACCATATCTTGAATGAGCTTGGCTTCCAGGAGGGATCACTTCCAGTTTGGTACTTGGGTGTTCCAATCATCACTTCAAGGCTAAGGAAAGTGGATTGTGCCGTTCTGGTTAGGCGTATCACATCCAGAGTGCAATCCTGGACTCTTCGATTCCTATCCTTTGCTGATCATCTTCAACTGATTAGGTCAGTTCTCCATGCCATCCAGGCTTACTGGGCTAGTGTTTTCATTCTCCGTGTAGTAGTACTGGATGAGATAGAGCAGATTCTTAGACAATTCCTTTGGAAAGGACCTCACCTGGGGAGAGGGGCTACCAAAGTTTCTTGGGAGGACGTCTGCCTTCCTAAGGTGGAGAGGGGCCTAGGTATCCGGAGACTGTGCGAGTGCAATAAGGCGGCTATGCTCAAGCACATCTGGATCCTATTCTCTGATAAAGAATCTTTATGATGCAGATGGATTCACTTGACCTTCTTAAAAATGAGGAATTTCTGGGTGGGGAAGAAGCCGACTTTGTGTTCTTGGGCTTGGAAGAAAATTTTTTACAACTCATGACAGAATTCCGACTCCGCTTCCATTGGAGGATAGGCGATGGTCTCGACACTTCGCCTTGGTTTGACAATTGGCGCCCCAGGGGTCCTTTGAACTTAATATTCACATATTCGCTTATCTATAGATTTGGACTTTCAAGACAGGCTTCGGTGGCTGACCTTTTTTCTGAGAACGGCCACGCTATACGGTCAGTGATTGCAACTAGGGGTTCGCCGCACCCTTCTTTGACTGATGCTAAGGATCGGTTTTGTTGGAGGGAGAATTCTTTGGGAGTGTTCTCGGTGGCCTCGGCTTGGGAGCTTATAAGGCAAAAGAAGGATCGAGTTAGTTGGAATGGTTTCATCTGGAACAATGCCATCCTACCTCGGTATCAGTTTAACCTTTAGCTCATTACCAAGCGAAGGTTGCCTACTCAATCCCTTCTCATGGCTCATGATAGGATCTATGATGCATTCTGCCCTTTCTGTGAAGAGGAACCAAATTCAATTGATCATTTATTTTTTGGATGTCGCATTACGTCGCATATTGCCTTCTTTTGGGCGACCAGATGCGGACTCCCTTGGAGTAACAAGCCTTGGGAGGATATGTTGACTTGGGCTACTACCTTCCTTGTGGGCAAGGAGTTCCGTAAATGTATTGCCCGTTTTTCCTTTGGTGCACTTTGTCACATCATCTGGAAGAATAGGAATGATATCCTTTTCAGGGGTGAGCTCGTTTCTACCTTGACCATGAAGAAGCACCTTCTCAAAGTCGTTCAAGATAAGGCTCTCACCTACAGGAATGTGAACGACTCCACTAGAAACAGAAGATTACAACGGTTCTGGGAGTTGGATCCTTCCATCTTCTCCTCTGCTATTTGTACTCTGGCTAGTTAGGCCCTTGGTGTTTTGGGTGTGCCAGCGCCTTTTGTGCTAGCTTTAGTCCTTATGCTTGCCGCTTGGCTTTTTTTCAGCTTCCTTCCACTTTTTATGAGCATGTTCATTGGGAGTGTAAGGTCTTGAAGCCGAGGGTTGTATAGTTTTACCTTCCCCTTTTATCATATTTATTACCTTTACCAACAAAAACAAAAAAAAAAAACAAAAAAAAAACAAAAGGTAATGCTTGCTTTTTGAAAAATCAAGTCAATTGTTTGCCTTTTGATATCAACATGTTATTTGCTTACATTTCTTGTTTTAAATTATTGCAAGGACTAGTTCCGGCAATAGCCAAGTTGTTGCGCTATGCCGAACATCAAATGTGTGCATAGCACATGTACAAAAATTAGGCAAAGACCTATAAAGGAGATAAGTTGCAATCACAATTTTGGTAATTAGCAAAGAGCACGAACATGACTGACTTTAGGATAGCCGGAAAAGGATTGCTTCAGTTGACAAAAGAATGTTTTGTTGCACTATTCCAAATAGAACCAAAGCATTGGCATAAGACATTCTCCAATGAGGAATTCAAGTGTGATAACATCAATAACAACATATGCGAAGCATTCAATGGGAAGATAATAAATGCCAGATGTAAACCAATTGTCTTCATGCTTAAAGATATACAAGTTATGGTCATATCTTGGCTGCACAAACAAAGAGACGAGGTTGCAAAGTGGACTTGGCAATGTAGTCCCAAATTGCTAAGAAATTGGATGAGAACTTGGCTACAAGTAGGTATTGTCATACCATTTGGAATGGGGATGAAGGACATGAGATTATGAAGGGCTCCAATAAGTATGTTATCCATCTAAATATGATGAATTGTTCATGTAGAGCATCGCAACTAAGTGGAATTCCCTATGCACATGTCATATGTGCCATTTAGTTGAAGGGCTACAATGCAGAAGATTACATTGATGATTAGTATAATAAATCGAAATACCTTACTCCGTACCAATTCATGATGCAACTAATTAGAAGTAGCAAGTTCTGGGAGCCAATAGATCGTAAAGCACCTCAACATTTTCCATTGAAGAAGAAAATTGAAAGGCCAAAATGAAGACAAAGAATGGCAGGGGGATCTCAGGTTAGCAAATAATGAGTATGATAAGTGCAAAGATGACATGCTCTTATTGCCACGTAGCATGTTATAATACTAAAGGTTTTCAATTGAGGAAGCAGCAAGAAAAGTTGAGGCCAGCCGAAGGGCCTAATGAAGGAACAATTGGAGAAGGGCAAACATGAGGACCAAATAAGTCGACTGTTCTTCAATCGACGACAAGAAACCTAGTAAATCATGACATTTGTGTTTATGTTGCTTTATAATTTATTACAAATATTTACATAACCTCAATTGGTCTTGTATGTAATTTTTTTGTCAAGTCACAAGAAGGACACATGAAGGATTGGCTGAAGCAGTTGAAGTGCCAGTTCAGTTGACTATTCTTTAGTAGTAAAAAAAAAAATACCCAATAGGTTCAATAATTTATGTTTAGTTTTCCTTTACGTATTATATGGCTTGATATTATATTTATGATATCTTTTGCCTCTTTTTTAGGTTTGAAGAAGGCAAGTTGGAGCTTAATTGCCAATAGAAGAGCCACCACAAGAGCCACCAGAAGGGTCACCACAAAGGCCACCACAATGTGTCACTGAAGCTGAAGGGCTAGATAAAAAGACAACTAGAAGGAGACCATATCAAGGGCCATATATAAGAAGGCCGGTTAGAAGATGCTCAACTGAAGAAGCTCGTGCTGTAGCTGATGGGCCAAAAGAAGGCCCTAAGAAATCACATACGAGAAGAAGGGCTAACAAATCACAGGTTCCTAAAAGTGATGCTCCCTTTCGAACAAAAAAGCATTTGAGAAGAGGTTAAGATAATATGATTATGACATTTATACAGATGAGTATATTGGAACAATCATTTTTAATATAAGTTTTATGGGCTGCATTTAATTTAATTTATGGTGCAAACTTTTACTGACAATTTAATTGTCTCTTTATAACCTGGGAGAAGTTTAGAGATTCTTATCTCTTAAAGCTCAACTCAAGAATCAACGGTTGCATTAATAAAGAAGAAGACATCAATTGCGCCAATAAAAAAAGATGAGTAAGAACCCAGTTGCAAGTCTATCCGAATTAGTTTAGCATGGGATAGTTGTAGCTCCATCTAAATCAGTGCGTCCTAAGATAGTTGAAAAAAAAAGTTGCACATCCAATTAGAAAGAGTGTAAGGATTATGAATCAAGTGAAAGGTTTATTAAAAGGAGCGCGAACAGGAGGCATTGTACATATTGATTGATGAGATGCGACAAGATAAGGTTTATGGAGCTCAAGAGTCAGTTTTGTTTATAACTTACTATAGATATATATATATATATATATATATATATATTTTATTATTCATTCAGTTTGTGAGACTTAATTTCAATACTAATAGAATGATCTTGTTGTTTGTCAATTTTTTCTGTCTTTTTCACTTTTAGATTCCGCTTTTACTTGCTGCTGATACTGCTGGTAAGTTTGTGGTGGTAGTTGAGGTGCTGGTGTGGCTAGTGATGCCTGATGGTGGTGGGTCTGTTATGGGTGTTCGGTTCAAGGCTTGTACTATATGTAGTGCAAGTGTACAGTATGCACATCTTGCACTAGGTGGTGCTGATGTAAGGTTTAGCTTGCGCTAGCACCTTTTGCAGCAGACCCACAACCAGTACAGTGGCTAGTGGCTAGGGTGCTGGTGCAATGGCTAGTGGTGGTGGCTAGTGATGCCTAGTGGTAATGGGTCTGTGGTAAGGATTCAATTTGGGGCTTGTGCTACACCTTGTGTAAGTGTGCAGTGTACATATCTTGTACCAAGTGATGCTGGTGCAAGCTGTACCTTCTACAAAAAACCCATAACTAGCACAATGGCTAATGGCTGGGGTGCTGGTGTGGTGGTGGTAATTGGTAATGCCTGGAAGTGGGCCTGTGTTAGGAGTTGGGGGTTGGGGGCTCGTGTTGCACTTGACGTAAGTATGCAGTGTGCATATCTTGCATCAAGTGGTACTGGTGCTAAGTTGGTGCAAGGTTGAGCTTGCAGCAACACCTTTTACAGCAGCACACCACTAGCACGATGGTGGTTGGTGGTGGCTCGATGTGGTGGCTGGTGGTCGGTGGTGGTGGCCAGTGGCAGAGGCTGGTGGTGCTTGATGGTTGGTGCAATTTTTAGGGGAAACCTACAAAAATTGGCACTTAACTGATCACACTCTAAAAAACTTAGCAAAAGTTTTTTGACCTCCCCACAAGCACAAGAAGTAACCAACGATACATATGAAACTTGTGGACAACACAAACTTCTTCTCATCTTCCAAAATAAAAAGCCTACATTTGATATAAAACAATTACATTTGTCCACTGATTTTCAATTATGACAGCCGAAGAAACTTCTTCTCATTTTCAAGTGTTTTACATTTTATTCTAAAGTAGGATAGACAATAAAATAACACCATAATAAACGCTTGATAACACTTCCATTCAACTTTCATCCTTAAAACTTCATTCTTCAAATGTTTAGTTGAAGATGCTTGAACTTGTATTGAATCAACATCATCTAAGTCATTCACGAGCGTTCCAGCAAGTAGATCTAATATCACCTTTATGGCTCGGTGAGAGAATTTCGCATTGACCCACTTAAAGTATTTATGCTTCAATCCTTCTTTATACTGAGCACATCCATAGAATCTTCCCTAGGGATTCATTTGAGTCCATGATGTTTTTTTTTCGACTCGGTAACCCACAAAAACAAAAACGTTCGTCTTCTCCTTCGCTTCAGTAAAAGGAATTTAAAGCACTACTAAAAGTCCCGCTCTCCATTTTCAATATTCAATGGTGGAATTTTGGCTACATCAAAATTAAGGTTCCGGATTAAGGTTTGAGCGTTTCAATAAGGATTTTGACCAATTTAGGGTTTTTAGATTTGGGGCAACGTGGGAGATGATGTCATTTTGACCAATTTAGGGTTTTTATTTTGACCAACTATGAAAATGACATCGTTTTGGGTGAGTCAGAGTTGAGTTAGCTCTCCGGCGAGCCATTTAGGCGAGCAAAATTAATAAAAAAATTGCCATGTAGGATTTTTAGCGGGGCTCGCTAGAAATAGCACTCAAGTGTCACATTTTTCAAAAAAGAGTAACACTTAAGTGTCATTTTCCTAACTTTTAGTACTTAAGAGACGCGTATAGTAACATTTTTGTTTCCGAGAACAGCTTCTTTTCAAAAACACATTTTTTTTTTTGATTCATGGGAACAGTTTCTGAGCATTTAAAAGCTTTTGTTAACTACACAAAATTTCTGTTCTCGGAATAGAAATGTGTTTGGTACAACTCTAAATATTTTTGTGACTTAAAATTTCTTTTGATTTATTAATAATTTATTGCATTTTTCTTTTCTTTTTCTTTTTCTTCTCCTCCCTCTTAGCCGGCCATTGACCTTGGCCATGGCCGGCTAGCAACCAGCCAGATGAGGACCAATGAGGTCGCCAGCCTCGGGAGAGCTTTGTCGCCACTGACGAGATCCCCTCAAGCCTCGCTAGACCTCATCTGGCTAGTTGCCGCCCAATGTCGAGGCCGGCAACCAGCTGGGGGAAGAAGAGAGGAAGAGAAAGAAAGAAAGAAAAAATTTGTTTATTGTTTCTTGAGTTGTTCCCGAGAAAAAGACACAATTTTTTTTTTATTTCTTATTTATGTTCTAAATCTATTCCCTAGGAAAAAAAAAACACTTACCAAACACGCTTCTAGTCTATTTTTGTTTTAGGGAACAAAAGAATAGAAACAAATGTTCCCGGGAGTGAAACAACACCTAAGTGTCCATTCATGCTAAATTTTGACACTTAGGCTGTTCTTTTTCCAGAGAATATCTATCTAAATCCCAACTTGCTTTGTCATGCTCATGCTTGCTTATTTTGCTCCTCATATTTCTCAATTTCAGAAGTTCAAATTATTGGGATTTAACCCAAAATCACTTGAAAATTTAAGTATATATCCATTGCATTTACTCACTTTTATAATTTTTTTTTTTTGGTCAGTCCTACTCTATTCCTATTCTACACTCACTCTCAGACTTTTGCCCTGCCTCTTGCAGGGCGTGGGAGTCGAAACCCACTCTTGAAACTTACGCGTCCCCACCCCCATCCCCCCCTGAGAATGTGGGGATTTGAACCCCTCACCTCCTCCTTCCATATTGGAAGGGTGGCCACTAGGGCGAATCCCAGTGGTTACTCACTTTTATAATTGAATACGACTAATTTGCATATTTTATCTTGTTGTGAGAGTATTGGCCAGAATGGTGGGTGAAAGGAGGATTTTGCCTGAAGCGTTTCAAAAGCAGCCAAAGGGTCGGCTTAACCATCTCTACTCACATGAATCAAATACTGCAATGGGTGCCCTCTCGTTCCCTTGGGATTATGTTGTTTTTATCTCCATAAAGCCCTCCATTTCTGTTTGGCTATCTCGATCACCCTCTTCAGGCATTTAATGCTTTCAGGTTCCGTAAAGCTGTCCTCTAAATCTCCCAATTGTTCCGCCCAAAGACATCCTCTAACCATAAACCTGCGTAGCACAACTTCACACATCTAAGTTTCGTTGCACTTGCGCAAGTGTTCGATTCGTAGATGCTATTCAGATGAGAGGCTAATCTGAGGACCGATGCAACCAACCCAGCCACGCAAATGCCTCTTTATCCTAACCCAATTGTGATGCGGCTGATAAGCCCAACCTGATCGAAGAAATCGAATCAACAAAACAATAATCAATACAGCAATTAATAAATTTCAAGAAATTTAATTATAATCAACCTAAAAGATGAACTGATGATTAAAGTAACAATTAATAGTGGAAGGACACAAATATTCTTTTACAAAGTAGAGTTATGATGATAGAATATTGGGATAAGTGCATTGAATGTTCTAGAATTTCTCACGAAGGTATAATTGGGTTCTAAATTTTCAAAAATTGCAATCAAGTTCTAAAACCTATCACAAAAGTAATCGTGTCCTAAATTTTTTACAAAAAAAAAAAATAACCACTCGGGGTTCGCCCCAGTGGCCACCCTTTCATCTTAGAAGGGGGAGGTTGAAGGTTCAAATCCCCACCTTCTCGGGGGGGATTGGGGTGGGGAATATTTCATTTCAAAAGTGGGTTTCGACTCCCACGCCCTGCAAGGAGGCATGGGCAAAAGTCTGAGAGTGAGTGTTAGAGTAGAATTAGAGTAGGACTGACAAAAAAAAAAAAAGTTTACAAAATGTAATCAAGTTTTAAAATTTGTTAGGATTTTCTATTTGTCAAGCTGGACGGAGTTAATGGAAGATTTGATCATACTAATTTGATAAATTTTATGACTTAATTATATATATATATATATATATATATATTTTTTATGATTTAAATATACTTTCTAAATGCTCTAAGGATAAGTTATTATTACCTCTTGAAGTCCTTCTAAGATGACAGAATTAAAAACTTCATTGATTTGATAAAGAGTATTATAGCTTGTTGAGTTTTTTGTTGACTCCGCAACATCTAGTAGTATGGCCTTCTTTTCCACATCGATAGGATGTTATATTTTTATTAATTTTTTTGTTTTGTTTTTTGTTTTGTTTGAGAAGGGTAGGATGAAGTTTTTCGGGAAAAGAATTTTTTGTGACTTTTTTTTATTTTATTTTATATATTTATGATTTGGTTTTTCCGATCTTCTATAAGATAATTATCCCACCAACATTTTAATTGTCCAATAAAATAATGATCGATTTTCTAAATGTTCTTCATCAAACAACCATGGTCTCCAATGCATATAAAACACAACAAGATGTATTGTGAAATATTTTTGTGATTATTTATATTTTAATCATATTGTAATGTGTCATTGCCATTATAATTTTTATCATTTGTATCGCTTCGTTTGTTTTACATATCCTTTTCAAATCAACCATATTGATATTTCAATTGTAACGTTAGATCTTCTATCTTAAAGCACGGCCGTTTATATGCATACGGAGCAACCATGGAATCGAATCTCAGTGGAGTACATGGATCGTGCTAATAAATGAAGATCACTGAATGTCTCCGAGAATCTCAGGAAGACGACACTCGGTAATGACCAAATTCAGCGACGGAATCACCCGACGGAGGTACTCAAGCTGAGTTAGATGAAGAAACATTAATTGGATATTACAATTCGAGAACGACTGAAGCTGTAGCCACCACGAAGAGTCGTCATCTGAGGGAAGAAGAAAGTAGAGAGAATGAGTTATCAGAGGTGAAGAATCTGTATGTTCTATGAATTGAAAGAGAGAGCGCACGAAGTCTGTGGCGATAGGAGGTGGTCCGATGTTGCTGGGCGACGATGATGTTGCAGCGGCTTAGGCGGTGACGCAGGGACGGTGAGCTGCGTTGAAGGTGAAGACGCAGTGATGGATAACCCACATGCGTCTCTGAGACTGACGAAGGAAGAGAATCAATCCTTTTTATAACTCTCTAGTATTCGAATCACCAAGAATTCTTTTCAAAAGTATAAGTTTTTTATGGTACATTCATTTCGTAGAAAACTCATTGATAAAAAGCATTTTTGAAAAATACCATTAATTTTTTCATTATTTGGTAATATATGATAAAAACATTTTTTGATATTTGGATCTCATTGGAAAGCGATTTTAATATTATGACTTTATCTTAGGCCAACAAAAATCGAATTTTTTAATATTTTTTTCTTTTTTAAAAGTTCGAATTTTTAGTTTTTTTATTTTTCTTTTTTAAATTCGAATTTTTAATTGGTTTTTCAATGAGTTGTAAAAAGAAAGGGAGATTACTTAGAAAAGGGTTTTTTTTTTACTATACCATTTTCACTATCATCATCATCATCATCATCATCATCATCATCATCATTTTCTTCTTCTTTGTTCAAATGCAGATTTGGTTTATTGACAAAATTCTTTGCCAACGATGTTCAGTTTCTTATTTTTTTGACCCACGGTTCTCAACATTTTCACTATTAAACCCAATTTGGAGCACGTCCATTGATTTTCTTCTTATATTTAATAATCTTGTTATGAAAAGGGTAAAATTATCAGCATTTGACAGCTTTTGCTAAGCAAGTTCATGACATCATCACAACATTCTACTTCAACTTCAACATACTCAGATTGCTGCCTTAGTTCTTCCGAATCAAAGTAGGTCCATTGCTTCATGTTTAAATTCGTGCACCTCAGTTAGACTATGTGGAGTGGAATTCTTGACCGAACACTTGTCTGTTGAAGTCCTCATAGCCATCGGAGCTTAACCAAGGCCTTTTCTATCTTCCTTAAATAGCTGTGATACCAATTGATTTAATTGCAAGATCTAATAGTTTTCACACTATATTGTATAATTGGTATAACAGCTATCAACAGCGAGGAGACTAACAAATAAGTATTTGGTCAAGAACTTGATCCACAACTCTTTTGCCTGACAGCACAGGAGCTTCTTGGATTATAGCCGCACAAGTGGTGCACTTTATTGAACACATTGGAGGTTTTGTGTTGACATCCAAACCGAGTTGTTTCCATTGATATATACCGTGAGTTTTAGGGGTGAGCATCGGTCCCGGTCTGTAAGTAAATAAGATATGCAGAGGAAGTCGCATTTTCT
The DNA here is from genome assembly GCA_014182715.1 of Eucalyptus cloeziana. Lineage (NCBI taxonomy): Eukaryota > Viridiplantae > Streptophyta > Magnoliopsida > Myrtales > Myrtaceae > Eucalyptus > Eucalyptus cloeziana. Next base: position 25,100,837 of record CM024640.1, read on the forward strand.
TTCTCTGCTAGAGTGGTAAAAAAGAAGGAACAATAATCTGCAGCCAAGAAAGGAACAGTAGATCTTCATGACTATTCTCTGCTAGAACTTCAGGACATGTATAATGAGCTTCCTGTCAAGAGATCTGTTTTTCTTCATTCTAAGAACTATTTTACTAAAAAGTTCCACATGTATTTACAAGAACGTGGACTACCTGTAGAATATAACATACAATTTTCACTCAAACTGTATCTGCGACAATAAAGTGAGGATTCAAATCTTCTTGCCTCTTCCTTTCTTATTTTGCTTACCGTTGGACTTCAATTGCCCTTGTTCTTGTTCCGGTTTTCCACACCGCCAGTCTGGGAAAAAGAAGATGATGAAGCCTCCTGATCCTTCTTCACTTCACCAGTTTTTTCAGCTTCCACAACTTCGCCCTTCTCTTCCTCATTTGCTAAGCCCACTTCTTGTCCCCGCAATGACGATGCATTTGCACCATCCAAATGCACAACTGGTACTGCACTGTCGAAAGATGAAGAGGAATCCTTGGAAAATTCAGTCAGATCTTGCAACTTGCAAGAGCTCTCAGCACTTCCATCTTTGGGGAATAGAACTTTCATAATCTCTTCTTTGCATTTGTACGACTTCACGTCTAAAATGATGGCATGTGGACATTTTGAACAATCTGAAGCAGAATTGGTAATTACAAGGGGATCATCAACTTTTTTGAATGCTTCAGCGAGAACACCCACTGAAATTTCCTGTAAGTTTGGCCTCCGGCAACGTGAAAGAATATGACAAAATTCTGGAGGTATTTGCTCAGAAATCCAACTCTTACCGAGCAAATCGAAGAGAAAATATGGACTGATGCCAAAATTCAGGTGAAGCAAACAAACCAAAAGAACCAACTTCAAGACCAACAACGGGTAATACTTCATCACATTTAGGTTCGAATTTTTGATCCATTGTCTGGTATCATCCTTATAGTTAAGAAGGTCCGCAACAGTCCTTCTAACAAACTCGATGGGCTCCAAGCAATTTCCCAGGTTGAAACTGAAGCTAGGCTTTGCTAAACCTTCATAGCAGATGAGCCATTCAACTAGAGAAGATTTCGTCGTATAAAACTGACCTTTGGAGCAAGCTAACAAAATCAGAAGTCGTTCCAAGAGATACAAAAAGCAAATTGGTGTGATGTAGTCTCTTTCAGTCCTCCAATTGGCATTGTAAGCATCTGCCAAAGCTCGATAAAGGTTCCAAGCCAAAGACATTTCCACGGGTCCATTGCTCGCCTGAGGAAGGTCTGATGGTACATCCCGACAAATGCATTCCATGAATGCCTTCCATGACGTATCTCCTTTAAATGATTTTGCTATTTTTCCGTACAAATCATCGTCGAGCATTCCAGACCCAAGAACCAAAGTCGCAAGCTCACCCATCTTCCCATGTGAAAAATGCTTCTTCGAAATTATCATGTTCATTGTTTCTCTCAGTAAATTACGAGAAGCCTCACTTCCTCTCAGAGATACCATATTCTCTGATGACGATATTCTCCAGTCAAGTGGAAATATGCGACCAAAGTACCTCCCACTGGATGTTTCAATGAAACTATCCAGTGCCTTACCATACTGGAACGAGTGATTCGGACAAAGTTCTTGAAGGAACTTGGCAACCTCATGTAAGATAGCAAGACATCTGCTTTGCCAGAAGTTCGACCGAGAACTCTTCGCCAAAAATTGATAAAGAGCATTCAATTTGTGCAGGAGCTCCATACCAACAGAAGTAAGCTCACAATACCAATACTTTTGAGCTGCAGAGACCAATTGTCTAAGATCCAAAGAAACCAATTGCCCTTTTTTTTTAAGAGATCTTTTATCTATGTTTCTGACCCAATCAGCATCTGGGTTTACAAGGTGATAAGTTCTTTGCATGTTGTTCCATTGCTCCAGAACACCAAAGTAATTCAGACAGAACTCCCAACATGACGTATTTTCCCTTCCCACCGGCATCTTCACACATCGTACACTCTCTATAATTCTAACAATTTTCTCTCTCCAAAGATTCCAAAAGCAGACCAATGAGTCAACGGAAATCTGATTCCCCAAGGTCAGTTGTTCAGAATCGTTTGCTGGGTTGACAAGCCAATCACATTCCCAACAAAAATTTGAGATATTTTGGCAAAGATGGAAGTCCAGAATATTTCGAGTGCACAGTATTTCACCTCTGACACTTCCGTTTCTACTGGAAGCATTCAAATGTTCTTTCATTTGAGCCAAACTGTTCTCTTTATTTAACAAAATGCTTGATTCTACAGAAACATATTCATAGAAGGCAATAGGCTCAGGCTCAGCGAGAAGTTTGGCTTTTGCTACTAGCTCCTCCTTCTGTGCAAACTGCTTCAAGGGCCACCCTTTGCCTCCAGGAGCCCAAAGGGAATAGAATAATATGTACCACAGGATATTCATCGACGCTTCCCTGTTTTTTCCGCTCTTCCCAAGTAGATCAACCTCACGAAGGATGTCACCTTTCATCCTCACAATATTTGCCGCCTCCAAAAAGTTACCAAATTCTTCCTCCAGACTTATAAGTTCATCAAGGCATCCAAACCTCTTAAGCAAGTTTCTCATTGAATCGATGCAATGAAAAGCCTTCACATACTTCATCATGGCCCTGTAGTCTCTGAGGTTGTAGAAATGAAGGGCGCAACTCTCTAAAAAGTCCTGTTCCACTTTCTCTATTTCTTTACTCTTCTTCTCAGTTCCCTGCCTTTTCCAATCCTCAATGTATCGTAGACCCATTTTAAAGAGTTTTTCTTCAGCACAAATGGACAAGCACTTTGAGAAAATATTTGCCCTTGCATATGCCTCCGCTGCAAGACTGTAGCACTGAGCAAGAGAGAAACACTCTCCAGCTTTCTCCAAAGCAGATTCTCCACATTTATCCATATATATTCTACCTGTTGAAGCATAAACAAATTTGATGTCAGTCTCATTTATAGATTGCTGATGTTCAGAAGATAAAACATAGCAAAGGGACATTTGGATGCTGCCAGAAATACTCTTGTACAGCTCAGCTCTTGTACGGCTCAACTATATTCTCCAATGTCAAGAGATGAAACAGGATCAACGTCCGTAGGTGGCTACAATACCAAGAAGTTTTTGAAAAACCATAGTCAACATGGAGTATCGCAACTGACAGCCACAGCTTTTTTTTTTATACTTATAGGTCTGGTCAGTGTTAAGAACTTAGCAGCTCAAATTTTTCCAAACTGCTGAGAGAGCAGAGACAGGTTATCATATAGAAAATAATCAACTTCCAAGCCAGGACATTAATCATGAAGTCAACATTAGTAGCACTTGCTCAAAATTCACCAAAAGCATTTCAAAGTTAACAAGTGAGATCGAACTACTTTTTTTTTTTTAATATTGAAAGAGGAAAATCAATTAAACTGGTAAACAAGAGAGTACCACGCACGCAAAATACTACATGCAGAAGAATGCGAAGTCAAATTTCCTCTCTCTCTCTCTCTTAGGCAGCTTTGACATAGCTACAACAAGAAGAAAAGTAAAGATGCAGCATATCTCCACCTTATCATTTTGAAAGAAATGAAAAGAAAAATGATACCTGCTATCTCATACTCCTTCAACATGTAGAAACACTCCGCTGCAGAGTCGGCCATTCCAATTGTTTCATAGATCTCAGCAGCCTGCCTTCGAAGGTCAGAAGCCTCTTGTGGATTTGAAACGTGCTTGAGATCTGCATCTGCTTTGAAAGCGGAGGCCTTAGCTAATCTCTCCCCGTATGTGTACCTTGCTCGTTCAAAGCACGTTATTGCCATTGGGTATTTACCGTCACGTAAGAGCTTGCAAAGTTTATTAAAAAGAAAAAAAAAAGAAAAAAGAGAGAGATCAATAGCTTCCTCAGAGAAGGTGAAAAGAAGAAAAAAAGAAAACATAGTCCTCCCTTATAGGAAAAATCAGAGGTGTAGACTTACGCCAAAACAATGCACTTTCATTGACCTGATAACCTCAAATGAGGAAAAAGATCATAGAAATATTCCTATCATATTGTTTATCCATTGTATGTCTAAATGAAGTATTAGCCAAACTATTAAAAAACGAATAAAGCTGGCAAATCGATCACCATATCTGTACCATAGAACGTCCACATTCTACACACTTTTTTTTCTTTTCAGGATCAGTCCTACTTTTGCAGTCACTATGGTCATTCCAAAATCCCTAGCATTCACAGATCATGTTGACTCCAAATGAGGTGAAAACAACAATTCTGTGAAGAGGAAACCGCCAATAAAGGAAAAACAGAAAAACAGCAAACCTTAAAACCTTGTGACTTCCACTCCTCTGGCGTGCTCCTGACCTGCATTGCTTCTGCAAGGGCATGATCTACCAACCTAACTTGAATGAGGCACTTCTTCTTCCAGTAGTCGAACATTGGCTTCGAGAACTCCGAGGCATTCTCACAAATCCACAATCTTTGCCTTGTCCGAGTAATTGAAACATACAATTGTTTCAATTCAGAGCATAATATATTGTGTTTCGCGTCATCGAAACTTGGGGAAGACCATTGAGAGCTGTGATCGAGCAAAGCTTGCTCCTTCATGTATCCATAAATGACCCTCCACTGACTTTTTAGAGGTGATGTGCCAAAGAAGTTGTACAATAAGACATCCTACACAACGTCATGGCAAAAACGTTTCAGGTCAGAACATCTGATTTATGACCAAAATGACAGATTTCAAGTTTCATGAACACATGAACAATTCTCAAAAATTTAGCAAAAAAAATCTGGACTCATTTCAACACACCAGCCTATCAAGAACAGCCGTAAAGTGGCAAGATCATTGATATTGTCTATTAACCTAGAGGATGATGTTGACATGAGCCCAAACAAATTCTACGTTATGAGTATCTAGATGCCATTGTCTACATACAAAAAAGGGTATAGTAGAATGAAAATGCCAATCCAAGCTTTTTACAGAGTAACAGCTTGCAGCAAATTGGTCATGACCCATTAAAAAAAAAAAAGAAAGTTCATGAAATCTCTATGCTGCTACTATTAATATCCCATGGCAAACAATCCAACCTGACCCACACCTACCTGAAATTCCAACCCCTTGCACTCCACTATCGTCAGAACTAGCGCTTGCCCTCTCACGAGGTTTGAAATTTCATTTCTAGAGTGATCATCTCGAACCAAAATAACCTGCTCTGCTCCAAAGCCAACAAAATTACCACTAAAATCACAGTTGCCAAAAATTGATAGTATGGCACTTTCGTCATTCTCTGATTCAAGTAAAATTGGGGCTTCCCCACATATAAAGCTAGTTTCAGGGCTTAAGGCATCAACGGATAAGGGGAAAAAATGGTAAAGAAGATCAACAACACTCTGCGCCAGTTTGAGTATACCAGCATGAGTGCGGAAGTTTTGGCTCAAATGGAAAATTTTGGAAAGACATCCCTTTTCCATTCTGATATCAGGTCCATCCATTGAATCCATCAAGAACTCCTTGTAGAAAAGGGACCTTATGTCTTCAAACCTGAAGTCTATTCCCCTTGCAATAGTTTGTGCAGTGTCACCAGAAAACACAAAGCCCCCATCAACGTTTCTACAGATATACTTGAACAGTGAAATTTGCCTCATGGTGAGATCCTGCACTTCATCAATATATACAAAATCCACCACGTTACCAGCAAACTGTCCATGAAAAAGACGGCAATGAAGATCATTGACAAGATCAGCCAAATCAAATTCACCATTTTTCATTTTCATCTTTTCATAATCCTCAAAAGCATCATAAATTTCTTCTCTTCTCTGAATACTCAGAGTGGAGACACGACCCTCTGAAAGAGAAACATAAGCTGGTCTGTCAAGTTTGCCTTCACAACCATCTGCTGGTGGAAGACCACCCTTTATGTGGGACATTATTTCAGTGAAGACTCTAGAAGGATCAAGCCTCCTCCTTATCTTGTCATTGAAGTGAGGCCAATAAACAGCACAAAACTTTTCGTAAGTAACCTCCTTTGCTTTTAGAAGACTTTGTAAGGCCACTGGTCTAGAACTGAAGGATTGGCCACGCCAAAGATCCCTTAGATCGGGGAACCTTTCAAAGAATGACACCCCCACAGTTCCGTCTAGCATCATCAGAAGCTTACGAAAAGTTATAACAAGGGGATAAGAGTTGGGAGATATGTCTAAAAATGAATCCGGGATATCCTTGAATAATGCTGCATCATCAACAATCTCATCAACTGAAGAGCTTTTTACTCTATGTTTAGCACCAATGCTGGAGCTGCAGGATTAATGAAGCCAGCAATTAGAAACGGAAAAATATATTTTTAACAAACTTATGGGAATACCTCCACTACACATGCAATCTCATAATTGCTACATTTAGGCAACTAACAGCGAAAAGGAAATTAGAATACGCTCATGCACCAAGGTTGTAATGATATACTATGAGACAGGGATAGCGTTTACATCCGCTGGCAATAAAAATTTTCCCCCGCAGCAAGATTTGTAGAACACATGGTCCTTTCTCGATTCTGGTTATAATTGCACAAGTTCTGAAAAGGACAATTTTCTTTTTATACGTGTGATGCTACAATCACAAAATTTAATCTGAAAGTTTCCAATAAAATGGTATTGCAAACTAAATAAGTGGCACGAAGACCAAAATAAGGAATATTGCTGCACAAACTAATGTTTAGTTTCAGCAAGCAGAAGATGTCAATCTCTAACATGCAATGATTAAATCTAATTTCTAGGAGCTATATCCGAGTGGTAGCACCCAAGCATGGCAAAGTGCTGATTTGACCCATGCGCTCTTGCCACATGTTATATTTCCTATCGAACTCTATAAAATGAAGTATCTTGGTTGTGCTTCTCCGCTAGGAGGAAAATAGTAGCATGCGAAAGGGGTTTATCTTCTTCTCCCGACTAATTCCTATATCCATTAGCCCTTGCATATGTTTGTTCATTGTAAAAATTGCAGAATATTTATTCTATTGTTCAAAAATCTTCCCATGACATTTTATGTACCTTCTAAGTTGAGATACGTGTTGTTTGACCGCAAAACATAATTTTGCACTGACGGTCACAAAAAGCTGGCGCAATACACAATCCTCTGCTCCTTCACCAATTTCCTCAACATTGATTTCCAGGGAGGCATCTTTGCTGTGGCTAATACCGCTTTGGATTTCCTGAAATCCCTTGGTTGCTTCATCATGCAGTTTCTCATTTCTAAACAACTTCATTGTCAGGACTGTTGTTTTACCGGTTCCAGATCGCCCAAGTATAAAAGTGCTCCTGGGGAAAAGAATTATCTCTTGTTCTTGCTCTGTTACTTCAAACGGAAGACTTGCTTCATTACCATCACTGTCATCAAGCAAATTTCTGACAATATCTGATGATAAGGGGTAGAATTTCATCAGAAGCAAACTCTCGCTCACTTTCACATTCTCCACATACAACCTACGATCTGAAGCACCAGCATCAGAACTACTCCCAAATTGACCTTCACTAGGACTTTGATAGTGGACAAAATCGAAAGTACATGCCCAGGTCTTCGGAACTTGCAGATCCCTATAACCGGAAGAGGCATGTGAAATTTGAAAGAAAATAGGGGGATAAGATCAATTCAAGATATTTTAGTCATCTATCTGGAAAAGAATGCTTTCTAATTTAGTAAGTGATGTGCTACCTATCTTCAGTAAGAAGAAATGATCAGACTTACCCCTCAATGCATTTCTCATTGCAACGACTAATAAAATCATCACTATATGTCTCGAATATGCTGTCCAAACGTTTGACCAATTTTACCACATCCTCTAAGGGCAATACATCCCACATCTTCAGGATTTGGATGTATCTCAGTTCCTTCACAATATCAGTCGTGCATAAGACATAGAAACCGTCAGCTTTATATTGTCTTACGATATGAGATGAGTGTTCACAAATTATATCCACATTTCTCTTCTTTGGTCTCCAGCCACTGGAGAGTTTTGACAGAAGGTTGATGATGGACATCTTTGTCCTGAGTGATGCCAGCTTTCTGAAAGACTTCAGGAAGTTGTCACTGAAAAGAACCTGATAAGACCAAAGAATAACAATAAGATATGTTGTCACAAGTTCTATAAAACTCAATGCTTATTTTGAAAGATAAATGTAGCCATAGAATACTGTTGAGCAAAGTTTTTTACCTTCCACCTTGCATTTCTGAAAAGTACACTGCTTCTGTCGAGCAGATCATCAAGCTGATTATTCTCTTTCTTCACATCTAAGATGGCTTTAGCCAAATCCTTGTCATCATCAACATTGAAGAAACATCCACGACTCTTTGCATTGTCAACCACAGCTTTCCACACAGAATCGCTTTTCGTCAGTGTTTTCCCATTTCCCAGAATCCACAAACAATACCTATAGATAGGAAATTAACTCAGGGATTTACTTGCTATATCACCCTAAAATTGTAATTTGACACAGTTAAGAGGATAGAGTACCTGGCCCTGGTAAGAGCAACATTGGTTCTCTTAGTACTGGACAAGAACCCAATATTCCCACGCGAGTTTGATCTTACGGTGGATATTATAACAATGTCTTCTTCACCCCCTTGGAATCCATCCACTGACTTCACCTTGACCGTAAAGCCCTTGATATTTTCATACATTTTTCCAAGGTTAGCTAGAACTGCACCAACCTGAGCTGTGTAAGGAGATATGACACCTACTGTCAGATCTTCTTCTGACCCATTCCAAGCTGCAAAGAAAATAAAACCATCACTACAGTGATATTATTTTTGGCGGGGTGCAAAACTTCGAAAGAAATATCTTAGGAAAAGAACTATTAATGGCCATCATAATCTACACCTATATGATTAAGTAATACATGTAAAATCCATATGCTCAAAGCAATACGTATAAAATTCTCTTGACATACCTCTGTAGAGATTCCTCACTATCCTCGAGATAACTTCCACCTCAACAGGGTTTCTAAGGCTATGGCCATCATCACCGATTTGTTCTTGTCCATCAGGAATATTTATGAACGAGTAAGGGCCAAACATCGGCCCTGGCAAATGACTTTTTCTGTAACTTTTGCTCTTCACATTCGGCCCATCCAAAATTTGGTTTTCATAAAATTTTGAAGTTGGAAACAGACTTATTGATGGATGCATCCGATATTGTATATTGAGAAGTTGCCTTGAATAACCCAGTGAACTCAATCGTTCAAACAGACTCCTTCCAAAACCAGCACTATTAGAAAGCTGTCGAAATAAAACATGATATAAAATTCAACGGACGTTAGGTATAGAACATTTAGCCCATCTAAGCTCAAATGAAGAGAAGGAGATTACAAATCTTTCAAAACCAAATACAAAGTTCCTTTTCAGATATTTTAACATTACCTTGCTTTCGACCATAGCAGGCAACTGACACTCATCTCCAACTAAAATCAGATGCTTGACACCAGGGATTTGCAGAGGAATTACTGACTCGCATTCTTTCAACTGGGCTGCCTCATCGATTACCAGTAAATTGAGAGGCTCCATCTCCACAGAGTACAGCTTAGATGAACTAGAAGCTGTGCAAAAAATCAGGGATGCATGTCGATAACAGAAGTTGCCTATCATGTCCTCACTCACAAAGTTTGGAAGTTTTAGATCCTTCAGAGAATCACGAACAGTTAGCAACATGGAAAGGCATTCCTGTCTCTTCATATATATATCATATAGTGGACCCATGGATGTCTCAAACGAAAAAAGGCCAAGTTCATCACGTGAAAGAGTTATCTCCATCATCTCTGAATCCAACTTCTCTCCACATAATAAAGATTCAAAAGAATTAAGTAAGTTAAAGAGGGATGTAATATTCTGGAATTTAGTTCTGGATATATGAGTACAGAAAGTATAGAGGCATGCCCGCAGGGGCTGGACAGTTTCCTTGAATTGGTCCCTAAAAAACTCAAGAAATGATTTGAGCTCACAGTTACCATCTTCTTCACTGCTTCCGCATTCGCTCCTATCATCATCACTTCCTAGTTTCTTTCTTTTTGCGTGTTCGTTTTCCAAAAATATGCGGTATTGACGTACACAGTCAGCAAGAGTATCTATCAAGGAAGATAGACACTGATGCCAACCAGTGAATTCAGAAATGCGCTCTACACGATGTTCCAAGTATATATCTTCAATGTTGGAATCAACTTTCAGCCGCTCCTTGTTCCCAAAAATAAGCATGTCTCCAAAGTAATAGGGCAAACTTTCCGTTTCAGTGCTTATACCACTATCTGATTCCTTTAGCAGCTTCAGAACACGAGTTGCCACTTCCTTGATGGCAACATTTGTAGGAGCACAAACAATGGTTCTATGTTTCCTTTTCAAGAGAGTAAGTAGCAGTGTAGCGACGGTTTTAGTTTTCCCAGTTCCAGGAGGACCCCATATCAGGTCGACAGATGGCTTGTTCTCACGATGGAGTTTACTGAGACAGGCCCCAACTGCTTTTTTTTGGGACTCATTCAGATCATGGCTCAATCTCTCATCAAGGCTCTCACTCTCAGAACCATTACCTTTGGTAACACAAAGATTAGAAACTTTAGCAGCCTGCAACCGAAACATATTTCTTGTGATAATCCAGACCATGTAAATATGGTAGAAGGTTCTGAAACTTAATCGGTGTTAATATGACATAAAGAGCATTGCACAGCACAAACTTAAATCCCGTGAAAAATATAGTATAGAAAATTTTAAGGTCTAGTACCAATAAGTAAGTTGCCTCCAAGGAAGTAATTTGCCCTATTCAAGACATAATTCATTCGACTCCATATCATGAAACGGACCAACTAAAAGAAACAATCATCCTAATCTATTGATGAAACAGCATGGCTTAAAGCAACATTTATGTTAATTTCCGAATAAACTTACAAATCGACAGGGATAAAATGAAGCTTTGAAGCTTAGAGGAATATAATAGCAATTTTAAGTCTAAATGGACCAAAGGTACAAAAAAGGAAAGTCATACCACCAAATCTGTGCAGAGAACTTCCTTCAAAATATCCAAGTTCAGAGACCTATGCAACGCATTCCATATCCTTCTGTTAGTGACTATATTTATCAGGAAAATTGCATACATTGGCTTCCAGGAATTATCCAACAATGTCTCCACTTCAAAGTTTGTGGATGACGTTGCCTCATCCTCTTCTTTGTCTTCTCCAATCATCCTTACTAATGTGAACGCCCATCTTCTTCCAAACCTCTCCAAGTCAGGAACCGTTGCTGGCTTAGCATCAGTTAGAATCAAGATATCTCCGGGCAAAGTTTTGTAAGTTTCCTTGCCACAAGTGTTGGATTCATTGCTCCACCGACCGGCCTTAACAGCATATGAGTTCCCAATTCCCGTGCATTCCGCACATTCAATAACCTCAGTGAAAGGCAGTGAAGAAATATTTTCCAAACTCGAGCACAGACTCGCCCGTGTTTCTTCCCGTAATGGGTAGACGTACAATCCAAGATAATGCTGGACCGACTGAAATGTATCCGGTATAGTCTCCACCTACAAAAACAGCTCGGCCAATTGTCAAATATGACCAACCAACCTTGACATTTCAAAAAATACTTGGACCAAATTCCGTAAAACATAACATATACTCCTAAAATGCCTAACGAGCTTGCCGAACAAAGTAGAATCATAAAGGGTTCTATTCTACTAAGTTGAATGCAAGGTTCTTATAAGGCAGGCTTACTAAAAGCACAAAAAAGAACAAAAACGAAAAAAAGAAGAAGGAACGAACAGACATCATTGGAAAATTCTCAGGTAAACACCACGTTGTCGTTGAACTTAAACGAGAAAAAACCAAAAGGGCATGATAAAAAGAAAGGGAAAAAAAAAAAAAAAAAAAAAGCAAAGATGAGGGAAAAACAGAAAGAAACCTTGTCATGGTAGAGGCTTTCGTTGCGAATGTCGTGAAGAGACCAAGAGAAGACAATATCAGTCAGGTCATTGGCACTGAAACCACCTTCTGCTCTCTCCACACCCACCGCTCTGTTTGTGCCCCCTCCCAAACCCATGTGAACCCACGCACTAAAATCTTCTACTCGTTTCTTTCTCCCCTTTTCTTGCCCGTCAAAGCACCAGGGAAAAATCGCTCTGAGGTTTCAAGGAACTTTCGAGGCGAATATTGCGCAAAGCTTGTACGGACATCATCAGCCCTTCTTGAGCTCCGAAGTGAGCATTCTTAGCGACGAAGAAGAATGAAACGGGGAAGGCAAAGGCTACGAAAAGCGAAAAGATGGGGATACCTCGTCTTCCGACCACGGCATGATGGCTTTCTTTACTGCCCAAATGCTTGTAATGATTCCCGCTTTTCTTTGCTTATCCATGTTTCGATTTCTTGCAGCCTAAGCTTCCTCACTTGTTTTCTGTCCGAAATGTATCATCGCATGAGTGAGGTTTTTTTTTGAAGATATTAAAATTATTTGTTGATACTGAAATAATAAGTAGATGAAAAAAAAAAAGATAAATCTTAACCAGAAAAATAATCACACGAATAGTCCCTGGACTTTAATATAATGTGCAATTTGATCTTCGAAATTTTGATTTGTTTAATATAGCTCTTGAACTTTAACCTAATATGCAATGTGGTCTCTGAACTTTTCAATTGTTTAATGTAATCTCTGAACTTTTGATAAATACTCAATACAGTTTCTGAATTATATGAAAATATTGAATTTAGTTTTTTAATTGATTTAAGAGTAGGGATGACATTGAACATTTTGATACAAGTTCAATGACTATATTGAATATGTATCAAAAGTTTATGGACTATATTAAAAAAATTAAAAGTTCATGGACACATTGTACATTGGGCTAAAATTTAGAGTCCACATCAAAAAAATTGAAAATTTATGGACTAAATTACACATTAGGCCAAATTTTGGAGACTATTTGTGTCATTTTCTCTAACTAGAAGTAGACAATGAATGTGAACATTTTGCTTCAATCGCTTGACTTTTATTTTTGAGCATCTATATTGATATAATATAGAATTAATATCATGACAATTTTTTAATCATCAAAAACTCTAAACCGGTACACCTGTCCCAAATTAATTTTTTAACTATAAAAAAAACCTCAAATTAGTATATTTGTAATAAATTTACCTTTCGTTAATTTTCATTAAATTGGAATAATGCCACGAAAAATAATAAATTGATACAGATGTGATAAATGAAATGTAAAATCTTAAATTGGTACATCCATTCAACTGCTACATATCATCTAAATTAGCAATTTAATTGTAAAATTTAACAAATACTAATGGAAAGTAAATTTATCACAGGTGTATCGGTTTTTTTATGATAAAAAATTAGCAAAGTAAATTTATCACATATGTACCAATTTTGAATTTTTTGTGGTATTAACCCTATATCATTAAAAACTCTTTCAAAGAATTGCCGGAAAACTCAATATTCCAAATTGTTGATAGTTAGAGATGCATCCTCCTCATTAGTTTTGCCAAATTCTCGACGAAGCAAGGCTACAGTCAGATGCCTTTTCCGTCGAGTATTGTCAATCAAAGAAGAATCAAATTGGTAATTCCTATCATCACTCAGTTACTTATCTCCATAACGAGTTATAATATTTATGGACTTCCGAAACTTTATTGAGAGTGTGTTTTAGGAAAGTAAATGCAATCACTATGTTATGAGTGTGGTTCTTTCGCTTTGCTTGAAGTTCTACTTCCATTAATTATAAAATCACAAATTATTTTCTATGTCTTGATTGATTCCGTACGACAATATGCATTAAAAAGTCTACACTGACATTGTTTCAAGCTCAGCTTGCACAAGTATATTCGATAAGTGCATTTAAAGCATCTAGCCCTGGTTAATACATTCTTATATAAAATGTTGAAATATAACATTTCAAAATATTAAGATGCACGAGTCATTATCGATAAACCCATATTTAAAAAAAGTGTGATAGGAACATCACTTTAATAAAAGGCCAATAGAGTAAAAGCTTTTAAAAGGCCAGTCGCCAGTCTCACAAAATTTAACCCATTTCGCGCCGAAAGCTAAAAAGACGTGATAAGTTCAAGAATCTATTCATGTACAACGAGTCAACGACATGATGATGAATAGATACTATGTTTTAAAGCTTCAATTCATTTGTAATATGTAGGTCCCATCGTCATCATGCTATAAGAATTTTTATGATGTTGGCTATATTAATTAATATTGAGATTTACCATTTTACAAGATTGTCTAATGAGGCGAGATATAAAGATTTTTAATTACTCTAATATGAGACTGGCTTGTGTGGGTTAAATAGAGCTCGGTTTGTGATGAGAAGACATGTGACTGAAAACTCTATATATAATACTCAAATCTCTTTTATAATCCTGATACACAAATAACTTTTTATAAAGAGTAGTTGTAGAACGCAATTTGTGACACATAATCTCATTGAGCCAATATTACAATTAGATTATTGTTATTCCATATTAAGAATAATGGATTTCAAATAAGATGCACAAATGTTTTTGTCTCCATTTATTGTGTTCTAAATTTTAATTATGTAGATCTTCGGATGGTTTTCACGGCTAGTATGCACATGGTGAACCATTGTGTCACTACGGGGCACACCGGCTTTGCTTCGCAAATACGGGCGCCGCACTATGAAATGCTTCGTCCCGAGGCATCATGCGACGGAGCCGTCTTGCCTCGAACCTGGGTGGGTCGTTGTCTTCTCGTCCTCCCTACATCGTGCAATGATCTTTGTTACTGCAGAAATGCGTGTAAAGCTTTCATCTTTACCCGTCAATTCCGCATTTCGGCGAACTCATGTCGCCTTTTCTGACTCCGCGAGTCCGATTCAGGCTAGCAACGACAAAAGAAGAGGATAAGGAAGGGGAAAAGCGAGCATCTTGATTTCTTTCACCCTAGGACTGTCCACTGTTTGTCTGCCTGAAATGTATCAAATCTTGAGTAAATTTACTTTTCAAGAAATTAAAACTACTTTTTTATATCGAAAATGGTAAATAGATCGAAAGATGGATGAATTTGAACCCGAAATCGACGAAGAACATGAACTTCCTGCTTATGATGAACTTTATTTAATCGTTTCGGTTTTTTTAAAATTTTGAGCATTTGTATCGATGTATTATTACAAAAAATTCTTAAAGTTAGAGATGCCTTCTCATCGTTGATTTTGGTAAATTCTCCGCGGAGTGAGCTGCCATCAAGGCGTTATTTGAACAATTGAAAATATTTATTATCAAGTATTTTTAAATTAAAAGAGATTCAATTATGTAACTTCTAGAATCTCTCAATTATTTTCTTTTCATAATGAATTATAACAGTTATGGACTATCTAAATGCTTTTGAGTGAGATTTTATTTTTCACTTGGTCTTAAGTTCTATTTTGATTCATTATCAAATCACCAGTCTTTTTCTACGTTTTCATTAATTCAATATGACAATAAGCATAAAAAATTTGCACTAACTTTATTTCATGTATTCCTTTCACAATAATCTTCAACAAATACATGTGGGGTCTGCATGTCAACATTCCTATTTCTTTGTTCTTTTGTTCTCCGAAATAGAAAAAGGAACATAAATTCGTTTGATAACATCAGTTAATTTTTTTGTACTCCAAAATAGAAAAGTGGTTGGGGAATAGATTTATAATAGAAACAAGAAGTAGAAAAAAATATCTTATTATTTTCGGAAATAATTTTTAGAAATAAGTCATTTTCTTTCTTTTCTTGTTTTCTCCTTCCTCATGCCGCCGCCACCGTCCGCCATCGCTCACTGCCTGTCTCCATCCAACAACCAGTTAGAGGAGGAAGAAGAGGAGAGGAAAAAAAAAGAGAAAAAATCTCAAAAAAATTATTAAAAATTTAAAAGAAATTCCCTGTCACAAAAAAAAAAAAAAAAAAAAACTTGTGGTCGTACCAAATACATTCTTATTTTTTTCTATTATGAAAATATAAAGTTTGTAGAGTTACCAAACATGTTATTTTATTCCAAAACTATTCCAGGGAATAGAAATAGAAAAGAATTATTTCTTGAAAAAAAATTGTTTCCGATAATAAAAATGTTACCAAACGCACCCTTCAACTTTGGTGGATACGTTTCTTAATGAAGTCAATATTCTCGGACATTATTGAAGTTATCTAACACACAATGCTTTGCTTGTCGTCTAGTAAATCGTATAGAAAAAAGAGATGAGAAATGATTATCACTTTAGAAAAAGTTTCTTTAGACAAATAGTATATAAAAAGCCGCGCCGACAATCTCTCGTTTCATTCACAAAGTCAAGGAAAATCCCCCATTAACCTTACATACTCAAGTAGTGCCCTTATTGAGACAAAATGATAAGGCAAAGACATCTATGTTTGATGTAAAAGTCCATGAAATGTTCTATCGAGTTCATGTGGAACAAATGTCTGAAAACATCCATATTGATATATTATTAAAAACTCTTAAAAAGGTTTGCCCGAAAACTCAAACACTTAAAATTGTTAATAGTTAGAGATGCCTCATCCTTATTATTTTTGCCAAATCCTCGACAAAGCAAGCTGCTATCGGACGTCGTTTTCTATCAAGTATTGTCAATCAAAGGATAATCGATTGGGTAATTCATATCGTCTCTTAATTATTTCTCTCCATATGGACTTCCAAAACTCCATTGAGAGTGTGTTTCAGAAGAGTAAATGCCATCACTATGTTATGCTGTGGAGTGTCGCTCTTTCACTTTGCTTTAAGTTCTATTTCTATTAATTACAAAATCACAAATCATTTTCTACGTTTTGATTAATTCGGGACGACAATATGCATTAAAAGGTCTGCACTAACATTGTTTCAAGCTCTCCTCGCACGATTATATTGGATAAGTGCATTTAAAACATGCGGCCGTGGTTAAAACATTCTTATATAAAAATGTTGAAATGTAATATTTTGAAATTTTAGCAGAATCCTTAGATTTTTATCGTTATCTAGCATGATGCGTGGATCGTAAAGATGTCACGAGATAATCACTTTAATAAAAGGTCAATAGACTAAAAGCCTTTATAAAGCTGATAAGTAAATTCAATCGATTTCGCACCGAATGCTAAAGAGATGTAATAGGTTGGGGAATCTATTCACATTTGATATGCCATTCACATGATGATAGATAGATATCATGTTCCGATGCTTCGATTCGGTAATTTGTAGGACTTGCCATCATCGTGCATGGTGAACCACCGCATCGCTACCAGTGGAGGTATCAAAATGGGTTTAAAATCCATATTTTGACTCATATTTAATGGTGTGAGTCGTAAATGGGTTACCTTAAATTTTAAAAACAAGCTTAAGTAGGTTATAAATGGGTTACTTAACAATTTAATTGGTCTTAAATGTGTATTAAATAGGTTACGTAATAAGCTTAAATGAATTATAAACAAGTCATTTTTATTTTTTAAAAATTTTCTGACTTTTTTTTTTATAATTTTTTTATTTTTTATTTTATTTTTCCTTTAAAAAAAAAATCTTTCTTAGTTGGTGGCTATCATGCAGACAATTGGCAAACGGTCACAGACGAGGGACAAGCTCGTCGACCTTTGGCATTGGCGAGGGTCAAGCCTTGTCAATTTGGCGAGACTCGAGCTAGCTAGAGGTTAGCAAGCGCTAGGGGCTAGCGAGCTTGAGCTGGCAATCCGACCTCTAGCGAGGCTTGAGCTTGCCAGCATCAAGTAAGAGTTTAGCCTTGCTAGATCTGGAGAGGTGGAGCCTCGCCCGAGGCGGGCTCAGCTCGGCTAGATCCAACTTTGGTTGATTTTAAATTTTGAATATCTATATTGATGTACGATCACAAAAACTTCTCACAAGATTGCCTGGAAACTTGAGACTTAAAACTATAGATAGTTAGAGATGTCTCAAAAAAGTAAGCCGCCAACTACTTGTTATCTAAACAATTGTATATGTTTATTATTGAGTTTTTCTGTTTTTTTTTTTTAATCAAAAGAGAATCAATTACATAATTTCTACCGTCTCTTAATTATTTTCGTCCCTAATGAGCTATAATAATTATAGACTATATAAATGCTATTGAGTGTGATTTTATTTTTCACTTCATTTTAAGTTTTATTTTGATTTATTATAAAGTCACCACTCATTTTCTATGTTTTCATCAATTCATTACGACAATATGAATTAAAAATCTGCACTTACTTTGTTTCACGTGATTCCTTACACAATGGTCTTCGACATTCCACATATCTAACTTTGGTTGGTACGTTCCTTGATAATGTCAGAGTATGATATTCTCAAACATTATTAAAGTTATCTAACGTGCAATGCTCGTCATCTAATAAATCGTACAAAAAAAGAAACGCAACAGGAATATCGCTTTAGTACAAGTCTGAAATTCTCTAGACGAACGGCTTTTCAAAAAGCCATGTTGGAAATCTCGCATTTCATTCGCAAAGCCGAGGAAAATCTGTCCCCATTAACCTCACATAATTCTACAGTTCCTATTATTGAGACAAATGACGAGGCAAACATATTTATGTTTGGTGTAAATTCCACAAAATGTCAGATCAAGTTCATGTTGGACAAATGCCTAAAAAATTGGCAGAGACATAAGAATTACTGGTCAACCTAGAGTGACCCCCCTGAGAAGTATAGATATTTCAATATCATGACTAAAGTCTACATTAGACTTGGGAATCTATAATATTTATTGTCTGAAGGGGCCATGAGAACCACGAGATCCGATTTTAATAATAATTAAGTATGCACATAAATGATGTCCATAACTTGAAATTTATCAATCGAAGAAAAGGTAGAAAGAGATTTCTTCCATCTTGGAGGAAAGTATAGCTTTATCCAATGTTCAGCCTAACACTTTATCTTACTCTAAGTGGTCTTTCAACATGTGTAAAGGAGATGAAATCAGTCCCACCTACAAAAAATTGGGATTCGGAAGTGCCTAACTCTATCTCGATTACAATTTATGATCATGTCAACAAGTGGCCAGATTTTTGTTTATCATTCGTCATTTAATCTGATATCGCATCATCCGCGGCACAAATCAATTCTGAAAAGCTAATAAGTGTATATGGCGCCTAGAAATGGAGTCCTGAAATTTCAATGTCTTGAGGGACATTAACAAGCTACCTCTTTGCGTTGGTGGGTGTCCCATCCCTCGGTATCTCGAAGTTGATCCCGTAATTGGAACTCGAACCGGGTTCTTGGAGGAGATCGTTTTGGCGCCATGCATGTTGACCATTGTTGGGATATAATACGCGGAAACGACAGGATCTTACAATTTACGTCAACACGAAATCACCAGAGAAATAAATGAGAAAAATAAGGACACTAGAAATTTACATGATTCAGTTTGAGTATCGATACCTATGTCCACGGAAAGAGCCAGCAGTAAATAATCTACTATAATTAGAGAATTAGAGTTTACAATCACTCACACGCTCGAGTGTTTCCCACACCTAGATTTAACCTCAAACTTAAAATGTTTATCACTTAGATCACGGCATAAAATTATCGCGCGTTCAAGTCGTACGCCAAGAGGAAAAAAAAAATTCTCCAGCTTAGCTCCTCTCTCTCCGCGGCGTGCGGCTTCTCGCAGCTCGTACGTAGGCTTCGGCGGAATCCTTTTCTTCGTAGGGTTTTTCAGCCGCGCGCACGAGAAAGGACGTCTTCTGATATATATGTGTGCCCCCAAAAGTCAAATTCTTGACTTGGGCCCACCATCCACGTGCAGGCTTCGCCCTTTAATTCCATCGACGAGAAGGAAACTCGAGAAAATATTGGGTGGTCCGAGACCTCCACGTTAGCGTGGTCCCGGACCACTCACGCGGCGCCACGTGGAAGTGTGGGCCCCTTGCTGTCTCTCCTCCTCTTCTCTCCCACGTCGTTCCAATTCAAACCAACGCGCGGGCATTCTCTCTCCTCTTTGCTCCTTCTCCTCTCTCTCCTCTCTCTTCTCACTCTATCCCCTCTTTCCCGACCCGACGACTCTCTCCCAAATAGCGCTCGCTCTCCGACGACGACGGCCGCGCTCTCTCCGACGACGGCGACGCTCCCTGCCGACGACGGCCCGTCTCTCTACTCGCCGGCCTCTTCGCTCTCCGACGGCGGCCGCCCTCTCTTCGACGACGGCGACGCTCCCTCCCGACGACGGCCGTGCTCTCTTCGACGACGGCGACGCTCCCTCCTGACGACGGCCTCTCTCTCTACTCCACGGCCTCTTCGCTCTCCGACGACGGCGACTCTCCCTCCCGACTACGGCCCCTCTCTCTACTCGACGGCCTCCTCCTCCCGACCTCTTTGTTCCCGAATCGCGCTCTCTCCTGACGCTGGGCTTTCTCCCCGACGAGGGCCGCGCTCTCTCCGCTATGGTCAAAGCCGTCTCTCCCGAGAAGCCCTAAATCTGCGACAATCCCCGCTTCACTTCGTACGGGGCCAACGAGGTCCTTGGTCGGAACCGGTGAGTTGGTCCCTCTCGTGTCGATTTGATTCGTGGGGCTTTTCCGGCCGCCCGCCTCTGTTTTGGTCGGTCTAGCGGGTAGTGGAAATGGAGATTTCTGGGCTCTGCTCTTCTTTTGTTTTGCTGGGATCTATCTATCGGATGAAGGAGAGCTTGTTTGTTTTGAAGTTTGAGATATGTTGTAAAGGAGCGATTTTTCCGGCTGCCTCTGTTTTGGTCGTTCTAGTGGGTAGTGGAAATGGAGAGGATTTACTCGATCTTCTTTGTCTTACTGTTTGGGGGTAGTCCTGGGATCTATCTGAAGAATGAAGGAGAGCTTGTTGATTTGATGTTTGAGATTTGTTGTAAAGGAGCGATTTTTCCGGCTGCCTCTGTTTTGGTCGTTCTAGTGGGTAGTGGAAATGGAGAGGATTTACGGGCTTCTTCTTTGTCTTACTTGTTTGGGGGTAGTCCTGGGATCTATCTGAAGAATGAAGGAGAGCTTGTTGCTTTGATGTTTGAGATTTGTTGTAAAGGAGCGACTTTTCGCGGAGGGTACGTGTTAACTCGTTTGGTATGTGAGAGAATTTGAAGGATAGAAGGAATACGAGGGAAGAGATGTTGATTGGTGTACCGAGAGCGTGAAAATAGGGAGGTTTTATTGGTACATCATCAGTAATAATTTCAATTTGGGGTGTGGTCTTGTAATATAGATATAGCGTATTTAATAGGCAGACCAATAGAATACAGGATTACATTTCGCTTGTAGGACTCAAGGAAAGCTTTTCCGCAGTTACAAGCAAATTCATCATAACTACTCAGCAGTGAGCACATATCCTGTCACGTGAATATGTATCTATTTTTAGGGTGAATTGAATCAGCGATGCCCAACTTGTCCTTCTTTTCTCAGTTTTTACATGCTGCATCAAGAGGAAACTTTCTTTATGACGTTTTCTTCATCAGTATTTTGTTCTCTCTAGAGTAGAACATACTTTGATTTGCGATTGCTGTGTGTATATGGTTTTTGTTTTCTTGCGGCAACATTTTCAATTGTTGCCGTGACACAAAAGGAAATTGGAGGAAGAGGATGAAGCGCTTACTAAGTCAATAGTATTCCATATCGTTATTTAATTTCACAGCATTTTGCATCACTAACAGCCAAATTTTCTATTAATTAATAATATTACTTAAGAGTCTTTGTGACAAATGTATTCTGGTTGTAACTTCTGCAGAAATAGATCTTAGGTTCACATTGCTGTATTAAGGAGTGCTACAAGACCAGGAAGATCTTTGTTTCTGTATGTGTTTGCCTCTCTGTACTTGGGCTAACATTTTAGTCTGACAGTCATGGGTATTGAGTACACTAAGGATTGCAGTTGTGTCTGAAGAATCTATACTGGGTAAATGTGTTGATGCTAAGTGGCAACTGGGCAGGTTGAGTTGCGATAAACTGCTTATGATGTTAAATTAACAAATTGATCTTTGTTTTCTTGTGATAGGAAGCAAGATGCATGGCTTTTCTATTCATTTGGTTTAATTATGTTGTGCTGCTGATGCTTCCTGACCCTTTGCTATTGATTAAATAAGGTTTTGTCTTTTCTTCTTGTCAGCTCAATAAGCTTAGTGACACACAATGCCAGCCGGAGTCACAGTTGAAGTTCATCATAGAGGCCTGGCAACAGGTTTTATTACTTAATTCAACTTAAATATGATTTATGTGATTTTCAGTTTGGAATGTAAATACATCTGTTATATAGGTTAAAATCTAATGGAGTGTTTTTGATTTATTATCCTGACCTGCTTCTATGAAACTAAATTAGGCTCCTTTGATGTTTGCAGATAGTTGAGTGTAGACGAGTGCTCAAGTGGACATATGCATATGGTTATTATCTACCAGAATATGATCATGCTAAGAAACAATTTTTTGAGTATTTGCAAGGTTTGTATTGGAGAGTAGGATTGTGGATAGACAATGGCCATGCATATCCTTCTTGTTTTCCTATTTACTTACATGAATCACGCTTCTTTACCAGGTGAGGCAGAGTTCGGATTGGAAAGGCTTCATCAGTGTGCAAAGAAGGAACTTCACCAGTTCCTTAGTGATGAGAATCCTTCCAGTAACTTTAATGACTTCCGCACCAAGTTAGCTGGACTTACCAGGTATCTTCTTGTCAGATTCAATTTTCATAATTAGTCGAGTAAAATATGTCTGGTACAAATTACAATTGTGTACAGTCAATTTTATTTAGACTTGAGTCCCTAGATATCCATCTATGAAATGGGAAATAGTTAGGCTACGATTAAAAAAAAAAGTGTCTCGTAAAGGAGGGGGGATAAGCATTATGTCATATAGGCAAATGCCTGCCCATTTTTATTCTGAATAGCACATGAAAATACTAATATTGGATTGGTGATTACATTCTTTCGCCAAAAAATGTGCTTTATCGTTTCTGGAGAGAGCATGATATGTACCAATGAGCAGCTTCTTCCTGATAAATTAGTGTATGTAATATTCCTGCGGAATCTTCTTTTTGGCTTCATATATTATGTGAAAAAGTTCTGGCAAAGCTCATGACTCATCCTGAGAATAGCATTCCTATTTCTAATCCTGCTCTTTATTGTCAAGCTTTCAAAGTTTACTTTATGGAATAATATTGACTCTGCAGTTTATTGTTAACTTAAAAGCTGATTCGAGCCAAAAGCATTCTCACTAGTTCTTTTGACTGGATTTTTATGCTAAAAAGATTGTTGATTCGAAAGTCAAACCTGGACAGTGGACTTACCAAGAATATGATCTTCCAGTGCATATGGCATTGGTTGGTTGTTATAAGGCTGTTGGACCGTTACTTGTTTATTTATTTAAGTTCATAGAGTATTAGTGGGAAACAATAATTCTTGGAGCTGTTTTTCCATCACAAACACATCTCTCCTTTTATTAAAAGATTGGTGGCCCTCTCTACTTCAGCTGCAATGTAGTTTACATAGACACTTTTCTTAATAGCCTCTGTTGTGACTTCCAGAAGTAGCACCCATGTGTGCACATAGACATGCATTTTGACTTTCTTACATCTGTTTTTGTTGCTACAGTGTGACCAGAAACTACTTTGACAACCTCGTGAGAGCATTGGAGAATGGGCTATCAGACGTGGATTCCCATGGTGGTTGCAGCAGGGCAGCGAGCTCTGAGAATGGAGGGAGCAGCAAGGCAAGTAGAGGTGGTGGAAGGGGAAAAGGAACTACCAGCACTCGAGCTGGTTCCAGCCAAACCGACGTATGTTAATGTTAAATCTGCAACCACTTGCCAGATGTGCCAGCATTGCAAATGAGGGCAGTGACGGGAAAATTTACAAAGGATGGTTTTCTCCAGAAACACGACTTTCATGGACAAGGAACCAGTTCAAGCGCATGCGCAGTGTCCTATAAAAGGATTATTGGTATGAATCGTTCAAGTTCCCAGTGACATATCGATTATTAGGAGGCTTAACTGTTGGTGTGGTGTGCTGACTGATTCAAGCACGAGCAGCAGAAGCTTTCAGCCTGTGTTTACTCTTGTTGTGTGTTGATGGTGGCGGCCTATAATGCCGGCCCATGTATATAGGCTATAGGGTTTCATTGTCGGTACCGTACTAATTTGGCAAAGATAAAGAAATAGTGACTGTCACCAATCATTTAATATTTCATCTATTTGCTGCTGGAAGAGGCAAATGTACTCCGTTTGTCTTATATTTTGCATATTACTTTGTCTATTGGAGCTCATCTGATCCTTATTTTGAAAGGAATTACTCCGGAGTTTGTATTCTGTTGGATGTGTGGGGGCGCTCTAACTCGGACGGTTCGAAAACCGAAAGGATGATTCTGCTTGTGTATGATGTGCTTCAAACAGAGAATTTTTCTGAAGTATAATATGAACGTGCACAATCAACACGAACACATGGGTTCAGTCATTTATTACATGAAAAAGCAATGTACGTTTAATGGGAACATGACACGTTTGTGGACAACAGCAATAGCTGCTTTGAAGCTTGGATGGGTCTCTTATGAGCTTTATTTGAATGTCGCGAAGCATAAACGGCTATATATCTTAATTTTAATAGATTCCTAGTATTGATGGATGAGCTCAATTTGTTTAGTTTATTTGCAATATTCAAGTTACGATTTGAAATTTTGATTTATATGAGTAAATATCTAATGCTTCGTTTGGTCAAGAGGTGAATTATGATCTATGGAGGGGCTCGAGGTGAATTCACTTCATGAAATTAACAAATGTGGCTGAGTTTTACGATATATCCTGTATTCTGTATTCAAACTTGCGACAATTTCACTTGATATGAGCTAGAAGATCTAGTATCCTATGATGTGAGATTTGCAAGTTAATATGCGACTATACGATGACATCGCTTTGCATTTAACACCCAAAACCATATGCTCATGGAGATTGTCAGGTTGCTGCAATATGGGCCTTCAAATTCCTTAAGTTGATTAGGATAGGCATTGCAAACCAACTCTGATTAGTAGTTTCAATTGATTTTCCCTTTAATTACGGAAGATAAAAACATAAAAAGAGAATTCAAATGCCAAGCGGCATAGGAATCTGACTATTTAGACCCCATGTATTCAAAATTTTCACAGCATTTATGTCACTGCAGTAGCAAACCAATGCAATGATTTTGTATAATGCCTCCTTCCCAATACCCTTTTGATGAAACTTCGATTTTGTTTCTTCTCGATTCATCTGGATCAGATTAAGAAGCCATGGGTGGAACATCTTTTAGCCTCTGAGGGAAGTGGAACATCTTTTAGCCTCTGAGGGAAGAATGCCTCCTTCCCAATGCCCGTTCAGCATCGCTCTCGAGTACTAGCGTGAAGCCATTTTCCAGTCCATGCTTGTTTTCATCATGGCCTTGAATTCAACATAATTGATCTGACCATCCTGAAATACATCCACCACAGAATGAGGACTCTATTTCGTATATGAACAAGATTACATAGATTCCAAATTGCAAGTTGTTCTAGTTATGTATTACCTTCTCTAGATTAGCATTGAAAATGATGTCTTCAATAAAATTTTCGTTGTTTGGACCAAGATTGTCATCTATCAAAGCGTCTTTCAACTCATCAAATTCAATATATCCGCTCCGTTTCTTGTCAAAGAATTCAAAAGCTCGAGTAAGGTGGTCATCGCTACCAATCCTTCTCAAGTGGACTGACATAGTCACAAACTCCTGACAGTTCAGCGTTCCACTTCCATCTTCATCAGCCTGTTCTCACATAAGATGGAGTTCTATTTTTAGATGCTAATACAAGAAATTGTGACTCATCAAATTATCAGAAATCCACTTGATTTTGCAAGAAGTTCTATCAATTATGTGAAATGGTGATACAACCTCATGATCAAATCTTTGACTAACTGATGAAAAACATAGTTCCGTATTATGTAATCCGTCCTTAATCTTCCAAATGCCTTGCAATTTAAGCAAAATCATGCACTTCACAGCATACAATGCGTTGACATGGAAGAAGAAAACATAAACCATGTCAAAAACAAAATGTGCTAAGCTGTTGAATAGGTGATCTTACTGCAGCCATCAGCATCTGCACATCAGGATCAGCAACTTGCTGTCCATATTTGTGCGGGCCATGTTTCAACTCTTCAAATGTCAGATCTCCATTTTTATCGGTGTCCATCACGTGGAACATCTCTTTGATATGATCCACTTGCTCATCAGCCAAATTGTCTGCTACTACCTACATTAACAATGAGGGAAACACGATTCGAGTTTAACTTTGCACTAAGAACGGCACCGAAATCCAACAAGGCAATATTCAAGGACTAACTCTGAGAACTTTCTTCTTGAACTTATTCATCAAAGAGAATTGCTTTATCCTTGTCTGGACATTTTGTCCTAGTGAAACGTTGGGAGCCCTGTCCACATTCTGTATCCACTTATGCTCTGCAAAAGTCAATTAAAAATACAACCTTAAAACTATTTGTCACAAGGACCACCTTACGAGCACCTTCTGGCGTGGGTTCAAATATCTTTGCCTGAAGATCTGTAGGCAAATTAGCATATATTGGGCATATAATGAGTTCGGCAATTTTGGAGCCAAAACCCCTTACATATGCTTCAAAAGCTCTTCCGATGCTTCAATTTCCTCTTGACTGATAAGAAAAATCAAAATATCGCCACATGGTTGCTGCACATGTATTTGAAGAGCAGTAACGATAGCTGCATCCAAGTAATCTGCTTCAGGTGCACTGGTGTGAAGAATTTCAACTGGATACCGCCTTCCTGGATATCTAAATATCAGGGTGGAGTGAAAAAAATCACTGAACTTGTCCACATCTAGTTTGGCACTTGAAATAAGCAACTTCATATCAAGCCTAGAGCAAGCAATATCCTATAAGGCGACAACCATAGAAGTCAGAAACTAATAAAAAGGTAACTTAGACATCAGGCCTCAAGCCGGGTTGAATTCTTAGAAAGCTAATTTAGCAGCAAGCTAGAGATTAGGACTCCTTCTGCCTAACTCAAGTAATGCCACAAAAAATTACCATTCACAATCGTGAACTCATTTCATTTCTAATGTGTTTGCTTTATCTAAAAAGAAATCGGGATGTGTTATTGCACATCACATGTAAATATAGACTTCCCTCAACTTCGCATCTCAAAAGTTAACATTGAAAGATGGATACTTTTGAATTGGCTTTTTCAATGGTCTTATGAAAACCAATGACCTTTAAACCCATTCAGAAGAGTCTACACCATGGAAAATGTCACAACCTAAAAAGATATAAGGAGCGGCCATCATCCAAGCAAGGAGACAGTATGGGAATAATCAATAATAAGGAGTCATATATACCGCATCACTTTGTTCAAGAAGACTTGGAGGGCCTCCCTTAGAAGGCTTCCAAACCAATTCCACCAATTCAAGCACTCCAGCAGACCAAAGTGGTGTCTCGTGGAAAACTTTATCAACATTTCCTTGCGACAATTCGTTTGTAGTTTTGGAGTGCCTCACTTTTCTAACAATATCTAGAAGGATGGCTACCTACACAAGTTGTAGGCAATCAGGTCACATTATGCATCCTTCCATGTAAAGAAAAAATACCCTTATGTCATTTAAGCAGGCTTTAATGCAGTTACCATAAAGGAAGAGTTGCAATTTGTAATCAAGAGCGATGAGCTGTTTAGTGATGCAAGAGCAGAGGATCTTAAGTCAAAAACACTAACCCTTTCCAGTACATCAAAAGCTTTCTTCCTTAGCACGGCATCCAATGTGTACATGATGACGTTCTCAATCCCCTATATTTTGCACTTTAATGATAAGAAGAATATACAAATTAAATGGCATAAAATCAAAATCTTTCACTATAATACCTGCAAGGCAGCAAAATGGCTAGGAACAGATTATGTGAAATCTAGAGTTTCACTCTCACTCTCTGTGAGATATCTCCTTCTGTGGTGCAAAGCAAGAAGTCAATGGCATGTTTCTTTAATCTCCAAGGTAGAGTAGTTGAACAGAACATGCCTTAGCATGCCAATTGCTTGCCACCTTCTGGTTTGACTATCCCGAATTTTATTCTTTACAGCAGTTAAATCCTCCTCAGCATTATGAGCAACAGTTGGTTTGACTACCATCAGTTATGGTGCTGGTCATCATGTCAATAGCAGACCCTGTTATCAAGCCAATGTAAGATAAACAGCAACATCTCAAGAAGTGTGAAAGTTCAATCACAAGGCGGCAGCTAAACCAGAATCTTAAAATCGAAACAAGGTAAGATCAGCGAAACCAGAATCTTGTGAACCCTTCAAGTTATGAGCAATGCGATCAGCCATGTAAAGTAATCCTTCGCATTGCACAAGGCGGCAGCTAAATTGGGGAGTGAGACTGGAGGAGATTTTGGTCGGAGGTGGCAAAGGCAAAGGCGGCAGCGTGGTTAATTGGATGAAAAGAGAGAAAATATTCTGATTGGTCTGCCTATTAAATACGCTATATCTATATTACAAGACCACACCCCAAATTGAAATTATTACTGATGATGTACCAATAAAACCTCCCTATTTTCACGCTCTCTGGTACACCAATCAACATCTCTTCCCTCGTATTCCTTCTATCCTTCAAATTCTCTCACATACCAAACGAGTTAACACGTACCCTCCGCGAAAAGTCGCTCCTTTACAACAAATCTCAAACATCAAAGCAACAAGCTCTCCTTCATTCTTCAGATAGATCCCAGGACTACCCCCAAACAGTAAGACAAAGAAGATCAAAGCCCAGAAATCCTCTCCATTTCCACTACCCACTAGAACGACCAAAACAGAGGCAGCCGGAAAAATCGCTCCTTTACAACATATCTCAAACTTCAAAACAAACAAGCTCTCCTTCATCCGACAGATAGATCCCAGCAAAACAAAAGAAGAGCAGAGCCCAGAAATCTCCATTTCCACTACCCGCTAGACCGACCAAAACAGAGGCAGGCGGCCGGGAAAAGCCCCACGAATCAAATCGACACGAGAGGGACCAACTCACCAGTTCCGACCAAGGACCTCGTTGGCCCTGTACGAAGTGAAACGGGGATTGTCGCAGATTTAGGGCTTCTCGGGAGAGACGGCTTTGACCATAGCGGAGAGAGCGCGGCCCTCGTCGGGGCGAAAGCCCAGCGTCAGGAGAGAGCGCGATTCGGGAACAAAGAGGTCGGGAGGAGGAGGCCGTCGAGTAGAGAGAGGGGCCGTAGTCGGGAGGGAGAGTCGCCGTCGTCGGAGGGCGAAGAGGCCGTGGAGTAGAGAGAGAGGCCGTCGTCAGGAGGGGGAGCGTCGCCGTCGTCGAAGAGAGCACGGCCGTCGTCGGGAGGGAGCGTCGCCGTCGTCGAAGAGAGGGCGGCCGCCGTCGGAGAGCGAAGAGGCCGGCGAGTAGAGAGACGGGCCGTCGTCGGCAGGGAGCGTCGCCGTCGTCGGAGAGAGCGCGGCCGTCGTCGTCGGAGAGCGAGCGCTATTTGGGAGAGAGTCGTCGGGTCAGGAAAGAGGGGATAGAGTGAGAAGAGAGAGGAGAGAGAGGAGAAGGAGCAAAGAGGAGAGAGAATGCCCGCGCGTTGGTTTGAATTGGAACGACGTGGGAGAGAAGAGGAGGAGAGACAGCAAGGGGCCCATACTTCCACGTGGCGCCGCGTGAGTGGTCCGGGACCACGCTGACGTGGAGGTCCCGGACCACCCAATATTTTCTCGGAATATGTGTGTGCGCCCAAAACTTTTGGGCCCCACCACCTTTATCTTTTAGAGCTTCACATGCAGGGAACTTCTTCCTTCGCCAAAGGAGTTGTGCGTGTGTGCCCAGAGTCAAAGGGCCCCCACAAACCGATTGCCTTTTTCGGATTATGCAGCAAAGAAGAAAACTTTTTCCCTATTTTATTTTATTTTATATTTCCTCTTTTAGCCCAGCAAATCGTGTTTTATAAATGCTCAAACTCGAGACATAATTTAACATGATCATTGGTAGCCACCGACGTTTGCCCCAAATAAGTTTTGCTTAACATGCCTCTTATCCCGCTGGCCTGACGGCCTAACATGGTACCTAGACCTCATTTTGGTACTTTAGTTCCCTTCTTTGAGTAGATTGCTTTCGCAATTGCCTTCTCCTCCGGGAATTTGAGATTTGCGGTGCTTATGACATAAGTTTGAGCAGCTTTCCTCCATTCAGAAGTTACCAGATCTCTGGCCTAGACTGTCTTCTTTAAGTATCGAATAGGGCCTTCCGCCTATTTCAATGGCCTAGAAGATAGCCACTTCCGCGGCTTGCTCTGCAGACCCTGGTTTAGAAGTTTCAGAGGCTGAGTGAAAGTTTTCAGGTTTCGGTTGTCCATCAGCACTTGGCCCCAGCAAAAGAAGCCTAAATGAGATATTGCTCAATTTATCTGGTCACACTGCCCACATACTCTGTTGATGTTATAATCCTAAACGATGGATATGCATTGCCGGCACAAAGCTATTTGATTCCGGCATTCTACTAGGGGAATGTCCCTCGACCAAGGGTGTCCACGTGACCAGTGGTCTGAATCCGAGATGCCATCGTCTTTGGTGGGAACGATAAATATATGACTTGTTGCAGCCTAATCCGTTGCCTGTTGCCACCAAGTAAACCCTCGACTACATTCTCGAACCATGCCAACTTTGGTTGTGCTTTTGTGGACTCCTGAAGGGCAATCTTGCGAAGGGTGACTCCTTAGGTTAGGCTATCCCTTGGTGGGAGTTTGCATGACTATCACGCCCATCTGGAATTTGTCCTCGATGCCGCGACTTCCATCGACCTGCGCATCAGGCCCAATCTGCACGATACTTTCTTCTCTCGGGGTGAGGTCATACGATGTTATTGCCATGCGCTCGTGCCTGAGAAAAATCCCTTAAAAGTAAGCCGCGCGCTGATCAGTTGCTTGAGAAAGAAGCCTAATGCCATCTGCACAGGGTCGACAGTCCTGCATCTTCTTGGAATAGCCCCCAGGAGATGATGATTCAAGATCAGATCAGCCTCAATGCGGGCCATGGGATCGACAGCTAGTCATTGTTCTACAATGATATGTGATATGCTAGCTCCTTTAATCGATATATGTCGAACAGATCTGCTTGAAGAGCCTGATCGAAGAGATCCTTGTCTACTTTCACTGTTTCTTTCTTTTTCTAGAAATCTCCTCCAATCAAATCCGCTCGTTATTGTTTTACAACATACTAGGATGAAATAGAGTTCCCTGCTACTATATTGCAAACAAGTTGGTAATTGTCAAATGCCATGTCGGTAATCGCGTGTTAGTAACTTTCAGCGGGTTAAAACAAATATCAAAGTTTCTTTATTCCTAAAATTTACCAACTATTCTAATAATCTACCAACATTTATTTTTGTGACTTACCAATGATTTGAAATTATTAAATCTTAATTTGATTGATGTACCAACATTCAGTTATCAACGTTCTTTTAGAAACCGATTCCTTTGTCATTTACTTGTGACTACCAATGCTTTCGAAGCACCAACTTTATTTAAAAATTTCCCGCCTAAGTTTCATTGACATATCACCATTCATCACATTAACAGAGTGCACCACATCAGCAATGGGCTACAAGCCGAGCCAGGCTGGCCGGCAGTCACCCCAACCCAACACCCCATGCATTAGATCAATTAGGGATTAGATTGATTAGATTAAGATATTGATTCGATTGTAAAAATATTTCTTTTCCTTTTATTCATGTATTTTCTATATTATAATTATAGTGTAATGTACATTGAATGAAGCATAGAGAAAATACAGAAAATTCCCCAAAAGCTTTACGATCTCTTCTTTCCTTCTGTCTGTTCTTCGCTTCTCTACGTCTTCTAACATGGTATCAGAGCTAGGCTCTTGATTCCGCTTCCGCATACATTGATTGCCTATCGCAGCTTCCTGATCTGCAAAACTAGATCAAAGCAGAGAAGGAATCAAAATTTTTATTAGAGAAGAAAGAAGCAAAGGAGGTTACTCACCATGAATCAACCAGAGAATTCGTCTTCTGGCGTGGATACACAATTGACAGGAGAGGCTACATCTGCACAACAAATACAAACCACAATTCCGACAATCCAACAACAAACCCAAATTCAAAGTCTACCATGGCAGTATTACCCGGCTCAGTCGAACATGGGGCTGCCCGTCTCCGGGCATCCTTACCAATGGGTACCATATCCATGGTACGTTGGGCCAGGCCCACATACATCATCGCCGGGGACTAGGAGCAACCCCCAGCCCGACGGGAGTTCGCCGACCATGAATGGGGCAAACTTAGCCGTTGGTTCAGAACAAGTGAGCGGGTCTGGTGAACCGGGTTTAGGGTCAAATCCCTACCCGGGCATTTCCAATGCGGGTCATGGGTTCGGATTTAGTGGATCGGGTACAGGGGCGAACCCCTACCCGAATTTTCCACCAGGTTTTCTTCCGTTTCCGATCGCTGTCGTCACCGGCCGATTGAAACCTGGCGACCCTTTGTACGTATCAACTGCCGACAGTCCAGAACTGAAATTGATCAGTTTACAACTAACCGGGTCGGAGAATTATTCCAAATGGTCGCAAGATTTCCGGCGAGCCCTTGTGACGAAGGACAAAGACGGATTTCTCAACGGAACAATACCCATATCGTCGGACAAGCGGCTGGCCAGGCACTGGAGAAAATGCAACCACCTCATCCGAACGTGGATCGGCAATTGTATTTCTCTAGAGGTGGCCGTCGGGCTTCCTCCGACGGAAGATTCAAAAAAGATGTGGGATAGCATCAAAGAGATGTATGGGAAACTAGATCGAGCCAAGATCTTTTCTCTCATGTAGGAATTAAGCGAGTTAAAGCAGGGGAATATGATTGTCACGGCCTGCTACAACAAATTGTCATCTCTCTAGAACCAACTCGAAGCAACGGAGGAGAAGCTCGAGGGACTAGCAAAGACGCTCCGACAGTACAGATCTATGAAGGAGAGGGAGAAGGCGACACGATTCCTTTTGATTTTGAATGAGAATTACCTAACCTTTCGTTCTCAGATCTTGGCGATGGATCCGATGCCTCCCCTCGGACGAATCTTCCAACCGGCCGTTCAAGAGGAAAGCCAGAGGCTCGCGGTTTCGGAGCAAACGCGAGGAAGCGACAGCGTCGCCCTCGCGATGCGCGGCGTTCGGCGAGACTAGGGAAAAACCCGAGCCCAAGAGAGAGAGAATCGCGAAGGGGGCTAGGGTTGCAAGGAGGGTTCGAACGTCCCTTTAAAAGAGAAGGGACGAACGGCCCAGATCTTCCGCCGAAATCTGACGGTGCACAGGGGCCCTATCAGCTCGTTGAATCGGACGGTGGACGTTATCCCTTGATGAAGGGATCCGACGGTCAGATCTATTCTCCGTTAAAAGGATCGGATGGTCATGATTATTCCTCATCAAGAGGATCGGACGGTCAGGTTTTTTCCGCATCTTTGAAGAATTTTGGTCAAAATTCAAAGAGGAGAGGTAAATTATATTGTGAATATTGCAAGCGCCCACATCATACCATAGATAATTGTTGGAACTTGCATGGTAAGCCAGGAGAAAAAGTAAAGAAAAAAGAATTTGTTGCAGCCTACCAGGTTACTGAACCAACCGGTCTGAATTATGATCAACCTATTACAAATGGGCAATATCAGCAGCTGATGCAGGCTTTGCAAAAGGTCGATGTTAGGAATAAAGGAGCGAGTTTTTCAGGTATTTCTCATTGCCTGATAAATTCTATTTCAAGAAAGGCTTGGATAATTGATTCAGGGGCAAGCGATTATATTGTTTGTGATAAGGGATTTTTTTCCAATATGCACAAGAAATTAGATACACCTATTTCTGTGCAATTGCCAAACGGGAACATTACTCATGTCACTATGACAGGGACTGTCCAATTGAGTCATCAAATTACCCTTCAAAATGTTCTTTATATCCCACAATTCCAATTCAATCTCATTTCTGTCTCCAAAGTCTGCAGAGAAAATTCATGTCAAATATTCTTCGATTCTGACACGTGTTTTTTTCAGGCCCGTTTGACTGGCAAACTGATGGGCTTGGGTAGTCTTTCTGAAGGGCTTTATTTTTGGATCAGTTATTCTAGTCATTCTGATTTATCTTCCTTGAATAAAAAATCATTGTGTAATCTGTCTACCAATGATAAGAGTTTTCTTATGCATTCACGAATGGGTCATAGTGCATTCTTTCCTTACTCTAAATGTGAAATATGCCCACTTGCAAAACAATCTCGAACTCCTTTTCCTTTCAGTACAACACGTTCCACTGAAATTTTTTCTCTGATTCATATGGATGTGTGGGGACCCTATCACACCCCACATCGGGATGGTTCACGTTATTTTCTCACAATTGTGGATGATTACTCTCGTGCCACGTGGCTATTCCTGATGCAGTCGAAAGCACAAGTTTTTTCTCATATAAGGATGTTTTTGGTCCTGACCAAAAATCAGTTTGGAAGGTCGATTCAAAGGATTCGCACTGACAATGGGACAGAATTTTTTAATAATGATTGCCGTTCACTTTTTCTGTCTCATGGCATTCTTCATGAAAGCTCCTGTATTTATACTCCACAACAGAATGGGGTAGTAGAGCGAAAACATTGGCATCTCTTGGAAGTCACCAGAGCATTGAAATTTCAGGGATCTATCCCAGAAAATTATTGGGGAGATTGTGTTCTCACTGCAGCTTATTTGATCAATCGAATGCCAACGCGGATACTGGATGGCAAATTGCCTTTCGAATTGCTTTATGAAAAGAGGCCAACCTTAGATGATCTGAGGGTCTTCGGCTGCTTATGTTATGCTACAGTAATGGGGCCTCGGGACAAAATGAGTCCTCATGCTAGGAGATGCATATTCATGGGATATCCAAATCTGCAAAACGGATATCGTGTTCTTGACATAAGAACAGGAGATTTTTTTATTAGTCGAGATGCTGTTTTTCATGAAAATATCTTTCCTTTCCGTGAAAGCTCATCTTTTCAAGACGACTTGAATGCTCCAACGAGTTCCCACCGAATTTTAGATGAAGAAGAAGCATCCCCTTGTTTTATTATCACAACGCCACCAGGAGCAGATCTTCCTCCCACTTTGCCTAACTCTCCTCCAGAAGAATTTCTGGATAATGCTCCTGAAGACATCACCAATATGGAAGATACTCCTGAGATACATGTAGAGGGACAATCTTCATTTCCAGCACCGACAGCTTATCCATGTCGCTCAGGACGAGCCACAAGATCGCCAACCTGGACCAAAGATTATGTTTGTGCTTCACTTAACTCACCAGGTATTCGCTATCCAATATCTTCTTACGTATGCTTTGATAAGCTTTCGTCAGATCATAGATGTTGCATTAGCCGTATTTCCGATGAGAAAGAACCCTCTAGTTATGATGAAGCATCTAGAGATCCACGGTGGCAACAGACCATGGCAGCAGAGCTACAAGCATTGACTGATAACCACACATGGGAATTAGTCACTCTTCCTCAAAACAGAAAATCCATAGGATGTAAATGGGTGTATAAAATCAAATATCAATCTGACAGTTCTATTGAGCGTTACAAGGCTAGGTTGGTGGCTAAAGGATATACACAACGGGAAGGTTTCGATTATCACGAGACTTTTTCTCCTGTTGCTAAGGACGTCACAGTTCGTTCTTTTTTATCAGTTGCAGCTGTTCATAATTGGTCTTTGCATCAGATGGATGTTCACAACGCCTTTCTTCATGGCGATTTAGATGAGGAGATCTATATGGATATTCTCTCAGGGTTTACGAAGACAGGGGGAGAATAAGGTATGTCGTCTCCGCAAATCCCTTTATGGATTAAAACAAGCTTCAAGGCAATGGTATGCAAAGTTTGCGAATGCTCTCACAACTGCAGGCTTCAAGCAATCCAAGTATGATTACGCCCTGTTCACATGGACTAAAGGTATGTCATCTATCTACTTGATGATATATGTTGATGATATTCTCATCATGGGCAATGATGAAACTGCAATAGGGAGTCTTAAGAAATATTTGCATGCTACATTCCATATAAAGGACCTGGGAGCACCAAAATACTTCCTTGGTATTGGGATTGCTCGATCCGACCAAGGATTTCTCTCAGTCAGCGGAAGTTTGTATTGGAGATCATTTCAGAAGCTGGACCATCAGGATGCAAGCCGGTAGTTATTCCTATCGAGCAAAACACCAAGTTAACCACAACGGATTTTCTTGGAGGGACATCTCGGAATGATGATCCTATACTCAAAGATCTGACAAGTTATCAGAAGCTCGTTGGAAAACTCATATATCTAACTATGACCAGACCTGATATTTCATATGCCGTGCAAACTCTCAGTCAATTTATGCACAGCCCGAAAGAGTCTCACATGAATGCTGCCTTGAAAGTTGTGAAATATCTAAAGAAATGCCCAGGACTCGGGATACTTCTGTCTAGAAGGTGTAATATGGAATTGGCGGGATACTGTGATGCAGATTATACAACCTGCCCAATGAGTCGAAGATCAATTACTGGCTTTTGTATTAAATTCGGGGAATCTCTTTTTTCATGGAAGACCAAGAAACAGGCGACGGTCTCCCTATCTTCAGCTGAAGCAGAATATCGGGCCATGGCGAAAACTACATGTGAAATTGTGTGGCTGCGGGGGTTACTTGGAGATCTTGGGATAAGGCTAAGAGGACCAACGAAGCTATTTTGCGACAATGATGCGGCCCTCAAACTTGCAACAAATCCCGTGATGCATGAAAGAACGAAACATATAGAGGTGGACTGCCACTTCACACGAGAGAAGATTCAAGAGGGAATCATCGAGACAAGAGGAATTGGAACCGCAGAACAACTTGCCGACATCTTCACCAAACCTCTATGTCAAAGACAGCATGCATATCTTCTAAGCAAGCTAGGAGTCTTGGATATCTACAAGCCACCAGCTTGAGGGGGAGTGTTGGAAGATATGCAGGATCTATTTTTGGTTATGATCATGCATTAGATCAATTAGGGATTAGATTGATTAGATTAAGATATTGATTCGATTGTAAAAATATTTCTTTTCCTTTTATTCATGTATCTTCTGTATTATAATTACAATGTAATGTACATTGAATGAAGCATAGAGAAAATACAGAAAATTCCCCAAAAGCTTTACGATCTCTTCTTTCCTTCTGTCTATTCTTCGCTTCTCTACGTCTTCTGACACGAAGCATGCCAAAGTTTCGCTCCTTGAGCCTGTTCAGAGAGAATGAGTACTTCACCGTGTCCCCGCTAGATTCAAGCCCGAAGTTCCTTGTCTGATCGGACATAGCAGTGTAAAAGTTGTAGCAATATGTGCCTTGCTCGGCGTTATGCTCGATGACGCACCCCAAGAACTTAACTGCCTTGCTCCTGATGTTCACTTAGGTCGGGACACCCTGCGATAGGTCGCCGCCCGTCCTCCTTGGGGCATCCCCAAGCAGGAACAGCCACTATCTTTATGATCACTTTAAATAAAATTCGACACTTAAGGGGTTATATGCTAACTAGACACGCCAGTGAGCCACATAAGACTTAGAAAATAATAAAAGGGAAAAGTGCCAAAAAAGTCATAAACCTTTTGTCTTTGTGCCGATTTAGTTCTAAACCTTTTTTGGTGTCGATTTAGTCCTAAACCTTTTTTACGTTGTGCCAATTCAGTCCTTTCCGGCCAATTTTGGCCGGATTTTGCTGATTGGACGCCGGCCGGCTGACGTGGCTTGATCGGCGCTGATGTTAACAATTTTTAATAATATTTTAATATTTTTGATTTTATTATTTTATTATTTTTTTCTTATCCTCTTCTTCCTCTAGCTGGTTGCCGGGACCTCGACCACCAGCCAGAGGCGACGGCCAATGAGGTCGAGGTGGACCTTGCCAGATCCGGAGAGGGCGAGCCTCGCCCGCCTGGCACGAGGCCGTCCTCGAGGCTTAGGCGGCAAGGCTCGCCCTCGTCGGATCTGGCGAGGGTCGAGCCTTGCCCATGGCCGGCGAGGGCGAGCCCCGCCAGCTGGGCGCGAGGCCAGCTGAACCCCCCATGCATCGCCACAGCGAACTCCTCCGTCACATTCCCCATCGTCACCTCAGTTCGCTTCACTGCTGCCACCACTGTCTCCCAATAGTGACATGCCTCCTTGCGCCGAGCTGGTGGGGCTCGCCCTTGTCGGCCATGGGCGAGGTCGAGCCTCGCCGGATCTAGCGAGGGCGAGCCTCGCCACCTAGGCCTCGAGGGCGGCCTCGCCGGCCATGGGTGAGGCTCAACCCTCGCCAAATCTAGTGAGGCCACCCTCGCGGCCACTGGCGAGGTGGTCGGTCGCCAAGGTTCGGCGACCGGCTGGAGGAAGAAGAGGAGAAGAAAAAAAGAAAAATTAAAAATTAAAAAAATTAAAAATTATTAAAAATTGTCCACGTCGGCGCTTAACAGGCCACGTCAGCCAGTCGGCGTCCAGTCAGCAAAATCCAGCCAAAATTGGCCGGAAATGACTGAATTGGCACAATGTAAAAAGGTTTAAGACTAAATCGGCACCAAAAAAAGGTTTAGGACTAAATCGACACAAAGACAAAAGATTTAGGACTTTTTCGACACTTTTCCCGATAATAAAATATAGTCATGTCGAATTTCCAGCAATTCAGACCGAAGTTATCACTTAAATGATCTTTTTTTTTTTTTTTAAAGTAACACTTAAGTAATCTGAAAAAAAAAAAAAAACTTTTAACACTAAAGTGAGCGCCCTACATAACTTCTGGCACTTCTAGTGTACTTCTCCCTACTCCTAAAATACCTAACGAGTTTGCCAAACAAAGTAAAAGCATGAAGGGTTCTATCTCACTAAGTCAAATTCAAGCTTCTTTTAAGGTTAGGCTTACTAATAACACCAAAAAAAAAAAAAAAAAACAGAGCGAGAGAGCTACGAACTAACATGATATGGAAAATGCTCAAGTAAACCCCACAATGTTGTTGAACTCGAACGAGAATAAAACCAAAAAGGCATGAGAAAAGATTAAGAAAAAGCAAAGATGAGAGAAGAATAGAGACACCTGGTCATGGTAGAGGTTTTCGTTGAGAATGTCGTGAAGAGACCAAGAGAAGACAATATCAGTCAGGGCATTGGGATTGTCTCTTCTCCACTTGCTGCGCCAACCACCCTCGGCTTTCTCCATGCGCAACACTGTTTGTGCTCGCTCTTAAGTCCACCTGGACCACGTACCAAAACACCAAGGAGAAACCACTCTTTAAGGTTTCACGAAACTCGCAAGGCCAAA
The DNA here is from genome assembly GCA_014182715.1 of Eucalyptus cloeziana. NCBI lineage: Eukaryota > Viridiplantae > Streptophyta > Magnoliopsida > Myrtales > Myrtaceae > Eucalyptus > Eucalyptus cloeziana. Next base: position 25,140,112 of record CM024640.1, read on the forward strand.
AAAAAGGGCACGTTTCAATAGCTAGCAAAAGATTCCCAGAATTATCACTTTTTCTGTGTCATTTCTTCCTTCAACTGGGAAATTCCATTCGTGGGGACAACGCGAACCGAATAGGACGATAATCAGGCGAAGTCGATGCATGGAGATGATCGGAATTCGACCAGTGGAGTGTTTCGATTCAGTTGCAACTCGTGTGCTGGTTATGCTTTTTCTTTGTTATTTATTATAGCTTCATTATTATATAATTTACGTCCTTTATACAAAGAGGTTAAAAGTAGTCATGCACGTGGGGAGCGCGCGCGTGGTATCTAGCAGTCATATGAAGACACGTATGCTTTCGATGAAGAGTAGCTAAAAGTCATAATTAGAGGCAATAATACTAATTACTGAGATTAGTGGCAGATTTTCATTTGTTTTGAATTTGTCTCTAAAAAGACATTGAGAAATGGCAGCATTCGAGACAAGTATCCCATTTGACCCTAAAATATTTTAGGAGGCGAAATTTTTTTGACTTAATGTTCTTTGACTCTAGAACTCATTATTGTTGTACCACTATTCTACACGAGCCAGCTCTCATGTAATCGATCAATCATTATTATTCATGTGTTACAAATCTCGTCTTACTATGCTCATATGTGTTCTTGCAATATCGTGTTTTAGAACAAAAAATTTTGTTGTCCTTTCTCACATTACCCTCACACGTTTCCCAATGTAGAGGGCTGAGAATTAAAGGCGTTCAGTGCAAAGAGTTATGGAACAATCAAATTCTCACTTATTCTTTTTGCAAATTAGAATCCCTTAAATTGAAGTGCTGTGACAATCTCCTATGCATTGCCCCATCCCATTCGTGGAAGAGGCTGCAGTGTTGTCTCACGATCCTAGAAGTGAAATCATGCCGTTTGATTGAAATCATAAACAAAAGTAATGGGACTATTAGAAAGAATGGTGAAATGTGAATGCTGGTTTTGTGTGATCTGGACAACTTGAGGCACATTTGGTGGTACGATGGTCTCCCAAAGGTTTCATTACCCAACTTGAGAGACATAAAGGCGTCGAGGTGCCCCTTTTTGAGATTCTATTCCCAACCAATTTCTCAATGAGTGAAGGTCGGGCAAATCAAGGAGCTGGTGGTGGGGTCGCATGTAAATATGGAACTAATTGTTGGCCGTGACAAATGTGAAGAAGTGTCTGGTACGACAATCACCTTCTCCGAATTAACCACTCTTTAAGACTTTACAAGTTGCCCAAGTTTTGAATCTTTACCCGAGAAATACCCTACGGAATTCCCATCCTTGGATGTCTTCAGCAGAGTAGGCTGTGGAATAGAGCCGAACCAAGGCTATCGAAGTGAAGGGGAAAGTGATGGGGAATATAAGGTTTTATGAAGTGTAGCAACAAAGTTCGTGACAATTGCAATGAATGGTGTTCGGCCATACAAAAAGACGTATGGTAATATGAGATTTTTGTCCTGCGTTCTCTTCTACACTTCATACGGAGTTTGTGACTAGTTCCTTCACCATTCACTTTCTTTGGTTTGTCTCCTAAGCCATTACAATGAGGGAAAAATTCTAAATAAGAGTTCGAAGTGTCATTATTTTCTCAAATAAGGGCTTGAAGTAGCCATGATAGTTTGACTTGCCGACTGGCTAAATATTCCAATTGGTCAAGGAATTTAAAATATTATTTGAATTATATTAAAAATAAATTATTTTTTTAAAAAGAAGGAAATTAGGCGAGGACTAAGTCCTCGCCGTCAAAGCCGATTGGCTATGTTGGGGCATGGCTGGCCAGGGGTCAGCGAGGGTAGCTTGTCGAGGCCCAACGACCCTCGCTACCGGCCATCCCCCACCATCACCAACCCTTCTCGGTGATGGTTGGGCGGCAATTGCAAGGGCCTACAAAGCCCTTGCCATTTTCCCTTCCCCTTCCATTTAAAAAAAAAAAAATTCATCTAATACAGAAAAAGAAAAAAAAAGAGGAAAAATCAAACAAGTGAAGAACGAAATGTCCTTATTAGCCGATGAGTGAAGTCATTCTTTGAAACTGACATGCCTATTTCAAGCTCTTATTTGAAATAAGGTTCACTTTTTGTCCTTATTTAAGAAAACAAAAGTATTTCAAATCCTTATTGGAAACAAAATCAACTTCAAGCCCCTTATTTAAGAAAATGATGGCATTTCGGACCCTTAGTTGGAATTTTCTCAATGATGAGGAACTAGACATTAGACCATTAGAGGGTTATGTATATATTCTAATCAAGTGCATTATCGTGATACTATCTAATCACTTCCACGTTACATTGGAAAATATATGCGCTATTATATTAAGCATGTTGAAGGAAACCATTAAAGATGTCCATATTTGAAAGAGCTTTGTGTACGCTTAATTTCAGGAAGAATCAAATTTGTATAATGCTCATTGTCCACACACGCGTGCCCATCCCTCAACCGCTACTTTCTCCATTCTGAATTTGCATTTTGGAGGAAAAGAAAATTCTCCTTTAGAACTTCTGAGAGCCCATAGTTTCCCACCCACCCACACCACCCCCCCCCCCCACCCCCCAACAACAATATCATGACAAGTTTTATGACCTATACGTTAATTTTTTTTATAAGTTTTAAAGGTAAGTGACGTACTATTATATTACCGGCTTTGTAGCCCGCGTGATGCACGGGAAAGTAAAACAATAATTTTCATATGAGAATTTTAGAATTTCTTTGCATGGAAAATAGTAAGATGAAAAGGAGTAAGAATTAATTAGTCAATTGGAGAAATTTACCTCTCTGCTTGATGCAGATCTATTTATTTATACTATCAATTAATTTTTTAACCTTCTTTCATTACAAATTTCAACTGATTAACTATTTATATAGCTTGGAAATTCACTACATCAAGTACAAAATACTTAATTAATAGAGTTAGGGTATTCAACTAGAGAACTCTTCATTGTTGATTGATGCTACTCTTTATTCCAAACTATCATTCATAGCCTCTGGAATAGCTGTCCTTATATAGCACTATAACTATATTTAAGAATAGCTGTTCCGTCTGTTAGTGTGTTCTTTAACCTGATCGTATTGAATTTTTTCTCAGTAATGTGTGTTTTTATTTGATTGAGTACTTTTTTTACCTTCACACTCCTAGCAATGAGGCAATTTATTTGTCTGGACAAAAAAAGTACTCAATAAAACCTTCTTTATTATGAACTATTTTTTGAAAGAGATTTTTTTTATATAATCAGTCAATAAAAATTTGTGGCACAAAATAATATATATATACCTTTCAAAAATTAGTCATTGGAATACAAGTTATGGTGACTGAAGGAGGAGAATTTAATGAACTCGAGTTTTGGGACATTTAAAGACAAATGGTATCCACCAAAATGGGTTGCCAGATAGCAAATTTGGATGCCTATGCTGATTTATTTTGGCATACTTGTGCTATTTTTATGTATTCAATTTTTATTTAACATTACAAATCCCTTTTTTAACAAAATATCTCCGTCCTTACGGTTTATAATTGCTTTTTTCTATCGCTTGAATATTGTCAAACTTTCCTCTCTTATTTGGTCGTGTGAAGCTTCTTAAAAATAGCAGGTAACTCCACAATTCATGTGAGCCAACAATTTTAGTACTAAATATGTGTTTGTTTAATTGAAAATCTCATGATAAAAGAAAATAATTTAAAAAAAAATGGTTTGTTTTTATTTGTTAAGTGATTTGGGAAAAGCGATTTCATTCTTGCTAGAAGGGAAAGTCATTTTTCCCAAATCTAAACTTGTTACTTTCAATCTATGGAAATATTTCTATAAATCAATTAGTTTTTTGCTATCTAAGCACAAGAAAGTCATAAAACAATTTGCAGAAAACAGATTTCTTCAAAATAAATGGAGTCTAAAGTAGATATCAATATTTGCAACATTTCCTCACAGGGTAGCAACCAGTTCAATCATGGCTACCTTCATTCTTGTGATAATATGCTTAATGTTGTCAACAGGTGACACGTGCTATGTATACCTACATCTTTAGTCTTTTTGTATATATAATATCAATTGTCATGCATAATAGAGTCAATTTTATAAGAATTAATAGACATTAACATTTTTTCATTCTCGTAAAATTAATTTAACTATTTATGACTTTAGAATCTGATATTTTTAGATGTGATGTTCATAATTATACTAATAATTTTATAAAAAATTTATTTTTTTAAATTTTCTCATTCATAAGGTAAAGTAAATTATACTTCTTGTTGTCAAGAAATAATGCTCTAGACCAGTTAAATTTGATCGCATATCATGAGCAAAAAGCACTTTTATTATCATATATTACCAGAGATTTTTATACAGCAATTTTACTTTTCTCTTGAAAAAACTCTTCAACTTTTATTTGGGACAGAAAATAATCATTTTATCCAATATAAATGCGTTCAATGTGCGAAAATCAATTTTAGTATAATATGTTAGATTTTTAAGCTCTTTCAAGAATTTAACAGAAAAGCTTTAATGAGTTTACTAACTAAAATTACACTATCAATAATATCTTTTAGTTTTTTTTTTTTTGTTTCACAAAAAGAAAAGATCAAAGCAAGTTTTTTCCCTCTTGATCAACAAAAATTGTTCAAAAAGTCCTAAACCTATTGCAATTTTGTCTATTTAGTTTTAAACTTTTCAATTTTATCAACTAAATCCTAAACATTTTTTATTTCTTGTCAATTGAGTCCATCCGGCTAATTTTGGCCAGAAATTGCTAACGTTGCCAACGGGTGCTAACGTAGCGTTTTTAAATAACCTTGATTTTTTTTATTTTTTATTTTTTTGGGTTTAGGTTTAGGCCCGACAAGGGTTGTTGGCCAAACCTCGCCGGACTTGGGCGAGGGCATCGCGGCCCTTGTCGATGAAACCTAGGCTTGCGAGCCCTTGCCCAGAATTAGCAAGGGCTGCAACATCCTCGTTGGATTTGGCCAGGCGAGGGCGGCTACCTCGCTCGAGGCCCTTGCCTGGGGCTAGTGGGGGCCGGCAAGCCCTCGCCTGGCCATATCCAACAAGGGCGTCGTGACCCTTGCCGGTTCGCGGCGGGGCGGTGACGCCCTTGCCCAAGGTCGGTGAGGGTCGGTTGGTAACCCTCGCTGAACCTAACCCTAAACCACCACCCCCCAAAAAAAAATTTCGGCCAAAATTGGCTGGATGAACTCAATTAGCAAGAAGTAAGAAGGTTCATGATTAAATTGGCAAAATTAAAAGGTTTGTGACTAAATTGGCAAAAAAGCAATACGTTTAGGACTTTTTAGACAATTTTCTCTTGACAAGGCTGGCAAGACATTTTTTCTTAATCTGAAAAGTTGAATCTTTTTCCTTTAAGGCTATGTTTGGCCGTCCGGATTTCTAATCGTGATAGAACTGGATAGGATAGGATATGAAATCCTAAGATTTTTTTTTTTTATATCATGTCAATTGTTTGGTGAATCGTAGTATTAAAGTCGGATATATTCATATCATATCATGTACATTTTTTTTTATATAAACGGCATATCATTATAAATGAACCTAAATGTTTATAAACGGAGATGGTGAAAATCTCTCGTAACACTATTCATTAATTTATTTTTATTTTATTTTCCCTATTTTTTATGTTATTTTCTTCATTATTTCTTTTTTTCCTTTCATCATTCTTTAATAAAATTTTATCAAATAGTAAACTGTACTAACATACCTAAAATACAAAAATACCTAAAATATATAATAAATATAAATATTTAATTTATAGATTGAATGTTTATTATAAGATAGAATTAAAGTTGAATGTATAAATTAAAATAAGATTAATTAAAAATAAATATTTACTTTTTAATTTTTAATTTCCTAAATTATAATTCAAATATTATATATATTGAAATATATTTCAATTTTGTTAATTTAATAAGTTTGTTATTCAAGAAAAATAACTTTCCTATTATGGACATTAAAATCATATCTACCTTTATCTCACCTTCCCCACGGGATAATTTTATCCCGTCTATATCCCCTTTATATCTGGCTTTATCTTGTCCTGAGCGAGCATCAAACGTAAGATAGGATAAATCATATCCCATCCTGAATTTTATATTGACTATCAAACGTAGCCTAAGATAATAACAACTTTATAGCATGAATCTCCATTTGGAAAATACTCGGAAGAAGAATTAGATGAACCACATGATTTATATCTTCATCAATGTAGATGAAAGTTATGTGTCTGAAAACTTTGAGCAAAATGCAAGACTCACACGATAACATGCCAACTCATGTCATGCCCACAACTTGCTTTAATTAGTAGAGAGTATCTATCTAAATCCCAACTTGCTTTGTCATGCTCATGCTTGCTCATTCTACTCCTCATATTTCTCAATTTCAGAAGTCCAAATTACTGGGATTTCACCCAGAATCACTTGAAAATTTAGGTACCTATCCATTGCATTTGCTCACTTTTATAACTGAATGCAACTAATTTACATATTTGATCTTGTTGTGAGCATTGGCAAGAGCGGTGGGCGAACCGAGGATTATTGGAGGAAACTTTTCAAAACCAGCTAAAGGATCGACTTAACCATCTCTGCTAACATGAATTAGATACCGCATCAGGTGCCTCTCATTCCCCTGGGATTACGTTGGTTTTATAAATATAAAGCCCTCCAGTTCCATTTGGCTATTTCAGTCACCCTCTTCACGCATTTAATGCTTTTTCCCTAAAGCTGTCGTCTAAATCTCCCAATGGTGCCGCCCAAAGACATCCTCTAGTCGTAAACCTGCAAAGCATAACTTAACATGATTAGTTACAAGCTTAGTTAATGCTCGATTGGTAGATGCTAGTCAGATAAGAGGTTAATCTGAGGACCGATGCAATTAACCTGGTCACGCGGATGCCTCTTTTTCCCAGCCAAAGTTTGATGCGGCTGTTAAGCCCTGATTGAAAAAAATTGAACCAAAGGAATAGACAGAACAATAATCAATATAACAATTAAAAACATTCAGAAATTTAATTATAAAACTTGTCACAAAGGTGCAATTGAGTCCTAAAATTTTTACAAAGTGCAATTAAATCATAAAATTTGCCAAATTGGTGCAATCAAGTCCTAAAACTTGTTAGGATTTTTCGTATTGGGGGTGGGGAAGATTTCATTTCAGGAGTGGGTTTCGACTCCCACGCCATGCACGGAGGCATGACAAAAGTCTGAGAGTGAGTGTTAGAGTAGGATTAGCGTAGGAATGACAAAAAAAAAAAGTTAGAAGAAGTTAATGGAATGACTTGATCATACTAACTTGATAGATTTTAGGACTTAATTATACTTTTTAAAAGTTTAAGACTTAATTATACTTTTTAAAAATTTTAAGACTTAAATTGCACTTTTGTGACAAGTTTTGGGACTTAATTACGCTTGTTAAATGCTCTAAGGATGAAATCTTATTATCTCTTGAAGTCCTTTAAAGCTGATATAATTAAAAAACTTCATTGATTTGATAAAGAGTATTATCATCAAGAGATAGCTCGTTGAGTTTTTTGTTGACTTCACAACATCTAGCAATATGGCCTTCTTTTCCACATTAATAGCATGTTATATTTTTATTGATTTTTTATTTAGTTCGAGAAGGTTAGGATGAAATTTTTCGGGAAAAAAAAATTTAGTGTGATTTTTTTTTTTTTGATATTTTTTGGAGCATCTTGTGCAGGAAGAGTTTTCTTCACAAGAATTGAAATTTGATTTCTTGGGTTCGTTGAAAGAAGGATCATCTTGGGCACAGAAGGGTGATAAATCTTTCTTCGTTTGTAATTGCTCTTTTTTGAGCTGTTTCTGAAGATTGAGTGGATTACACATTTCCATATCTTGTTTTTGAACATAAGAGAACTTGAGATTAGTTCTCCTTATGAGAGATGTTGACAAGGGATTTGATCATCGTGCTCAGCTCTAATTTTATTGCGGACTTTTTCATCTAATAAGGGGGATAATCTGGGTAAAAACTTTTCTTTCCAAAATAGTCAATGGCAATCCGACATGATCATTACTCGTTTAAGGAATGAATCTTTGTATTCTCGGAATTTGGAAAGTTATTTGCACTTGAGATTGGATAGGAGTTCACCATTTCTGCCTTCTAAATGGGAATGATCCCCTATAAACTGTGGAGATATAGAGAAGGCGAGAGTACTAATGCATCTTGGATGCTATGGCCATCCTCGTCTTCAATTTCATGACTTGGTCATCAGTACAATAGGCATTTAGAATTTGGTTTTTCTGATCTTTTCAAAAGATAATTATCCTACCAACCTTTTAATTGTCCAGTAAAACAATCCTCACCTAAATGTCCTTCTCTTAATATAATATTCTAAATGTTCATCAAACAACCATGGTCTGTTGTGCATATAAAACACAAGATGTATCGTGAAATATTTTTGTAATAATTTATATTTTAATCATATTGTAACGCATCGTTGCAATTACAATTTCTACCATTTATATCGCGTTGTTTCTTTTACATATCTTTTCCAAATCAATCATATTAATAATTTATATCATAACATTAGATCTTCTCTTAAGATATCTCCTTAGAGCCCGGGCGTTTATATGCATGCGAAGCAACCATGGAATCGAATCTCGGTGGAGTGGAGTACATGTATCCTGCTAATAAATGAAGATCACTGAAGGACTCCGACAATTTTAGGAAGACGACACTCGGCGATGACCAAAATTCAGAGATGGAATCACCCGACGAAGGTACTCGAGCTGAGTTAGATGAAGAAGCTTCAACTGGATATAATGAATTCGAGAACGATTGAAGCTGGAGCCACCATGGAGAGTCATCACCTGAGAGGGAGGAAGAGAATATAGAGAACGAGCAATCAGAGGTGAAGAATCCATATGTTCTATGAACTGAAAGAGAGAGCGCGTGAAGTCTGTGGTGGTAGGAGGTGGTTCGGTGCTACTCGGTGACGATGATGTTGCAACGGCTGAGGTGGTGACGCAGCGATGACCAGCTGCGATGAAGGTGGAGACGCGGCGATGGATAACCAGTGTGCGTCTCTAAAGGGTGACGAAGGAAGAGAATCAATCCTTTTTATATGTCTCTAGTATTTGAATGACTAGGAATTCTTTTCCAAATGTACATGCATTTTAGGATGCGTTTATTTCGCGGAAAACTCAATAATAAAAAGCATTTTTTAGGAATATAATTAATTTTCCTTTATTTGATAATATATGATCGAAAACATTTTTTGATGTTTGAATCTTATTGGAAAATGATTTTGATATCATGACTTTATCTCACGTAAAAAAAAATCGAATTTTCTATTTTTTATTTTATATTTTTAAAGTTTGAATTTTTAATTATTTTGTCAATGAGTTGTTAAAAGAAAGCGAAATTAGTTAGAAAAGGATTTTTTTTTTTTTTTTTTTGGTTATACCATCATCATCATCATCATCATCATCATCATCATCTTCTTCATCATCTTCTTCTTCTTCTTCTTGGATTATAGCCGCACAAGTGGTGCACTTAATTGAACACATGAGGTTTTCTGCCGACATCAGAACTGAGTTGTTTCCATTTATAAATACTGTGAGTTTGGATGTAATTTAGGACAGAAAAATACTCAAGCATGTAAGCGATTATACCTCTATAATTTTCCGATTTATTAGTAGATTATTTAAAGTTGACTCTCTTCATAGAATAAATACTAACACTCAAACTGAACCACGCAGATCTCTCCATTTTTTATTACTCCCCGTTTATTTCTCCAGTTGGAATTAATTATAAGATTCGATACTGACATCACCTGACCAATCCCAAGGCCCAAAATCATTCAGCAATGGAGACGAGTCGTTCACACAACAAAAGCTATTCGGGAGGTGACTCATTGTAAGAGTCGCTCAGTATTCAAATCTTATGGTAATATTATCCTTTATCCTCCATCAAGATCAAGGCTTGGCTCACTGTTGTGCCTATCCACCTGTAAATAGGAGTTTTCCAGAGGACGGTGTCGTCCTTCGTCTTGTGAGGTACACACAGGTTAATGATGTACATTCCCATATGGACATATGCTCTCCTAGGCTGGATCTCATCACATGTTTTCACTCCAATCAGGCAAATGTCTCTATCAAGATGGCCTGCAACTAAATAAGATATGCAGAGAAAGTTGCATTTTCTTTCTCATTCTTCACCGCATACATGCTATCGCAAGGCATGAGAGAATTAAAAGTTCAGAGAGGTAAAAAAGACGGAACAATAATCTGCAGCCAAGAAAGGAATAGTAGATCTTCATGACTATTGTCTGCTAAAACTTCAGGACATGTGTAGAGTAATGAGCTTCCTGTTGAGAGATCTGTTTTTCTTCATTCTAAGAACTATTCTACTAAAAAGTTCCACATGTATTTACAAGAATGTGTACTACATGTAGATTATAACAACATACAATTTTCACTCAAACTGTATCTGGGACAATGAAGTGAGGATTCATTTCTTCTTGCCTCTTCCTTTCTTATTTTGCTTCCCTTTGGACTTGCAATTGCCCTTGTTCTTGTTCCAGTTTTCCACACCACCAGTCTGGGAAAAAGAAGATGATGGAGCCTGCTCATCCTTCTTCACTGGTTTTTTCAGCTTCCCTAACTTCACCCTTCTCTTCCTCATTTGCTAAGCCCACTTCTTGTCCCGGCAATGACGACGCGTTTGCACCATCCAAATACACAACTGGTACTGCACTGTCGGAAGATGAAGAGGAATCCTTGGAAAATTCAGTCAGATCTTGCTACTTGCAAGAGCTCTCAGCACTTCCATCTTTGGGGAATAGAACTTTCATAATCTCTTCTTTGCATTTGTGCGACTTCACATCTAAAATGATGGCATGTGGACATTTTGAACAATCTGAAGCCGAATTGGTAATTACAAGGGGATCATCTACTTTTTCAAACGCTTCAGCAAGAACAGCCACTGAAATTTCCTGTAAGTATGGCCTCCGGCAACGTGAAAGAATATGACGAAATTCTGGAGGTATTTGCTCAGAAATCCAACTCTTACCGAGCAAATCGAAGAGAAAATATGGACTGATGCCAAAATTCAGGTGAAGCAAACAAACCAAAAGAACCAACTTCAAGACCAACAACGGGTAATACTTCCTCACATTTAGGTTCGAATTTTTGATCCATTGTCTGGTATCATCCTTATTGTCAAGAAGGTCCGCAACAGTCCTTGTAATAAACTGAATGATGGCCTCCAAGCAATTTCCCAGGTTGAAACTGAAGCTAGGCTTTGCTAAACCTTCATGGCAGATTAGCCATTCAACTAGAGAAGATTTCGTTGTATAAAACTGCCCTTTGGAGCAAGCTAGCAAAATCAGAAGTCGTTCCAAGAGATACAAAAAGCAAATTGGTGTGATGTAGTCTCTTTCAGTCCTCCAATAGGCATTGTAAGCATCTGCCAAAGCTCGATAAAGGTTCCAAGCCAAAGATATTTCCACAGGTCCATTGCTCGCCTGAGGAAGGTCTGATGGTAAATCCCGACAAATGCATCCCATGAATGCCTCCCATGACGTGTCTCCTTTAAATGATTTTGCTATTTTTCCGTACAAATCATCTTCGAGCATTCCAGACCCAAGAACCAAAGTCGCAAGCTCACCCATCTTCCCATGTGAAAAATGCTTCTTCGAAATTATCATGTTCATTGTTTCTCTCAGTAAATTACGAGAAGCCTCACTTTCTCTCAGAGATACCATATTCTCTGATGACGATATTCTCCAGTCAAGTGGAAATATGTGAGCAAAACACCTCCCACTGGATGTTTCGATGAAACCGTCCAGTGCCTTACCACACCGGAACGAGCGATTCCGACAATTAAGTTCTCTAAGGAACTTGGCAACCTCATGTAAGATAGCAAGACATCTGCTTTGCCAGAAGTTCGACCGAGAACTCTTCGCCAAAAATTGATAAAGAGCATCCAATTTGTACAGGAGCTCCATACCAACAGAAGTAAGCTCACAATACCAATACTTTTGAGCTGCAAAGACCAATTGTCTAAGATCCAAAGCAACGAATTGTCCTTTTTTTTTAAGAGATCTTTTATCTATGTTTCTGACCCAATCAGCATCTGGGTTTAGAAGGTGATAAGTTCTTTGCATGTTGTTCCATTGCTCCAGAACACCAAAGTAATTCAGACAGAACTCCCAACATGACGTATCTTCCCTTCCCACCGGCATCTTCACACATTCTACACTCTCTATAATTCTAACAATTTTCTCTCTCCAAAGATTCCAAAAGCAGACCAATGAGTCAACGGAAATCTGATTCCCCAAGGTCAGTTGCTCAGAATAGTTTGCTGGGTCGACAAGCCAATCACATTCCCAACAAAAATTTGAGATATTTTGGCAAAGATGGAAGTCCAGAATATTTCGAGTGCACAGTATTTCACCTCTGACACTTCCAATTCTACTGGAAGCACTCAAATGTTCTTTCATTTGAGCCAAACTGTTCTCTTTATTTAACAAAATGCTTGATTCTACAGAAACATATTCATAGAAGGCAATAGGCTCAGGCTCTGCGAGAAGTTTGGCTTTTGCTACCAGCTCCTCCTTCCGTGCAAACTGCTTCAAGGGCCACCCTTTGCCTCCAGGAGCCCAAAGGGAATAGAATAATATGTACCACAGGATATTCATCGACGCTTCCCTGTTTTTTCCGCTCTTCCCAAGTATATCAACCTCACGAAGGATGTCACCTTTCATCCTCACAATCTTTGCCGCCTCCAAAAAGTTACCAAATTCTTCCTCCAGACTTCTAAGTTCATCAAGGCATCCAAACCTCTTAAGCAAGTTTCTCATTGAATCGACGCAATGAAAAGCCTTCACATACTTCATCATGGTCCTGTAGTCTCTGAGGTTGTAGAAATGAAGGGCACAACTCTCTAAAAAGTCCTGTTCTACTTTCTCTATTTCTTTACTTTTCTTCTCAGTTCCCTGCCTTTTCCAATCCTCAATGTATCGCAGACCAATTTCAAAGAGTTTTCCTTCAGCACAAATGGACAAGCACTTTGAGAAAATATTTGCCCTTGCATATGCCTCTGCTGCAAGACTGTAGCACCGTGCGAGAGAGAAACACTCTCCAGCTTTCTCCAAAGCAGATTCTCCACATTTATCCATGTATATTCTACCTGTTGAAGCATAAACAAATTTGATGTCAGTCTCATTTATAGAGTGCCGATGTTCAGAAGATAAAACATAGCAAAGGGACATTTGGAAGCTGCCAGAAATGCTCTTGTACAGCTCAGCTCTTGTACGGCTCGACTATATTCTCCAATGTCAAGAGATGAAACAGGATCAACGTCCGTAGGTGGCTACAATACCAAGAAGATTTTGACAAACCATAGTCAACATGGAGTATTGCAACTGACAGCCACAGCTTTTTTTTAAACTTATAGGTCTGGTCAGTGTTAAGAACTTAGCAGCTCAAACTTTTCCAAACTGCTGAGAGAGCAGAGACAGGTTATCATATAGAAAATAATCAACTTCCAAGCCAGGACATTAATCATGAAGTCAACATTATTAGCACTTGCTCAAAATTCACCAAAAGCATTTCAAAGTTAACAAGTGAGATCGAACTACTTTTTTTTTTAATATTGAAAGAGGAAAATCAATTAAACTGGTAAACAAGAGCGTGCCACACATGCAAAATACTACATGCAGAAGAATGCGAAGTCAAATTTCCTCTCTCTCTCTTAGGCAGCTTTGACATAGCTACAACAAGAAGAAAAGTAAAGATGCAGCATATCTCCACCATATCATTTTGAAAGAAATGAAAAGAAAAATGATACCTGCTATCTCATATTCCTTCAACATGTAGAAACACTCCGCTGCAGAGTCGGCCATTCCAATTGTTTCATAGATCTCAGCAGCCTGCCTTCGAAGGTCAGAAGCCTCTTGTGGATTTGAAACGTGCTTGAGATCTGCATCTGCTTTGAAAGCGGAGGCCTTAGCTAATCTCTCCCCGTATGTGTACCTTGCTCGTTCAAAGCACGTTATTGCCATTGGGTATTTACCGTCACGTAAGAGCTTGCAAAGTTTATTAAAAAGAAAAAAGAGAGAGAGAGAGAGATCAATAGCTTCCTCAGAGAAGGTGAAAAGAAGAAAAAAAGAAAACATAGTCCTCCCTTATAGGAAAAATCAGAGGTGTAGACTTACACCAAAACAATGCACTGTCATTGACCTGATAACCTCAAATGAGGAAAAAGATCATAGAAATATTCCTATCATATTGTTTATCCATTGTATGTCTAAATGAAGTATTAGCCAAACTATTAAAAAACGAATAAAACTGGCAAATCGATCACCATATCTGTACCATAGAACGTCCACATTCTACACACTTTTTTTTCTTTTCAGGATCAGTCATACTTTTGCAGTAACTATTGTCATTCCAAAATCCCTAGCATTCACAGATCATGTTGACTCCAAATGAGGCGAAAATAACAATTCCGTGAAGAGGAAACAACCAATAAAGAAAAAACAGAAAAACAGCGAACCTTAAAACCTTGTGACTTCCACTCCTCTGGCGTGCTCCTGACCTGCATTGCTTCTGCAAGGGCATGATCTACCAACCTAACTTGAATGAGGCACTTCTTCTTCCAGTAGTCGAGAATTGGTTTGGAGAACTCTAGGGCATTCTCACAAATCCACAATCTTTGTCTTGTCCGAGTAATTGCGACATACAATTGTTTCAATTCAGAGCGTAATATATTGTGCTTCGCATCATCGAAACTTGCAGAAGACCATTGAGAGCTGTTATCGAGCAAAGCTTGCTCCTTCATGTATCCATAAATGACCCTCCATTGACTTTTCAGAGGTGATGTGCCAAAGAAGTTGTACAACAAGACGTCCTATACAATGTCAAGGAAAAAAAGTTTCAGGCAAAAACATTAAATTTTTTAACCAAAATAACAGATTTCAAGTTTCATGAATACAGGAACAATTCTAAAAAATTTAGGAAAAAAAATATCTGGACTCATTTTGATACACCAGCCTATCAAGAACAGCCGTAAAGTCGCAAGATCGTTGATATTGTCTATTAACCTAGAGGATGATGTTGACATGAGCCCAAACAAATTCTACATTATGAGTATCTAGATGCCATTGTCTACATACAAAAAAGGGCATAGTAGAATGAAAATACCAATCCAAGTTTTTTACCGAGTAACAGCTTGCAGCAAATTGGTCATGACCCATGAAAAAAAAAAGTCCATGAAATCTCAATGCTGCTTCCATTAAAATCCCATGGCAAACAATCCAACCTGACAAACACCTACCTGAAATTCCAACCCCTTGCACTCCACAATCGTCAGAACTAGGGCTTGCCCTCTCACAAGGTTCGAAACTTCATTTCTAGAATGATCATCTCGAACCAAAATAACCTGCTCTGCTCCAAAGCCAACGAAATTACCACTAAAATCACGGTTGCCAAAAATTGACAGTATGGCACTTTCGTCATTCTCCGATTCAAGTAAAATTGGGGCTTCCCCACATATAAAGCTAGTTTCAGGGCTTAAAGCATCAACTGATAAGGGGAAAAAATGGTAAAGAAGATCAACAACACTCTGCGCCAGTTTGAGTATACCAGCATGAGTGCGGAAGTTCTGGCTCAAATGGAAAGTTTTGGAAAGACGTCCCTTTTCCATTCTGATATCAGGTCCATCCATCGAATCTTTCAAGAACTCCTTGTAGAAAAGGGACCTTATGTCTTCAAACCTGAAGTCTATTCCCCTTGCAATAGTTTGTGCAGTGTCACCACAAAACACAAAGCCCCCATCAACGTTTCCACATATATACTTGAGCAGTGAAATTTGTCTCATGGTGAGATCCTGCACTTCATCAATATATACAAAATCCACCACGTTACCAGCAAACTGCCCACGAAAAAGACGGCGATGAAGATCATTGACAAGATCGGCCAAATCAAATTCACCATTTTTCATTTTCATCTTTTCATAATCCTCAAAAGCATCATAAATTTCTTCTCTTCTCTGAATACTCAGAGTGGAGACACGACACTCTGAAAGTGAAACATAAGCTGGTCTGTCAAGTTTGCCTTCACAACCATCCGCTGGTTGAGGACTACCCTTTATGTGGGACATTATTTCAGTGAAGACTCTGGAAGGATCAAGCCTCCTCCTTATCTTGTCATTGAAGTGAGGCCAATAAACAGCACAAAACTTTTCGTAAGTAACCTCCTTTGCTCTTAGAAGACTTTGTAAGGCAACTGGTCTAGAATTGAAGTATTGGCCACGACAAAGATCCCTTAGATCGGGGAACCTTTCAAAGAATGAAACCCCCACAGTTCCATCTAGCATCATCAGAACCTTACGAAAAGTTATTACAAGGGGATAAGAGTTGGGAGATATGTCTAAAAATGAATCCGGGATATCCTTGAATAATGCTGCATCATCAACAATCTCATCAACTGAAGAGCTTTTTACTCTATGTTTAGCACCAATGCTGGAGCTGCAGGATTAATGAAGCAAGCAATTAGAAACGGAAAAATATATTTTTAACAAACTTACAGGAATACCTCCACTACACATGCAATCTCATAATTTCTACTTTTAGGTAACTAACAGCAAAAAGGAAATTAGAACACGCTGATGCACCAAGATTGTAATGATATACCACGAGACATGGATAGCATTTACATCAGCTGGCAATGAAAATCTTCCCCCGCGGCAAGATTCGTAGAATAGATGGTCCTTTCTCGATTGTAATTATAATTGCACACGTTCATTGAAAGTACGATTTTCTTTTTATACGTACAATGCTACAATCACAAAATTTAATACGAAAGTTTCCAATAAAATGGATTGCAAACTAAATAGGTGGCACAAAGACCAGAATAAGGAATATTGCCGCACAAACTAATGTTTAGTTTCAGCGAGCAGATGATGTTGATCTCTAACGTGCAATGATTAAATCTATTTGCTAGCAGCTATATCCGAGTAGTAGCACCCAAGCATGGCAACGTACTGATTTGACCCATGCACTCATGCCACATGTTATATTTCCTACCGAACTTTATAAAATGAAGTATCTTGGTTGTGCGTCTCCGCTAGGCAGAAAATAGTAGCATGCCAAAGGGGTTATCTTCTTCTCCGGACTAATTCAAAAAGAAAAACTTGACAATCCATTAACCCTTGCATATGTTTGTTCATTGTAAAAATTGCAGAATATTTATTCTATTGTTCAAACATCTTCCCATGACATTTTATGTACCTTCTAAGTTGAGATACGTGTTGTTTGACCGCAAAACATAATTTCGCACTGACAGTCACAAAAAGCTGGCGCAATACACAATCCTCTGCTTCTTCACCGGTTTCCTCAACATTGATTTCCAGGGAGGCATCTTTGCTGTGGCTGACACCACTTTGGATTTCCTGAAATCCCTTGGTTGCTTCATCATGCAGTTTCTCGTTTCTAAACAACTTCATTGTCAGGACCGTAGTTTTCCCGGTTCCAGATCGCCCAAGTATAAAAGTGCTTCTGGGAAAAAGAATTATCTCCTGTTCTTGCTCTGTTCCTTCAAACGGAAGACTTGCTTCATTACCATCACTGTCATCGAGCAAATGTCTGACAATATCTGATGATAAGGGGTAGAATTTCATCAGAAGCAAACTCTCGCGCACTTTCACGTTCTCTGCGTACAACCTACGATCTGAAGCATCAGCATCAGAACCACTCCCAAATTGATCTTCACTAGGACTTCGATAGCGGACAAATTCGAAAGTACACGCCCAGGTCTTTGGAATTTGCAGATCCCTATAATAGGAAGAGGCATGTGAAATGAAAAAAAATAGGGGCATAAGATCAATTCAAGATATTTGAGCCATCTATCTGGATAAGAATGCTTTTTAATTTAGTAAGTGATGTGCTACCTATCTTCAGTAAGAAGAAATGATCAGACTTACCCCTCAAAGCATTTCTCATTGCAACGACTAATAAAATCATCACTATATGTCTCGAATATGCTGTCCAAACGTTTGACCAATTTTGCCACATCCTCTAAAGGCATTACATCCCATATCTTCAGGATTTGGATGTATGTCGGTTCCTTTACAACATCAATCGTGCATAAGACATAGAGACCTTCAGCCTTAAATTGTCTCACGATATGAGATGAGTGTTCACAAATTATATCCACATTCCTCTTCTTTGGTCTCCAGCCACTGGATAGTCTTGACAGAAGCATAATGATTGACATCTTTATCCTGAGCGATGCCAGCTTTCTGAAAGACTTCAGGAAGTTGTCACTGAAAAGAACCTGATAAGACCAAAGCATGACAATAAGATATGTTGTCACAAGTTCTATAAAACTCAATGCTTATTTTGAAAAATAAATGCAGTCGTAGAATACTGTTGAGCAAAGATTTTTACCTTCCACCTTGCATTTCTGAAAAGTACACTGCTTCTGTCGAGCAGATCATCAAGCTGATTATTCTCTTTCTTCACATCTAAGATGGCTTTAGCCGAATCCTTGTCATCATCAACATTGAAGAAACATCCACGACTCTTTGCATTGTCAACCACAGCTTCCCACACAGAATTGCTTTTTGTCAGTGTTTCCCCATTTCCCAGAATCCACAGACAATACCTATTGATAGGAAATTAACTCTGGGATTTACTTGCTATATCACTCTAAAAATGTAATTTGACAAAGTTAAGAGGATAGAGTACCTGGCCCTGGTAAGAGCAACATTGGTTCTCTTAGGACAGGACAAGAACCCAATATTCCCACGCGAGTTTGATCTTACGGTGGATATTATAACAATGTCTTCTTCACCCCCTTGGAATCCATCCACTGACTTCACCTTGACCATAAAGCCCTTGATATTTTCGTACTTTCTTCCAAGTTTAGCTAGAACCGCAGCAACCTGAGCTCTGTAAGGAGATATGACACCTACTGTCAGATCTTCTTCTGACCCATTCCAAGCTGCAAAGAAAAGGAAATGAAACTATCACTGCAGTGATATTACTTTTTGCGTGGTGCAAAACTTGGAAAGAAATATCTTGGGAAAAGAACTATTAATAGCCATCATAATCTACACCTATATGATTAAGTAATACATGCAAAATCCATGTGCTCGAAGCAATATGTATAAAATTCTCTTGACATACCTCGGTGCAGATTCCTCACTATCCTCGAGATAACTTCCACCTCAACAGGGTTTCTACGGCTACAGCCATCATCACCGATTTGTTCTTCTCCATCAGGAATATTTATGAACGAGTAAGGGCCAAACATCGGCCATGGCAAATGACTTTTTCTGTAACTTTTGCTCTTCACATTTGTCCCGTCCAAAATTTGGTTTTGATAAAATTTTGAATTCGGAAATAGACTTATTGATGGATGCATCCGGTATTGTATATTGAAAAGTTGCCTTGGATAACCCAGTGAACTCAATCGTTCAAATAGACTCCTTCCAAAACCAGCCCAATTAGAAACCTGTAAAAATAAAACATGATATAGAATTCAACGGGCATTAGGTATAGAACATTTAGCCCATCTAAGCTCAAATGAAGAGAAGGATATTACAAATCTTTCAAAACCAAATACAAAGTTCCTTTTCAGACATTTTAACATTACCTTGCTTTCGACCATGGCAGGCAACTGACACTCATCTCCAACTAAAATCAGATGCTTGACACCACGGAGTTGCAGAGGAATTACTGACTCGCATTCTTTCAACTGGGCTGCCTCATCAATTACCAGTAAATTGAGAGGCTCCATTTTCACAGAGTACAGCTTATATGAACTAGAAGCGGTGCACAAAATCAGGGAAGCATGTTGATAACAGAAGTCCGCTATCATGGCCTTACTCGTAAAGTTTGGAAGTTTTAGATCCTTCAGAGAATCACGAACAGTTAGCAACATGGAAAGGCATTCCTGTATCTTCATATATAAATTATATAGTGGACCCATGGACGTCTCAAATGAGAACTGGCTAAGTTCATCACGTGAAAGCGTTATCTCCATCATCTCTGAATCCAACTTCTCTCCACATAATAAAGTTTCAAAAGAATCTAGTAAGTTAAGGAGGGATGTAATATTCTGGAAATTAGTTCTGGATATATGAGTACAGAAAATATAAAGGCATCTCCGCAGGGGCTGGACAGTTGCCTTGAATCGGTCCCTGAAGAACTCAAGAAATGATTTAAGCTCACTGCTTCCGCATTCGCTCCCATCGTCATCACTTCCTGGTTTGCTTCTTTTTGTGTGTTCCTTTTCCAATAATATGTGGTATTGACGGACACATTTGGCAAGAGTATCTATCATGGAAGTTAGACTAGTGAATTTAGAAAAGCACTCTACACGATGTTCCAAGTATATTTCTTCAATGTCGGAATCAACTTTCAGCCGCTCCTCGTTCCCAAAAATAAGCATGTCAAAGTAACAGAGAAAACTTCCCGTTTCAGTGCTTATACCACTATCGGATTGCTTTAGCAGCTTTAGAACACAAGATGCCACTTCCTTGATGGCAACATTTGTAGGAGCACAAACAATGGTTCTATGTTTCCTTTTAAGAGAGTAAATAGCAGTGTAGCAATGGTTTTAGTTTTCCCAGTTCCAGGAGGACCCCGTATCAGTTCGACAGATGGCTTGTTCTCACATTGGAGTTTCCTGAGACAGGCCCCCACTGCTTTTTTTTGGGATTCATTTAGATCATGGCTCAATCTCTTGTCAAGGCTCTCACTCGCAGAACCATTACCCTTTGTAATACAAAGATTAGAAACTTTGTCAGCCTGCAACCAAAACACATTTCTTGTGATAATCCAGACCATGTAAATATGGTAGAAGGTCCTGAAACTTAATTGGTGTTAATATGATATAAAGAGCATTGCACAGCACAAACTTAAATCCCATGAAAAGTATAGTATAGAAAATTTTAAGGTCTAGTACTAACGAGCAAGTCGCCACCAAGGAAGTTATCTGCCCTGTTCAAGACATAATTCATTCATCTCCATATCATGAAACAGACCAACTAAAAGAAACAATCATCCTAATCCATTGATGCAACAGCATGGCTTAAAGCAACATTTATCTTATTTTCCGAAGAAATGTAAAAATCGATAGGAGTTAAATGAAGCTTTGAAGCTTAGATGATTATAATAGCAATTTCAAGTCTAAATGGACCGAAGGTACAAAAAGGAAAGTCATACCACCACATATGTGCAGAGAATTTCCTTCAAAATATCCAAGTTCCGAGACATATGCAACACATTCCATATCCTTCTGTTAGTGACTATATTTATCAGGAAAATTGCATGCGTTGGCTTCCAGGAATTATTTACTTCAAGGTCCAATAATGTCCCCACTTCAAAGTTTGTGGATGACGTTGCCTCATCCTCTTCATCGTCTTTTCCAATCATCCTTACTAATGCAAACGCCCATCTTCTTCCGAACCTCTCCAAATCAGGAACAGTTGTTGGCTTAGCATCAGTTAGAATCAAGATATCTCCAGGCAAAGTTTTGTAAGTTTCCCTCCCACGACTGTTGGATTCATTGCTCCACCGACCAGCCTTAACAGCATATGAGTTCCTACTTCCCATGCATTCCACACATTCAATAACCTCAGTGAAAGGCAGCAAAGAAATATTTTCCAAACTCGAGCACAGACTCGCCCGTGTTTCTTCCAGTAAAGGGTAGACATACGATCTGAGATAATCCTGGACCGACTGAAATTGATCCGGTATAGTCTCCACCTAAAAAAACAGCTAGGCCAATTGTCAAATATGACCAACCAACCTTGACATTTCAAAAAAATACTTCGACCAAATTCCATAAAACATAACATATACACCTAAAATGCCTAAGGAGCTTGCCGAAAAAAGTAGAATCATAAAGGGTTCTATTCTACTAAGTTGAATGCAAGGTTCTTATAAGGCAGGCTTACTAAAAGCACAAACACCAAAAAAAAAAGAGGAACGAACAGACATCATTGGAAAATTCTCAGGTAAACACGACGTTGTCGTTGAACTTAAACGAAAATAAACCAAAAGGGCATGATAAAAAGAAAGGAAGAAGAAAAAAAGAAAAAGCAAAGATCGGGGAAGAATAGAAAGAAACCTTGTCATGGTAGAGGTTTTCGTTGAGAATGTCGTGAAGAGACCAAGAGAAGACAAAATGAGTCAGGTCATTGGTACTGTGTCTCCTCCTCCTGCTCAAACCACCTTCTGCTATCTCCACGCCCTCCGCTCTGTTTGTGCTCCCTCCCAAACCCATCTGAACCCACGCACTAAAATCTTCTACTTGTTCCTTTCTCCCCTTTTCTTGTCCATCAAAGCACCAGGGAAAAATCGCTCTGAGCTTTCAAGGAACTTTCGAGGCAAATATTGGGCAAAGCTTGTACGGACATCATCAGCCCTTTTTGAGCTCCGAAGTGAGCATTCTTAGCGACGAAGAAGAATGGCACGGGGAAGGTAAAGGGATCGTCCATGGACTCTTAAAAGAAGCAACTCGAGGTCTTTTCGTCAACCAACCATTCGAGGTCTACGAAAGGCGAAAAGATGGTTTAGGGTCTTCCTCTCGTCTTCCGTACACCATCTGATCACTTTCTTTACTGCCCAGCTGCATGTAAAGATTCCCGCTTTTCTCCGCTCTTTCAATGTTTCGATTTCTTGCAACCTAAGCTTCGTCGACCGTTTTATATCGGAAGCGTATCGTGGCATGAGTGAAGTTAATTTTTTAAGATATTAAAATTATTTGCTGATACTGAAATAATAAGTAGATGGAAAAAATTGGATGAATCTTAACCAGAAATGATGACTGTTAGATGAAATATCTTAAAGTATTTTGAAGTTGACAAAACATTTTTATCAGTCTAGTCTGAAGACTTACAGACTCTATCGACAAAGTCTGAAGATCAAAGTCTGAAGATCAAAGTCTGAAGCTAGCAAGACTCAAGACTTATATTTCAAAGTCTACTCACATGGACAGTTTCCGGGACGACGTTTATTCGATCTTATATGATCTTTATTCTAACGACTAGTGGATATCTTTCTACTTTTGGATTCAGCACTAAACGATCTTACTTTCATATGGAATATGTTTAGATTCTCTAAAGATTTCGCAACTTATATTTGGAATGATCTACTTATGGAAACCGAGATCCCGATTGTATGGGCGAGCGGGATTGATGGGCTATCAACACTTACCTTAAAGAGCTCGAGATCTCTCTAATTGATTCTGTCCAACGGGTTGATTGGAAGAACTTCTTTGGAAGGTGCCAACGGTATTGAAGGCATAAAGAAGTATATAAGAGAGATACTCTAGTTGTTGAAGGGTGCGGATAGAAGAATTCCAAAGTCTCGAATCTCCTTTTTCTATTTTGCGATATCATTCTTCGAGCGATATTTGTAATCAAAAGAGAGATCATATTGTAGTGAGACCTTGAGGAAGTGTAGTAGAGTTTTCTACACTGTGACTCAAGAGCGTGAGACTCGTAATCACTCTTATTGATTCTTAGTGAAATCCAGCCAAATGGTCAGTCCGTGCGGGAGAGTGGACGTAGGCTTGATCTAAGCCGAACCACTATAAATCTGAGTCTTGATTCTCTATCCCTAATCCTTTATATCGTTAACTGTTTTCATTTGCTGCAATTGTTGGTTTTAAGTTACTTATATCTCATTCGGTTTAATTTATTAAAATCGCTTTAAACACCTATTCATCCCCCTTTAGGTGCTAATTCTAGTCCTAACAATGACGACATAAAAGAGTCTCTCAACTTTCATGTAATGTGCAATTTGGTTCCAAATTTTTAATTTATTCAATATGATCCTTAAATTTTAGCCCAATGTTGTTGACACTTAATTTTGACAATCCTAAGAAAATAAAAAATAAAAATCGCATCAGAACAAATAAAAGGAAAAAAAAATCAATCTGATTGATTATGTATGGAAGTTAGAAATTCTGAAAAAATATTCAAATCCCGGTAAATGTGGAAGCAATTCCCGATCGAGGATCAAGAGTTAGAAAATCAGGCAAGAATTTTGATAAAATGGAAGGAATCGAAATAAAATCGAGCTGATTACGAAATTACGTGCAGTCATTAATTAAGGCAACAAATAATGAAAACTCGAAAATTGTCATGATAAGTAGCGTTTGAAATCACTATAGAAGGAGTCAATCCGTACGAATGTGAGGGGGCGACACAAAAATTCGTGCAAAGGGGCAACAAAAAAAAATTCGTGCAAGGAGAGCGACGAAAGAAAGAATTCATGCAAGAGGAAGAATTCGCAGAAAAAAGAGAAAAAAGGATAAGTTCTCTCTAGGGGTGAGCATCGGTCCAAGGTCAACCTTGGACCGACCCTGGACCGGCCCAACCTTGCCAGTCTTGGTCCGGTTCCCAGGGAGACCGGATCGGTCCTTGGTCCTAGAATTCCTGGACCAGCACTGTGCGGGTTGGTCCTCGATTCTGAAAGTTCCGGGTCGGTCTAATCCGGACCAACCCTGAATATATATAGAGAAAATGTCACGCCCCGAACCCCGAGCGCGTACCCATCCCTCTCTGGTCGATAAAATTTTGCGACTTCCCAGGACTAGTCGCCGACCCTTTTTATTTTGTTGCACATGCGAAAGCGAAAACAAATCCTCTGACAGTAACTATCTCAGGATAGAAAAGCAGGACAACAATTTCACAAACAAACATGCATTTATAAACATATGCTGAGCCAAGTACAAGAGTCTACGGTCAAAAGACTACAAAAGACTGTTCTTCAAAAAGAAGCGGTCATATCCGATCTATGCTTCAAATTCACCTCCTCTCAGCTCCAGGTCCTCCACTCGATGACCCTGAAAGTGGTTATACAATAACCAGTGAGACAACGTCTCAGCAAGTTTAAGCTCTAAACTGCGGCTAGGAGGGAAAGACACTAAGAAGCGTCCTAAGCACGCAATCACACAATCAAAAAGACTTACCTCGTCTCAGTTCCACCCTACAGGTCAGCATATTTCATATCACAAGTAAGAGCATCACTCAAGCTCAATTAATTGGAACACAATACTCAAATAAACATGCGTTCCTAGTTTTGATCTCGGCATATAGCACGGCCTACTCTCAGTTCGGCGGTCTTTTGGCATTGCCAGGCTTCGTCTCACCCCATTGAGCACGGCACGTCACTTCGTCGACGGCTTTCCCGAAGGAGCATAGGGTCCAGAATCTCCATCACACCGCTTCCCTTTATCAAGGGGTATCCCAAATAGGGATAACGTCCACTCAATGCCCGGGACGATTTCTCTTTGTCATCACACAATCACTCAAATATGGCCTAGGGCACCGTGCATTGCACTCAAATGCTTCAATTAAAATGATGAACCTGGCATTTTTCTTCGTATTAGAAATACACATGAAAATAGTCGTGTGTGGGTACACGGTCAACTCAACCCAGAAAAATTGACATTCTTTCTTTTTAAAATCCCACTATTTTATATAGTACATAAAACCATTTTCAGTGTTAAAATCCGACACCCGGAATTTTCTGAGTAAATATTGAAAATTCACAATTTTTGGAATTAAATACCAAAAATCCAATAATCACTCAATTTGCATAATTTAACACTCAATTATAGAAACTAACCACACCATTGCAATCAGCACGAAATTCCGGTCACCGGCCATCCCGGCCTAATTTCCGGAAAAATAATTAATAAATAAATAATTTTGAAAATTAATTAATTAATTCAATTTAATTTCTAAAAATACTAACCTAGGCCAAAATTATTAAATTAAATACCAATACGGACTCGGAAAATTCCCGAACCCTTCTAGATAAATAATATAATTTAGATAGGCCTTAGCTAAACCATGCTAACCACCTAACATGCTCAATTAAATAATTAAATCATTAATTTAATCTAACTAACCACCTAATTTCTAATTAAATAAATCTAAACACCCCTTAGCATCAAAGCCTACTAAGAAGAGTTTAGAGAATAAACTCACCGGTGTATCGCGAAAACCGATTCATCGCAACAACAACGCGACGCGCCGAAATCTTAATTTTCGGGCGGTGTCGCGTAACTCTAGGCCAGGCCAAAACGGGCCAACAAATCTCAAATTAACCGAGATTTGTTTTCAACTTGGGCTGCTGGTCGCGGGCTTGGGTCTTCTTTGCGGGCTTCAATTAACGCGGGCTTGGAAATGCTGAGTTGGGCTTGAATTCAAGTGGGCTTGACTTCGTTTGGGCTTCAAATGGAAATGTGAAACTCGTTGGCTTGCGGCAGAATTCACGTGGGCTTGGACTTGAAAACACAATGGGCTGCGGCTTCGTGCGTTGCTTGATTTTATGCAGCCTAACGGAAAACTTCGGTCTTCACTTGGGCTGAATGAAGGAGCAGCCACGGAGACGGATGAAGACGCGTGGAAGAGCAGGCGGTCGAAGAGTAGCTGAAGGGAATTGCGCATGGCTTCGCTGGCCTTGGGGCGTGCGGTCCACGATGGAGTTTTCGGTGGAAGTTGCTGGCTTCTTCGGTGGGCGATGGCCACGTTGAAGAATTTCGGTGGACCGTGGGGCTTCGTGGAGAGATCACGTGGACGCGGCTATGCTGGAATTTACGAAGGAGAGGAGCTAATTCGGTGGCCACAATTGCAAGAAGATGGGCTGCTTGGTCTTTAAAGAAGATGCCGCAGACACGCGGCTTTGCTGGCGTGAAGATGGGGTCAACAAACCTCAATTGCTGGATGCTGGTGTTGACTCCTTGAGTGGGGTTGTTCGGTGTAAGATATGGACAAGAGCTGGTGGTTTTGCAGAGGGGAAGGAAAGGTAAATGAAGAAAAATGAAAGTGAAGCAAAGCTGAAGGAGTTGCTCGCGCCTCCGAGGAAAGAGAGAGAGAAGGATTAAGGCAGTGGAGAAAGGAGATAGCGACGGGCCAGCTGGTCTTACTCAATCAAATGGATTGGATCAAGGCCAAAGTCAAAGGATTTATCCCCTCCATTTAATGCCATGTCCCCTAATACTTTCTTCATAAAATTTCCACCAAAATTATCAAATTTTGATGTCAAAATTGTTGTCTAACCCTAAATCCGAATTTCACATTTTCCGGGACATCAATTCTTCGACGATTTCCCAAATTCGACGTCCAATTTTGATGAAGAAAAATCCCATATAAATTTATGTAAGTCCCTGACACTTGAACGCTCGGCTTGAAAGTCAAAAATCTCTTCAATTTGGCCAATCCGAATTTCCGTTAATTTTCCGCGGCGTCCGATTCGATTTTTCGTAAAAATCTTGGAATCTCTCAAAATTTCTCGGAGGATGAGTTGACGTCCCTAATATAGCTCGTGACACTACAGAACTTTCAATTTCTGAAATCGGATTCAAATAAGCGGTTAATTTCAATCCGGCGCGCTTTTAGCGTGACCTAGTCTACCGGGTCACTTTTAGAAATTTTTGATGCAATTGACCCGTGATCGATTTATCTCGAGTCACATAGTACATCTTCGACACATTGGCGACTCTCGGTTATCGTGAAAATCTTAAGGTTTCAAATACGGACACCGGGTACCAAAACGATAGAAAAATTGGTCTAGTGTCGATCGACGAGTATTTTGCAATCAGGTGGAATCACCCACACTTTGATCACATATCTCAGTCGAATCGACTTATCTCCGGTCTCTAATTGATTTCGACAGTGCCGTAATGATCGCGGCAGATAGACACGGTCGAGCAGTCGATTCCTGGTCGAATTCTCAAGTCTATTGCATTTAGATCCCTTAATTGCTTCCCTAGATAGACCAGTTATCTCGTGAGTGGCCAACTCAGAGAATAGCACTATAGACACGTCGACGAAAAGCCCGATTTATTTAATCGAAAACTAATTTAAAAATTCAGACTGTCATAGAAAACCTTAAAATAAATGACATCAACAACATTAAACAGCTCTTTAGTGAGGAGTTCAAGTAATTTTACATTGTTCTTTAATAACTTAGATTTTTAATGTCTTTTATGGCATCAATAGTTATAATTTACCAATGAGTAAAATGTTTTTGTAAGGAGTTCTCACGGCGTCCAAAAATGTATAAACAACTGCTTATGCCATCCTCCTCTAGTATTCGTTCTCTTTTGTCTTATTTATCCTCTTAGTCTTCAATTTGCCAAAATCGAAAGAAACAACTTCTCTGCTTGCCACTCGACACTCGCCTCGCTCGCTTTGGGTCACTCATGCCGCTCGCCCCTTGATGCTCGCTAGGGGTGAGCAGTGGTTTAAGGTCGACCCTGGACCGACTCTGGACTAGCCCAATCCTGCCAATCCTGGTCCGATTCCCAAGGGGACTAGGTTAGTCCTCGGTCCTGAAATTCCAGGACCGACACTGTGCGGGTTGGTCCTCGGTCCTAAAAGTTTTGGGTCGGTCCAACCCTTATATATTATATTACATTATATTATTTATAATTCTTTTATATATTCAAACCTAAGTAAAATGTCTGTTATAAAACCTAAGAGTTATTGTGAGATGTTCTATCAATAGCACTAATAGTAATTTCAATTTAAAACTTTTGTTGAGTATTAATTATGTGTCGTTTGTTTTGTTTTCAAGTGTTTAGAAGTTCAAGTGAATTAACAAGATGTGAAGTTATATATTCATGGTTTATATTAAGTATTTTGAACTTTTTATGGTTTAATTGTATTTTACTAATGAATTTTAGCTGCACTTTACTTTTCAATCTATGTCAAATGGTAGAAGTTTTTGAAGAGTAGAGTAGTACTGCAGTTGCTACGGTGATTTGCTAGTCAAGTGGTGTGAAGCTCATTTTTTGGTTGAGTGGACTCTACATGATCATATGCAGGAAAACGCTTTTGCATATGGTGTTATGAATATTAAAGATAGATTATTACAATAACTTTCCATCTTGTCCCATATCTCTATGAGCGGTTAGTAGGTACAAAATTTCTATTATTGTGTCATCTTAAATTTGCTAAATATGTATTGGTATTTATAGTTTAGTTGCACAATGCCGCATTGTCAATGGATGTGTAATTTGAATTTGTAGGTTTGCTTTTTTAGGGAGTATAAAAAACAAGACAAAAAAAAAAAAAAGTTATCGATCGGTCCCGGGTTGACCCTGGAATCGGACCAAACCCATTGGATCGGTCCGGTCCTTGGTCTCAAGCTCAATAGGGTCGGTCCTCAGTCCTAAAAATCGAGGACCAACACTGTACGGGTTGGTCCTAAGGTTAGGGGGTGGCCCGAACCAACCCGGACCATGCTCACCCCTAATGCTTGCTTGGCTTGTTGCTCCCCGCTCGACATTTGATACTTATTTTGTTCGACTCACCCCACTTAACCCTTACTACTTACCTTTCTTAGCTAACCTCGCTCATCATCGAACTCATTGGGTCAGTACAGTCATCAGTTGCCATTTCCAAAAGTACAAAAAATGAAATAAAAATTTATTGGTTAGTCCTAGGTTGACCTTGAAATCGAACCAAACCCATTGGATTAGTTCGGTCCTCAATCGTTTTTTTACGAAGTAAAAAAAATGAATTAAAAAATTATCGGTTGGTCTCGGGTTGACCCTAGAACCGGACCGAACCCATTGGGTCGGTCCGATCCTCGGTCCCAAGCTTAATAAAGTCGGTCATCGGTCCCAAAAATTGAGGACCAGCACTGTGCGGGTTTGTCCTAGGGTTAGAGGGTGGATCGGCCCAACTCGGACCATGCTCACCCTTAGTTCTCTCCATCCAAGAAGGCCATATTTTATTTTCTCTTCTGACGAAGTACAGAAGAGAGAAAGAAGTCAGCAAAAAGTACAGAGAGAGGGAGAGTGAGTGGACGTGAGGGAAAAATCGCTTTGAGGTTTCAAGGAACTTTCGAGGCGAATATTGCGCAAAGCTTGTATGGACATCATCAGCCCTTTTTGAGCTCCGAAGTGAGCATTCTTAGCGACGAAGAATAATGAAACGGGGAAGGCAAAGGCTACGAAAGGCGAAAAGATGGGGGGTACCTCGCTTCCGAACACGGTCTGATGGCTTTCTTGACTACCCAAATGCTTGTAATGATTCCCGCTTTTCTTTGCTTATCCATGTTTCGATTTCTTGCAGCCTAAGCTTCGTCAACTGTTTTCTGTCCGAAATGTATCATGGCATGAGTGAGGTCATTTTTTGAAGATATTAAAATTATTTGTTGATACTGAAATAATAAGTAGATGAAAAGAAAAGGATAAATCTTAACCAGAAAAAATAATCACACGAATAGTCCATGCACTTTAATATAATGTGCAATTTGATCTTCGAAATTTTGATTTGTTCAATATGCCTTTTGAACTTTGACCCAGTATGTAATGTGGTCTCTGAACTTTTCAATTGTTTAACGTAATCCCTGACCTTTTGATAAATACTCAATACAGTCTCTGAACTATATGAAAATATTGAATGTAGTTTTTTAATTGATTCAAGAGTAGGGATGACATTGAACATTTTGATACAAGTTCAGGGACTGTATTGAATATATATCAAAAGTTTATGGACTATATTAAAAAAATAAAAAATTCATGGACCACATTGGGCTAAAATTTAGAGACCACATCAAACAAATTGAAAGTTTATGGACTAAATTACACATTAGGCCAAAGTTTGGAGACTATTTGTGTCATTTTCTCTAACTAGAAGTAGACAATTAATGTGAACATTCTACTTCAATCGCTTGACTTTTATTTTTGAGCATCTATATTGATATAATATAGAATTAATATCATGAAAAATTTTTAATCATCAAAAACTCTAAACTGGTACACTTGTCCCAAATTAATTTTTTAACTATAAAAAACCTCAAACTGATATATTTGTAATAAATTTACCTTCCGTTAATTTTCATTAAATTGGAATAATGCCACGAAAAATAATAAATTGGTACAGATGTGATAAATGAAAGGTAAAATATTAAATTGGTACATCCATTCTAAATGCCACATATCATCTAAATTAGCAATTTAATTGTAAAATTTAACTAAAACTAATGGAGAATAAATTTATCACAGGTTTATCAGTTTTTTTATGATAAAAAATTAGCGAAGTAAATTTATCACATATGTACCAATTTTGAATTTTCCGTGATATTAACCCTATATCATTAAAAACTCTTTCAAAGAATTGCCGGAAAACTCAATATTCAAAATTGTAGATAGTTAGAGATGCCTCCTCCTCATTAGTTTTGCCAAATTCTCGACGAAGCAAGGCTACAGTCAGATGCCTTTTCCGTCGAGTATTGTCAATCAAAGAAGAATCAAATTTGTAATTCTTGTCATCTCTTAGTTACTTATCTCCATAACAAGTTATAATATTTATAGACTTCCGAAACTTTGTTGAGAGTGTGTTTTAGGAAAGTAAATGCAATCACTATGTTATGAGTGTGGTTCTTTCGCTCTGCTTGAAGTTCTACTTCCATTAATTATAAAATCACAAATTATTTTCTATGTCTTGATTCATTCCATACGACAATATGCATTAAAAAGTCTGCACTGACATTGTTTTAAGCTCAGCTTGCACAAGTATATTCGATAAGTGCATTTAAAGCATCTAGCCTTGGTTAATACATTCTTATATAAAACGTTGAAATATAACATTTCAAAATATTAAGATGCACGAGTCATTATCGATAAATCCATATTTTAAAAAAAAATGTGATAGGAACATCACTTTAATAAAAGGCCAATAGAGTAAAAGCTTTTAAAAGGCCAGTCACCAGTCTCACAAATTCAACCAATTTCGCGCCAAAAGCTAAAAAGACGTGATAAGTTCAAGAATCTTTTTATGTACAATGAGTCAATGACATGATGATGAATAGATACTATGTTTTAAAGCTTCAATTCATTTGTAATATGTAGGGCCCATCGTCATCATGCTATAAGAGTTTTTATGATGTTGGCTATATTAATTAATATTGAAATTTAGGTTTTACAAGATTGTCTAATGAGGCGAGATATAAAGATTTTTAATTACTCTAATATGAGACTGACTTGCGCGGGATGAATAGAGCTCAGTTTGTGATGAGAAGACATGTGGCTAAAAACTCTATATATCATTTTCTAATCCTAATACACAAATAACTTTATATAAGGTGCAGTTGTAGAACGCAATTTGTGACGCATAATCTCATTAAGCCAATATTACAATTAGATCATTGTTATTCCACAATAAAAATAATGGATTTCAAATAAGATGCACTAATGTTTTTGTCTCCATTTATTGTGTTCTAAATTTTAATTATGTAGATCTTCGGATGGTTTTCACGGCTTGTATGCACATGGTGAACCATTGTGTCACTACGGGGCACACCGGCTTTGCTTCACAAATACAGGCGCCACACTATGAAATGCTTCGTCCCGAGGCATCATGCGACGGAGCCGTCTTGCCTCGAGCCTGGGTGGGTCGTTGTCTTCTCGTCCTCCCTACATCGTGCAATGATCTTTGTTACTGCAGAAATGCGTGTAAAGCTTTCATCTTTACCCGTCAATTCCACATTTCGGCGAACTCATGTCTCCTTCTCTGAGCCCGCGAGTCCGATTCAGGCTAGCAACGACAAAAGAAGAGGATAAGGAAGGGGAAAAGCAAGCATCTTGATTTCTTTCACCCCAGGACTGTCCACCGTTTGTCTGCATGAAATGTATCAAATCTTGAGTAAATTTACTTTTCAAGAAATTAAAACTACTTTTTTATATCGAAAATGGTAAATAGATCGAAAGATGGATGAATTTGAACCCAAAATCAAGAAGAACATGAACTTCCTGCTTATGATGAACTTTATTTAATCGTTTCGGTTTTTTTAAAATTTTGAGCATTTGTATCGATGTATTATTACAAAAAATTCTCAAAGTTAGAGATCCCTTCTCATCGTTGATTTTGCTAAATT
The DNA here is from genome assembly GCA_014182715.1 of Eucalyptus cloeziana. Taxonomy (NCBI): domain Eukaryota; kingdom Viridiplantae; phylum Streptophyta; class Magnoliopsida; order Myrtales; family Myrtaceae; genus Eucalyptus; species Eucalyptus cloeziana. The sequence continues at coordinate 25,173,000 of CM024640.1, forward strand.
CTCTGCGGAGTGAATTGCCATCATGGCGTTATTTGAACAATTGAAAATATTTATTATCAAGTGTTTTTAAATTAAAAGAGATTCAATTACGTAACTTCTAGAATCTCTCAATATATTTTCTCTCCATAATGAATTATAACAGTTATGGACTATCTAAATGCTTTTGAGTGAGATTTTATTTTTCACTTGGTCTTAAGTTCTATTTTGATTCATTATAAAATCACCACTCATTTTCTACGTTTTCATTAATTCAATATGACAATAAGCATAAAAAATCTGCACTAACTTTATTTCATGTATTCCTTTCGCAATAATCTTCAACAAATACATTTAAGGTCTGCATGGCAATATTCATATTTCTTTGTTCTTTTGTTCTGTGAAATAGAAAATGAATAAAAATTCATTTGATAACGTTAGTTAACTTTTCTATACTTCAAAATAGAAAAGTGGTTGGGGAATAGATTTATAATAGAGACAAGAAGTAGAAAAAAATATCTTATTTTTTTCGGGAAAACTTTTTAGAAATAAGTCATTTTCTTTCTTCTTCTTTTTTTCTCCTTCCTCACACCACCACCACCGTCCGCCATCACTCGCCACCTATCTCCGCCCAACAACCGGCTACAGGAGGAAGATAAGGAGAGGAAAAATATAAAAAAAAATTATTAAAAAATGAAAAGAAATTCTACGGCACAAAAAAAAAAAAAAAAAAAAAAACTTGTGGGTTGTACCAAACACATTCTTGTTTTTTTTTTTTTTCTGAAAATAGAAATTTTGTACAGTTACCAAATAAGTTATTTTATTCAAAAATTATTCCAGGGAATATGAATAAGAAATAATTATTTCTAAAAAAAAAAATTATTCGTAGTAATAGAAAAGTTACCAAATGCACCTTCAACTTTGGTGGATACGTTCCTTAATAAAGTCAATATTCTTAGATATTATTAAAGTTATCTAATGCACAATGCACTGGTTGTCGTCTAGTAAATCGTATAGAAAAAAGAGATGTGAAAGAAATATCACTTTAGAAAAAGTCAGAAGTTCTTTAGACAAATAGTATATAGAAAGCCGTGCTGGCAATCTCTCATTTCATTTGCAAAGCCAAGGAAAATCTCCCATTAACCTTACATACTCAAGTAGTGCCCTTATTGAGACAAATGATAAGGCAAAGACATCTATGTTTGATGTAAAAGTCCACGAAATGTTCTATCGAGTTCATGTGGAACAAATGTCTGAAACATTTGTACAGACATCCATATTGATATATTATTAAAAACTCTTTAAAAGGTTTGCCCGAAAACTCAACACTTAAAATTGTTAATAGTTAGAGATGCCTCATCCTTATTATTTTTGCCAAATCCTCGACAAAGCGAGCTGCTACCATACGTCGTTTTCTATCAAGTATTATCAATCAAAGGAGAATCGATTGGGTAATTCATATCGTCTCATAATTATTTCTCTCCATATGGACTTCCAAAACTCCATTGAGAGTGTGTTTCAGGAGAGTAAATGCAGTCACTATGTTATGCCGTGGAGTGTCACTCTTTCACTTTGCTTTAAGTTCTATTTCTATTAATTACCAAATCACAAATCATTTTCTACGTTTTGATTGATTCGGGACGACAATATGCATTAAAAGGTTTGCACTAACATTGTTTCAAGCTCTCCTCGCACGATTATAGTGAATAAGTGCATTTAAAACATTCTTATATAAAAATGTTGAAATATAATATTTTGAAATATTAGCAGAATCCTTAGATTTTTATCGTTATCTAGCATGATGCGTGGATCGTAAAGATGTCACGAAATAATCACTTTAATAAAAGGTCAATAGACTAAAAGCCTTTATAAAGCTGATAAGTAAATTCAATCGATTTCGCACCAAATGCTAAAGAGATGTACGGCTGCGTTTGGTTCAGCATTTGCAATGGGCTTTGAGTCCAATACAAATGCTGAAAGCCTAAAGCTACTTGGGGGAAATGCAATTGTGTTTGGTAAAAAATTTTTGCAAATGAACTTTGAGTTGAATGTGTGTTTGGTAAAAAAGACTTTGGCAAGGGGCTTTGATGGGTATATATATATATTTTTTCTTTTCTTTTTTTTTGAAAATTCAGCTAAGCCCTTCGCCGGACCGGCGAAGGGCTGCGGCTCCCGCGCGAGCCGGATCTGCGCGCGGCGGCCGTCGAATGAGGTCGCTCGAGGTCGGGCGACCTCCGGCGAGGGTCGCGCGACCCGGCCGAGGTACGCCGGAGGTCGCCCGACCTCGGGCGACCCTCGCGAGGGTCGCGCGACCTAGCCGAGGGCCACCGGAGGTCGCCCGACCTCGGGCGACCGGGGTTGCTCGACCCGGGGGCCGCGCGACCCGGGCGACCGCCGCGGGTCTCGCGGCCGCAGCGGCCCTCACTGGGTCTCGCGAGGGTCACACGACCCGACGCCGTCGCGTGACCCTCGCGAGACCCGGGCGAGGCCGCTGCGGCCGCGAGACCCGGCGGCGGTCGCCCGGGTCGCGCGGCCCCCGGGTCGAGCGACCCTCGTCGAGGGTCGCCCGAGGTCGGGCGACCTCTGCGGCCCTCGGGGGGTCGCGCGACCCTCGCCGGAGGTCGCCGGACCTCGGGCGACCTCGGCCGACGGCCGCCGGCGCGATCCGGCTCGCTCGCCGGCGGCCGTCGCCCTTCGCCGGTCCGGCGAAGGGCTGCTGAATTTTCAATTAAAAAAAAATAAATAAAGGGCAATAAAGGAAATATAAAAAACTAATGAGGGTAATTTAGGAAAAGAAAAAATGTTTTCAGCATTTCCAAGGGCCGGCTTTCATTTGAAAGCTCCTTCAGATTGGTTGCCAAACACCCACATTTTGGCTGAAGGGGCTTTCTAAATGCCCATCCAAACGCACCCGTAATAGGTTGGGAAATCTGTTCACATTTGATATGCCATTCACATGATGATAGACAGATATCATGTTCCGATGCTTCGACTCGGTAATTTGTAGGGCTTGTCATCATCGTGCATGGTGAACCACCGCATCGCTACCGGTGGAGGTATCAAAATGGGTTTAAAATCCATATTTTGACTCATATTTAATGGTGTGATTCGTAAATGGGTTACCTTAAATTTTAAAAACAAGCTTAAGTAGGTTATAAATGGATTACTTAACAATTTAATTGGTCTTAAATGTGTATTAAATAGGTTACGTAACAAGCTTAAATGAATCATAAACAGGTCATTTTATTTTTTAAAAATTTTTCTGACTTTTTTTTTTTTTATAATTTTTTCTTTTTTCTTTTCTTTTATTTTTCCTTTTTAAAAAAAAAAAAAAAAAAAATCTTTCTCAGTTGGTGGCTATCACGAAGACAATTGACAAACGGCCACGGACAAGCTCATCGACCTTTGGCACCGGCAAGGCTCAAGCCTTGTCAATTTGGCGAAACTCGAGCTAGCTAGAGGTCAGCGAGCGCTAGGGGCTAGCGAGCTCGAGCTCGCAATCCGACCTCTAGCGAGGCTTGAGCTCGCCAGCATCGAGTGAGAGTTTAGCCTTGCTAGATCTAGAGAGGTGGAGCCTCGCCCGAGGCGGGCTCAGCTCGGCTAGATCCAACTTTGGTTGATTTTAAATTTTGAATATCTATATTGATGTACTATCACAAAAACTTCTCACAGGATTGCCTGGAAACTTGAAACTTAAAACTACAGATAGTTAGTGATGTCTCAAAAAAGTGAGCCGCCAACTACTTGTTTTCTGAACAATTGAATATGTTTATTATTGAGTTTTTCTTCTTCTTCTTCTTCTTGTTTTTTTTTTTTTTTTTTTTTATCAAAAGAGAATCAATTACATAATTTCTACCGTCTCTTAATTATTTTCGTCCCTAATGAGCTATAATAATTATAGACTATACAAATGCTACTGAGTGTGATTTTATTTTTCACTTCGTTTTAAGTTTTATTTTGATTTATTATAAAGTCACCACTCATTTTCTATGTTTTCATCAATTCAATACGACAATATGAATCTGCACTTACTTTGTTTCACGTGATTCCTTACACAATGGTCTTCGATATTCCACATATCCAACTTTGGTTGGTACGTTCCTTGATAATGTCAGAGTATGATATTCTCAAACATTATTAAAGTTATCTAACGTGCAATGCTCGGATTGTTGTCTAGTAAATCGTACAAAAAAAAAAAAAAAACGCAACAGGAATATCGCTTTAGTAAAAGTCTGAAATTCTTTAGACGAAGGGCTTTTCAAAAAGCCATGTTGGCAATCTCGCATTTCATTCGCAAAGCCGAGGAAAATCTGTCCCCATTAAGCTCACATAATTTTACAGTTCCTATTATTGAGACAAATGACGAGGCAAACATATTTATGTTTGGTGTAAATTCCACAAAATGTTAGATCAAGTTCATGTTGGACAAATGCCTGAAACTTTGGCACAGACGTAAGAATTACTGGTCGACCTAAAGTGACCCCCTGAGAAGTATAGATATTTCAATATTATGACTACAATCTACATTAGACTTGGGAATCTATAATATGTATTATCTGAAGGGGCCATGAGAACCACGACACCCGATTTTATTAATAATTAAGTATGCACGTAAACAATGTCCATAACTCGTAATTTATCAATCGAAGAAAAGGTAGAAAGAGATTTCTTCCATCTTGGAGGAAAGTATAGCCTTATCCAATGTTCAGCCTAACATTTTATCTTATCTTACTATAAGTGGTCTTTCAACATGTGTAAAGGAGATGAAATCAGTCCCACTTACAAAGATTTGGGATTCGAAAGTGCCTAACTCTGGCTCGATTACAATTTATGATCATGTCAATGAGTGGCCAGATTTTTGTTTATCATTCGTCATTTAATCATCATCTACAGCACAATTATGTATGCGGCGAAAAAAAAAAAAAAGTTCTAAGTCTGGTGACAATTTTACATTACATATGAGAAGTCAAATCAACTCTGAAAACCTAATCAGTGTATATGGTGCCTGGAAATGGAGTCCTGAAATTTCAATGTCTTGAGGGACATCAACAAGCTGCCCCTTTGAGTTGCTGGGTGTCCCATCTCTCTGTACCTCGAAGTCATCCCGTAATTGGAACTTGAACCAGGTTCTTGGAAGAGATCGTTTTTGCACCATGCATGTCGACCGTGATCATCGATGGCCGCCAACATTTGCCCCAGTTAAGCTTTGCTTAACATCCCTCTTATCCCTCTGAGCCCTGATGGCCTAGCATGGTCCCAAGACCTGATTTTGGTACTTTAGTTCCCTTCTTTGAGTAGATTGCTTTCTCAGTTGCCTTCTCCTCCAGGAATCTGAGATCTGCAGTGCTTATGACATAGGTTTGAGCAGCTTTCCTCCATTCAGAAGTTACCAGATCTCTGGCCTTGACTGTCTTTAAGCATCGAATGGGGCCTTCCGCCCGTTTCAGTGGCCTAGAAGACAGCCACTTCCGCGGCTTGCTTTGCACACCCTGGTTTGGAAGTTTCAGAGGTTGAGTGGAAGTTTTCAGGTTTCAGTTGTCCATCAGCACTTGGCCTAAGCAAAAGAAGCCTAAATGAGATATTTGCTCAGTTTATTTGGTCGCACTGCTCACATACTCTGTTGGTGTTGTAATCCTAAATGATGGATATGCATTGCTGGCACAAAGCTATTTGATTCCGGCATTCTACTAGGGGAATGTCCCTCGACCCAAGGGTGTCCATGCGACCAGTGGTCTGAATCTAAGATGTAATCGTCTTTTGTGGGAACGATGCATATGACTTGTTGCAGCCTAATCCATTGCCTGTCGCTGCCAACTAAACCCTCGACTGCATTCTGTCGGACCGTGCCAAATTTGGTTGTGCTTTTGTGGACTCCTGAAGGGCAATCTCGCAAGGGGGACTCGTTAGGTTAGGCTATTCCTTGGTAGGAGCTTGCATGACTATCACACCCATCTGGAATTTGGGTGCGTTTGGTTGGACTTTTGGGGAAAGCCTTTGGAAAAATGCAAATGACTTAGAGTTAAAGGGGTTTTTCAAAATGCAAATTGTGTTTGGTAAATTATAGTTTAAAAGTCCATTGTAAAATACCTTTGTGCAAAATAGTGTTTGGAGAGATAAATTTGCAAATGACTTTGGTGATTAATAAAAAAAGAAAAAAATATGAGGCACGGTGGGCACCAGATCGAGCTCCTTCTTTCACCTCCTCGAAGTGCTGGAACACGATGCCGGTGAGCGACCGGCTGTTCGACTCCTTACTCGCGCCAACCACCAGGGAGCCTCCGTGCCCGCCGCTCGAGAACCGAAGCGCCGCCGGATTCGCCCCCACGGGGGAAGACGACAACGGCGAGGAGAGGCTATCGCCGGCGGGGCCGAGGAGCGAAAAAGCAGGGGCGGCGCGGAGGAGCATGGTCGGAGAATCAAAATAGGCTGAGAATCGGCGGCGAAGCTTCGAGGGGAGAGAAATGGAGAAGCGGAGGAGGAGCTTCGACCTCACACAAAGAGCGAGGTCGTGCGACCTCTCGGCGACCAGATCTGGGTCCGCCGGAGGTGGCGCGACCTCCGGCGTCGGTGCGACCTAGATCTGGTCGCCGCGAGGTCGCGAGACCTCTGGCGACCCAGATCTGGGTCACCGTGAGGTCGCGCCTGGGTTGCCGTGAGGTCGCACGACCAGATCGCATGGCCTAGATACCCGCCGGAGGTCGCGTGACCCACCGGCGACGGTCGCCGTGACCGTCACCGGCCTCTCACTGGTCCGTCGTCCTTCCTCAGCAACCTTGCACAATCCGAACGCTTGAACGAAGAAGATGAACAGTAGAAAGTCTACGAAGGAGATGAACAGTAAAAGGGTGAAATAAATGCAAAGCTAAAGCTGAAAGCCCAAGACACCTCAAGGGCTGCCTTGGGCTTTCAGCCTTCAGAAGGCTGGCTTTGGCTAAATGGGGTTTATAAAATTTTTGCCAAACGCATGATACTTGGAAAGGCCTTTAGGTGTCTAAAGATACTTGGGAATGCAGTTCCCAAACGCAGCCTTTGTCCTCTATGCCACGACTTCCATCGACTTGCACATCAGGCCCAATCTGCATGATATTTTCTTCTCTCGGGGTGAGGTCATACGATGCCATTGCCATGCGCTCGTGCCTGAGAAAAATCCCTTAAAAGTAAGCCGCCCGCTGATCAGTTGCTTGAGAAAGAAGCCTAATGCCATCTGCACAGGGTCGACGGTCCTGCATCTTCTTGGAATAGCCCCCAAGAGATGATGATTCAAGGTCAGATCAGCCTCAATGCGGGCCATGGGATCGACAGCTAGTCATTGTTCTCCAATGAAAGTGATATGCTAGCTCCTTTGATCGATATATGTCGAGCGAATCTGCTTGAAGAGCCTGATCGAAGAAATCCTCGTCTATTTTCATTGTTTCTTTCTTTTTCTAGAAATCTCCTCCAATCAAATCCGCTCGTTATTGTTTTACAATGTACTAGCATGGAATAGAGTTCCCTGCTACTATATTGCAAACGAGTTGGTAACTGTCAAATGCCATGTCGGAAACTTGTTCATCTAGTCACATGTTAGTAACTTTTGGCAGGTTAAAACAAGGGAAAAGACTATCAAAAACCCGAACTATACCCAAAGTAACAAATTTACTTCAAACTTTTTTTTTTGTGACATGAAAAATCTCAAACTTTGCCAACTGTGACACATTTACTTCAAACTTTTTTTCGTGACATAAAAAACCCTGAATTTCTATTCATGTGACACATTTACCCTAAATTATAGGGCATTTTGGTCTTTTAATTTTTAATTTCTTTTTTCTTTTTTTCTTCTTCTTCTCTCTTCCCTTCGCCGGACGTGGCCAAGCCGGCGGAGGGAAGTCAAAGTCAGGTGAGGGCGGTCCTTAGTTGGGTCGGGCGAGGGCGACCCTAGCCCGGCCCGGGCGAGGGCAGCCCTCGCCTAACTCCGGCTTCCTTCCACCAGCTTCGCCATGAGCGGTGGAGGGAAGAGGGAAAAAGAAAATAAATAAATAAATAAATAAAGAAAAAAGACGAAAATGCCATTGGTGGGGGTAACTATGTCAAGTTTGCAAAGTTTGAGATTTTTCATTTAACAAAAAAACATTTGAGGTAAATTTGTTACTTTGAACAGGGGTTTTTGGTGGTCTTTTCCCTTAAAACAAATATCAAAGTTTTTTTATTCCTAAAATTTACCAACTATTTTAATAATCTACCAACATTTATTTTTGTGACTTACCAATAATTTGAAATTATTAAATCTTAATTTGATTGATGTACCAACATTCAGTTATCAACATTTTTTTAGAAACCGATTCCTTTGTCATTTACCTGTGACTACCAATGCTTTCGAAGCACCAACTTTATTTAAAAATTTCCCGCCTAAGTTTCATCGACATATCACCATTCATCACATTAACAGAGTGCACCACAGCAGCAATGGGCTACAAGCCGAGCCAGGCTGGCCGATAGTCCCCATAGGCCTCATGCCTAGAGAAGTATGCCAAAGTTTCGCTCCTTGAGCCTGTTCAAAGAGAACGAGTACTTCACCGTGCCCCTGCCAGATTCAAGCCCGAAGGTCCTTGTCTGATCGTACATAGCAGTGTAAAAGCTGTATTAATACGCGCCTTGCTCGGCGTTATGCTCGATGACGCACCCCAAGAACTGAACTGCCTTACTCCTGGTGTTCACCTAGGTTGGGACACCCTGCGATAGGTCACCGCCCATCCTCCTTGGGGCATCCCCGGGTAGGAATAGCACCACGGTCTCCATGGCATTGTCCAGTATCTCCATGATCACTTTAAATAAAATTTGACACTTGAGGGGTTATATGCTGACTCGACACGCCGATGAGTCATGTAGGACTGAGAAGATAATAAATATAGTTATGTTGAATTTCCAGCGATTTAGATCGGAGTTGTCACTTAAATGATCATTTAAAAGAAAAGTAATACTTAAATGATTTGAAAAAAATTTTAACACTAAAGTGAGCACCATACATAACTTTTAGCACTTCTAGTGTACTTCTCCCTACTCCTAAAATACCTAATGAGATTGCCAAACAAAGTAAAAGCATGAAGGGTTCTATCTCGCTAAATCAAATGCAAGCTTCTTTTAAGGTTAGGCTTACTAATAACGCCCAAAAAAAAAAAAAAAAAAGCAGAGAGAGAGCTACGAACTAACATGATATGGAAAATGCTCAAATAAACCCCACATTGTTGTTGAACTCGAACGAGGATAAAACCAAAATGGCATGATAAAACATTAAGAAAAAAGCAAAGATGAGAGAGAATAGACACCTGGTCATGGTAGAGGTTTCGTTGAGAATGTTGTGAAGAGACCAAGAGAAGACAATATCAGTCAGGGCATTGGGATTGTCTCTTCTCCACTTGCTGCTCCAACCACCCTCGGCTTTCTCCATGCGCAACACTGTTTGTGCTCGATCTTAAGTCCACCTGGACCACGTACCAAAACACCAAGGAGAAACCACTCTTTAAGGTTTCACGAAACTCGCAAGGCCAAAAAAAAAGGGCACGTTTCAATAGCTAGCAAAAGATTTCCAGAATTATCACTTTTTCTCTGTCATTTCTTCCTTCAACTGGGAAATTCCATGCGTGGGGACAACGCAAACCGAATAGGACGATAATCAGGCGAAGTCGATGCATGGAGATGATCGGAATTCGACCAGTGGAGTGTTTCAATTCAGTTGCAACTCGTGTGCTGGTTATGTTTTTTCTTTGTTATTTATTATAGCTTCATTCTTATATAATTTACGTCCTTTATGCAAAGGGGTTAAAAGTAGTCATGCACGTGGGGAGCGCGCGCGCGGTATCTAGCAGTCATATGAAGACGCGTATGCTTTAGATGAAGAGTAGCTAAAAGTCATAATTAGAGGCAATAATACTAATTACTGAGATTAGTGGCAGATTTTGCATTTGTTTTGAATTTGTCTCTAAAAAGACATTTAGAAATGGCGGCATTCGAGACAAGTATCCCATTTGACCCTAAAAGATTTTAGGGGGCGAAATTTTTTTGACTTAATGTTCTTTGACTCTAGAACTCATTATTGTTGTACCGCGATTCTACACAAGCCAGCTCTCATGTAATTGATCAATCATTATTATTCATGTGTTACGAATCTCGTCTTACTTGGAGACATGTGTAAGGTATCTCGTACTTGCGAGCAATTGTGATTGGTCGGCCACACCACTAGTAATAGATTGAAAAATTATTCAAAAAGTCTTAAACTTACTGGATATCAATCAATTTAATCATAAACATTTTAATTGTATCAATTTAGTTCAAAATATTTTGATGATTTGTTAAATGTAATCATTCCTACCCATTTTGGCCGGAAGTCCCTAACATGGACACGATGGTCAGCCAGCCAACATTGATTATTATTTTTTGAATTTTTTGAATTTATTAAATCGGGCTGTACTACTAGTACATGTGAGATGATTTGCTCTGTTCCTTACTTTGCTCATATGTGTTCTTGCAATATTGTGTTTTAGAACAAAAAAATTTGTTGTCCTTTCTCACATTACCCTCACACGTTTCCCAATGTAGTGGGCTGAGAATTAAAGGCGTTCAGTGCAAAGAGTTATGGAACAATCAAATTCTCACTTATTCTTTTTGTAAATTAGAATCCCTTAATTTGAAGTGCTGTGACAATCTCCTATGCATTGCCCCATCCCATTCGTGGAAGAGGCTGCAGTGTTGTCTCACGATCCTAGAAGTGAAATCATGCCATTTGATCGAAATCATAAACAAAAGTAATGGGACTGTTAGAAAGAATGGTGAAATGTGAATGCTGGTTTTGTGTGATCTGGACAACTTGAGGCACATTTGGTGGTACGATGGTCTCCCAAAGGTTTCATTACCCAACTTGAGAGACATAAAGGCATCGAGGTGCCCCTTTTTGAGATTCTTTTCCCACCCAATTTCTCAATGAGCGAAGGTTGGGCAAATCAAGGAGCTGGTGGTGGGGTCGCATGTAAATATGGAATTAATTGTTGGCCGTGACAAATGTGAAGAAGTGTCCGGTACGACAATCACCTTCTCCGAATTAACCATTCTTTAAGACTTTACAAGTTGCCCAAGTTCTGAATCTTTACCTGAGAAATACCCTACGGAATTCCCATCCTTGGATGTCTTCAGCAGAGTAGGCTGTGGAACAGAGCCGAACCAAGGCTATCGAAGTGAAGGGGAAAGTGATGGGGAATATAAGGTTTTATGAAGTGTAGCAACAAAGTCCGTGACAATTGCAATGAATGGTGTTCAGCCATACAAAAAGACGTATGGTAATATGAGATTTTTGTCCTGCGTTCTCTTCTACACTTTATACGGAGTTTGAGAGTAGTTCCTTCACCATTCACTTTCTTTGGTTTGTCTCCTAAGCCATTACAATGAGGGAAAAATTCTAAATAAGAGTTCGAAGTATCCTTATTTTCTCAAATAAGGGCTTGAAGTAGCCATGATAGTTTGACTTGCCGATTGGCTAAATATTCCAATCGGTCAAGGAATTTAAAGTATTATTTGAATTATATTAAAAATAAATTAATTTTTTTTAAAAAGAAGGAAATTAGGTGAGGACTAAGTCCTCGCCGTCAAAGCCAATTGGCTATGGTGGGGGATGGCTGGCCAGGGGTTAGTGAGGGTAGCTTGTCGAGGCCCGACGACCCTCGCTACCGGCCATCCCTCACCATCGCCAACCCTTCTCGGTGATGGTTGGGCGGCAATTGCAAGGGCCTACAAAGCCCTTGCCATTTTCCCTTCCCCTTCCATTTTCTTTTTTTTTAAAAATTCATCTAATACAGAAAAAGAAAAAAAAATTAAAAATCAAACAAGTGAAGAACGGAATGTTCTTATTAGCCGATGAGTGAAGTCATTCTTTGAAACCGACGTGCCTATTTCAAGCTCTTATTTGAAATAAGGTTCACTTTATGTCCTTATTTAAGAAAACAAAAGTATTTAAAATCCTTATTGGAAACAAAATCAACTTCAAACCCCTTATTTGAGAAAATGATGGCATTTCGGACCCTTATTTGGAATTTTCTCAATGATGAGGAACTAGACATTAGACCATTGGAGGATTATGTATATATTCTAATCAAGTGCATTATCGTGATACTATCTAATCACTTCCACGTTGCATTGGAAAATATATGCACTATTATATTAAGCATGTTGAAGGAAACCACTAAAGATGTCCATATTTGAAAGAGCTTTGTGTACGCTTAATTTCAGGAAGAATCAAATTTGTATAATGCTCATTGTCCGCACACGCGTGCCCATCCCTCAACCGCTACTTTCTCCATTCTGAATTTGCATTTTGGAGGAAAAGAAAATTCTCCTTTAGAACTTCTAAGAGCCCATAGTTTGCCCATCCAACATTCCCCTTTAATACTGGACGACGATGTAGGGAAAGACCAATCATTGATTAGTTATGTGTTACATTTTAAGCCTCAAGTACAATATCATGACAAGTTTTATGACCTATTCATTAAATTTTTTTATAATTTTTAAAGGTAAGTGACGCACTATTATATTACCAGCTTTGTAGCCTGCGTGATGCACGGGAAAGTAAAACAAAAAATTAATATGACAATTTTAGAATTTCTTTGCATGGAAAATAGTAAGATGAAAAGGAGTAAGAATTAATTAGTCAATTGGAGAAATTTACCTCTCTGCTTGATGCAGATCTATTTATTTATACTATCAATTAATTTTTTAACCTTCTTTCATTACAAATTTCAACTGATTAACTATTTATATAGCTTGAAATTCACTACATCAAGTACAAAATACTTAATTAATAGAGTTAGGGTATTCAACTAGAGAACTCTTCATTGTTGATTGATGCTACTCTTTATTCCAAACTATCATTCATAGCCTCTGGAATATCTGTCCTTATATAGCACTATAACTATAATTAAGAATAGATGTTCCATCTGTTAGTGTGTTCTTTAACCTGATCGTATTGAAATTTTTCTCAGTAATGCGTGTTTTTATTTGATTGAGTACTTTTTTGACCTTCACACTCCTAGCAATGAGGCAATTTATTTGTCTGGACAAAAAAGTACTCAATAAAACCTTCTTTATTATGAACTATTTTTCAAAAGAGATATTTTTTTATATAATCAGTCAATAAAAATTTGTGGCACAAAATAATATATATATACCTTTCAAAAATTAGTCATTGTAATACAAGTTATGGTGACTGAAGGAGGAGAATTTAATGAACCCGAGTTTTGGGCACATTTAAAGACAAATGGTATCCACCAAAATGGGTTGCCAGAAAGCAAATTTGGATGCCTATGCTGATTCATTTTGGCATACTTGTGTTATTTTTATGTATTCAATTTTTCTTTAACATTACAAATCCCTTTTTAACAAAATATCTCCATCCTTACGGTTTATAATTGCTTTTTTCTATCGCTTGAATATTGTCAAACTTTCCTGTCTTATTTGGTCGTGTGAAGCTTCTTAAAACTAGCAGGTAACTCCACAATTCATGTGAGCCAACAATTTTAGTACTAAAAGTGTGTTTGTTTAATTGAAAATCTCATGATAAAAAGAAAATAATTTTCAAGAAAAATGGTTTGTTTTTATTTGTTAAGTGATTTGGGAAAAGCGATTTCCTTCTTGCTAGAAGGGAAAGTCATTTTTCCCAAATCTAAACCTGTTACTTTCAATCTATGGAAAATATTTCTATAAATCAATTAGTTTTTTGTTATCTAAACACAAGAAAGTCATAAAATTTTTTGCAGAAAACAGATTTCTTCAAAATAAATGGAGTCTAAAGTAGATATCAATATTTGCAACATTTCCTCGCAGGCTAACAACCAGTTGAATCATGGCTACCTTCATTCTTGTGATAATATGCTTAATGTTGTCAACAGGTGACACGTGTTATGTATACCTATATCTTTAGTCTTTTTGTATATATAATATCAATTGTCATGCATAATAGAGTCAATTTTATAAGAATTAATAGACATTAACATTTTTTCATTCTCGTAAAATTAATTTAACTATTTATGACTTTAGAATCTGATATTTTTAGATGTGATGTTCATAATTATACTAATAATTTTATAAAAAAATTATTTTTGAAATTTTCTCATTCATAAAGTAAAGTAAATTGTACTTGTTGTTGTCAAGAAATAATGCTCTAGACCCATTAAATTTGATTGCACATAATGAGCAAAAAGCACTTTTATTATCATATATTACCAGAGATTGTTATACAGAAATTTTACTTTTCTCTTGAAAAAACTCTTCAACTTTTATTTGGGACAGAAAAGAATCATTTTATCCAATATAAATGCGTTCAATGTGCGAAAATCAATTTTAGTATAATATGTTAGATTTTTAAGCTCTTTGAAGAATTTAACAGAAAAGCTTTAATGAGTTTACTAACGAAAATTACACTATCAATAATATCCTTTATTTTCTTTTGTTTCACAAAAAGAAAAGATCAAAGCAAGTTTTTTCCATCTTGATCGACAATGTGGGAAAATTGTTCAAAAAGTCCTAAACCTATTGCATTTTTGCCTATTCAATTTTAAACTTTTCAATTTTATCAACTAAATCCTAAACAATTTCATTTCTTGTTAATTGAGTCCATCCGGCCAATTTTGGCCGGAAATTGCTAACGTGGCCAGCCAATGCTAACATGGCATTTTTCAAATTATATATATTTAGGTTTAGGTTTAGGTTTAGGGACAACAAGGGTTGTTGACCAAACCTCGCCAAACCTAGGTGAGGGCATCGCGGCCCTCGCTGGTGAAACCCAGGCTTGCGAGCCCTCCCTCAGAATCAGCAAGGGCCGCGACACCCTCGTTGGATTTGGCCAAGCGAGGGTGGCTACCTCGCTCGAGGCCCTTACCTAGGGCTGGTGGGGGCCGGCAAGCCCTCGCTTGGCCATATCCAACAAGGGCGTAATGACCCTTGCCGATTTGTGATGAGGGCACCGACGCCCTTGCCCAAGGCCGAAGAGGGTTGGTCGATAACCCTCGCTAGACCTAACCCTAAACACCCCCCCCCCCGGCAAAAAAAAAGTAAAAAGGGGAAAAATAAAAATTCAAAAAAATTATTAAAATATTATTAAAAGATGCCACATCGCTTCGATCACCACATCAACAATTTTCGACCAAAATTGGCTGGATGAACTCAATTGGCAGGAAGTAAGAAAGTTCATGATTAAATTGACAAAATTGAAAGGTTTGTGATTGAATTGGCAAAAGTGCAATACATTTAGAACTTTTTGGATGATTTTCTCTCGACAAGGCTGGCAAGACATTTTTTCTTAATTTGGAAAAGTTGAATCTTTTTCCTTTAAAATAATAACTTTATAGCATGAATCTCCATTGGAAAATACTAGGAAGAAGAACTAGATGAACCACATGATTTATATCTTCATCAATGTAGATGAAAGTTTTTTTTTTTTTTTGGTCAGTTCTACGCTAATCCTACTCTAACACTCACTCTTAGACTTTTGCCTTGCCTCCTTGTAGGGCGTGGGAGTCGAAACCCACTCCTGAAATGAAATCTTCCCCACCCCCAATCCCCCCCTGAGAAGGTGGGGATTTGAACCCCCAACCTCCCCCTTCCAAAATGGAAGGGTGGCCACTGGGGCGAAATGTAGATGAAAGTTATGTGTCTGAAACTTTGAGCAAAATGCAAGACTCACACGGATGAAAGTTATGTGTCTGAGGACCGATGCAATTAACCTGGCCACGCGGATGCCTCTTTTTCCTAGCCAAAGTTTGATGCGGCTGTTAAGCCCTGATTGAAAAAATTGAATCAAAGGAATAGACAGAACAATAATCAATATAAAATTAAAAACATTAAGAAATTTAATTATAAAACTTGTCACAAAAGTGCAATTGGGGCTTAAAACTTTTACAAAGTACAATTAAATCGTAAAATTTGTTAAATTGTTGTAATCAAGTCCTAAAACTTGTTACGATTTTCTGTTTGTCAAGTTAGACGAAGTTAGTGGAATGACTTGGTCACATTAACTTGATAAATTTTAGGAATTAATTATATTTTTAAAAAGTTTTAAGACTTAAATTGCACTTTTGTGGCAAGTTTTGGGACTCAATTACGCTTTTTAAATGCTCTAAGGATGAAATCTTATTATCTCTTGAAGTCCTTTTAAGCTGATATAATTTAAAAACTTCATTGATTTGATAAAGAGTATTATTATCAAGAGATAGCTCGTTGAGTTTTTGTGGACTTCACAACATCTAGCAATATGGCCTTCTTTTCCACATTAATAGCATGTTATATTTTTATTGATTTTTGTTTAGTTCGAGAAGGGTAGGATGAAGTTTTTCGGGAAAAAAAAAGTTTAGTGTGATTTTTTTTTTTTTTAAATATTGTTTGGAGCATCTTGTGCAGGAAGAGTTTTCTTTACAAGAATTGAAATTTGAATTCTTGGGTTTGTTGAAAGAAGAATCATATTGGGCAAAGAAGGGTGATAAATCTTTCTTCGTTTGTAATTGCCCTTTTTTGAGCTGTTTCAGAAGATTGAGTGTGTGACACATTTCCATTTCTTGTTTTTGAGCATAAGAGAACTTGAGATTAGTTCTCCTTATGAGAGATGTTGATAAGGGATTTGATCATCGTGGTCAGCTCTAATTTTATTGCGGACTTTTTCATCTATTAAGTGGGATAATCTGGGTAAAAAATTTTCTTTCCAAAATAGTCAATGGCAATCCAACATGATCATTACTCGTTTAAGGAATGAATCTTTGTATTCTCGGAATTTGGAAAGTTATTTGCACTTGAGATTGGATAGGAGTTCACCATTTCTGCCTTCTAAATGGGAATGATCCCCTATAAACTGTGGAGGTATAGAGAAGGCGAGAGTACTAATGCATCTTGGATGCTATGGGCCTATGGCCATCCTCGTCTTCAATTTCATGACCTTGGTCATCAGTACAATAGGCATTTAGAATTTGGTTTTTCTGATCTTTTCAAAAGATAATTATCCTACCAACCTTTTAATTGTCCAGTAAAACAATCCTCACCTAAATGTCCTTCTCTTAATATAATATTCTAAATATTCATCAAACAACCATGGTCTGTTGTGCATATAAAACACAGCAACATGTATCGTGAAATATTTTTGTAATAATTTATATTTTAATCATATTGTAACGCATCATTGCAATTACAATTTCTATCATTTATATCGCGTTGTTTCTTTTACATATCTTTTCCAAATCAATCATATTAATAATTTATATCATAACATTAGATCTTCTCTTAAGATATCTCCTTAGAGCCCGGGCGTTTATATGCATGCGAAGCAACCGTGGAATCGAATCTCGGTGGAGTGTAGTACATGTATCCTACTAATAAATGAAGATCACTGAAGGACTCCGACAATTTTAGGAAGACAACACTCGGTGATGACCAAAATTCAGCGACGGAATCACCCGACAGAGGTACTTGAGCTGAGTTAGATGAAAAAGCTTCAACTGGATATAATGAATTTGAGAACGATTGAAGCTGGAGCCACCATGGAGAGTCATCACCTGAGAGGGAGGAAGAGAATAGAGAGAACGAGTAATCAGAGGTGAAGAATCCATATGTTCTATGAACTGAAAGAGAGAGCGCGTGAAGTCTGTGGTGGTAGGTGGTGGTTCGGTGCTACTCGGTGACGATGATGTTGCAACGGCTGAGGTGGTGACGCAGCGATGATGAGCTGTGATGAAGGTGGAGATGCGGCGATGGATAACCAATGTGCGTCTCTAAGGGTGACGAAGGAAGAGAATCAATCCTTTTTATATGTCTCTGGTATTTGAATGACCAGGAATTCTTTTCCAAATGTATATGCATTTTAGGATGCATTTGTTTCGCGGAAAACTCAATAATAAAAAGCATTTTTTAGGAATATAATTAATTTTTCTTTGTTTGATAATATATGATTGAAAACATTTTCTGATGTTTGGATCTTATTGGAAAATGATTTTGATATCTTGACATTATCTCACGTAAAAAAAAATCGAATTTTATAATTATTTTTATTTTTAAAGTTCGAATTTTTAATTATTTTGTCAATGAGTTGTTAAAAGAAAGCGAAATTAGTTAGAAAAGGATTTTTTTTTTTTTTTTTGTTATACCATCATCATCATCATCATCATCGACTTCTTCTTCTTCTTCTTCTTCTTCTTCTTCTTCTTGGATTATAGCCGCACAAGTGGTGCACTTAATTGAACACAGGAGGTTTTCTGCCGACATCAGAACTGAGTTGTTTCCACTTATAAATACTGTGAGTTTGGATGTGATTTAGGACAGAAAAATACTCAAGCATGTAAGCGATTATACCTCTATAATTTTCCGATTTATTAGTAGATTATTTAAAGTTGACTCTCTTCATAGAATAAATACTAACACTCAAACTGAACCACGCAAATCTCTCCATTTTTTATTACTCCCCGTTTATTTCTCCAGTTGGAATTAATTATAAGATTCGATACTGACATCACCTGACCAATCCCAAGGCCCAAAATCATTCAGCAATGGAGACGAGTCGTTCACACAACAAAAGCTATTCGGGAGGTGACTCATTGTAAGAGTCGCTCAGGTATTCAAATCTTATGGTAATATTATCCTTTATCCTCCATCAAGATCAAGGCTTGGCTCACTGTTGTGCCTATCCCCCTGTAAATAGGAGTTTTCCAGAGGACGGTGTCGTCCTTCGTCTTGTGAGGTACACACAGGTTAATGATGTACATTCCCATATGGACATATGCTCTCCTAGGCTGGATCTCATCACATGTTTTCACTCCAATCAGGCAAATGTCTCTATCAAGATGGCCTGCAACTAAATAAGATATGCAGAGAAAGTTGCATTTTCTTTCTCATTCTTCACCGCATACATGCTATCGCAAGGCATGAGAGAATTAAAGGTTCAGAGAGGTAAAAAAGAAGGAACAATAATCTGCAGCCAAGAAAGGAATAGTAGATCTTCATGACTATTGTCTGCTAAAACTTCAGGACATGTATAGAGTAATGAGCTTCCTGTCAAGAGATTTGTTTTTCTTCATTCTAAGAACTATTCTACTAAAAAGTTCCACGTGTATTTACAAGAATGTGGACTACATGTAGATTATAACAACATACAATTTTCACTCAAACTGTATCTGGGACAATGAAGTGAGGAATCATTTCTTCTTGCCTCTTCCTTTCTTATTTTGCTTCCCTTTGGACTTGCAATTGCCCTTGTTCTTGTTCCGGTTTTCCACACCACCAGTCTGGGAAAAAGAAGATGATGGAGCCTGCTCATCCTTCTTCACTGGTTTTTTCAGCTTCCACAACTTCGCCCTTCTCTTCCTCATTTGCTAAACCCACTTCTTGTCCAGGCAATGACGACGCGTTTGCACCATCCAAATTCACAACTGGTACTGCACTGTCGGAAGATGAAGAGGAATCCTTGGAAACTTCGGTCAGATCTTGCAACTTGCAAGAGCTCTCAGCACTTCCATCTTTGGGGAATAGAACTTTCATAATCTCTTCTTTGCATTTGTGCGACTTCACATCTAAAATGATGGCATGTGGACATTTTGAACAATCTGAAGCCGAATTGGTAATTACAAGGGGATCATCTACTTTTTCAAACGCTTCAGCAAGAACAGCCACTGAAATTTCCTGTAAGTTCAGCCTCCGGCAACGTGAAAGAACGTGACGAAATTCTGGAGGTATTTGCTCAGAAATCCAACTCTTACCGAGCAAATCGAAGAGAAAATATGGACTGACGCCAAAATTCAGGTGAAGCAAACAAACCAAAAGAACCAACTTCAAGACCAACAATGGGTAATACTCCATCACATTTAGGTTCGCATTTTTGATCCATTGTCTGGTATCATCCTTATTGTTAAGAAGGTCCGCAACAGTCCTTGTAACAAACTGAATGATGGGCTCCAAGCAATTTCCCAGCTTGAAACTGAAGCTAGGCTTTGCTAAACCTTCATGGCAGATGAGCCATTCAACTAGAGAAGATTTCGTTGTATAAAACTGCCCTTTGGAGCAAGCTAACAAAACCACAAGTCGTTCCAAGAGATACAAAAAGCAAATTGGTGTGATGTAGTCTCTTTCAGTCCTCCAATTGGCATTGTAAGCATCTGCCAAAGCTCGATAAAGGTTCCAAGCCAAAGATATTTCCACAGGTCCATTGCTCGCCTGAGGAGGGTCTGATGGTAAATCCCGACAAATGCATTCCATGAATGCCTCCCATGACGTGTCTCCTTTAAATGATTTTGCTATTTTTCCGTACAAACCATCGTCGAGCATTCCAGACCCAAGAATCAAAGTCGCAAGCTCACCCATCTTCCCATGTGAAAAATGCTTCTTCGAAATTATCCTGTTCATTGTTTCTCTCAGTAAATTATAAGAAGCCTCACTTCCTCTCAGAGATACCATATTCTCTGATGACGATATTCTCCAGTCAAGTGGAAATATGTGACTAAAATACGTCCCACTGGATGTTTCAATGAAACCATCCAGTGCCTTACCATACTGGAACGAGTGATTCCGACAATCGAGTTCTCTAAGGAACTTGGCAACCTCATTTAAGATAGCAAGACATCTGCTTTGCCAGAGGTTTGACAGAGAACTCTTCACCAAAAATTGATAAAGTGCATCCAATTTGTGCAGGAGCTCCATACCAACAGAAGTAAGCTCACAATACCAATACTTTTGAGCTGCAGAGACCAATTGTCTAAGATCCAAAGCAACCAATTGTCCATTTCTTTGAAGAGATCTTTTGTCTATATATCTGACCCAATCAGCATCTGGGTTTAGAAGGTGATAAGTTCTTTGCATGTTGTTCCGTTGCTCCAGAACACCAAAGTAATTCAAACAGAACTCCCAACACAAAGTATTTTCCTTTCTCACCGGCATCTCCACACATCCTACACTCTCTATAATTCTGACAATTTTCTCTCTCCAAAGATTCCAAAAGCAGACCAATGAGTCAACGGAAATCTGATTCCCCAAGATCAGTTGTTCAGAATAGTTCACTGGGTCGACAAGCCAATCATATTCCCAACAAAAAATTGAGATATTTTGACGAAGATGGAAGTCCAGAATATTTCGAGCACACAGTATTTCACCTCTGACACTTCCATTTCTACTGGAAGCACTCAAATGTTCTTTCATTTGAGCCAAACTGTTCTGTTTATTTAGCAAAATGCTTGATTCTACAGAAACATATTCATAGAAGGCAATAGGCTCAGGCTTTGAGAGAAGTTTGGCTTTTGCTACCAGTTCCTCCTCCTGTGCAAACTGCTTCAAGGGCCACCCTTTGCTTCCAGGAGCCCAAAGGGAATAGAATAAAATGTACCATAGGATGTTCATTGACGCTTCCCTGTTTTTTCTGCTCTTCCCAAGTAGATCAACCTCACGAAGGATGTCACCTTTCATCCTCACAATCTTGGCCGCCTCCAAAAAGTTACCAAAGTCTTCCTCCAGACTTATAAGTTCATCGAGGCATCCAAGCCTCTCGAGCAAGTTTCTCATTGAATAGATGCAATGAAAAGCCTTCACATACTTCATCATGGCCCTGTAGTCTCTGAGGTTGTAGAAATGAAGGGCACACCTCTCTAAAAAGTCCTGTTCCAATTTCTCTATTTCTTTACTTTTCTTCTCAGTTCCCTGCCTTTTCCAATCCTCAATGTATTGCAGACCCATTTTAAAGAGTTTTTCTTCAGCACAAATGGACAAGCACTTTGAGAAAATATTTGCCCTTGCGTATGCCTCCGCTGCAAGACTGTAGCACTGAGCAAGAGAGAAACACTCTCCAGCTTTCTCCAAAGCAGATTCTCCACATTTATCCATGTATATTCTACCTGTTGAAGCATAAACAAATTTGATGTCAGTCTCATTTATAGAGTGCCGATGTTCAGAAGATAAAACATAGCAAAGGGACATTTGGAAGCTGCCAGAAATGCTCTTGTACAGCTCAGCTCTTGTACGGCTCAACTATATTCTCCAATGTCAAGAAATGAAACAGGATCAACGTCCGTAGGTGGCTACAATACCAAGAAGTTTTTGACGAACCATAGTCAACATGGAGTATTGCAACTGACAGCCACAGCTTTTTTTTAAACTTATAGGTCTGGTCAGTGTTAAGAACTTAGCAGCTCAAATTTTTCCAAACTGCTGAGAGAGCAGAGACAGGTTATCATATAGAAAATAATCAACTTCCAAGCCAGGACATTAATCATGAAGTCAACATTAGTAGCACTTGCTCAAAATTCACCAAAAGCATTTCAAAGTTAACAAGTGAGATCGAACTACTTTTTTTTTAATATTGAAAGAGGAAAATCAATTAAACTGGTAAACAAGAGCGTACCACGCATGCAAAATACTACATACAGAAGAATGCGAAGTCAAATTTCCTCTCTCTTATAGGCAACTTTGACATAGCTACAACAAGAAGAAAAGTAAAGATGCAGCATATCTCCACCATATCATTTTGAAAGAAATGAAAAGAAAAATGATACCTGCCATCTCATATTCCTTCAACATGTAGAAACACTCCGCGGCAGAGTCGGCCATTCCAATTGTTTCATAGATCTCAGCAGCCTGCCTTCGAAGGTCAGAAGCCTCTTGTGGATTTGAAACGTGCTTGAGATCTGCATCTGCTTTGAAAGCAGAGGCCTTAGCTAATTTCTCCCCGTATGTGTACCTTGCTCGTTCAAAGCACATTATTGCCATTGGGTAGTTACCCTCACGTAAGAGCTTGCAAAGTTAAAAAAAAAAAAAGAGAGATCAATAGCTTCTTCAGAGGAGGTGAAAAGAAGAAAAGAAGAAAACATAGTCCTCCCTCATAAGGAAAAATCAGTGCTTACACCAAAACAATGCACTGTCATTGACCTGATAACCTCAAATGAGGAAAAAGATCATAGAAATATTCCTATCATATTGTTTATCCATCGTATGTCTAAATGAAGTATTAGTCAAACTATTAAAAAACCAAAAAAGCTGGCAAATCGATCACCATATTTGTACCATAGAACGTCCACATTCTACACACTTTTTTTTCTTTTCAGGATCAGTCATACTTTTGCAGTCACTATGGTCATTCCAAAATCCCTAGCATTCACAGATCATGTTGACTCCAAATGAGGCGAAAACAACAATTCCGTGAAGAGGAAACCGCCAATAAAGAAAAAACAGAAAAACAGCGAACCTTAAAACCTTGTGACTTCCACTCCTCTGGCGTGCTCCTGACCTGCATTGCTTCTGCAAGGGCATGATCCACCAACCTAACTTGAATGAGGCACTTCTTCTTCCAGTAGTCGAACATTGGCTTCGAGAACTCCGAGGCATTCTCACAAATCCACAATCTTTGCCTTGTCCGAGTAATTGAGACATACAATTGTTTCAATTCAGAGCATAATATATTGTGTTTCGCATCATCAAAACGAGGGGAAGACCATTGAGAGCTGTGATCGAGCAAAGCTTGCTCCTTCATGTATCCATAAATGACCCTCCACTGACTTTTCAGAGGTGATGTGCCAAAGAAGTTGTACAATAAGACATCCTACACAACGTCATGGCAAAAACGTTTCAGGTCAGAACATCTGATTTATGACCAAAATGACAGATTTCAAGTTTCATGAATACATGAACAATTCTCAAAAATTTAGCAAAAAACATCTGGACTCATTTCAACACACCAGCCTATCAAGAACAGCCGTAAAGTTGCAAGATCATTGATATTGTCTATTAACCTAGAGGATGATGTTGACATGAGCCCAAACAAATTCTACGTTATGAGTATCTAGATGCCATTGTCTACATACAAAAAGGGGTATAGTAAAATGAAAATGCCAATCCAAGCTTTTTACAGAGTAACAGCTTGCAGCAAATTGGTCATGACCCATTAAAAAAACAAAAAGTTCATGAAATCTCTATGCTGCTACTATTAATATCCCATGGCAAACAATCCAACCTGACCCCCACCTACCTGAAATTCCAATCCCTTGCACTCCACTATCGTCAGAACTAGCGCTTGCCCTCTCACGAGGTTTGAAATTTCATTTCTAGAGTGATCATCTCGAACCAAAATAACCTGCTCTGCTCCAAAGCCAACAAAATTACCACTAAAATCACAGTTGCCAAAAATTGATAGTATGGCACTTTCTTCATTCTCTGATTCAAGTAAAATTGGGGCTTCCCCACATATAAAGCTAGTTTCAGGGCTTAAAGCATCAACGGATAAGGGGAAAAAATGGTAAAGAAGATCAACAACACTCTGCGCCAGTTTGAGTATACCAGCATGAGTGCGGAAGTTTTGGCTCAAATGGAAAATTTTGGAAAGACATCCCTTTTCCATTCTGATATCAGGTCCATCCATTGAATCCATCAAGAACTCCTTGTAGAAAAGGGACCTTATGTCTTCAAACCTGAAGTCTATTCCCCTTGCAATAGTTTGTGCAGTGTCACCAGAAAACACAAAGCCCCCATCAACGTTTCTACAGATATACTTGAACAGTGAAATTTGCCTCATGGTGAGATCCTGCACTTCATCAATATACACAAAATCCACCACATTACCAGCAAACTGCCCATGAAAAAGACGGCAATGAAGATCATTGACAAGATCAGCCAAATCAAATTCACCATTTTTCACTTTCATCTTTTCATAATCCTCAAAAGCATCATAAATTTCTTCTCTCCTCTGAATGCTCAGAGTGGAGACACGACCCTCCGAAAGAGAAACATAAGCTGCTCTGTCAAGTTTGCCTTCACAACCATCTGCTTGTGGAAGACCACCCTTTATGTGGGACATTATTTCAGTGAAGACTCTGGAAGGATCAAGCCTCCTCCTTATCTTGTCATTGAAGTGAGGCCAATAAACAGCACAAAACTTTTCGTAAGTAACCTCCTTTGCTCTTAGAAGACTTTGTAAGGCCACTGGTCTAGAATTGAAGGATTGGCCACGACAAAGATCCCTTAGATCGGGGAACCTTTCAAAGAATGAAACCCCCACAGTTCCGTCTACCATCATCAGAAGCTTACGAATAGTTATAACAAGGGGATAAGAGTTGGGAGATATGTCTAAAAATGAATCCGGGATATCCTTGAATAATGCTGCATCATCAACAATCTCATCAACTGAAGAGCTTTTTACTCTATGTTTTGCACCAATGCTGGAGCTGCAGGATTAATGAAGCCAGCAATTAGAAATGGAAAATATATAGTTTTAACAAACTTACAGGAATACCTCCACTACACATGCAATCTCATAATTTCTACTTTTAGGTAACTAACAGCAAAAAGGAAATTAGAATACGCTGATGCACCAAGGTTGTAATGATATGCTATGAGACACGGATAGCGTTTACATCAGCTGGCAATAAAAATTTTCCCCCGCCGCAAGATTTGTAGAACACATGGTCCTTTCTTGATTCTGGTTATAATTGCACACGTTCTAAAACGGATGATTTTCTTTTTATACGTACAATGCTACAATCACAAAATTTAATACGAAAGTTTCCAATAAAATGGTATTGCAAACTAAATAAGTGGCACGAAGACCAAAATAAGGAATATCGCTGCACAAACTAACGTTTACTTTCAGCGAGCAGAAGATGTCAATCTCTAAAATGCAATGATTAAATCTATTTTCTAGCAGCTATATCCGAGTGGCAGCACCCGAGCATGGCAAAGTGCTGATTTGACCCATGCGCTCTTGCCTGATGTTATATTTCCTATCAAACTCTAGAAAATGAAGTATCTTGGTTGTGCTTCTCCGCTAAGAGGAAAATAGTAGCATGCCAAAGGGGTTATCTTCTTCTCCCGACTAATTCATAAAAAAAATATGACAATCCATTAGCCCTTGCATATGTTTGTTCATTGTAAAAATTGCAGAATATTTATTCTATTGTTCAAACATCTTCCCATGACATTTTACGTACCTTCTAAGTTGAGATACATGTTGTTTGACCGCAAAACATAATTTCGCACTGACAGTCACAAAAAGCTGGCGCAATACACAATCCTCTGCTCCTTCACCGGTTTCCTCAACATTGATTTCCAGGGAGGCATCTTTGCTGTGGCTGACACCACTTTGGATTTCCTGAAATCCCTTGGTTGCTTCATCATACAGTTTCTCGTTTCTAAACAACTTCATTGTCAGGACCGTAGTTTTCCCGGTTCCAGATCGCCCAAGTATAAAAGTGCTTCTGGGGAAAAGAATTATCTCTTGTTCTTGCTCTGTAACTTCAAACGGAAGACTTGCTTCATTACCATCACTGTCATCGAGCAAATGTCTGACAATATCTGATGATAAGGGGTAGAATTTCATCAGAAGCAAACTCTCCCTCACTTTCACGTTCTCTGCATACAACCTACGATCTGAAGCATCAGCATCAGAACCACTCCCAAATTGTTCTTCACTAGGACTTCGATAGCGGACAAAATCGTAAGTACACGCCCAGGTCTTTGGAACTTGCAGATCCCTATAATAGGAAGAGGCATGTGAAATGAAAAAAAGAAAAGAAAAGGGGGATAAGATCAATTCAAGATATTTGAGTCATCTATCTGGAAAAGAATGCTTTCTAATTTAGTAAGTGATGTGCTACCTATCTTCAGTAAGAAGAAATGATCAGACTTACCCCTCAAAGCATTTCTCATTGCAACGACTAATAAAATTATCACTATATGTCTCGAATATGTTGTCCAAACGTTTGACCAATTTTGCCACATCCTCTAAAGGCATTACATCCCATATCTTCAGGATTTGGATGTATCTCAGTTCCTTTACAACATCAATCGTGCATAAGACATAGAGGCCTTCAGCCTTAAATTGTCTCACCATATGAGATGAGTGTTCACAAATTATATCCACATTCCTCTTCTTTGGTCTCCAGCCACTGGATAGTCTTGACAGAAGCATAATGATTGACATCTTTATCCTGAGTGATGCTAGCTTTCTGAAAGACTTCAGGAAGTTGTCACTGAA
The DNA here is from genome assembly GCA_014182715.1 of Eucalyptus cloeziana. Taxonomy (NCBI): domain Eukaryota; kingdom Viridiplantae; phylum Streptophyta; class Magnoliopsida; order Myrtales; family Myrtaceae; genus Eucalyptus; species Eucalyptus cloeziana. The sequence goes on from CM024640.1 coordinate 25,199,971, forward strand.
AAGAACCTGATAAGACCAAAGCATGACAATAAGATATGTTTTCACAAGTTCTATAAAACTCAATGCTTATTTTGAAAAATAAATGTAGCCGTAGAATACTGTTGAGCAAAGATTTTTACCTTCCACCTTGCATTTCTGAAAAGTACACTGCTTCTGTCGAGCAGATCATCAAGCTGATTATTCTCTTTCTTCACATCTAAGATAGCTTTAGCCAAATCCTTGTCATCATCAACATTGAAGAAACATCCACGCCTCTTTGCATTGTCAACCACAGCTTCCCACACAGAATTGCTTTTTGTCAGTGTTTTCCCATTTCCCAGAATCCACAGACAATACCTATTGATAGGAAATTAACTCTGGGATTTACTTGCTATATCACTCTAAAAATGTAATTTGACACAGTTAAGAGGATAGAGTACCTGGCCCTGGTAAGAGCAACATTGGTTCTCTTAGGACTGGACAAGAACCCAATATTCCCACGCGAGTTTGATCTTACGGTGGATATTATAACAATGTCTTCTTCACCCCCTTGGAATCCATCCACTGACTTCACCTTGACCATAAAGCCCTTGATATTTTCGTACTTTTTTTCCAAGTTTAGCTAGAACCGCAGCAACCTGAGCTCTGTAAGGAGATATGACACCTACTGTCAGATCTTCTTCTGACCCATTCCAAGCTGCAAAGAAAAGGAAATGGAACTATCACTGCAGTGATATTACTTTTTGCGGGTTGCAAAACTTCGAAAGAAATATATATAAAATTCTCTTGACATGCCTCTGTGCAGATTCCTCACTATCCTCGAGATAACTTCCACCTCAACAGGGTTTCTAAGGCTACAGCCATCATCACCGATTTGTTCTTGTCCATCCGGAATATTTATGAACGAGTAAGGGCCAAACATTGGCCATGGCAAATGACTTTTTCTGTAAGTTTTGCTGTTCACATTTGGCCCATCCAAAATTTGGTTTTGATAAAATTTTGAAGTTGGAAACAGACTTATTGATGGATGCATCCGGTATTGTATATTGAAAAGTTGCCTTGAATAACCCAGTGAACTCAATCGTTCAAACAGACTCCTTCCAAAACCAGCACTATTAGAAAGCTGTCAAAATAAAACATGATATAAAATTCAACGGACGTTAGGTATAGAACATTTAGTCCATCTAAGCTCAAATGAAGAGAAGGAGATTACAAATCTTTCAAAACCAAATACAAAGTTCCTTTTCAGATATTTTAACATTACCTTGCTTTCAACCATAGCAGGCAACTGACACTCATCTCCAACTAAAATCAGATGCTTGACACCAGGGATTTGCAGAGGAATTACTGACTCGCATTCTTTCAACTGGGCTGCCTCATCGATTACCAGTAAATTGAGAGGCTCCATCTCCACAGAGTACAGTTTATATGAACTAGAAGCTGTGCAAAAAATCAGGGATGCATGTTGATAACAGAAGTTGGCTATCATGTCCTCACTCACAAAGTTTGGAAGTTTTAGATCCTTCAGAGAATCACGAACAGTTAGCAACATGGAAAGGCATTCCTGTCTCTTCATATATATATCATATAGTGGACCCATGGATGTCTCAGACGAAAACAGGCTAAGTTCATCACGTGAAAGAGTTATCTCCATCATCTCTGAATCCAACTTCTCTCCACATAATAAAAATTCAAAAGAATTAAGTAAGTTAAGGAGGCATGTAATATTCTGGAATTTAGTTCTGGATATATGAGTACAGAATGTATAGAGGCATGCCCGCAGGGGCTGGACAGTTTCCTTGAATTGGTCCCTGAAAAACTCAAGAAATGATTTGAGTTCACAGTTAACATCTTCTTCACTGCTTCCGCATTCGCTCCCATCATCACCACTTCCTAGTTTCCTTCTTTTTGCGTGTTCGTTTTCCAAAAATACACGGTATTGACGGACACAGTCAGCAAGAGTATCTATCAAGGAAGTTAGACACTGATGCCAACCAGTGAATTCAGAAATGCGCTCTACCCGATATTCCAAGTATATATCTTCAATGTCGGAATCAACTTTCAGCCGCTCCTTGTTCCCAAGAATAAGCATGTCTCCAAAGTAACAGGGCAAACTTTCCGTTTCAGTGTTTATACCACTATCTGATTCCTTTAGCAGCTTCAGAACACGAGTTGCCACTTCCTTGATGGCAACATTTGTAGGAGCACAAACAATGGTTCTATGTTTCCTTTTCAAGAGAGTAAGTAGCAGAGTAGCGACGGTTTTAGTTTTCCCAGTTCCAGGAGGACCCCATATCAGGTCGACAGATGGCTTGTTCTCACAATGGAGTTTACTGAGACAGGCCCCAACTGCTTCTTTTTGGGATTCATTCAGATCATGTCTCAATCTCTTGTCAAAGCTCTCACTCGCAGAACCACTACCTTTGGTAACACAAAGATTAGAAACTTTATCAGCCTGCAACCGAAACATATTTCTTGTGATAATCCAGACCATGTAAATATGGTAGAAGGTTCTGAAACTTAATCGGTGTTAATATGATATAAAGAGCATTGCACAGCACGAACTTAAATCCCGTGAAAAATATAGTATAGAAAATTTTAAGGTCTAGTACCAATGAGTAAGTTGCCTCCAAGGAAGTAATTTGCCCTATTCAAGACATAATTCATTCATCTCCATATCATGAAACGGACCAACTAAAAGAAACAATCATCCTAATCTATTGATGAAACAGCATGGCTTAAAGCAACATGAATGTTATTTTCCGAATAAACTTACAAATCGACAGGAATAAAATGAAGCTTTGAAGCTTAGAGGAATGTAATAGCAATGTTAAGTCTAAATGGACCAAAGGTACAAAAAAGGAAAGTCATACCACCAAATCTGTGCAGAGAACTTCCTTCAAAATATCCAAGTTCAGAGACATATGCAACGCATTCCATATCCTTCCGTTAGTGACTATATGTGTCAGGAAAATTGCATACATTGGCTTCCGGGAATTATTTACTTCAAGGTTCAATAATGTCTCCACTTCAAAGTTTGTGGATGACGTTGCCTTATCCTCTTCATTGTCTTCTCTAATCATCCTAACTAATGCGAACGCCCATCTTCTTCCGAACCTCTCCAAGTCAGGAACAGTTGCTGGCTTAGCATCAGTTAGAATCAAGATATCTCCAGGCAAAGTTTTGTAAGTTTCCTTGCCACGAGTGTTGGATTCATTGTTCCACCGACCGGCCTTAACAGCATATGAGTTCCCACTTCCCGTGCATTCCACGCATTCAATAACCTCAGTGAAAGGCAGCAAAGAAATGCTTTCCAAACTCGAGCACAGACTCGCCCGGGTTTCTTCCAGTAAAGGGTAGACATACGATCCGAGATAATCCTGGACCGACTGAAATTGATCCGGTATAGTCTCCACCTAAAAAAACAGCTCGGCCAATTGTCAAATATGACCAACCAACCTTGACATTTCAAAAAAATACTTTGACCAAATTCCATAAAACATAACATATACTCCTAAAATGCCTAACGAGCTTGCCGAACAAAGTAGAATCATAAAGGGTTCTATTCTACTAAGTTGAATGCAAGGTTCTTATAAGGCAGGCTTACTAAAAGCACAAACACACACAAAAAAAAAAAAAAAAAGGAACGAGCAGACATCATCGGAAAATTCTCAGGTAAACACGACGTTGTCGTTGAACTTAAACGAAAATAAACCAAAAGGGCATGATAAAAGGAAAAGAAAAAAAAAAAAAAAAAGCGGGGAAGAATAGAAAGAAACCTTGTCACGGTATAGGTTTTCGTTGAGAATGTCGTGAAGAGACCAAGAGAAGACAAAATCAGTCAGGTCATTGGTACTGTGTCTCCTCCTCCTGCTCAAACCACCTTCTGCTCTCTCCACACCCACCGCTCTGTTTGTGCCCCCTCCCAAACCCATCTGAACCCACGTACTAAAATCTTCTACTTGTTTCTTTCTCCCCTTTTCTTGCCCATCAAAACACCAGGGAAATATTGGGCAAAGCTTGTACGGACATCATCAGCCCTTTTTGAGCTCCGAAGTGAGCATTCTTAGCGACGAAGAAGAATGACACGGGGAAGGTAAAGGGATCGTCCATGGACTCTTAAAAGAAGCAACTCGAGGTCTTTTCGTCAACCAACCATTCGAGGTCTACGTAAGGCGAAAAGATGGGGGGTACCTCGTCTTCCGAACACGGTCTGATGGCTTTCTTTACTGCCCAAATGCTTGTAATGATGCCCGCTTTTCTTTGCTTACCCATGTTTCGATTTCTTGCAGCCTAAGCTTCGTCGACTGTTTTCTGTCCGAAATGTATCATCGCATGAGTGAGGTCATTTTTTGAAGATATTAAAATTATTTGTTGATACTGAAATAATAAGTAGATGAAAAGAAAAGGATAAATCTTAACCAGAAAAATAATGCCACGAAAATAATAAATTGGTACAAATGTAATAAATGAAAGGTAAAACCTTAAATTGGTACAACCATTCTAATTGCCACATATTATCTAAATCAGCAATTTAATTGTAATATTTGACAAAAACTAATTGAGAGTAAATTTATTATTGATTTTTTTATGATAAAAAAATTAGTGAAGTAAATTTACCACATATGTGTCAATTTTGGATTTTATGTGGTATTAAGCCTATATCATTAAAAAAATCTTTCAAATAATTGCCAGAAAACTCAATATTCAAAATTGTAGATAGTTAGAGATGCCTCCTCCTCATTAGTTTTGCCAAATTCTCGACGAAGCAAGGCTACAGTCAGATGCCTTTTCAAAATTGTAGATAGTTAGAGATGCCTCCTCCTCATTAGTTTTGCCAAATTCTCGACGAAGCAAGGCTACAGTCAGATGCCTTTTCCATCGAGTATTGTCAATCAAAGAAGAATCAAATTGGTGATTCCTGTCATCTCTCAGTTATTTATCTCCATAACGAGTTATAATATTTATGGACTTTCGAAAGTTTATTGAGAATGTGTTTTGGGAAAGTAAATGCAATCACTATGTTATGAGTGCGGTTCTTTCGCTCTACTTGAAGTTCTACTTCCATTAATTATGAAATCACAAATTATTTTCTATGTTTTGATTGATTCCGTACGACAATATGCATTAAAAAGTCTACACTGGCATTGTTTCAAGCTCAGCTTGCACAAGTATATTCGATAAGTGCATTTAAAACATCTAGCCGTTAATACATTCTTATATAAAATGTCGAAATATGAGATTTCAAAATATTTAGATGCGGGAGTCATTATCTTTTTTTTTTTTTTGTCAGTCCTACTCTATTCCTATTCTACACTTACTCTTAGACTTTTGTCTTGCCTCTTGCAGGGCGTGGGAGTCGAAACTCACTCTTGAAACTTACGCGTCACCACCCCATCTCCCTCTAAGAAGGTGGGGATTTGAACCCCTCACCTCCCCCTTCCATGTTGGAAGGGTGGCCACTAGGGCGAATCCTAGTGGTTATGCGGGAGTCATTATCAATAAATCCATATTTAGAAAAAAAAAAATGTGATAGGAACATCACTCTAATAAAAGGCTAATAGAGTAAAAGCTTTTAAAATGCCAGTCGCCAATTTCACAAAATTCAACCAATTTCGCGCCAAAAGCTAAACATACGTGACAAGTTCAGGAATCTATTAATGTACAATGAGTCATTGACATGAAGATGATTAGATAATATGTTTTAAAGCTTCAGTTCATTTGTAATATGTAGGGTTCATCGTCATCATGCTGTAAAAGTTTTTTTGATGTTGGCTATATTAATTAAGATTGAAATTTACCGTTTTACGAGATTGTCTAATGAAATGACATATAAAGATTTTTAATTAGTTTAATATGAGACTGGCTTGCGCGGGCTGAATAGAGCTCGGTTTCTGATGAGAAGACATGTGACTAAAAACTCTATATATAGTATTCTATATATAGTATTCAAGTCTTTATTCTAATCCTGATACACAAATAACTTTATATAAAGAGTAGTTGTAGAACGCAATTTGTGAAGCATAATCTCATCAAGCCAATGTTACAATTAGATCATTGTTATTCCACATTAAGAAAGATGGATTTCAAATCAAATGCACAAATCCTTTTATCTCCATTTATTGTGTTCTAAATTTTAATTATGGAGATCTTCGGATGGCTTTCACGGCTTGTATGCACATGGTGAACCAACGTGTCACTACGGGGCGCACCGGCTTTGCTTCACAAATACAGGCGCCGCACTATGAAATGCTTTGTCATGAGCCTGGGTGGGTCGTTGTCTTCTCGTCCTCCGTACATCGTGCAATGATCTTTGTTATGATCTTTGTTACTGCAGAAATGCGTGTAAAGCTTTCATCTTTACCCGTCAATTCCGCATTTCGGCGAACTCATGTCTCCTTTTCTGACTCCGCGAGTCCGATTCAGGCTAACAACGACAAAGGAAGAGGATATGGAAGGGGAAAAGCAAGCATCTTGATTTCTTTCACCCTAGGACTGTCCACTGTTTATCTGCCTGAAATGTATCAAATCTTGAGTAAATTTACTTTTCAAGAAATTAAAACTACTTTTTTATATCAAAAATGGTAAATAGATCGAAAGATGGATGAATGTGAACCCGAAATCGACGAAGAACATGAACTTCCTACTTATGATGAACTTTATTTAATCGTTTCGGTTTTTTTAAAATTTTGAGCATTTGTATCAATGTATTATTACAAAAAATTCTCAAAGTTAGAGATGCCTTCTCATCGTTGATTTTGCTAAATTCTCCGCGGAGTGAGCTGCCATCAAGGCATTATTTGAACAATTGAAAATATTTATTATCAAGTGTTTTTAAATTAAAAGAGATTCAATTATGTAACTTCTAGAATCTCTTAATTATTTTCTCTCCATAATGAATTATAACAGTTATGGACTATCTAAATGCTTTTGAGTACCGACCAAAAAAAAAAAAATGCTTTTGAGTGAGATTTTATTTTTCACTTGGTCTTAAGTTTTATTTTGATTCATTATAAAATCACCAGTCTTTTTCTACGTTTTCATTAATTCAATATGACAATAAGCATAAAAAATTTGTACTAAGTTTATTTCATGTATTCCTTTCACAATAATCTTCAACAAATACATTTGGGGTCTGCATGGCAACATTCCTATTTCTTTGTTCTTTTGTTCTCCGAAATAGAAAAATGAATAGAAATTCATTTGATAACGTCAGTTAATTTTTCTATACTCCAGAATAGAAAAGTGATTAGGGAATAGATTTATATAATAGAAACAAGAAGTAGAAAAAAATATCTTATTATTTTCAGAAACAAGTTTTAGAAATAAGTCATTTTCTTTCTTTTCTTTTTTTCTCCTTCCTCACGCTGCCGCCACCATCTGCCATCGTTCGCTGCCTGTCTCCATCCAACAACTAGTTAGAGGAGGAAGAAGAGGAGAGGAAAAAAAAAGAGAAAAAATCTCAAAAAATTATTAAAAAATTAAAAGAAATTCTACATCACAAAAAAACTTGTGGTCATACCAAACACATTCTTATTTTTTTCTATTATGAAAATATAAAGTTTGTACGATTACCAAACACGCTATTTTATTCCAAAACTATTTCAGGGAATAGAAATAGAAAATAATTATTTCTGAAAAAAAATCATTTCCTATAATAAAAATGTTACCAAACGCACCCTTCAACTTTGGTGGATACGTTCCTTAATGAAGTCAATATTCTCGGACATTATTAAAGTTATCTAACACACAATGCGTTGGCTGTCGTCTAGTAAAGCGTATAGGAAAAAGAGATGAGAAAGGACTACCACTTTAGAAAAAGTCAGAAGTTCTTTAGACAAATAGTATATAAAAAGCCGCGCGGGCAATCTCTCTTTTCATTCGCAAAGCCAAGGAAAGTCCCCCATTAATCTTTCATACTCAAGTAGTGCCCTTATTGAGACAAATGATAAGGCAAAGACATCTATGTTTGATGTAAAAGTCCACGAAATGTTCTATCAAGTTCATGTGCAACAAATGTCTGAAACATTGGTACAGACATCCATATTGATATATTATTGAAAACTCTTTAAAAGGTTTGCCCGAAAACTCAACACTTAAAATTGTTAATAGTTAGAGACGCCTCATCGTTATTATTTTTGCCAAATCCTCGACAAAGCGAGCTACTATCAGACGTCGTTTTCTATCAAGTATTGTCAATCAAAGGAGAATCGATTGGGTAATTCATATCATCTCTTAATTATTTCTCTCCATATGGACTTCCAAAACTCCATTGAGAGTGTGTTTCAGAAGAGTAAATGCAGTCACTATGTTATGCTGTGGAGTGTCGCTCTTTCACTTTGCTTTAAGTTCTATTTCTATTAATTACAAAATCACAAATCATTTTCTACGTTTTGATTGATTCGGGACGACAATATGCATTAAAAGGTATGCACTAACATTGTTTCAAGCTCTCCTCGCATGATTATAATTGAATAAGTGCATTTAAAACATCCGGCCGTGGTTAAAACATTCTTATATAAAAATGTTGAAATATAATATTTTGAAATATTAGCAGAATCCTTAGATTTTTATCGTTATCTAGCATGATGTGTGGATCGTAAAGATGGCACGAGATAATCACTTCAATAAAAGGTTAATAGACTAAAAGCCTTTATAAAGCTGATAAGTAAATTCAACCGATTTCGCACCGAATGCTAAAGAGATGTAATAGGTTGGGGAATCTATTCACATTTGATATGCCATTCACATGATGATAGATAGATATCATGTTCCGATGCTTCGATTCGGTAATTTGTAGGACTTGTCATCATCATGCATGGTAAACCACCGCGTCGCTACCGGTGGAGGTATCAAAATGGGTTTAAAGTCCATATTTTGACTCATATTTAATGGTGTGCGTCGTAAATGGGTTGCCTTAAATTTTAAAAACAAGCTTAAGTAGGTTATAAATGGGTTACTTAACAATTTAATTGGTCTTCAATGTGTATTAAATAGGTTACATAACAAGCTTAAATGAATCATAAACAAGTCAATTTTATTTTTTAAAAAATGTTCTGACTTTTTTTTTATAATTTTTTCTTTTTTCTTTTCTTTAAAAAAAAAAATTCTGAGTTGGTGGCTATCATGAAGACAATTGGCAAACAGCCACGGACAAGCTCGTCGACCTTTGGCACCGGCGAGGCTCAAGCCTTGTCAATTTGGTGAGACTCGAGCTAGCTAAAGGTTAGCGAGCGCTAGGGGCTAGTGAGCTTGAGCTCACAATCCGACCTCTAGCGAGGCTTGAGCTCACCAGCATTGAGTAAGAGTTTAGCCTTGCTAGATCTGGAGAAGTGGAGCCTCGCCCGAGGTGAGCTCAACTCAGCTAGATCCAACTTTGGTTGATTTTAAATTTTGAATATCTATATTGATGTACTATCACAAAAACTTCTCACAGGATTGCCTGGAAACTTGAGTTGTAAAACTATAGATAGTTAGAGATGTCTCAAAAAAGTGAGCCGCCAACTACTTGTTATCTGAACAATTGAATATGTTTATTATTGAGTTTTTCTGTTTTTTTTTAATCAAAAGAGAATCAATTACATAATTTCTACCGTCTCTTAATTATTTTCGTCCCTAATGAGCTATAATAATTATAGACTATATAAATGCTATTGAGTGTGATTTTATTTTTCACTTCGTTTTAAGTTTTATTTTGATTTATTATAAAGTCACCACTCATTTTCTATGTTTTCATCAATTCAATACGACAGTGTGAATTAAAAATCTGCACTTACTTTGTTTCACGTGATTCCTTACACAATGGTCTTCGACATTCCACATATCCAACTTTGGTTGGTACGTTCCTTGATAATGTCAGAATATGATATTCTCAAACATTATTAAAGTTATCTAACGTGCAATGCTCGTCGTCTAATGAATCGTACAAAAAAAAGAAACGCAACAGGAATATCGCATTAGTACAAGTCTAAAGATCTTTAGACAAACGGCTTTTCAAAAAGCCATGTTGGAAATCTTGCATTTCATTTGCAAAGCCGAGGAAAATCTGTCCCCATTAACCTCACATAATTCTACAGTTCCTATTATTGAGTCAAATGACGAGGCAAACATATTTATGTTTGGTGTAATTGTTAGATATTTCAGTAGTTTTGAAATATTTATTAGAAATTATGATCGTCATGAAAGTCATCATTTTTGTATTAGCTTTTTAACGGTCAAATAACGGCTTTCTAATGGTTGTATAACGGTCGTCTAACGGCTTTATAACTTTTGATTTATTACTTCATAAACTCTTCATTATTTTATAACGGTCATCTTTTTAATTACCAATTGATTTATAATGATCTCCTAACGGCTCTTTCTTTTCCTTGTTTAAATATAAATTAAACTTCAAACCACAATCTTAGTAGATACAATATGTTCTCACATATTTCCTTTTCTTTTTGCTGGATTATACACAAAAGTTGTTATGTTTCCTTATAATATTCAGTGCGGAGTATAGAAAGAGGTTTGTTGTATCTTGAGAGGATAGCCGCCGAAGCCTTTCACACCGAGTTTCGTACTTTGAGGGGCGGAATTATCCTTAAGGACAGTGTTCGCACGCCTCAGACATTTCATTTTATTTTCTAATCTTTTGTAATGCATTTACAATAATTATTATTATTTTATGTATTATAATACTTTTTCCAACAATTGGATGCAAAGAAATAAAAATAAATCGCTAATAGCGCTGAAATGATCGATTTTTTTTAGCAAAGAGGCGCTCAAAAGATCCATCAAAGCTCAAATTATAAGATCCATTTCACAACAATGAAACTCAATTAAACCTCTTTTTCTTAAAAAAGAAAATGAAATATGTGAGAACATATTGTATCTACTAAGATTGTGGTTTGAAGTTTAATTTATATTTAAACAATGAAAAGAAAGAGCCGTTAGGAGATCATCATAAATCAATTGGTAATCAAAAAGATGACCGTTATAAAATAATGAAGAGTTTATGAAGTAATAAATAAAAAATTATAAAGCCGTTAGATGACCGTTATACAACCATTAGAAAGCCGTTATTTGACCGTTAAAAAGCTGTTACAAAAATGATGACTTTCATGACGATCATAATTTCTAATAAATATTTCAAAACTATTGAAATATCCAATAATCTCCCACATATTTCAGAAAGTTTTGACAATAAAATAGAATAATACTGGGTTATTGGAGAGTAATGCATCGGAATTGGTGCTTGTTAGGTTATGAACCAACCCTAGAAAGAATGAAATATAATTCACAAAATTATTGGTGAAGTTTGAAACTTCTATGAACCAAGAATTTCTTTTTGTGAATTATAATTTTCACCAATCACATTACACTTCCACAAACTTTGTTGTTCAACGCGGTTTTGCGCTAATAGGCCATGCGCGTGCTTGGTTTATTCATAAGTACTTTAGAGATTTTTGCAAAAAAATCTCATAGGAGCGGCCCCACTCCACACTTATATAGGTGATTCCATCAAGTGTATATTACAGATTAATACACTACCAATAATGGCTATGGAATTTCATTAAGAGCTTAGCTCAACCTCTTTTTCCTTGCAATTTTGCACTATTTTCACCTTAGGAGGGACAATAATTTTTTTTTCAGTGCACTAGATCAACAAATGACTTGTTATTACCCATATGAACCTAATTCATGAGATTACCAATCACATAGGTTGGGTTACCATCATTGTTGATTTTCTTTAATTGGCTTGTCCATTCCCCTCGATGTATAGTAAGAGGATTGGCTAAAATCCATTTATGATTTCATATAATTGATGGACATAATTCCATCATTAAGTAGTTGCTTTATCACGTCATCCCTCAATCGGATGTGTCAATTTTTACCATATCTATACATGGCTATTGCCTCTTGGCAATCATGATATATAAACACAAAATATGTCATTTTCCCAAAGGAATATTTGCTAGGAGTCTCTCAACTACTCAGCCTCATGAGTTTGACAAAAAGTTTCTCTTTGTCTTAAGAACTTAAATAGTTCACAATTTACCAAAGAATAGTAAATATTTTCTTCTCCGTCACCCATTGGAGTTTAAGAGGATAAGGCATTTTGTTTACACATATATGCCCGGTAGCACTTGAGTCTACCACACATAATTTTGATTAGACACAATATTGGCATGGGAATGACTCCATCAATTACTTCATCAAATCATCTACTTCAATCAAGTCGACTTTTGGTTTAGTAGGATTGTCATTTCCCCCACGATTTCATTCGATTGCTTTTACATCAAGCACTTCCACTGGGTGAACACATATTTGTCAATGGATTTTATCTCATATGAATCCAAGATCCAGTTAACATCACCGTATCCTTATAATACAGTGGAAAATCCACTATAATAAACTTGACAATAGTCGCTCTTTAACAAAATATTTCACAAAAGACATCAATCTTATTCAATATAGATCTATGATGGTTATGGATGTAAAGAAATAAGAATAATTTTCATCTCCACAACAATCACTAAATGAGATTCTCTTTCCCAATGCAATAGCCAATCAAGTCTCTAATGATCATCATGCATGAATGGACATTCAACATAAATTGGCAAAGTAAATATTCTTACAAAGAACTTTTTTTTTATATCATTATTGTTGTCAATAGTATATGTTGCTCCAAAAATATTAACCAAAACTCAGAGGTTAGCAGAAATCCAAAATAAATTAATAATTTCACAAAATAACTGTAAGACTTCCTCTAAGGTTATATATGAATCACTAAAAATGTCTCAAAAATGCATACTTAATACAAAACATGTAATCAATTTAATTATGCAATAAAATACTATTTAATAATTCTATCAAAAGTTATGCGTGGACGGGAGAGAATTAGCATATCTTCAAGTATTTATCAAACATACACATTGTCATGCAACAAATATGAACACATGTATGAGCATCTACATAGATAGAGGCCTACGCTGCACTCCCAAGCAAGCATGAATAAAGATATGCCACCAAATATCAACACAAACTCGTGTCTACACTTGAGCATATTGGCATAGACATCACCGACCGACTAATGATTGTATGCACTCTAGCATATTCCCAAGAATGATGGGACAACACTGTGAGGAATACTGAAGAATTTTGTTCCAAAGTCAAATGACACATATTTTCAAAATCTATAAGCACAATAATATAAGGTAAAAGAGCGTAATTTTAGTGGTAAAACACAGAAATCCCACATGACAACATCCATTGTTTCGCTGAAAACAATTATATATAACTTGGTCCAACATGGGCAAGCTTGATAAGATTCTGTAGAGGTGGAGCCAAAGGCAAATTAAATAGCGTATAAAAACAGTTATAAACTTGCTTCATGAATGTACATTAAACAAATTTTAACAGGAGAATAGGAAGAATTAAGGACAAATGGAAACTATTTCGAGTAATAGAGAAGCGCCCCAATTTCCAATCTTAAAAGGATGATTATTAAAATCACGAACTTGAGAGAGAAAACACCTACACACGTTCGACTTTCTATTGGAAAAACAAGTATAGGTATTGAAGCCCCAAAATAAAAATAAATATATATAAAAGAAATATTAGCCCAATTTCTTTCCATTTCTTTTATAGTTTTCCTTTTCTATTTCTTTTTAGTAGCCACACAGAATCACTATGCCATTTTTAAAGATTTTCTACATAGGTAATTTTGAAAATCTGTAAGCATCTTCCGTAAATATATAAGAGCACACATTTATGGAATATGTCTAACAAGATCAAATCAAATCAAATCTAAAGAAAACACACAAGCTCGTGATGCCAAATTTCAAATACTATAATGAAAGTATCTCAACCTGTGTGATGATGATTCCTCAAAATGTGGAAATAGCGCGCCAAAATGGCAATTACACCATTCAAGCATTAATTTAAAGTTTCCAAAAAAATGACTTTACTTAAAACTCAATAATCTTACCAAAACGACCGAAAGCTATTTTGTGTTAATGCTTGATACTATCCCATGACAAACCACCCAAAAATATGTGATACTTGTCTTTCACCATCTCCAAATCCTTGTTCAATTCCAAGGTCGGTGGAAGCACTGGCAATTCCAATTTTGAAAGCTATAAGGCAATTATCCTTAAGATTGTTGGAAAAAGTATTAGAATACATAAAATAATAATAATAATTGGAAATGCATTACAAAAGATTAGAAAATAAAATGAAATGTTTGAGGCATGTGAACACTGTTCTTAAGGATAATTCCGCCTCTCGGAGTACGAAACTTGGTGCGAAAGGCTTCGACGGCTATTCTCTCAAGATACAACAGACCTTCTTCTATACTCCGCACTGAATATTAGAAGGAAACAAAACAACTTTTGTTTATAACCCAGTAAAAAGAAAAGGAAATATGTGAGAACATATTGTATATACTAAGATTGTGGTTTGAAGTTTAATTTATACTTAAACAAGGAAAAGAAAGAGCCGTTAGGAGATCATCATAAATCAATTGGTAATTAAAAAGATGATCGTTATAAAATAATGAAGAGTTTATGAAGTAATAAATCAAAAGTTATAAAGCCGTTAGACGACCGTTATACAACTATTAGAAAGCCGTTATTTAACCGTTAAAAAGATGTTACAAAAATGATGACTTTCATGACGATCATAATTTCTAATAAATATTTCAAAACTACTGAAATATCCAACAGTAAATTCCACAAAATGTTAGATCAAGTTCATGTTGGACAAATGCCTGAAACATTGGCAGAGACATAAGAATTACTGGTCGACCTAGAGTGACCCCTTGAGAAGTACAGATATTTCAATATTATGACTACAGTCTACATTAGACTTGGGAATCTATAATATGTATTGTTCGAAGGGGCCATGAGAACCACGACACCCGATTTTGATAATAATTAAGTATGCACATAAACATAAACAATGTACATAACTTGTAATTTATCAATCGAAGAAAAGGTAGAAAGAGATTTCTTCCATCTTGGAGGAAAGTATAGCCTTATCCAATGTTCAGCCTAACATTTTATCTTATCTTACTATAAGTGGTCTTTCAACATGTGTAAAGGAGATGAAATCAGTCCCACTTACAAAAATTTGGGATTCGAAAGCTCGATCACGATTTATGATCATGTCAACAAGTGGCCAGATTTTTGTTTATCATTCGTCATTTAATCTGACATCACATCATTTGCAGCACAATTATGTATGCGGCAAAAAAAAAAATCTAAGTCGTATCATGACAATTTTACATTACATATGACAGGTCAAATCAACTTTGAAAAGCCAATCGGTGTATATGGCGCCTGGAAATGGAGTCCTGAAATTTCGATGTCTTGAGGGACATCAACAAGCTGCCCCTTTGCGTTGCTGGGTGTCCCATCCCTCAGTATCTCGAAGTTGATCCCGTAATTGGAACTCGAACTGGGTTTTTGGAGGAGATCGTTTTCGCGCCATGCATGTTGAACGTGATCATCAGTGGCCGCCGACATTTGCCTCAAATAAACTTTGCTTAGCATGCCCCTTATCCCGCCGGGCCTTGACGGCCTAACATGGTACCTAGTCCTTATTTTGGTACTGTAGTTCCCTTCTTTGAGTAGATTGCTTTCGCAATCCGGGAATTTGAGATCTGCAGTGCTTATGACATAGGTTTGAGTAGCTTTCCTCCATTCAGAAGTTACCAGATCTCTGGCCTAGACTGTCTTCTTTAAGCATCGAATAGGGCCTTCCGCCTATTTCAATGGCCTAGAAGACAGCCACTTCCGCGGCTTGCTCTGCACACCCTAGAAGTTTCACAGGCTGAGTGAAAGTTTTCAGGTTTCGGTTGTCCATCAGCACTTGGCCCCAGCAAAAGAAGCCTAAATGAGATATTGCTCAATTTATCTGGTCACACTGCCCACATACTCTGTTGATGTTATAATCCTAAATGATGGATGTGCATTGCCGGCACAAAGCTATTTGATTCCGGCATTCTACTAGGGGAATGTCCCTCGACCAAGGGTGTCCACGCGACCAGTGGCCTGAATCTGAGATGCCATCGTCTTTGGTGGGAACGATACATATATGACTTGTTGCAGCCTAATCTGTTGCCTGTTGCTACCAAGTAAACCCTCGACTACATTCCGTCAAACCATGCCAACTTTGGTTGTGCTTTTGTGGACTCCTGAAGGGCAATCTTGCGAAGGGGGACTCCTTAGGTTGGGCTATCCCTTGGTGGGAGTTCGCATGACTATCACGCCCATCTAGAATTTGTCCTCCATGTCGCGACTTCCATCGACCTGCGCATCAGGCCCAATCTGCACAATACTTTCTTCTCTCGGGGTGAGGTCATACGATGCCATTGCCATGCACTCGTGCATGAGAAAGATCCCTTAAAAGTAAGCCGCGCGCTGATCAGTTTTTTGAGAAAGAAGCCTAATGCCATCTGCACAGGGTCGACAGTCCTGCATCTTCTTGGAGTAGCCCCCAAGAGATGATGATTCAAGATCAGATGAACCTCAATGCGGGCCATGGGATGCACAGCTAGTTATTGTTCTACAATGATAGTGACATGCTTGCTCCTTTGATCGATATATGTCGAGCAAATCTGCTTGAAGAGCCTGATCGAAGAGATCCTTGTCTACTTTCATTGTTTCCTTCTTTTTCTAGAAATCTTATCCAACCAAATCTGCTCGTTATTGTTTTACAATGTACTAGCATGGACCAGAGTTCCTTGCTACTACATTGCGAACAAGTTGGTAACTGTCAAACACCGTGTCGGTAACTTGTTCATCTGGTTGCATATTGATAACTTTCAACGGGTTAAAACGAATATCAAAGTTTCTTTATTCCTCAAATTTACCAACTATTTTAATAATCTACCAACATTTACTTTTGTGACTTACCAACCATTTGAAATTACTAAATCTTAATTTGATTGATATACCAACATTCAGTTATCAACTTTGTTTTAGAAACTGATTTCTTTGTGATTTACTTGTGATTACCAATGCTTTCGAAGCACCAACTTCATTTTAAAATTTCCCGCCTAGCTTCACTGACATATCACCATTCATCACATTAACAGAGTGCACCACAGCAGCAATGGGGTACAAGCCGAGCCAGGCCGGCCGGCAGCCCCCCGTCCCAGACACCCTAGCTGATGATGATCTACGGAATGTCCACTTCCCCGGCCGTGCACTTCCGCAGGCGTATCGCCACCGCATAGTCCCCATAGGCCTCGTGCCCAGAGAAGTATGCGCCAGAGTTTCCCCCCTTGAGCCTGTGCAGAGAGAATTGAGTACTTCAACGTGTCCCTGCCAGATTCAAGCCCAAAGGTCCTTGTCTGATCGGACATAGCATTGTAAAAGCCGTAGCAATACGCGGCCTGGTCGGTGTTACGCTCGATGACGCTGCCCAGGAACTGAACTGCCTTGCTCCTGGTGTTCATCCAGGCCGGGACACCCTGCGGTAGGCCTCCTTAAGGCATCCCTGGGTGGGAACAGCCCCCGGCCTCCATGGCATTGTCCAGTATCTCGAAAGTCAGGCTGCCTCCCATGAGCCGGAACAGTTTCCAGTAGCTGCCCACCGCCCTCGTCTCGGGCTCCATAGCTGGGAGTCTCGCCGCTGCAGAGCTCGCGCAGAGGCACGAAACATGCTGGCAACGTCGGGACCCGTCGCCAAAGCCTGCTTCCTCGAGATGTACACCGTCTGATGAATTTTCCTATTGCACGAATGCACGTAAAAACTACTTCTTTTTCCGTCATTCCATGCCTGGGTGGGTGAATTCAGCTCTCCTTTTCGGACCCGGCAAGTCCAATTCAGGCAAAAGATATTTAGAAGAAGATTATGAGCAGAACCGAAAAAGAAATCTTGAATTCTTGCACTCTAAGCTTTCTACATGTACTAGGCCTGTCCGCTGTTTTTTCCTGTCCGAAATGTATCAAGTCATGGGTAAATTTTACTTTTCAAGAACCTACCTATGCTGAAAATGATTTGATCACTTCGCATTTAATATTGTGTGTCTATATCTGTCTATTGTTACATGCGCTTTTCAAAGGATTGCCTAGAAACTTCGAGACTTAATTAGTAGATGATTAGAGATGACTTCTCCTTACTAGTTTTGCCAAATTCTCAAACAAAAATAGCACCTAAACAATTTGACGTGTTTTCCATTCCAGTATTTTTAATTGATGGAAAATCAATTATGTAAAATTGTACCATCTCTCCATCATTTCTCTCCATAACCAAGTTTAATATTTATGGACTTTCTAAATGTTGTTGAGTGCCCACTTCAGAAAAATTAAACATAGTCATAAATTATCTAAATAATAAGCTTTTAAAAAATGGAGTCGGTAATTTCACACGATTTAATAAGTTTCATATGAACAGCTGAGCAAAATCTATTTGCATAAATTTACATATTTCTATATATCATTGAGTTTATTGATACAAATATATCTATGCGGACATAAAAATCCACGAAATGATTTCTTAATTCTGAAAGTGAACCCCTTGAAAAAAACCAAAAAAAAAAGAAGAAGAAGAAAAAAAGACACGAATATTTTAATTAAAAATTCGGATTTTCTCTACCAGTCTAGTAAAATCCAGCATTCAGACCCGCAAAATGAGACGGAAAACCGAAATCCTGCGCTTGTTCTCCTGAAGACTCCCGCCGCCGACTCCCGCCGCCGAACCCCCGGTCTCCGCCGCCGCACCCGCTGGTCCCTCCGTCCGTCCATAACCTGAAGGTGACTCTCTCTCTCTCTCTCTCTCTCTCTCGTGAAATCTCTTTCTCTGCAATTTCGTCGTCGCCGGCGTCTCTCCGTCGCCACCTCGCCGGACGCGCGAATCCCTAATTCGCGGCGCGCGACTGTCTCCGGCGCTCCTCTCTAGCGGAATCTCGCCGACTGCTCATGCGCTAGGAACCCCTGCGGCAGGAAATTCGAGGGATGGACGTGATCTCCCAGCTGCAGGAGCAAGTCAACACGGTCGCGTCGGTCGCCTTCAACACCTTCGGCTCGCTGCAGAGGGACGCGCCCTCCGTGCGGCTCTCCGCGAGTTACCCCGAGCCGCCCCCGACCGCCGCGGAGGACGCGTCCAGCTTAGCCGAGCAGCCCAAGCTGATGAGTGCTGCTCTTGTCAAAGCCGCCAAGCAGGTTCGGGTTTCTCTCCGGCTTGCTGTTGTTGCGAGTTAGTGGCGAGCTTGTTCGTTATCTGCTTGATGTGATTGGAAGAATTTATTTGGCTAGGGCTTTATGAAGATTGATAACTTGATTTATTGTGGCAAGAAAAGAAATTTACTTGTGTATGAGAATTGTATGTATGGCTAGAAATCTAGGTTATGTCTGAAGTTTCGGCGGAGAGGTGTTCTTACTTCGATTGGCTTCTGTGCGCGTTTAGTCTCGGTTTTGGGAACTCTGTGCGTGTTCTTGTAGAGGATGTGAGCAGATTTCGTTCATTAATGTGTACTATGGAAGTTCTCATCCATAGATCACAGATGTGACGCGTAGTTCTGGAGATGTAATGCAAGTTGGGCATTTGGTTCGTTTTCGTGTATGAGTCCACGGGCGTTGCACACCATTGCACCTAATGCAACAGTTATTCCTACGGAAGAAAACAGGACCTCCTCCATTTTTTTTTTCTTGTGGATTCTGTCAGTGGATATATCTGCCACGAGTATCTCAGTGTGCATATGTACAAAGACCGTGCTGTGATTTGGTTTACACGAGTTGGGTAATCTTTTGACTCATGTGTGTGAAATAGTTATGCACATTTGAAAGAGCCACCACTCTTGTGTAATCACGACTATCGTTTCTTTCAAATGTGTTTCTGCATCTTAAAGTCGGTAGAATGGTTTGAGATTGTAACTCCATCAGCATTCTTAATCTTGAGTAAGGTGGATTGTTGGTTTCTGATTTCTATCTCATTCACTTTTGTTTTACTTCATGCTTGAAGTAAAATGATGGTCGGTGTGACATCCTAAAGACTCTGCGGCATCAGTATATTCTTGCGGGTGAAAGCAATTAGCCTCCATTTTAGAGATGAAGCATTATGCTTCTAGTTATAAAATTTGGTCTCTTTTCCACCGTTTGCTTTGGCAATCTGGATAAAGTTCTATCGGAACTTTTTTTCTTCTGCAGTTTGATGCCTTAGTAGCGGGACTTCCACTACCTGAGGGAGGTGAAGAAGCTCAACTCAAAAGGATTGCAGACCTCCAGGTTAAGAGGATCCATGGTTTTTGGCATCTTTAGTTCATTATTTCTGTTGTTTAAGGCTGTTTCTTATTCATCCCAAATTACCTTTGCACAGGCTGAGAATGATGCTGTAGGACAAGAGCTTCAGAAGCAACTTGAAGCTGCCGGTAATTGCCCTATCGATGAGGGTGTGAGGGCATTTGTCTTGTTCACTTATGTATGTCCATTTTTGGTCGAAAGTGATATCTTCTATGATTTTTGGCATTGGCAGAGAAGGAATTGAAGCTGGTCCAGGAGCTATTCAGCCAGGCAACAGATAACTGCTTCAATTTGAAGAAACCAGAATAAAAATTGAGGATGCTTCTCGTCATTACCTTTCTCGTAATATATATGCAGTAGAGATGATGACTGAGAAATAGGCATTCTACTGTT
This sequence comes from Eucalyptus cloeziana, assembly GCA_014182715.1. Taxonomy (NCBI): domain Eukaryota; kingdom Viridiplantae; phylum Streptophyta; class Magnoliopsida; order Myrtales; family Myrtaceae; genus Eucalyptus; species Eucalyptus cloeziana. The sequence goes on from CM024640.1 coordinate 25,220,574, forward strand.
CGAATAGTGCAAAGAGCCCTGAGATGTCGCAACTCTGTACGGGTGAGTTTTGAAGTCCTTGCCGAGTAAAAGTTTCTTGGTGCACAAAAAGCATCAATATGGGCATCAAGTCAACCAAACAATCAGTCAAATGAAGTAGTTCTGGCGAAGTAAGAAGTCTAGTCTTGAATCTTTAATTGCAAAAACAAACTATAATGTTACATTAGCAATGGAAAGTTCTCTGTTTTGTTGTTCACCTTCTTTCCCTATGAAGTCTTCAAAGACTGCTTTCTTACTTTCTGGTCTTGGTATCCAATGGAGCATGAGCTTGTTTGCCTTTGCAGAGTAGATACAGAACCAAGAAGGCAACTTTCATAGATTTGGACTTCAAAAAATCAGAGCTTCCCCTGTTTGACCAACGAGGGGGTAGGGTAGGGGTCGGGGCAGGGCGTTTCTCTGTGGCATCGGCCGGCTTTGAACACTAAACCCTTGATAGGTCGAGTGTCGGGTTATGGCTAGTTTAACCTCTTTAGGGTGCTCTTCTGGCGGTCTTCGTGGCCCCAAACAAAAGGGCCCAACCATTAGTCTACAAGTCTCTTGAGGTGTACATCAACGGCCAATAGAATGGTATATCCCATCCAAAGGGGCCATGAAAATGAGATCACCCACCTTTAGTCTTACTTAAGTCTGCTTGCTGGGATTCGCCCTAGTGGCCACCCTTCCAACATGGAAGGGGGAGGTGAGGGGTTCAAATCTCCACCTTCTCAGGAGGATGGGGTGGGGACGCGTAAGTTTCAAAAGTGGGTTTCGACTCATGCCCGCAAGCGGGCGAAAAGTACGATAGTGAGTGTAGAATAGGAATAGAGTAGGACTGACAAAAAAAAAAAAAAAATCTACTTGTGAACGTTGTTCATAATTTGTAATCCACTGAACAACTTGTAATCTACTAATCAAAGGCAAGATGGAAAGAATTTCCTCTGTCCCAAAGGAAAGTATAGTCTTGTCCAAAGTTTAGCCTTACACCTATCTTACTAGACATGGTCTTTCAACACGTGCAAAAAGGAGATGAAATGGTCCCTTTTCACAATAATTGGGGACTCAGAAAGGACCTAATTTGGTTCGATTACAATTTAATATAATGTCAATAAGCAGTCAGATTTCGTCACTCTTCATCTTCCTTGATAATGCATCATGTTTACCACGACATCTGTGGGGGAGGAAAAACGATCTTAAGTAGTATGTTAACAAATTTACATTACTCAAAAGGAGTCCAATCAACTTTGATATGCTAATGAATGTATACGGCAAATCGGATTTGATGGGAATCCTGAAACTTCCATGACTTGAGGGACATCAATGAACCACCCCTTCAAGTTGCCGAGTCTCCCATCCCTTAGGACCTTGAAAGTCGATCCTATCATCGAAACAAGAATCAATTCCTTTGAAAAGATATATTTCCACACCCTGCCTGCTGACCGTGATCATCGATGGCCAATATTTTGCCCAAATGAGCTCGCTTAACAGCCAGCATCCCTCTAATCCTGTTGAGGGATGAAGGCCTGCCACAGTACTGATACCCGATATTGGTATCTCAGTACTTCTCTATGAGCAGCAGCTCTTCTTTCAGTCACCATTTTTTAAATAATTCTATCCTAAACTTTTCGATATTACCATTTTAATCTTAATTCAATTCTAAACTTTTCAATAATATCAATTTACCATTTTTTTTATAATTCTATCCTAAACTTTTCAATATTACCAATTTAATCTTAATTCAATTCTAAAACTTTTCACTATTATCAATTTAATCCTAAACTAATATTTGCCGTCTTTTTTTATAATTTTATCATATATATTTCAATATTATCAATTTAATCCTAAACTAATACGATCCTTCCAATTGATCTGAGGTAATTAATCCTAAACTAATATAATCCTTCCAATTCCAATTTATTGAAAACCGTTGACGTGAACGCGTAAATGCCTTCCAATTGATGGAAAACCGTTGATGTGAATGCGAGAATGCCTTCCAGTTGATAAAAACCATTCATGGACGCATAAACGCCTTCGAATTGATCGAAAACCGTTGAAGTGAACGCGCTAATACCTTCCAATTGATCAAAAACCATTGGCGTGACTACCGTCTTAACTCAAAAACCATTGTGACCGTCTTGGCGTGACCACCGTCTTAACTCGTATAACCATTGACGTGACCGCCTACCACCTTAACAGTCAACCAAATTTGACCAAAAGTACTATATTGATAGAAAGACTAAATTAACAGAATTAAAAAGTTGAAAAATTAGACTTTTTGGGACAATTATCCCCCACCCATGCCCCCACCAGAATCCCATTTCTTTTAGTTTGTGTCATGAATTGTTGTCGCTTATGACAAGGTAATCATTGCATCAGGAGACGTGACTCTTCTTGTGAGTCAGGACAATGAAAACGTAACCAGCTACTATGTTTAAATGTCAGTACAAAACAAAGGAAGAACTTGTTGGAAGTAAACACGGCAAGGAAATCCATGTCTTAACGACAGGCCTTTACCGCATGACTGCACGGGCCCAGTGATCTCTCCCAAAACCAACATAACAGCTTTTCACAAAGTCTCCATATCCATGTTCATGCACAAGCTCTCACCATACAAAAGGCAGGCTGCACAGACACAGGAGTAAAACTAAGACACATATTATTAACATGTCGCTAAGCAACAAAGGCGGGCCGAAGACTGGAGCAGACGGAGCTAATCAACATGAGTGAAGCGGAGGTAATCCTTCTTGGACGGGAGATTGGCGGTCTTGTAGCCCTGCGGGAACATCTCCTTGGCCTGCTCATTGGAGACGGACGGTGAGATGACAACCGCCTCCCCTGGCTTCCAGTCGCACGGGGTAGCGATCTTGTGCTTCGTCGCCCTCTGCAGCGATTCCAGCACCCTCACTACCTCGTCCATGTTCCTCCCCGTGCTTGCCGGGTACAGAAAACTCAGCTTGATCTATACAATTTATGTCATATTGTGAAAACGAAAAAGACATGCATGAGATGACATTGGTTTATGCAATTCGTTTCATTCGATAAAAGTTTGATTAGCGCGAAATAGAAAGTTTAAGAGGAGCATGTACCTTCTTATCAGGACCGACGATGTGCAGAGCTCTAGAAGGGACTTGCTTCCCCGAGGCGTCTTTCTCCTCAGGCTCGACCATGTTGAGCTGTTTGATTATCTCTCTATTTGGGTCGGCGATTATCGGGTACGTCACCTTAGCACCAGGCTACACCCCACCAAATAACACGACATTGAGGATGTTGGCTCGAAATTGGAATAATGAAAATTGCACAAAAGCCAAAGGTCCCAATCTCAAATGTGAAACAGAACAGTCAGCCCTGTGACCCGCAATTAAACCACCTCATACTATCCAAATTGTGCCTAAGATTAAGGAGACTTCCCTTGGTCACTCTACTAAAACATAATACCACACATTCCTATAAGTTCTCTTTCTTTTTCTTTCTGAAGGATACTATCAGCATAACCAGATAAAACACGACATCGAAATCCAAAAAAGCAAGTTCATACAAGACATGCGAATACACACATGCCAAGTGATGCAAAAAAAGGTTTAATAGGGAGAAGAGTAGCTGACAGTGAAGGCCTCTATGTCCTTGATCCACGCCTTGTGCGACTCGACCTCGTCGCAGGACAAGCCCAGGAGCTTCACCCCTCGCCGCTCGAACTCCGGCGCGTACGCCGCCATCTTCCCGAGCTCCGTCGTGCACACCGGCGTGAAATCCCCTGCGCAAGCGATGTCGTGGGTGAACAAGACTTCCCTTTTCTCGGGGCCGTCGAAACATGCGGAGTCGGGCATAAGGAGAGACGACGACGACGACGACGACGACGGTTACCGGGGTGAGAGAAGAGGATGGTCCAGGCGCCGCCGATGTAGTCGTGGAGCTTCATCTTGCCGTGGGTGGTCTCGACGGCGAGGTCCGGGACGGTGTCGCCAAGCGTCAGGCCTGGCATGTTGCCGCTCTCTGGTCTCTTCTTCTCCTTCTTCTTCTCTCTCTTCTGCAGTTTCTTTGAATGAATCGCTTCTTTGGAGAGAGGAGTTAGCGAGAGAGAGAGAGAGAGAGAGAGAAAGGGAGTGAGATTTATAGTACATGGGACGATGGGAGGGGGTTTGCATGGAGAGAACGTGGCACGAGCGGCGGCTTCTCTTTCCGGTTTTCCTCCGGGATGGCGTGCATGGTGGACGTGCAAACTCGCGTCCTCCTTCCACGTGGGGGGACTTTGGGGAGACCAGCCCCATATCCTATATTTTCTCCCTATCCTATAGGATTCATATACAATGTGCTGACGGGAAATCATGTTTTGTTTGGGTGAAAACTACATTGTCCTCGAAAATTATTTTAGAAATAGTTAGAACGTCGAAAATACTTAAACTGATATATATATATATATATATATATATATATATATATATATATGATTTTTTCTTAAATTAGCTATTTAATTAATAATACTACATTGATACATTTGTGACAAATTTACCATCTGTTAATTTATGTTGAATTTTATCATCAAATAGTTGAATTTAATGATACGTGAGAGTTGACGGATATATCTATTTAAGATTTTATCCTCCATTTGTCAAAAACGTATCAATTTGCAATTTTTTTGTAGTATTAATATAATTTAATTTGAAATTTTAATTTAGGATAAATTTATCATATGTATATCAATTTTGGTATCTTTGTGATTAAAGGATTAATTTTGAATAAATGTGTTGCAATTTAAGTTTTTCATGAAATTAACCTTTTAAAAATTCAATATTAAAAAAGGTTTAACTGTTTTCTGGTATTTTTTATGTTGAAGGTAAGTTCAGAAAATTGATTCTATAATACTTGATAATAAGTGAAATTGATTTTATGGTACCTGATAATAGAAAGAATCCACTAAATGACAAATGATGACCAAACGAATTGAATTCAAAATCCTTCTTTGTTTGGCCACCGATTTTATGATTGTCTTACCATATTGATTTAGACTCGTCTTCTATCGAAAGGGAACTTTTCATGCATGCTTCGTACGACGGAAGTAGCAGGACTAAGGAAATCAAATCAAATAGAATCTAAAGTCACAATCTCCTTCGGGGTATCGCGGAAATGAAATGGAATGGGATGAAACGAAGAGACTTCTTTATGTTCATTCGCAAGAGAAATTCTGTTGGGAATATAATGAAGGAAACGAGTCCGCATATTTCCTCCATATGCATTAATCTCAGACACAAGCACAATCTATCAAAAATCTTCACGGACCAAGGAGAGCACGCCGATGTTTGAATTGAAGAATAAGAAGGCTCTGCCAATTTCACTAATGTTTGAACTATAACTGCGATGATGCATGCATTTGCAACCACGTTCGACTATCTCTTCTTTCTCCCGCCCTTGCCGGATTTCGAAGCTCCAGTACTTGTGGTGGACGCGGGCTCTTGCTTCTTGGTCCGTCCAGGATGCCTCGGAACCAACTCTGCAACACGAAGCATGAGCTCTTTTCCTGCAGAACATCGTTCAAAATTACTACATCTGCACAATAACCATAGATAAGATTTTCCAAGTCTATAACCAGCAACATGACAGGATCTTCTCTTTTTGTAGAATTACAACTTCCTGGAAAAACGAATTATTATGCATGATACTCAGATGACTCCGCAACAATATGTACATTTGGCAGAGGCTAAGATAATCTACTGCCACTCTATTATATCCATATCAACAGCAAGAGCAACTTGCAGGCACTAATGATGCAGAGCTCTGCGATGATGTGCAGATTCAGCTTGCTTTGATCTCTTCCATGCAGAGGACAATGATTTCACTAAATAAGATATATCGCCTCATCAATTGCTTCAAGAACAGACTAAAAAACCCATGGGTTAAATATCCAATTAGATGAGTGAGTCCCTGAAAGATCTATCAGAAGGCCTCATTTACACTAAGACTAAACTAATGCAAATTCCATCTCAGAGAGAACACCCAAAGATTCACAACATGAACAAAACTCAATTTGTTCAACAATCATGTCCTTTTTTTCCTTGCAGCCAACCATCGGATCAAGTGAAGTCTTTTAGAGTATCCTCCTAATATGACTGGGTGTTAGTGGTAGTGTACAAGCCAAAAGGGTTTATAAAATTGCGAGCCTTAGGTTAATAACTAATTTAACCCAGATAAACGAACATACAGTTTTTCAGTTGGGAAATCGTTTCCAAAGAGTAATGAAATCTGTAAGATAAAAAGGGATACAATATCCCAGGATACAGGAAGTATACAGAAAATATGCCAGAAACAAAAGCAGAACTCTGGAAAAGAAGCTAAGTAGTCTAACACAAAATCTAGTCCAAGAATTTATTTCTATTTTGAACCTGCTGAGCCACTTCCAATTACTAAGTAGCTCATGGAAAGAGTTTGGGTCACCTAAGACAGACTTCCGCTCTCATCAGGAAAGAACAGTGGACTGCTAAGGCTACTTCATGATGGACATGCCAGAAAATTCCCATAGTCAGAACTCTCCTTGCATATGCACTGACAATTCAAATTGATAAGATCACAACTTTTTTCATTTATTAATATTCAGGAATGCCAACCATGTCAAGAAAGTAACTCTAAATGGAGCTTTCACCTTCCAAATTTGCTTCTATGGAAAGCAAGTGTTTTGTCACGGACAAATGGCCATAGAATGAGATTTAACCTCAAATCTTGTAGTAACTTTTAATTGGTGCACCTTTTGTGGTGAGAATTAGAATAAAGATTCTGAAAACCCATGTGAAGGGCCTTCTATCCACAAAAACTATCTAATACCCAGCCAGAATTTGATTTGGGTTCCAGTGCATTACCACAACAAAACCCCCCAACATCGCTTCTAAGCCTCTATAAACTATAACAATCTGTAACTCAAACATCTAATGTACACCACCAAATAGCAATGAACGTCTTGCAACAATTGTTCTCTTGAATGACAAATGTCCAAAACCATTTTCCAACAAGGCTTGATTAATAGTTTCAAGATCCCTCACACTTAGTTCACCCTTGTCAAATCATTTCTATATGGAGTTCTAGCTCCGCAAGAAAAAGTCATGGTTACAGTTCTTGAAGCCTAATACTTCAAGAGGACAGTGACTAAGTGGGAACAACAAGCAGACACCAGTAGACAGAAATAACAGCCGTCGAGCGTTGATGCTTGACCATCACTGCGCAATTCCCATCATATATGGAAGTGAGAACAAAACATGAAGTTGAATAGCTGTCAAAGTTAAATTAGACGGCAAGTTGAGTGATCAGAAATGCATTTGTTTCGGCAGGCTCCAATTGTTGAAAGGCAACACAACACGGATGCCAGCTATATCTCGACAAATTAGAAATAAAGAACCAAAAAGAGCACGCCCTGGGGCTATCACAACATGTCCTTTGGGCAAAGTGCTGCCTTCACATTACATTTAGATTTTCCAATTCTGGGTGCTACACAGCTCTTCTTCCATGTCTAATGCAACCAAAATCCTACTCCTCATAACTTGACCAGGGACCTATGTGATGAACTTCACCCACTTCTTAAAATGAAAAAAATTCCACAGAGCCAAAAGACGAAAAGTTTCATAGTTCCAGCACAATAGACTATATCATTCTGATCTTCGGGTAAAAAAAAAAAAGACAGCTTGAACCTCAATTTCAGACAAGCATATGTCCAGGACCAATGCAGAAGCTAATCGAACTTACTGGAAGATACGGCCGGATTGCACAGAGTCCCATCCTCCGCCTTGAGCAAAACCCTCACTCTCCCTCTCTGCATGAAATCCCGCGGATACGCCTTATCGATCTGCACCAAACCCCATTTCGACCCCTTCAAAATCGCACCCCACGGAAAGAAAGCCCGCCCGAGCACGCGGTGAACAAGAAACCGAAGCAAAAGAAGCGACGGCGGCCGCCGCGGCGGTAAAAAAAAAAAACGAACCTCGACGGCGAACCGGAGCTTGAGGAAGCCGCAGCAGTCCCCGATCTCGACGCAGGTGGGGTTCTCGCACGCTTTCTCCACGCAGACCCGCCGGCCCTGGGCGATCGTCTTCTTCGAGTTGATGTACGCCGGGTACACGACGACCCACTTCTTGATGTCCGGGATCTGCCCTTCCATCTGCGGCGGCGGCGGCGGCGATCGGGGATTCCGGCGAAGGAAGGGATCGGAGATACGAAACGGCCGAATCGATCGCGCTCGGACGCAACCGATTGGAGAAATTAGGTTTTCTGAAGATTCGCACGAAGAAGAAAGAGCAGAAGCGGAAGTGGTAATCGATCGGGCGAAACGACGCAAATGGCCCCTTAAATTCGGCTCGATATGCAACGTCGTGACGTGTGGTTCCTAATTTTTGGAGTTTTATTTCATATTTTGTTTAATTCCGAACTAATTTGTTGAACATGATCCTTAAACTGTAGCATAATGTATAATGTGATTAATGAATTTTCAATTTGTTTAACGTGAAACTCGGACTTCAGTTCTTAAGTTCTTATTCAACTTAATCTCTGACAGAGACCACATTAAATAAATAAAATATCCAAAAATCACATTGCATATTAAATTATTATTTAGAGATCACATTGCACATTAAATCAAAATTCAAAAATTATTTATGTCATTATCTCTTTAATATAAGATTGAAATGATGAAAATACCACCTTCTTTTTAATATATATTTTTTCACTTATATCTTTTGTTACCATACGTAATGCACTTGACTTTTAATAGGTAAAAAGGTATTTTCAGTTTTTAATTTTTCTTTTGAATGAAATCTCTTCCTTATTCTTCTATAGAATAGGGAATCAAAGAAATAGGGAAGAACAACTTAGTTAGAACATAATTACTGACTGTGGTGGCTCCGCCGGATAAGGATTTCATTATTTTTTTCCTAAAGGTGAGAGGTTCAAAATTCAGTGGAGGCGCTTTGTGTCTTAAGTGTGACGTTGAGGTGATGAATCCTCCGCTAGTGTCACTCCGGATTTACCTCGCCGACTACTGGCTGTACGGGGTTCCTGGGTCATCAAAAAAAAAAAAAACTTAATTAGAACATAAAAATATGGGCCACAATACTGAAAAAAAATTAAAATCCAATGAAATATTGAGGTCAAAATTATCGAAATTGACATTTGAAAATGATAAATCAATACAAATATTTAGAAAATTTTACAAATGATTTCTGAAATTTGTCACAATATCATTGAATTTTTAATTTGTTCAATGTGTTCTATGAATTTTAATTAAATGTGTAATGTGGTCCTAAATTTTTAATTTATTTAATGTGATCCATGAACTTTTAGTACCTATTTAATTTGATTTCAAAAATTCAATCACAAAAATTTAATCCCCAAACTATATTGAAATGTTAAATATTGTTCCTAAACTTGAATTAAGTGAAAGATAATATTGAATATTTTTATATAACTCAAGAACTAAAGTAAAGATATACCAAAAATCTATGGATTATATTGAACAAATTAAAAATTCAGAATTTATAGGTCAGTCTAGGTTTCACAAGTTTTATGATTTATCCATGTCTCACCTATATTTTTAACTAAATAATTACAATGAATCATCACTTCTAATAATTACAATTTGCTGCCACAATCCATTTAACATAACTCATATTTAGATACACGTAGAATATGAAATATTAACAAAGTAAAATTCTCGGTCATAAATATCTTGAAAATGAAACCTTAAACTAATGGTTCTACACACTTATAATCAAATACCAGGAAATACCGCAACTATTACACAAGACATAGAACAAACACGAAGACTTATTCTAGATTCCAAAGAATTGATTCATCAATTTTTGGACTTTAGAACCTATCCCCAAAACCGGCATGATTGTCTGATTAGCCAATCCCTCTATGGAAGAAAGAAAAAAAGAACAAAAAAAACGACCCGTCAAACGCCGAGACAATTTTGACCAAGAAAAAAATAACCACCAACACAATCATCATTAACCTCGTCGGGTGCCCAAAACAATGTGGTTGCTTTCATCTCCCGTTGTCCGCCGAGTCCAATTCACAGCATAATTCCAGCTCAACTACCACCAACATCCCTCGACCTACTCCATCCACTCCCGATCCTGCAATCCTCGACCTACCCAAATTCCCATCCGATCGATCCAACCCTCTTCTGCTTCTCCTCCGTCTCCTTCTCCTCCTTCTTCACTGCAGCGACCAAGTATTGGGTAGTTCGTAACACCCACGAAGCGGGTCTGCGCAGAGTCTCCGTGTCGAGTCGAAAATGGCGAGGAAGAAGATCAGGGAGTACGACTCCAAGAGGCTCCTCAAGCAGCACCTGAAGCGCCTCGCCAACATCGACCTCGCGATCCGATCCGCTCAGGTTCTGCTCCCTCGATCTTGGCTCCTCTGTTTCTTGATGTGTCGATTCTCTCTGAGGTCTTGCTCGAGATTTCGTGTCGAGATATCGGTTACTCGTGAAACCCATTTGGAAAGGAACTGTCTTTCGTGTTGGCGATGTGAATTTGGTGGTGGGAAATTGAATTATAGAAAATGGGTGTCGACGGTTGACTGTAGTAGTGACGGTGTCGTGGTTTTGTGTTCACGTGTGTTTTGAAGGTGACGGAATCGACGGAATTTGCCGAACTGGTGAACAAAGAAACGTGGCTGTCCTCTACGAAGTTGGTCGTGAAGCCCGACATGTTGTTCGGGAAGCGTGGCAAGAGCGGACTTGTGGCCCTGAATTTGGATATGGCTCAAGTTGCGCAGTTTGTGAAGGAACGTATTGGTGTGGAGGTGATCGAACAAACCCAAATTTTTGTTACATTCGCTGCGGTTTGGCAATGTTCTTGTTGTTTGAAGATGCTTTCCCGATTTGGTTGTAGGTCGAAATGGGCGGTTGCAGAGCACCCGTGACCACATTCATAGTCGAGCCCTTTGTTCCCCATGACCAGGAGTACTATCTTTCTATAGTATCTGAGAGGCTGGGATGCACTATAAGCTTTTCAGAGTGTGGAGGGATTGAAATCGAAGAGAATTGGGACAAGGTACTTGATGTTGTCATGATGTAATATGGCGACACGGCAGATGTTTTCTCATACAGTTGTGCAGCTAATTAGACGTGCACTCTCTGTGTGCAGGTCAAGACTATTTTTCTGCCTACCGAGAAGCCTTTGACAAGTGAGACTTGTGCTCCACTTATTGCGACACTGCCTCTGGAGGTTGTCATGTTTCCCAATTTTCAAGATTTCATTTTAAGTTTTGTACTTTGTAGATGGGTAACATTCCAAGACAAGATATGTGACACTACTCTGCTTATAAGGATTAGACTGAATACTTTATCAAGATTTCTAAGGAACTAATTAGGTTGTAAATGGTTGGAGAAAACCATGTTTTGTAGCATATGGAAGAAAATAAAAACGCTCTCTCTCAAATTATCTTTTATGCATGATTTCTGTTTCCTATGTGAAAACCATGCTTAGAAAATCCTTCTTGCAGGTTCGTGGAAAGATTGGGGATTTCATAAAGGGAGTCTTCTCAGTATTTCAGGGTATGGAAATGTTTGAGATGGAATAATAGCATTGGCTCTTTACAACTTCACATTATGAGAAGGCTTATCTTTCGAATAAAAAAAAATTATTTCATCCTAGTGCTGGATCATTAGACTTGCAAATCTTGTTCTCCTTTGTTTTTATATTGTTTTTAAATATTTGAATGCACACTCTCCCCCCCCTTCCGGCTTTCTTTTCTCAGATTTGGACTTCAGCTTCCTGGAGATGAACCCATTCACTTTGGTTGATGGTGAGCCCTATCCTTTGGATATGAGGGGGGAGCTCGATGACACTGCAGCTTTCAAGAACTTTAATAAGTATCATTCTGGATAAGACTCTTCTAAAGCTTTCCTCTTGACTGCTTCTTTATTGCCTATTAAGCTTGGTGCTCCAAATGTGCAGATGGGGTGATATTGAGTTTCCATTGCCATTTGGCAGAGTGTTAAGTCCAACGGAAAACTTCATTCATTCATTGGATGAAAAGGTAGCTATGGAGACTTAACAAGTCCTTTTAGTTTAAGTTATTGCATAAATATTACTGCAAAGTGAATTCATTTTCTTGAAGTCTTCCTTGGCCACCGGGTTTAGTGTTTGGTATTGGATTTCTTGGTGAAGTTGGGATTTGGAAGCTCTAATTGCGGCTTGCTTATAGTAATGATTTTCAGATTATGCGGCGATTATCAATGCTTGACCTTCATTTTTTATCCCCTCCGGGGCAGGTTTTTATGCATTATGCTACATGATGAATCTAAACCTCATCTGATATGATGGATATTCTTTTTAAATTGTCACAGCACTTGACTCCAGCACTTGAGTCCACTATTGCCAGTCCTTGCCCCCAAGAAAAAATTGACAATTCATGTGCCTTTTTTATATTGCAGACAAGTTCATCCCTGAAGTTTACTGTTTTGAATCCAAAAGGACGTATTTGGACCATGGTGGCTGGAGGTGGAGCCAGTGTAATCTATGCAGACACTGTAAGTTTTCATTTATCTCATCTGTTGATTAGATCACTCTTACTCCCACAACCTCATCTTGTTTGGCTCGTTGCTTACTCTGTTTCAGATGTAAATCTGCTTGTTTTGCAATTTCGTGATTGTCATGGTAACCTTCCTGCTTACCTCAATAAATTGGCCTCTTTTTGCACTGCAAAAAAAAAAATAATTCCTTCTTTTCATGCTACCATTTAACATGAGTTTTTCCAGGTTGGTGACTTGGGCTATGCATCAGAACTTGGCAACTATGCAGAGTACAGTGGAGCTCCAAATGAGGAAGAGGTTTTGCAGTATGCTAGGGTAGTTATCGACGTAAGATCTTCTGACCATTTGCGTTTTTATACTTTGTTTCTGCAATGTCACACAATATTTGTTATCACTTTTGGAAATCTTATGCTGCTTCAATCACCTGATTTCATTTGCAGTGCGCTACTGCAAATCCTGATGGCCGTAAGAGAGCCCTTTTGATAGGAGGTGGCATTGCTAACTTCACCGACGTTGCTGCCACGTTCAATGGCATAATTAGAGCCCTTAGGGAGAAGGTATAGCCTGAGTAAAATTAACACTACGACGTGCATTTTCATGGATAATATCCATATATGTGTGATTGATTTTTGTCTTCAATCACATGAAGGAATCTAAGCTGAAAGCAGCAAGAATGCATATTTATGTGAGAAGAGGTGGTCCAAACTACCAGACCGGTCTAGCAAAGATGCGTGCACTTGGTGAAGAACTTGGAGTTCCACTTGAGGTATGTCATTGATCGTCTTTGTCCCCTTTCCTCTGTTATGCTTTGCTGCCAATGCATGTTATGATCACACTGAGGAAATTCCTTCTTTTTATACTGTGCACTGGCTCGAATTGCATTATTTTGCTGCAAAAGGAAAAGAAGAAACAAATACCTAAGCAACATGCCGAGGAGTGACATTTCCTGATATAGCAAATTAGAAATGACGCAAGCTGATACGAATTTAATTTACAAAAGTTTTTTAACGTGTTGAGCAAAAGTACAATTCTTTGCGATGAGTTAATGAGTGAATGACACGACTCAGTAGGAGTATAAAACCCAAATTTGATATGCAAACATGTTGCGATGAATCACTGGCTCTCTATTCTTGGCTGATCTTTCTTCCTGCTTATGATGTAGGTTTACGGACCTGAAGCGACAATGACTGGAATTTGCAAGGAAGCAATAGAGTGCATAATGGCGGAGTCATAGAATGCATCAGATCTCCAGCAGCTTTCTAGAGGGATTGCTCTGGTGGTTTGTCTCATGCATTTTGATTTGGCCAAGAGAAAATTATTTGCATCTCGACCATTTCAAGATATGGTCCCCGGAATTTCTCCCAAAAAACGAAAAAAGAGGACTTAATATTGCTTGGAAATTCTCGAACATTGCTCACTTCCCCAAATTTGCAATGTGCCAAATGTGTGTTTTGCATCTTCAATAATACTCTTCTAAGCTGAGAGCTAATACACACATTTTCTTTGTACTTAAAATGGAAGGTCTCCAAGCTGGAATTGCTTTTGTGAAGTGCCTAGCCCTACATATTCTTACTGATTTTGTTTTTTGGTTTTTTGGTTTTTTTGTGCCCCCCTTGTAGGTGGCCAAAAATAAAAACTTGTTTGCATTTATGATGTGCGGAATATAAACATGTGTCATGCACATAATCCGAGCACACGACAATGTATTCTATTCACTAAGTCAATTTATATAGATTGAATTGCCTCTTCCACTTATGTGCGCTAAGTCAAACTCTCGAGGCAAAGAACAGTCGCAACGATTGACTGATGGTTGAGTTGGGAACGGTTGAGTTGAAAAGTATTGACATCGGCTTGACCGAAACCTGGCCAACCTGGCCAACCTGAAGGACAAATCATAGCAAAATGCAGTTAAAATCAACCTCTTTAGGGGGCTAAAGTCGACCGGAATGGACAATTCATAGCATCGAAGGTCCCTGTCGATCGGACCGGGACAATGATCACCATCAAATACAGGGTCGGAATTCGATTTTAATGAGCGGGGATGCAATAGATGTAGATTTGAGGAGGAAGAGAAGCACAAGGAAACCGAACCCCAAAAAAAAAAAAAAAATTATCACCATCAAATATGGGTCCGGAATTCGATTTTAATGAAGGGGAATGCAATAGGTGTAGATATTTCTTCTTTCTTATATTTCATTTTCAGCGAAATTACTTTTTAGTAACTACATTCTCTCCTTGCACATCTACCCTTGCTGATGTAGGCTGAGGTGTCTCCTGTCTTGACATGATTTCGGAGCGAACACAAGCATATGATTAAAACATGTGTGTCGTCTGTGCACATAGGCATGATATGTTTTCCTTTTCTCCTCGTCAGTTGGATTGTAATGAGGCATTGTAGAAAATTATAAGTTAAAACTAAGATTAAACCGGATTATTGGAGATCATTAAGTAGAAATGATTCATCGAAATAATGAGTCGATATCATTGCGGATGCTATGATCTCTGGGTGTTCGAGAAACCGAACATTTAGGCATTATAGGAACCGGAAGCCAATAGCCGGGATCATTTAGTACGATTGTGTGAACACGACACCCGGGCACATGCAGTAACTCAAGGTTTGAGAAGTCGCAAAAATAACTAATTCCACTTAATCGTTAGTCCAAATTTAGAATGCTTGATAGCTAATAGAAGTTGGGATGATCTTTTTACGATGCTCTCGAGATTGCAACAGGTAAGCCAAATCTCATACGAACGATCCGTCGGCATCAAATCTCAGCCGTGGTGATCCTTGCTCTGAACCCTCGATGATCAACGAGGAACTCAAAAGTCCGACGACCGAGTATGAACATCATCCGAGAATCACGACTTCTAGCCAATCCGACAAGTCGAATACGAAACAGACACACGATATGCGAGGAGCAATAACCTTGCATCGACCAGCATATGCAAACTTTTGTAACGTCAAAACAGCAAGCTAATCGACGAAACATTTGATATGGTCGTTCAGTTTCACTTCAAGTTCAACAAACAAACGAAGAGAAATTTGCAAGCAGACTTATGCGTGACTGTGCACCAGGCGACGACGGCTGTGGTGGCCTCGGTTACGGTGGCAGCAAAATTCAAGAGATGGCGACGGCGATGGGAAGGATAACCAACCTTGATGGAAGGACAATGGGAATGAGAACTGCTTTTCTTTTAGCGATGGAAATTTCGTCGCCATTGAGGTTCAATATGCTGCGCACTTTTGGTTGTCGCCTTTATCCAATTTTTTTATAAATTAAACTTATAAAAACACAAAAAATGTCAAAGAAAAGCCCGTGGTTTAGTACAATGCCGTAAAGTATGCTAACTCTACAGTGAGCCTTTCACCCACCCTCATTTACTCCAGGCGCATGAGGCTACTATACTTGCCTACTTGGCGGTAGCCGGGACTTTCGTCTCGATGTGGTGTCTACCTTTACCACCATGAGACCCCCAAATTCCTTATTTATCTTTATCTTCCCGACAGAGAGGGCATATGGGGGTGATATTGCGGGCTCTCCCACCCCGGGCGGATCTCCTGCCTGTTTCTTCCCCTTGAGCCTTTTAAGGACCTATTCAGGTCTAACATGTGATTCCTTATTAGGGCTGACAATTTGTGTTAACATGTCTTAATCGTGTTTGTAATTCGTGTCAATTCGCGTTGACTTAAAACATCTTAGTATTGATTGCATTCTACGTGCCAAGTAATTAATCACAATAAAATATGTCAAATTTGTCTCAAGTTGTCGCCTTTATCCAATTTTTTGTAAATTAAACTTATGAAAACACAAAAATTGTCAAAGAAAAGTGAGAGGATTAGATAAGAGAAATTACATTAACTATAAGATTAATGACTAGCCAAGAATAAATATTAATGATTAGATTAAATAATAAAAATTTACTAAAAATATTTTGATTAATATAACCAATTTAATAAAACTAAATAACATAATTTAAGAAAAGTTAAGTACAAAAGAAAGAAAAAAATCTCATTTAGTCCAGTAGATATCCAAAATATGGGCTAGGTACAAGAATTTTCATGACAGGTGATAAAAGGACCATAACTTTTGATCCAAGAGGAGTTACATGACCCATAATACAAAGAAGCCTATTTTGAGTGCTATGCTATTGCCAAATTGGGGAACCGATTTGTAAGTCATTTCGGCCTCGAAATCAATTATTTAGGCATCTTTCAGGTGCACTTTATGTCAATTTTCCCTGTTATATTTGGCTTTGTTAACTTTTCCGAACTTCTTTTGTGCATACGGCTATTTTCGGGGTTTCTCATGTCGCCTTTGGTTTTTGTAGTGATTATTTGTTCTTTTCGATGTAATCGTCTTTCAGACACCTTATAATTATCATTTTAAAAATACATTTGAGTTTTTGTCCGTGAGCGATTGTGCGCGTAATTTCTCTGCCATTTTTTGCTGGCTAACAATTCGGGTCGTCTCATATTATGTCGAGACAAGGGTATATAACACGATTATAGCTTATTTGAGCATGACATAGGGGTAAGCAGTTTTAAATTCCGTACTAGTACCATCTAGAACCTGGAACTTATTCACTGGAACAGATTCTTTATTTTTTGATCTCTGGAACCTACCTTGCATGCCCCGGAACCTATCTTGGAACTTGTTATGAATGATGACTACCATTTGCTATAATAATCCACTAATCACAACTTATATTTAGAAATAAATAATATAAATGTTAACAAAGTAAGAGTCTCAGTCATAAATGAAAGTTCAAATTAATGGTTCCAATTAATACACTCATCATTGGAGGAATACCATAGGATCGCGCAAAAATATAGATCAAGAAAAACATAAAATCTTATTTTAGGTTCCAAATTCCAAGTTCCAAGTTCCATCTATCTAGAACCTATGCATCAAAACAAGTTCCCTAATTTTAGGAACATGAAATATATCATATATACTTTGGAACTTGTAATCGGATAGGTTTCCACTGGTTGGTTTCTTTGGTTCCGGATTCTATTATGGAACCATGCTCACCCCTAACACGACATGCTTAATAAACATGTTGAACTTGCCCCCATGCAACTCATAGAGCATGTCAAACCATCACATGATTAATTATCAAATTTATTACCATGTTTGGTGTCTACACATCAGGATTCTTATCCTGTTTATCCTGTTTATAATGATGAACGCATTTATGTACGACAATATGTGTAAACACCTTTTGACATGGTTATAGATAATATTAGTCAGTTCACTTTGCTAACATCTAAAGTGAATTATTGAGTTTTTTTTCTCTATCTTCTGTGATTTTTTATCCTTAAATATGATTTAATGTATTACTTTAACATGTACAAACTATATTATAAAGAGATGAGCAAAAGATTGTTAAAATTACGCTATATATTGATGTATGACAATATATGAATATTAATTGAGCTTCACTAACATCACAACAACCTATATTAACACGTTTCAACATGTTTGTAAACAATATGAGCAATTTCAGTTTGTATAATAACTAAAGTGCATACTAACTCATTTATACACAAGTGTATTATATCTAAAGTGACTGCCGATGCATTTGTCTAAAGTCTACATCATCAAATATTTATACACAAATTATGAGCTAAGCAGTTTATCAAACAAGTGATATGGTTATAAGTAAAAAGGTAAGGAAATAGAAAATGCTCAGCCGATTTATAGGGGTTCGGGTCTAAATCGTCGCGTACTCCACTCCTCGAGATCGTTCGGGAGCATGCAAAGAATTCTTCTTACTAACCTTTTCAAATTTACCATAAAGGTCATCAAATGATTTCGAAGCTTTTCAAAAGTGTGAATAGAACTATGATCACCTACCTCATTTTGATAGGGAAAATTATCTAAATTTTTTTAAATCTATTACATTTTTACTAATTCAATTAGACATTTCAATTTGGCCAATTAAATTTCAATCATTTTCACATTTTACCAATTGAGTCTATTTGGCAAATTTTCGTTGGAAATCACTAATGTAGACGTTGGTTGTTTTATATG
The DNA here is from genome assembly GCA_014182715.1 of Eucalyptus cloeziana. NCBI lineage: Eukaryota > Viridiplantae > Streptophyta > Magnoliopsida > Myrtales > Myrtaceae > Eucalyptus > Eucalyptus cloeziana. The sequence continues at coordinate 25,239,141 of CM024640.1, forward strand.
GCACAGACAGCATTGACATGGACAATTTTTAAAAATATTATAGTAATTTTTTTTTGAATTTTCTACTCAGGCTCGACTTGAGGCCATGGAGCTTGCTGTTGCCATGGCTGCTCGAGCTCAAGTTATAAGTTTGCGCCACTGTGGCCACTCAAGCTTGATGCTTACGATCACAACCATTTGAGTCAAAAAAATCTCACATTCATGGCTGCGATCCTTGCCCTACCATGGTGGCCACAAAACCAAAGCTCAAGCTTTTACCCATGGTTGCTTGAGCTTGACTCGTGACCATGGTTGCCGAATCTCGAGCTTGTAGCTGCCATGGCTGCTTGAGCTAGCGGCCACCATGGCCATTCAAGCTTGATGCTCGTGATCATGACCATTCAAGTTATAGAGCTCATGTCCATGGCTATGACTTGAGTCTCACACCTTGCCATAGAGGTCATGAAACCAAAGTTCAAGCTCAAGCAGTCATGGCAGCTACAAGCTTGAGATTTAGCAACCATGGTTGTGAGTGGGTGAGGCTACCCAGCCTACCCTCACCGCGGTTGGTGAGGAATTTAAAAAAATTTAAAATATTATTAAAAATTATCCACGTCAGCATCAACTAGACATCCAACATCCACGTCGGTAAATTCTAACCAAAATATGTTAGATAGATTCAATTGACAAAATACGAAAATGTATAGGATTCAATTGACAAAATTAATAGATGTATGATTTAGTTGGTAAAAAATGCAATAGATTTATAATTTTTTGGATAATTTTCCCCATTTTCACCATTGCTAATAGCCATGAGACATTAGATTGGCGACGTCTTCATCACAAGAGCAATCATCTACCTCGCTTTTGCTTTCGCTCCAGGGTAGATGCCAATGTTGTCTTCTTTCCTTTCACGAACTTTTCATTACCTTTTTCTCATTCCTTGTCTCTTTTGTCCTTCTTGCCAATCCGCTCCTTCTTGTCCCCACTGTCCTTGAAGACAAGGCTCGGACATTCGCACCTTTAGATGCCACCGACTTGTTGCACTCGTGACGTTTGTCGTTGCTTCTCCAATTTTTATTACCTTGAGTGCGCTTTTCACGTAGCGATTTTTACTCTAACGATTTTTATTAGGCTCGCGGTCTTTCCATGCCAAAAATTTCATTTTATCATGCTGTTGGAAGTTAAATATTTTCAATCACATTTCTAGCCGTGCGTGCGACGTAGACTAAGGGTAAATGTAAGGCCCACTTATATAATTTAAGCTTATTTGTCGCCATCTTTTTCTTTTTAATTTTGTCGGTTCCCCTTCAGGACGGAATTGGCGACCATCTTTTCCAAAAAATAGTTTATTTGGCAAATAACCAACTAGCTATTGTGTTATGAGTATATGCATACACACACTAAATATAACCTAAGCACAACAACGAGTGAAGAAAATCATCTATTAGTTTTAACGAAAGCATTTGGTTTAATTAAAACTTTAATATATGTCATTACCTTATGTTCCATATATTTTAACTACTTAACTTTCATTTAATATGGTGAATCAAATAGTCCAACTTTTATTTATTTTTCCTGTCATCACTACACAGTTTGTAATAGATATTTTCAAAAGATAATTAACAATATGACAGGGTTAAGTACATTGTAAATTTAAACAATCATCGTCCTCATGCAATTTCAAAGAAAAAGGTCCGATTAACACGTTATTACATGGTATATTATCTTTAACTTCATTACATGGAATTATTAATCATTAAGATTTCAAAATGTTGAATCGTTTGATCTTAACAAGCTGTTTTCTACGCTTTTCCTACTTACATATGTTGTTGTAAGGATAAAAATATCTAGATTGATAACAATGGAATTGGAATTGTGTGTAATATATACATCAATCCCATTATTCAATATTTGAGTAAATTCTTGTTAATTTGGTGTTAGCAAATGAAGTCAAAAAATTTATGATCACGAGGAAAATCTAGGTGAAATAAAGTAACCAATTTGCAAATAAAACTAACCTTTATATGCTCCTTTGTTCGTTTGATGTTTGCTTAGATTAAAAGAAGTTGTTGAACTTTTGGGTAATGGAGAATAAGTTAGAAGAAGACAAACATGAAAAAAATAAAAAATAAAAAAGGATAATTGAGAGACTTGGAATAAACGATGCCAAGTGGCGATGAATGGTTTCAGGTTCAGTACAGGTTTCATCTAGAACTTGGAACCTTTCCATTGGAATATGTTCTTCATTTTTTGAAACCTGGAACTTACCCTTTATACTCTATAATCTAGAACCTATCCTATTACAAGTTAAATGGTCAGTTTCAAGATTTAACTAGGTTTCATCTGTATTATTAATTGAATGATTGTAGTGAATTAAAATCTTTAATGACCACTACTTGCTATTATAATTCACTAACTATAACTTATATTTAGACATACGAAAATAATTAACATCAAAAAAGTAAAAGTCTTGATCATAAAATGAAAGCTCAGCCTAATATTTTTAGATTATATACTCATCATCGAATGGCATGGAATATCGCAAAATCACACAAAAATATGAACAAAGAAATACATTAAAACTTGTTCTAGGTTCTAGATTATGGATTACAGGTTCTAGGTTCTTCCAATTAAGAACTCGGAATCTACCCATTGAAACAGGTTCATTATATTTTGGAATTTGAAATTTACCCTGCATATCTTAGAACCCGGAACCTACAGGTTCCTACCAGTTTGGTTTTTAGGTTCCAGATTCTACCTTGAAATCATACTCACTCCTAACACTAGGAATAAAAAAAAATAAGAAGTCTTTTTTGAGTGGGGGTAAGGATAGTTTTGCCTTTCAATAAAATTGAAAGGCAATCCATTAATTTTTTTTTTTTTTTTTTTTTTTATCTATTTTACTCTAACTCTCAATTCATTCTCATACTTTTTCCATGTCATTTTGCAAAGCATGGGAGTCAAACCCCACATCACCAAAACTAAACATTCCCACCCCTATCCTCCCCTGAGAAGGTGGGAAATCAATCCCCACCTCCCCTTTCCCATGTGGAAAGGGTGGCATCTTTGAATACTCAAAGTCTCATATCTGAAGTGGCCACTAGGCCAAACCCGATGGTTAATCCATTAGTTTTGTTAATAAGAGGAGTTGCTTACTTATATTAGTGATTTTTTGGGGTAATATCTGAGGTGAGCATGGTTCCAGGGTAGAATCTAGAATCTGAGAATCAAATCAATGGAAACCTGTACGGTTCCAAGTTTCACAATATGCAGGGTAGGTCCAAATTTCAAATATTGGGGAACTTGTTTTGATAGGTAGGTTCTAGGTTCTTGGTTGGTGGAACCTGAAATTTGGAAAAAGTTTTTGTGTTTCTCCTAGTTTATGTCTTCATGCGATCATGCAGTATTCCATGACATTCGATAATGGGTGATAATCTAGAATCATTAGTTTGAGCTTCCATTTTATAACTTATATATTTGCTTTGTTAATGTTTTATATTTTTTTAGTGTCTAAATATAAGTTATTGTTAATAAATTGTAATAGCTAGTGGTGGTTATCAAAGATGATAATTCACGATAATTGTTTAATTAATAATAAAGATGGAACTTGGATAGACCCTAGAAACTGTAATAGGGTAATAGGGTAGGTTTCAATTTCCAAAGTATGCAAGGTAAGTTCTAGATTTCTGAAAATGAAGAAATTGTTCTAATGGATAAGTTCTATGTTCTAGGTGGAATCTGTATGGAATTTGGAACCGCTCACTCCTTGTAATATCATCCATTCAAAATGGTGGGGATTTCCTAGCCATATTTGGAGTGGTTTAAGTGCAAGCCTTTTTATTGTTTATTTAATCCTAATTAAAGTCATATCCAATCACCTACCAAACTAAACACTGGATATGACAAATTCCATCTCTTATCCTATGCCAATCTTAATACTTATCTTGCTGACCAAACGCGGCCTAAAAGTATCTGCACATGAGCGGTTATTTAGCATGAAAATAAACGTGTTTTATCATCCTTTTTTTCCTTTAGACGATTCAGCGGCAGAAGTGCAGAGATCTAGGTACCTGGGAACCCATGTAATCTACGCGAAATCTGTGGGATTCGAACGATAATTAGCGATCTTGGCTGGGGCTGAAACGAGAAGTTACCGTAGCACTTTACAGCACTTAAAAAAAAAGAAGGGAAAAAAGAGTCCCGCTAATTCTTCTTAGCATGATATAAAAACTCAAGTTAGTTGTTTTAAAATGTGGGCGCCCTCCAAAACGTTCCTCAAGGATCTCTTTTTCCTTTCGAAGTCTAAAATGTATGGGGGGGAATATTAAAAAAAAAAAAAAAAAAAAAACTTCTTACCGGGATTAACAAATTCCACAAAACAACCGACAAGTTCAAGAAGAAAAGGGGGACAATAAAAGAGATAAAAGTTTCGACTTCTTTGAGTTCGATCTGCCCGATGCTGTGTCGTTCCTGTTCAGCAATTGGCCTGAGTCTTTGCGTTCCTGCGCAGTTCACAAGTCGACCTCATCATACTTCCATACGATTCAGAATTGTAAAGATAGGCAAGCAAAATCTCAATGAACGTCTGGATATGCTATGCCCCGTACTGCGAAAGGACATCTCTAGAGTCTAGACCATTTGGCATGCGCGCATCGATTAGTCGGGCTTCCTTTGTCCATTCATTTGCCACGACACATCATCCAAAGATGCCCGGGCGAATGCACATTATTCGATAGGAGTGTCGACAGGATACCAACTACAGATCAAGTATGTGGAGGGAGTAAGAGAGAATAGTAGGATAACACAAGCCTGGCTTCTTACACAAATCATGTGATCACAGGCAAAAATGCAGCGTGAACAATGAAATCTCACATGAGCAATGGTTGTCCGTTAGCGACCCCAATGATGCTCGAGAGTAAAATGTCAATGACAAGACGATAGGCACGATGAATAGTTTTAGAGAACAATAATAATTTTACCTCCAACGCCCAAGAAATGAAAAAAGAAAATTTTGGAAAAATAGAAAGATTAACGTGGGTTGGAAAAGAAAGATCATATGAAAGTGTGGTACCTTTTGAAATTGTCAGAATTGTCAAGTCAGACAATTAAAGAAGGGGGGAGAAAAATCATAATACAGCCACGGAAAAAGACAACCCGAGGGACAGAAAAAAAAGTGAGTGCAGCCTCGCCCTCGTGACCCTTTCGTCCCATGCATGAAATGATAACGCCAGAGAAAAACGAGTGAAAAATCAATCGGATCGTATATTCGACAAAGTACGTGAGTCACACACTAAATAAAACGTGAAGTTTACTGCGATTTTTGCAATTAAATTGAACCTAACTACGCATGCCAGATCACGTCCGCTCAAAGACGTTGTCCTTTTCTTTCTTTCTATTGTTAAAAAATAAGGTTCGCTGAATCTCACGTACCTGTACTCGGTCTTTTCTTCACAGAGAGAGCTCGTCGTATTTTTCAACGGAAATCTCCGAAGGTTTGGCTTGTCGGCGCTGAATCCAAGGAGGAGCTGATCGCTTTGTCGTCGCTGATCATCAGGCCATACTTGTCTTGGTTCTGTCGTCGCTGGTCGTCCTCTCTCTGCACGTCCATAAACCCTCCATTGTTGCCGTTGTTGTTAACGTTATTACTCACGCGTCTCACTATCTCTCCGACCCCAAGGAAGTCCCTCGTCAACCCATGTTGGCCCATGTGGGTCGTCGTCGACTGCTCCGACCCAGTCTTGTTCGCGTTGTCGTAGATCCCATCGTAAGCGTCCCCAGCTGATTCTTGATGATGGTCTCGCCCACCTCCGAAGGCGCAGTTCACCAGCTCCTGGAGGTTGTTGTCGACCCCGAAAATGCCTGTGAAGCTAACTGGGGCGAGCGGCGACCGGTCGGATTTGGTGCCGCTTGAGGAAGAGTAGTTCGCGAAGGTTTTTAGGAAAGAGGCATTGTTGTTGGTGTTCGTTCTTGAGGTTGATGAGCCCATCTGAGCCGCCTTTTGGAGGAGAGCAGTTGCAGACATGTGAGGCGGTGAGAAATCATGGTGGCTGCTGGTTTGCAGAAGTGAAGTGCTGTAGAGAGAAGGCACTCCTGATGAGCTGATCTGATGATGATCACCGGGTATGCTTCTCGGCAAGAGGTTCGATCCTTCGCTTCCAATCTCGCTCTTGAACCGATGTTGATCTGGGACCAAAAGCCCGGAATTGAGCAAGCTACTGGTGCTGCTACTGTTGTTGTTGCTATTCGAGCTGCTACTCGAAAGCATTCCAAGGTTGAAGATATTTGCCACTGATGAGGATGGTGATGGGTCATTGTTGTTGCTCTTGACGTGATCAGGGATCATTTGCTGCATCATCAGCCCATGGAATGGCTTGTTCTGGAGCAACCCTTGCTGAGGTGATGCTTGCTCCTGAGAATTGTAGCTTTGATTTGACTGAGCTTGGAACAAGAAACTATTAGGGGATGGTGAGCCCATTGAGGGAAGCGGTTGATTAAACGTCGAAGAAGCAGTTCCGATGGATGGCGCAAGGAGGTGATCGAATAATTGCCCACTCCGAGCACGGCCAAGTGGCGAGATGTCATTATTGTTGGATTGGTTTATCCCCTGGCCTTGCATCATCGAGGGTATTTGGCGATTTGCCTGCGACAAGCCCAAGCCCATGTTGGTGCTCCCATAGATGGAGTGGTTGCCGATGCTGTTCAAGGTGGGAGGGTGTCTAGCATTCTCTTGAGCAAGCGCGTCACAAAAGGCACGGTGAGTGATGAAGCTGTCACGCCTGCAAAAGTTTCATTCGCAATGCCGTTCAGCAATTTTAGCCAAAGAGAGTGACGGAAATTAAGGAACTAATATAATTAGTTGGTTATGAAGAAATTAGGTAGGGCTCATGCAAGTTTCATCAGGAGATTTTTGACTTTTTTAGTTTTTGATAGGCAGTAATCGTATGAATTTTTCCCATTTTTCCATCTTAATCAAGTGTGTTTCAAACATTTGTTCTCAGTAAAGTCATACTTGAAGCTTCATTTTTATGTTGGATGCACTTAGGTACAGCAATATAAGTAGTTTCAAGGGAAAGATTTTAGGGATGTCTAACTCTAAAACTAATAATATTTGACCTCCAGACACACACAAACCCTCGAAGGAATCAACCGTAGAGAATATAATCATGGACACGTTCTTGGCCAGAGGAGTAAGTTATCGTTTAGTGCATTAAATAGATGAGAAGAAGAAGATGATGAATAAGTCATCTTCGTCAAACTACCATTCTAAGAACCGGCAGTTCAATAAATGAGGAGGGAATATTTTCAAATCCATGAAAAACACTGGTGCAATCTATGTCTATCCATGACAGGAGCCTATCTATTTCTCTCAGACCTAGGTTTTCATAAATGCAAAAGCCCATGAAAGTGATACAGTATTTCATCATAAATAGATGGGAAGTGGTCTTTGAATTGGGGTTTTGTGTTCCTGGGGATAGATTCTGCTGCAATATTGTTAGGTGCTGTTCAAAACCCAGCTTTTCCATTGCAATCATGGAGGCATCTAGAGAGAGAGAGGGAGGGAGGGAGGGGTTGATTGTCAGAAATGGTACCTGGAGGAGAACAGTCCTGATAACATGTAGCCAAACGATAACATAACAAAAATGGCAACACCACCCCAAGCTTCTTCATGTGTTGTGTGTAGCAACACGTGAATGAGGGCGAATAAGGGTAGAAAAAAAGAAAAAAAAAGAAAGACACTTGCGGGCAGATGGCGTTCTTTTCGAGGTAGAAAGGACCCTCATGCTGGAAATGATTATTTTCTCACTCAAATTTCTTGGCTTCTTGATAAAATTTTCAAAAAGCTATTATAAAATGTACGCGAGAGAGAGAGAGAGAGAGAGAGAGAGAGAAAGATTCACTAAAAAGGTGAAACCTAGAGACGGTGAAGAAAAAAGGGGAAAAACCAAGATGATTCAAAAGCTTCTTCTGTCGACTTCAAGAATCTAATCCTAACCTGAAGATGCCCAGCGCCAGGCCTCTCTCTCACACACACAATCGAGACCATAACCCACCACATTATTTGCATCCTCATGAGCCACATGGGAGAAATCATTCAGCAACTAATAATTTGCGCACATTCAAATGCAAAATACGTTCATTCAAAAAAAAAAAAAAAAAAAGAGTCAATGAGAAGATTATGGTTATACCTGGAAAAAAGAGTGCCGCAATCACACCTGTACTCCCTCGTGCCACAGGTCTTGGAGTGCGCCTTCCAGTCCGACTGCACTGCATACCGCTTCGAGCATTTCTCGCACTTCCACTTCTTCTCGCCGTGCTTGCGGGAGTAGTGCTTTTTTATCCCTGTGAGGTCGCCGAGGGCGCGGGATGGGTCATGGTGCACGCAGGTGGGCTCGGGGCACAGGTAGACTTTGCGCCGTACCGCCTCCTTGTTGGCGCCCTTCTGCTTGAGCTTCCAAGGCAGGTTGTGGCCCCTCCGGTGCAGCTGAAGGTTCTGCTCCCTCTGGAACCCTTTCTTGCACACCTCGCACACGAACCGGTTTGTCGCCATCAGGCTCTTGGGCGACAAGGCTATCACCTCCGCGTCCGGATCTGTGTTGCAACGCCGTTGCAGAAGCGCAATTTTAGTATTTTACATGAGCGAAAAATGCCAAAAATCCATGGAATCGCTGGCAAAATTCTATGGAAAAAGGAGAGTCAAACAAAAAGAAACTTTGGGATACAAACATGGCACAATTAATGGAATTTTGAGGGGAAGTTTGGAAAACCTAGGGTTTCTTTCTTGTACCGTATATGCAGGTGATGCATCAAGAGTATCAAATGACTCTGAAAATTAACTGAGAAAAAAAAATCTTATCCACCAAAGAATCATTGGCCATTTCTCTGTTTCTAGAGATATGCATGAATGAAATTGAAATTGGGGTGATGATACTTGCATGGGTTTCCGGGTTGGTTTCGCTTCTTTTTCTGGGGAGCTGGAGCTGGAGCTGGAGGTGCAGATGCTGCTGCTGATGAAGCCAATGGAGCTGATGGGGCATGGCGGTGTTGCTCCATCTGGGCATGGCGGTGTTGCTCCATCTGAATCAATTGATCTCCTCCTTCTTGAATTCGATAAAACGGCGCCACAGACGATGAAGAGGCCGCCATCACTTCTTCTTGTTCTTGTTCTTCTTCAACTTGCACTCTCTATCCTTATCCTCAAGAACACTTAACCCAGCAGGAAAATTGAGCTCGTCTGAAATCTTATCTAGGGAAAACCTGAAACGGTGGTTGCAGCTTCAGCATATTAGAGTGTGGGTTTCTGAAACCTGATTAAAGAGGAAAAATCTTGTTCTGGAGAGAGAAAGAGAAAGACAGAAAGAGAGAAAGAGAGAGAGAGAGAGAGAGAGACAGACAGAGAGAGAGACAGAGAGTGGGAAAAGTTGAAGAGGAAGGAAAAAAGGAATGAAAACAGGCCATACGAGAGACATCAGCAGCTAGCTAAGTTTACCTTCACTTGCACACAGTTTCTCTTCCCTTATTATTTTTCCCTTGCTTTGAATGAGTACCTTAAAGCAAAATCCTCAGTGGTTTTCACACCCATTATTTCCCCATCATTATTTACCGTGATTTGCAGGTTTAAGCAAACACATGATTCTGCACTTGGCTCTCCTCCCTTTTAAAAAAGAAAAAATCAGAAGTTTTTGAATTTTCCGTTTTTAATCTATTTGCCATTTTTGGTTTCAAGAATTCACTCACAAATTTATAAAAAAAATAATGATTTAAAAGAAAATTTGCGGGGCTGAACATTTATTATGAGAGAGACAGCGACGAGAGGGAGGCTGATGGGTTTTAGCACCACCATGCTGTCCTCTTGCGGCCGTGGATTGGGTCCACCGACCTATAGTCCTCACCACCCTCATTCTCTCTCTTGAAAACAGAAGAAAAGCATAATTTCATAAATAAATTTTCTAAACGGCCCGACGTAAAAAGAAAATTCAATGCAACCTAGAAAGCGCGTGGAAGTATATCTATCGATTCAGGCCGAAGATTAGGGTATAATCCCGTGTTTTATATTGCGATCGATTCGGTACCGTGGAAATAAATTTATTTTAATTGTGACAATATTGGTATCTTCCTCTCTTTCCTTCCCCATCGCTTCAGGACAAACTCCCCCATCACCATCCTCCTCAAGTGGACCTCGCCACAGGAAATTTCATACTAAAAATTCAAAAAAAAAAAAAAAAAAAAAAAAACAAGAAGAAGAATAGGGTTTAGAGAATTTTGATTTAATTTAAAAGGAGAGAGAGAATATTTGAGGACGTAGAAACCCTAGTTGCTTTTGGACTCTTGTGATTGGAGGAATGCGTAGCATTAGTGGAGCAGTTAGCTCCGCCCCTGCATATCTATTGATTACTTTTATATGATTGTCATTTCTAAACAGTTCTTCTCATTCCATGTGCAGGCAAGAGGAGGAGAAGGGGTGCAGCGATTTACCTTGGAGATTGACCTCTGACGGGAGGCGCGGACTTAGGGTTTCAGAGAAGAAAAGTTCTTGACCTTAGCTTGGTCCACATAGGCTTGGACCCCCGTACCTAGTCCACCAAATTCAGGACCCGATTAGTCGAACGAGTAGGACTGATCAGAATTCCACATGCGGAGCATACAGTAAACTAAGTTTGTCACGAAATCTAGCTATACATACGAATTATTGATCATGATTAATTCGGTCTATCACGTCTAGAACATAAAACTACCGGAGGAGGGAGTACTGAATTATCCATACAGCAATTTTGGGAGCTTGCCTACTGACACGTAGAAAAGGGCACTAGGGCAAAAAAGGTGAAAATCCCTTTGGTCTCAGCTATCCAGTTTCGTCATTCACATGCAATAATGGAGCTTCGCGCCCCTCGTGTTTACTGTCTAGTCAATATGGATGGCTCATGATAAAATAAAAAGTGGATTGCACACAACAAAAGAGGGGACAAAGTTGTGTAAAGCAGACGGGCTACAAATTTGCCACCGGTTCAGTAAATCATTCATTCCAATTATATAACGTATGAGACAGATCATAGTCCATAAACTTCAACCCTAATGTGACAGTTAATTTTAATCTAATAAACTACTTCTTCATCAGAACAAAGGAATTTGTACACTAAATCAATCACATGCCAAGATTTATGCACAGGTATGTATACGTCCACTAGAAAAGAAATTTGTATCAACATAATACCTTGACCAGGCATATGCATGCAATTTACTCATGGAGTCATCATATGAATGATGAATAGAACCATCTTAAGTAATTAAGACTTGGAAGCATGATATAGTTCATCAACCCGAGAGACAAGGTGAGATGAGAATTGAAGTTCGGGCGGATGACTCGAATGTGAATTCTTTTATCTGTTGGCGTGTGAAATGAAACTTGCTATGTGCGCCTAATCCACTCACTAATGTCCCTTTTCCAATAGGATTGTGTGATAGGTTCACGTAATTTTGGCCCAGGAAATGAGATTTATCTAAACAACATTTCTCCTAAGCTTTTCACATTTCAACGCGTCGATTATTTGTCGACTCTTTTGTTTTTTTTGGTGCTTGACTATGGTCTTTCAAGGTACCAATCTCGTCCCCACTCAATGCAATCAAGGTTCCCTTTTACCCTAATTTTTCACTTGAAGCGTTGGAATGCGACGAAGTGCCACGGGAGATTGGTCTCGAGGGTCGAAAGAAAAGCTAGTTTTTCCGTTCAAAATCAAGCAGAGTTGTCAATCACTTTGCCAAATAGCGACAGCTTAACGGTAACCGTACACCATTCTTTCACGGGTCAAAATGTTTCCGATGAATTTAAGAAGGCCTGGGATCTTGTGCGCGCATGGATGACATGCGGACCGAGGATGCCAGTACATATTCATCCACCTTGTTACTCCTAGGATTCTCTCTTTTGCTTTTATCTGTTGATCTAATCCTCAAGGGCACGCAACCCCCTAAGCCAATTATTGCATTTCAGGACAAGTTTCATGTGCAAAACTAGAGCTTTTCTCATCGAATGGATGTTCTATCATGATTTCCTACAGAAGCTTACGGAGATGGATAAATATTATATAGTTGTAGAGATCAGGTGTATAATTAGAACGCAAAAAGGAATTTCACCTAATGGCTAGATCACCAATTCTTTTTTTTTTTTTTTCTTTTTTTCTGTGGGCAATTGGGTAAAGAGGGATTCAACATAAAAAGAAAGGGGATGTTCACTAAAATGCTGTGATTCCAAATTGTGTGGTCATAAAATAGTCATGAGAGTGCTTTAATGTATTTAGCAAACGTAATTTTTTTTTTCTTTATAGCCCATCCTACTCTAACTTTCAACTCACTCTCGAATTCTTGTCAAGCCTCTTTGTAGAGCATGGGAGTCAAACCCCACACTTGAAACTAAACATCCTCACCTCAGCCCCCCTGAGAATGTGAGGAATCAAATTCTTCACCTCGCTCTTCGCATGTTAGAAGAGTGGCCATTGGGACAAATCTTAGTGGTTAAACATAGTCATTAGTTAAGATCAAATCAACTTTATCTAGAATTAAATTAAACGTCCTTAAATGTTATTGGCACTTTGTGATTATTAAAGTTTAAAATATCATTAAAGTACAAATCTTGAAGCAGCAAATGCTTGGGGAAATTATTCAATCAGTCCTAATCTTGTTGTGTGAATATCAATTCGGTTATAGAATTTTTAATTTCGCCAATTTAGTCCTAAACCTTTATGTGAAATTCCAATATAGTCATTCTGACCAATTTTCGACGGAAATTGTTCGCGTGGTGGTGGGCCACGCAAAATGGCCAGTAATGACTAGATTGCCACGCTAGCGGTTTTTGACAAAAATTGATTAGGATTACTACATTGGAATTTCATACAAAGGTTTAAGACTAAATTGGCAAAATCAAAAAATTCAAAACTGAATTGACATATGTATAATAGATTGAAGACTAATTGGGTAATTCAATTGCAAATGCTTAAAAAAACATTGAGTTTGGTAAGTATTATTATATATAAATATTTAATCACATATTTATCAAATAACTTAAACTTTAAAACAATTGGCAAGGATCCTACAAATTTTATATGATATCAGAGCAAGAGGTCCTGGTTTCGAATCTTTTCAAACCTATATCTAATAAAAATTCAAAGATTAGAACATCGGTTGTGCCCTAAAATGAAGCGTGACCTCCTGTAGCGATCCTAACATTGTGTGCATATAACTACAAACCCTAATTAACGTCCCAAGAGAGAGTACCCTGAAAAATGAGTACCGGATTCAGTCGACACCATACAAAAAGGAGCACAGGACAAGAACTCAACCTATACACTGATCATAAGTCCACTTATATCATAGACGACGACGCTGTAAAAAAGATCCACGAGAAGAGAAATAATCTTTGCATCTATTACATCGAATTTCGCGTATGCAATGAAACTTTTCATGTATATCGTTGTTAGCGGTTAAAGTTGATAAGATCATTCATATATTTAAGGTGAAATCTCGGAAAGGCACAGAAGATTAGTACAGAAAGAAAAGGAAAGAGGAATGATAGCTAGATTTACATCTATAGAGCAGCAAAGATTGAGTAAATTAAGAATCTTAACCTTGGAGTTAGATTTTCTAACTTGTAGATCGATCCTCGACTTCCCTCTTGAAACTGTCTCGCCGCCGGCCGAGACTTTTAGGACCTGCTCTTCTCTCTCTCTCTTTCTCTCTTGCCGGACTGAACAATTGTGTTTTTGTGCTTGAGTCGGCACGGAACATGAGTTTATTCGGCGTAATCACGGACATTATTTGCTTGGAATTATCCTCATAATTCCATTTAGGAAGGTGTTGAGTTATTGGTAAGTAGCATTAGGGGCAAGTCCACATACCATGTTTTGACAGATTTGTCATAATGAAATGGCCATTTCAGGAAGGATTATGTTACTTATTTTTGTCAAGAGAAATTATTGGGGTTTGCTCAGCTTAAAAGTCATTGGACTTCGGTCTTATCCAACTTCAGCATGTCAAATTTGATTAAATCTAATCGCATTAATGCTATTGATGCAGTAGCTATTTTCGAAGCATATTCGAAGGATTTTGAGTCCTAACGCCAATCTAGGATTTATATTACATATTACTCCTATAATAAGTAAATGTATTAGTTGGAGATTGCCATATATCCTTAGATATGATTTCCACCGTATTTTTACAGTCGAATGATAAGGTTTATTATACAGCAATTATAATCTGGTGCACTTTCATGAAATTGCAGTATCATTACTTTATGCCCTCTTTTTCTCGGTTGTCACATTGGAACTGATTAAGGTTGCCCTATGAATCTGATTCTCTATAAGCATTCTTGGCATCTGTCAAATTTACCATATTTGTAAGAGGTTATTAATTGTGCATAAGACCGTGGCATGCGGTGTGGTGATTAGGGCGGAGGGGCTGGGGACGCGTTATTGGATTCAGTCTAGGGTCAACATGGAGTGCTAAGACTTTACCAAGAAAAAAAAAGAGTTACTTAGGGTTCGTTCGTTTCGCGGAAAATTGGCCATTTCTGGAAAATATTTTCCCATAAGTCATTTTCCAAGAAAATGACAATATTTTCTAGTATTCGGCTAAAACCTGAAAATGTTTCGGAAAAGATTTTTCGGTGTTCGGTAAGGAAAATATTTTCTAAGACTTCATCACTTAGGCATGCATCACTTATCGACCTATAAATCCATCAAATATGAACTTGCTTTTAAATCTGGGCAAACTTGCTTCATATCTTTGTTCCCTCATTATCATCAAACGCTCATTTACTCTAAAAAATGTTCGTATGGATTTTAAAAATAAGCAAAAGAGAAATGAAGCAAAGCATGTACAGCCCCAATGAGAATCTTCCAATTGAGTGGCATGTTCTTCCCTTGCGTCTTTTGTGTTCTAATAAACAAAAGAAAAGGCAAAGTATGTAGAGCCATTTGCTTAAATAATGTACAACTACAGGGTAGAGTAAATAAAGAAAAGAATAAGCAAGAGTGCAGAGTGTGAGCTTAAGATCGATGAGCTTGAGGTTTGCCTAGCAACAGCCGACGACTAGCCAAGAAAGAAAAAGATGGAAAACAAAGAAAAGAAAAAAAAAAAAAAAAGAAAAGAAATAGAAAGAAAAGGAAATTAAAAATAATTCAAATTAAAAAAAGAAAAAGAAAATTAAAAAATAATTTGAATAAAAAAAGAAAAGAAGAAGAAAAAATGGGAGGAGGAAGTGATGATTTGTAGATGTGTGAGATAAGATAAATCAAGTGAAGAAAATATTTTCCATTTTTTAAAAGTGGAAAACATTTTCCCTTGATTTAGAAGACTTTTTTCTTTTCATGGAAAACATTTCTCCCAAGGAATTCATTTTCCATGAAACGAACGCTGGGAAATCCGAAAAACATTTTCCTGAAAATTATTTTCTGCGAAAAGAATGGAGCCTTAATATAGGAGTGGGGAATGTGACTAAAGTGTGCTCTTATGCCACATGAAAGATGGAGAAAGCTAGATTGATTTATGTTTCATTTGTTTTGCGAAAAATGAATGATTTGAAAAATATTTTCCTAAAAAACAATTGTTTATATCACTCACAAAAATAAATGAATAGAAAATATTTTCATTGTCAACAAACTCTATGTGTTGCCTAAATCAATGAGTTGAGTTATCCACAGTGTAACAGTTCGATTGGTAACTGATGCAATCTTCCCAAGTAAGCGTATGATATACACATATGGTAAATAGTTATGTGCATGATTTGAGACTAACAACTATGTTCAATTGGTAATTGATGGAATCTTTCTATTACTTAAAACATCCCAAAATCATAAGGATTATTATATATAGTTTATATTAGGTTAAGCTGTGGTGTGATACCTATAGTGATCTTTATTAATTGTGTTTTGAAGCAAATACCCAAAAGAAAGTGGCATGAATAAGATGACAACCCAATAAAAACAAGGGTTAATACCTTGAAAAACCATAAATTGGTACATTTGTGATAAATTTACCAAAAACTAATTTTTTGACCATAAAAAACCTCAAATTGGTACACATTAGACAAATTTACTCCAAACTGGTACACTTATGACAAATTTACCCTATGTTAGTTTTTGTTAAACTTTACTGTCAAATTATTAAGTTAAATGACACGTGACAGTTGATTGATATACCAATTTGGGATTTTACTCTCCATTTGTCACAGTTTACAATTTTTGTGATTTTTTTTTGTGATATTAATCCAATTTAATAGAGGGTATATTTGTCACAAATGTACTAGTTTGTGATTTTTGATGGTCAAATAAATTAGTTTGTGGTAAATTTGTCATAAATATATTAGTTTATGATTTTTTATGGTTAGTCGGGATAAATATATCACGGGTGTACCGGTTTATGATTTTTCATGGTAAAAAAAATAGTTTGAGGTGAATTTGTCACACGTGTACCAGTTTTGGGTTTTTCATGGTATTAACCCAAAAACAATCCTCGCATGTAATCATCCTCCAATCATCACTTTGCAAATTGTAGGGTTCTTTCCTCGTGGCACCTTCTTCCCATGCAATGAAGAGCTAAAGAGTTCCAACTTCAAACTGCAAAGGGTTATAGTTTTTTACATGCATTAAGGATATCAAGGGAAGCTTTTATATTGTGTGTATGCATGATAAGAGTAGCTCATCCCCAACCCCCAACAAGTACCACATTACAGCAATTCATAGTTTGTAACACAGAGAAAATTGTGCAAAAAGTTCTAAACTTAATATACCATAGCTAATTAGTTCTAATCATTATTGTTTTCCGCAATTAAGAAAAGAAAGTTCCCGCATGTTAAAAAAAAACCTCAATGTAGGTCCAATTCGAAGAACCCCAGCCATAGCTAGCGGATCTCAGTTAGGGTTTTTCAGATTTGCACTCTTTCTCAGTTAGGGATTTGCATTTCTTTAACGTAGATCTCGTAATCGTCCAAATCAAATGATTTCGCTCGAGCCTGAGTTGTTCTTTATGCCATTAAGGGAAAACACGGATCTTTGTTTTTCTAAACCCCTTGTTTGCGCAACTAGCTAATCTCTCCCAAATCCAAAGAACCTAATTGATTTCTTCCCTAAATTGCTCTCAAATTGTGGCCTAAATCCGAAGCAAACGCTTGCACAACGTTTTCATCCAGATTTTCTTGTTGCTCCCTCGATAGCTTCACTCATATTTGCTTGCCCAACCGTGAATTATAGAGGAACCACAAAAGTGATTCTTGAGCGCACAACATTTCCATTGTTGAATTGATAAGATTCAAAGGATTCCAACGAAGACTTCCTTTTGGACTCTCTCACTTTACAATGCATCATGTATAACTTATATCCCTAAGGTCATTGCTATTTAAAGACTCATAGCAATTATAGAGATAACTATTAAGAGGCTACTTTGGTTATTCTCGGTCTTAAATTTGTATGCGCGTAATGATGTTGAATGGATGTACCACAAGAGTTATTGTTGTGCTTGGACTTGCAACTACTTTATAGTTTGCCCTTGAATTTTTCCATGAGTGGAGCTTAAAGGAAGATGATGAAAAGGGTGGAAACAAATGTGAATATCAAGTACTACCTTCGTACATAGTAGATGAAACACAATAGTGGACCATCGATTCTTTTACATTGTTCATAGATCTTACATTATTTACTTACTTAGTTATATTTATTTGATAAAATAGTGACAAGGTGTTATTGATGAACTTTATTTTTTTCCTTCACCGCTTTCTCTCTTTTTTCCCCCTAGTGGAACTTGTTTCATTGTTTATGAGTGATTAGATACTCACAACAATTACTAAGGAAATACCTAAATAGTACACTTTCTAATTGTGAATGCATTTGAATTCTTTTATAGCATTTGTTCATATAAAAAATGTTTCTACCGAAAGTGTTCATCTGATAGCATCTATTCATCTGTCCATTATGTTTGTTCATTGTCTTGACTACTGGAAATGTCCCTTTGGATTCTCTTTAATTTTATGTTGTCCTCACTTTTTTTCCTTTATAAATGGCATAATCACAAAAGGAAACTCCACTAGTGATTTTGGAAGCAAAAATAGCAATTGCATTAAAACTGATAGCAAGGTGTCATCATAAGAACATATTAGTGAATTCATGTAGAGATCAGCCAATTTATCACAATTGATGACATTGGTCCCTCCAATTGACAATGATACGTCTATGCTTTGTTGTTGTAGCCTCAAATTTCCTCTACGAATAGCAAGGATGAAGGAGAATTGAGGAAGACGATTCCACGACTGCCTAAGATACAAACACAACGACAGAGGGGAAAGTTTCTATTTTTTTATTTGGGTTGACAAGGAAATCAATCAATTGGCACCACTGAACCAATGTCGATTCATAATGAGGATGATGGTTGTTTTATAGACATTGAAGTCAAAGCTCTCAAGGCACCATTGAAACATGTGAAATGATATTTGGCAAATTTGAAGAAAGCAAGTTTCTAATTGAAGATAATGTTGGTTGTGTTGTTCATACTTATAGTGATAACACACCCTATGAGTTTGCCATGGAGAGTGTTATTTTGAACATATTTTGTATTCATCAACATATTTTGTACATGTATACGCACTTTATATGTGGGATAAATGAAGTGAAAGTCTTTTTGTAATCTAAATAGTTCATATATTTGTGGCAATTTTTTTTTTCTAAGATGTTTGGATTTTTAATAGTCCAAATCTTATCTGGAAACAAATGTCTCTCTATTAGTTTTCTTTTTCTTTCCAAAATCTCTCTCCTTGAACCGGCATCATCATGCTTTGATATGTAGCTAAAAACTTCGCCTTCTTATAACACTCATCCATATAATCATATGCATACTCTTGCCTATCATTTAAAACATAAACATTACGGAAACAAGGGATTCCAATAAGCTGCCACCTCTAGCAAGTACAATCTCTCTTGAACAAATCGAGAACGTACTTCTCACCTCTATCCAACACTTCATATCCAATGTTGCCATTCCATATTACTTGGTAGTAAGTTGCACCAAATCTATTTTCTTTCAATTACGATTCTTGGACCACAATCCCTCCTCCATCAAGCATATGCATCCCTTTGCATATGTAATTTTGTCATTATCATTATCCTTATCTCCTTGAACATATTGTAAATGGACTTATGATTGGCATTTATGATTCTTTCATTGAATGTCTCACATAAATTGTTGTCAACCATGTCACATTTGACCTTAGTGGCGAAGAAAGTCTTGGATCAAAGGTTTGGCTCTGTTTGAATTAAATCATGATATGTAAAGATGCGCATGACAAAATTTCTGAAACAGAAATTGATTTCTGGCCAGAAATCAATTTCTCAATTTTTATTCCCCGGACAAGTTTCTGAGTAAAGAAACCCGTTTGATAACGACTCAAAATTTCTATTTCTGAAACAAAAATCCGTTTGATAACAGAATAAAATTTCTATTTCTAGGATTAGAAATTGATTAGATAATAACATAGGAAATCCTCAAATACAAAATAATAGTCGAAATAATACTAAAACAACATAGGAAATCCTCAAATACAAAATAATAATCGAAATAATACTAATACATTACAAAAGTTAAAAATACAATTTCATTGAATTTCCGGCATATTATTATCCCTTGCCATTTTATTAGCAATGGTTTTTCTAAACGTATTTATTTAATTTCCCTCCTTGGTCAATGTATCATTTGCAAGCTCATTTTACATAGGTTCAGACAAGTACTGCGGAAGTATGAATATGGGTGCCATCAATGGTGCCTATACAACCTTATCATTTTATCAAAGACTAGTATTATACAAGATTATCAACAAAATAAAATTGATAGTGTAAATGAATATATGAGAATTCTACCTTGAAGTAACATTTATGGTTAGGAACCAATCGGGAGAAGGTCGGTTTATTTTGATTCTCGAATTAAATCAGTCTAATTGCTCATCCCTAATTTCTTTATTGTTGCTCAATGAACCTTTAATGGCCATTGCATAGCAAAGACATAGATTCTCTTGAATCTCTTGCCTTCAAATTAAAATTCAAGATCGTGTAACAATTTAATTATTTTGATTTTACAAGAATTTTGAATCCGTAAAGAAACGAGGTTAAATTTCTAGGCATGTTTTTTATTCATCTATTACGTAAGAACTTTTTCTTCAACTGGCCATGCGCGTGCCTTTTCTAGGAGGAAAGAGCCCCATTGTTTTTAAGTAAGCATTTGAAAAATTTGGTCATTTTTTAAAATTGGGGACCCATTTGATTGCCTTTCATCCTAAAGAGGAAGTTATCAAAAAAAAATTTGAAAAAAAAAACACGAGCAATATAAGAAAAATAAAATTAATAATAATTTGTGAAGTTGTGGTTATAAGTGAATTAAGTTAGCAAGAAAGCACAAGGTTTTTTTATATGGTTTGATTTCAGGTTCGATTTCTATTTCGAAACGAGAAGTTAAAATTTCAGCTTATGATTTCTTCAATTTTTCTATTTCTAGAATAGAAATCTGTTTCGAAATAGAGAAATCAAATTGTATTACCAAACGGATTTCTGTTCTAAACCTGTTCCGTAGAACAGAGAAACAGAGAAATCGAGAAACAGAAATTTTGTCATGCGCACCCTAATACGACTGATTTTCTTCAATGCTTGAGCATGTTCATCACACTTCATCATAGTACTACAGTTATCACACTGTCAAAATAGCCTTTGCATATGTATTCCCTTGTACTTGTTGTCCCAAGTAACATAGATGTGCCTAGCACATATTTTATGCTATGCTATAGGTATTTATAAAACCCTACAAAATGTGATTTTAATTAAAATAACATACTGCTAGTGTGATCATTTAAGAGGCATAACAATAAAAAAAAAAAAGGAAAAAAAGAAATAAGGGATTACCTTTTGCTTACCATGAATTATGAACTAACCTCGTCTATACATGTTCATAGTCTTAAGCTTTCACATCAAATTTATCAAGAATTAAGTTCAGGTGTCTTTACTCTTAATTTTGACAAATGCCTATGCAATTGAGGAATCTAATCGTTTATATCCCTTTCAACATCACGCAAGAGCTCCCATTAACAAATTCCCTTTGAGAAGTAGAATTTGAAGGAGTTCTCACCTAGAACTTAAAATTTGCGCAAATTAAACTAATTAATAATTATAGAACAATTGTACATATGAGCTTGATTGGGAACATAGTGAACTTTCGTTTATGTGTTTTTTGTTAAATTATCGTTAATTTAGTTTGTCTTTACTACAAATTAAATGTGTGTTACTCTAAAAAGTGTGCTAGTATTGATTTTGCGTTTATTATGTCAATGTATTATAGCAATTGATTATGGTATCGGCATCCAAGACCACTGTGGCTTGACCTCAATAAGGGTGAAAAGCTGAATGGTGACAATTATGATATTTGGCACCGAAATGTTTAGTACATCCTTGAGGAGCAAGAGCTTTTGAAAACCCTTAACCACACTATGGATGAACCTGAGCATGGAACTTCAGCTCAACACAGGAGAGATCTAGAAGCTTATCAAGCTTGGAAAAAAAAAATAGCATTGCTCACATCACGTTGCTGAGTTGTATGCAAGATGATTTCATGTGTGAGTTTGAAAGTTATGATAAAGCTTAAGTAATGTGGGTTGTTTTGAAAGATAAGTCTGGGGGTACATCTGCCATTAAGTTGATGAGACTCACCGTCAAGTTTGACACATATCAAAAGTGCCCAAATATAATAATGAGGTAGCATTTTCGAGAGATGTCAAACATGATTCGTGAGCTAAAGTCGACAGGCCACTCCCTTACTGATGAACAACAAGTTAATGCTATTATAAGGTCTCTTCCTGACAATTGGGAGCATATGAAGATCAACATGACGCATAATGAGAATATTGTCACTTTTGATGATATAGCGCGTCATTCGAAATTAGAGGATGAGCGTTTAAATGCTGTGAAATCCTCTATCCATGCTTATGTTGTTGAATCAAGTTTGCTCAAAACTTCGGGCTTCAAGTGCAAAATGAATCATCAATTCAACAACAAAGGGAAGAAGACTTATCATGCACCTAAGAGAGTTAAGATTTTCTAACGCAAAATGTGTGATGGGAAGAAGGACAATGCCAAGATGAAATGCTACAATTGTGGCAATATGAGTCTCTTTGCTCGTGAATGCACTGAGTCCAAAGAGGTACCTTATTACTCCATTACTTTAAGTAATGCTTTTGTTTATAATACTGTAATGCTTATTGAATCTCATTCAATGTAAGATGTAGACTTAGGAGTAACAGACCACGTAGCTAGAGACCACGAAGCATTTGTGGAGTATCGTTGGATACAGTCTAGAAGAAGATGGATATATATTGAGAATAATTCAAGAGTTGAAGTGAAGGGTATCGGCACATGTAAATTAATTTTACCTGATAGTTGAAGCCTATTCCTACATGATGTCTTCTATGCTCCAGATATTCTATGGAACTTAGTCTTTGTAGTTGTTATTATTAGCCTAAGTTATGTATTGAATTTCCATAGTGATTGTGTTGACATTTTATTTGAAATAATTTATTATGATTCAGGTCATGTATTAAATAATTTTATGATGTTAATGTTAATATTGATGGTTGTTTTTCTTTAATTGTATCTTTTAGTAATGTTGAGATTGATGCAAATACTTAGCATACTAGATTAAGTCATATTGGGTTACAAAGAATGCAAAGATTAACTAAAGAAAGCCTTTTGGGGTCACTCACTAATGTTAATCTACCCGTATATGAACATTGTCTAGCTGGAAAAGCAAATAGAAAACCATTCGGTAAGGAACTAGAGCCGAATTTCCATTGCAACTCATATATTCTAACATTTGTGGTCCTTTGAACGTGAAGGTAAGGCATGAGACCTCATATTTTATCACTTTTATAGATGACTTCACGCGTTTCAGTTATGTCTTTCTGATCTCCTATAAGTTAAAAGCATTAGACTGCTTTAGACAATACATAGCGATGATAGATAATCAGTTGAACAAAAAAATAAAGGCATCAAGAACCGATCGCGGACGTGAGTATCTATCGGAGCAATTCAAGGCTCTTTGTAATGAAAAGGGAATTGTACGACAATTGACTAATCCTGGTACTCCACAACAAAATAGGGTAGTTGAGAGAATGAATAGAATCCTACTGGAAATGATTAGATCTATGATAGCGCAAGCAAATTTACCTATCTTCTATTGGGGAGATGCGTTATTGACTGCTACCTATGTACTTAACCAAATGTCCTCTAAATCAATTTCTTCCACTCTTTATAAATTGTGGATTGGTAGGAAACCAAACTTAAGTAATCTACGTCCATGGGAAAGTGCGGCTTATGTTCATGATTCTTCCTATAAACATGACAAATTAGGTTATAGAGGGAAGAAATGTATTTTATAAGCTATTCTAAACACTCGAAAGGGTACGTGTTCATAGGTGAACAAGCTGATGGAAGTATGACTGAAATGAAGTCACGAGATGTCACGTTCTTGGAGAATGATTTTCCTAGTAGATGAGAGATTACGTAAAAGTAATCATAAAAGTATCCCCCGTCATCGTTTTGAGATTGAAAGGGAAGTATTTATGATTGCTCAGAAAAACGATACTGAGCTTAAGACTGTTCAAGAGGCTCTCTAATCCTCTGATAAGGATGAATGGAGAAAACCTTTGGAAGATGAGATGGAGTCAATGAGGGCAAATTGCGTCTGAGACTTGATTGATTTATCACCCAATTGCAAGGCTATTAGAAACAAATTGGTTTTCAAAATTAAGCGAAGGGCGGATGGATCCATTGAAAAGTATAAGGATTGTCTTGTGGCAAAAGGTTATACTCAACAATAGGGTATAGACTATGAGGAAAACTTTTCGAATTAGATGAGGAAATCTATATGAAGCAGCTAATAGGTTTCATAGCTAAAGGTCAAGAGTATAAAGTTTGCAAACTTTATCGCTCAATATATGGCCTTAAGCAATCATCTAGACAGTGGTATCTTCGTTTTCATCGAGCTATTACGACTTTTGGTTTCACGATGATCGAAGAATATCACTGTGTATATGTCAAGCGGTTCGAAGATAAATTTGTGATTTTATTACCTTATGTGAACGATATTCAATTGGTTGGAAATAACAAGATTTTTGTTATCACCATAAAAGAATGGTTGTCCTTTAATTTTGAAATGAAGGACATGGGAGAAGTTGCTTATATATTAGGAGTTAAGATCGAAAGAGATCGATTAAGGAAACTCCTTACTTTATTACAAGAATCTTATATAATGAAGATTCTTGAACGTTTCAATATGTAGCACTGTAATCCCGTTAATACCCCTATTATGCAAGGTGAAAGCCTAAGTACTCAAATGTGTCCTAAGACTTCAAAAGAAAATAAAGTAATGGAAACTGTTCCTTACGCTAGTGCGGTCGGAAGTTTAATGTATGTTATGATGTGTACTCAACCCGACATATGTTATTCTGTGGGATTGGTGAGCTGATATCAATCAAATCCTAGTCAAGCACACTGGAAAGCAGTGAAAATGATCTTGAGATATTTAAAGATATCATGGACTGTCAATTTTATTATCAATGGAATGATTTATGCCTATTAGGTTATTTAGATGTTGATTGGGGATGAGACCTAGATGAACATAAATCGACTTCTAGATATGCATTCTTACTCAATGGAGATGCAATTTCTTGGAATAGCAAGAAACAAACATGCACGACCTTGTCTACAATGGAGGTAAAATTTATCGCATGCTTTGTCGCAGTGCAAGAATTAGTATGGCTAAAACGTTTCTTGGAAAATTTAGCCACTATCACTGAGGTTACAAGACCGGTGATAGTTTATTGCGATAGTCAACCAGTCATTGCCTATGTGAAAGATTCTAAGTATCATGGAAGGACGAAGCACATTGACATAAGAACAACTTCATTAGAGATATAATGGTGCAGAAAGAAGTGATCCTATAATACATTTCAACTAATAGAATGGTTGCTGATCCATTTATGAAGACTATTTCTAGAAACGTATTCTTGACCCACAGAATGTTACTAGGATTACGTAGAATGTGATAAGTGTTATTGTAGAGGATTATTGATTTATATATTGTGAACATATGTATTGCACTTGTTTATTTATTAGTGACTTAATGTTTTATCAATACGTAAAAATCTATTATGAGACTAGTACATACATACATATATTATTGAAAAGTACGTCAGCATGCAATGATTGACTCACTCACACGAGCAATCACCTCAAATGCTATAGTTAGCACGTTGAGATGAGACGTTATGTACAAACAAATGCCGAAGTGCAAGTTTAATACATAAAATAATATGTCGCCTTGATTGGAGTCAAGATAAAGTCCGTGATTTGTTTATAATAAGACCAAACATGATAGTCCTACAATTATATATGCCTGAAAGATGTTGGATACGAATGCTTACTTAGGCGCTATAGAAAGCAAGCTGATATAGCACTCAAACTAAACTTGAGTACATGAGAAGCACGTAAAAGATCCGTATAGTGATATATTTAATAAATGATATATGCTTTTATAGAAAAAGAAGTCTATTATAGCATGTAATTCATACTACATGTGCATTGTCGAAGGTGGGTGAAATTATCCATATTTACTCATCGTGTGAGCCTTTGAGGTAATTTATAATTTACCTCGTTTTGTGCCCTATGTTACTTCTGACTATGTCCTAGAAGTGAAAGATCAATGTTACTACTTCAACATGTTACCGGCGGTTATGAATAGATATGGCTTTATGGGACGTGTCTAGGAAAGCAGTTGTTCTGAAATGATGAGAGGCGTGAGTGCAAAGGAAGACTATTGTTGTTTTACATCTATCACATGTATTTACTAGTCGACCAATTATATCACCTTATGTGGTTTTGGCTATAATTGTAAATACATTGTGTTATGAGAATAGTCAAGTATAGCTTTTCAAGGATAGGTATACTTGAATTGATATAACAAAATATGTCTGGGGCACTGTGAGATATCGATTGTTTATTTCTTTTTAGGGTTGTAACCATTATGTCATCCCTAATAGGTGCATGATTTGAGCTCACAAGTGCAAGTGTACTCATTGGTCACATGGCTTTCTTGTCAATATGAATTGTTTCTAAAGTTGATGAATGTTAAATGCCTTATATTCTTGATAGAGTGCTATCAAGTCCATCATGTCCGAGTGGGAGATGTTGTACTTAATTAATATGTCCATGATGTGGTGCAATTAGAATGCAACGTTTCGACTTGATATGTTATGATGAAAAGACACTATTTGAAAGGGTATGAGGGAGTTATATAAAAAATTTCTGAAGATAATCGTTGGTATGGTTGGTAGAATGTATGCTCAGAAAGAAATTGTTCTCATTTTCTTGTCCCATTTCCATCAAAGAAAAAGAAGGCATTCCATTTCTCATTTACGAAAACAATTCGCATTTACGCTATGGAAATTTGATGTTTTCCTCGTGATTGCATTCAGACCAACGTGAAGTAATTTGTTTGTCATTCATCCGCAATTTAACGATTGTTTCGAGGTAAATTGTTCATTGCGCATCAAAAAGAGGTAAGTCATCTTTTGTCTATTTTCTTCCAACACAACACCTTATCGGTACCCTCATCAATGCCCCCACCTTGACTAGCACTTTGACTAACCCCTCGAGTAGCACCTTCACTACCTCATCATCAAAATGTTCTCCATAAAGCCTTAACCACCTTCAAAACGAATAATAAATAGATCGACAATATTGCTATTATTAAATATGTATTTTATATTTTAAAGTATTTTCTGGAGACTTCCCAAGAAACTTAAAATCAAACTTCTTGATTTACCATTCAACTCATTTTTGATATCTGTGATTAACCTTTCATAACTCATTGAGATGATATCTACATGTACTAATTCTATCTTGCCCCTGACATATTCAAACATTAAACGTCGCACAAATTTTCTACTATGGGAAAGGTAAACCAATGTTGACTTGCTACTCATCTTGATAATATACAAAAAGATAATTTATACTATAAGTAGACACAAAATATAGGGTTAACATAATAGCACAAGTGAAGACAATGAGCAATAGCGTTAAAGTAAATAACTAGTTAATTGAATATTTTTCATCTATTAGCATAAAAATAACAAAATAATCTATGCAATTATTAATTCTTTATTGGCAAGGTTAGGTATAGGGAACATGATTTTCTTAAACTTGCATTTGTGGCTAGACATCCGACTAGAGCAAATAGAAAATAAATATCAATAATTTTGAACAAGTGTGGGACTTATCACTTAAACTATAACAAAACAAATGCTGACCCCAAAAGAAAATAAAGAAACTGAAGCAAAGTTTGCACAGGCAAAACTATTACAAAATTGGCACAAACATTATATATTAATAGTATAATTAAGGGATAAGTGTTCCATAAGTCCTAAAACTTATCACGAAAATACATTTCAATCCTAAAACTTGCAAAAAGTGCATTTAAGTCCTAAAACTTGTCAAATTGTTTCAAACAAGTCCTAAAATTGATGTCGTTAGCCTTTTCCGTTAAAAATGCTGACGTGGCATTTTAAATAATTTTTATTTTCAGGTGTATTTTTTTAATTATTTTTTATTCATTTTTTAAAATTAGATTTAAAAACTAAAAAATTAAATTTATTCTTATCTTATTTTCAACAAAAACTAAAAAGAAAAGATAAAAAAATGTATTTAAAAAAATTGTTAAAAAAAACAAATCAACACGGCTCCTCTCCCCCGCCGCCGTCGCCACCGCTGCCCATCACCGAAGGGGCCGGGTGATGGTTGCCGACCTTGGGCGGGGGTGGCCGGCCCTCACCCAGCTAGGGCGAGGCCTCGCCGGCCCCCGTGAGGGCCGGCGACGACTTGCCTAGGGCGGGCGACGGGCTGGTGGGCCCAGATCGAGGCACCCTCGCTCGGCTCCGGTGCGGGTGCCCGGATCCGGCTCCTGTCGGCCCTCGGGGGGCCGGCAACCGTCGCCCCCCAGGGTGAGTTGTTGCCAGCCCTCACGGGGACTGGCGACCATCGCCCGGGGTCGGTGAGGCCCGGCCACCCCCGCCCGGGCGGGCGACCGTCGCCCGACCCCTCCGATGATGGGCGGTGGCGGTGGTGGGGGAGAGGAGCCGCTGTTTTTTTTTTTTTTTAAATAAATATTTTAACTTTTTTAAGTTTTTGGTGAAAATAAGATAAAACGAATA
Source organism: Eucalyptus cloeziana (assembly GCA_014182715.1). Lineage (NCBI taxonomy): Eukaryota > Viridiplantae > Streptophyta > Magnoliopsida > Myrtales > Myrtaceae > Eucalyptus > Eucalyptus cloeziana. The sequence continues at coordinate 25,267,396 of CM024640.1, forward strand.
AATTTAATTTTTTTAGTTTTTAAATCTAATTTTTGTAGAATGAATAAAAAATAATTAAAAAATCCACGTGGAAAATAAAAAATATTTAAAAATGCCACATCAGCATTTTTAATGGAAAAGGCTAACGGCATCGATTTTAGGACTCTTTGAAACAATTTGACAAGTTTTAAGACTTAAATGCACTTTTTGCAAGTTTTAGAACTGAAATACATTTTCGTTACAAGTTTTAGAATTTCTGGAACACTTATCCCTATAACTAAAGATTCTTTTATTTCCAAATGTTTAAATCTCTGAGTGACATCCCTAAATTACCAATTATTTTTTTGTATGTGAATATATGCAATGTCTTTAATCTTATTGAAAATCGAAAGTAATGAAGGATAGGTTACAACATAAAGATGCTCTTTGAAATTTGTGATTTAAACAAATTTGATGGAGCTTGTTTATCATGTGAACGTGAAATTTGTAAAATATCCTAAGTTCTTTTTTGCTGAATATGTTGAGTCTCACTCAAAGGACATTAGAGCGTCGAAATGACTATAAATTCTTAAACATACCCATAAACTGTCATTCACGAACCAAAAATCTTGATGGAAAAGCCATCTTTCAAGCTTCTAGCATGGAAGTGTTGAGTATAATGATGGAAAATGAGAAATCCAAGCCCTGTGACCCCCTTTTACGATGCTAATAGCATCAACAAAATGTTTCACAAAAAACCATACCAAATGCGAACCACTAACCTTAGAGTGCTCATACATAAAAGAAGTTCAAGGACGAAAATATTGGAAGATTTAAATTTAGAAGGTATAATAATGTAAGAAAATTCTAATAACACACATGAAAACAACAAACTTTTTTGTTGCATTCGGGACAAGGAAAACATACCTTTATGTCGTGTTTGCTGGGTGCTGACAACACAAGCAAATCGGGATGACACTTTATCATGTTAGATGTAGAATCTTGAGGTCAAATTGGGTCACGATTGGGTATTGGGTGAATTAATTTTGCGATTTGGAGAAGAGAGTGTGGGATTTGGATAGATTATGGTGTTGGGATGAATGGGGGAGCTGATTTGACGAAAGAACAACTCGACTTGAATGACATCATTCGATTTGAGTTGAGATTGAATAGGTTTGATTGAGATCTCAATTAATCTTAGTTAGGGTTCTTCGGATTGAAGCAACACTGAGGAATTTGGGTGAGCATTCGATGGATTTGGGGCAAGAAAGGAGGGATTCTAGAACGATAATGTTTTTCAATATTCAAGAGCTTTTTTTCCTTAATAACAAATGATGATGTCGTTTTGATCTCTACGTCCACATCAGTGCTGGCTATTTACCGGTCCATCCATGTAGGATGGTCAACACTAACTAGGTATTCACATAAGCATTTTTTGGCTAAATTGGTCCAGATTATTAAATTGGCAAATCATCAAAAAGTTTACGATTGAATTAGTAAAATTGAAAGGTTTTAAGACTAAATTGATCGTTGTACAATAGGTTTAACAATTTTTTGGTCAATTTTCCCTTATGGCAAGAATGAGTCAAGTTATGTCACCAAGAAAGGATCTACTTGTTCTTGTCCCACCAAGTGTTCTTCCAATGTGTTGCCTTATAACGCATATATTATAGTTTCTTTATAAGAGAGATAGTATGTGCGTTTGGTTCAACATATTCTCTTCCTACGAGCCAGGAGCACATGTGAGGGAGGATGCGGCAATGTTGATTTTCAGGTGTCAATTATATGTGCTTGCGTTTTGAGTGCACTTACCTATTGTTTAGCTTCTGTTTGAATAATCATATGATTTTTTTCTTGCAGATCACTTCAAGGAGCAAACACACTAATGTAAAATGTGTAAAGGGTTAATTTTGATGGCTTGAAACTGTTGCAACAAAAGATGATTATCACAGAAGATGAATCTTAAGTAGTTGCTATTTTCGATGGAACTATGGTAGATAAAACTGTGTTATTTGAATGATCTAAATTAAGGGATTGTGAGCATTTGTGCAAGACTTTGTTACTAGTAATGGTGGTCAAAAGGTTTTGGTTATCTAGTAGTATAATGCCAACTTTATAAATTTCTCTTGTTTGTAGAAGTTCGTAAGATTTGGGCACGATAGTTGACTTATATCGGTTGTCCCATTAGCATATTTGGGATTATGATTTCGGTGGAAGAATAACGATGGCAATAGCATCGCTAGATATGTGGAAGTAGACTCTTAACCATACTGGATATCATGAGTTTACATAGTCGTTAAAGTAGGTTTGTAATATTGAAGGATAACTCATTAGTTTCTTAGGGACATATGTTGTCATGTTTTTATAATGAAATGCTCTTTGTTTAGTTGAGAAAGGTCCACTTTGATGTGATTTTTTTTTAATAAATTTGTTAATACATCTCTTTTACATTACTCTCAATGCAAAAATAAAAAAGTTACAATCATTGTTTTTTCTCAATTTTAAACAAACTAATAATAAAAAACTTAATTTGGTCACTTCAAAGAGCTTTCCAAATATATGTTTACCAAGCAGTTTTGCATTTCCTTAAAACCTTTTAGGCTAAAAGCCTTTGCATTGGGCCAAAACCTTTTTCCAAATGCTAAACCAAATGCACCCTCGGTCTTTTCTTTTTTAGACTACAGTTACATTTGTTTGCATTTAACCATAACTTATTCTGTTTTTCTTAACAAATTTAAATTTTATTCAAATTTCAGAAAATTATGGGAAAAAAAAAGTTCATGAACCTACGTGCCAACACTTGAGTGTTGTGAAATTTTAGAAATTTCCGATTTTAAAAAAAAAAAAAAAGTCAAACTAAGTGAATCACAAGATTTAGATTAGATAGAATATAAGAAAATATAAGTCAATTTAAGCAATGCCCTATTAATTAAACACTCTTTTGTTATTAGCCTAAACATTAAAAAGAAAAACAACACGAATTTTTATACTTAGGACAATTGTATTATTGTAGTACATACTTTCAAAGGGAAATTATTTGGTTGGTTCTAAATTCTCAACCTTTGTATGAAATTCTAATATAGTTTTTCCGATTAATTTTGGTAAAAAATTTGTCGTAATGATTAAATTGGAATTTTCTGTAAAGATTTATAATTAAATTGAAAAAAATTAGAAATTTAAAAATGCATTGATTTTTGTACTATAGATATAGGATCAATTAGATAATATCTTGCGAAAGACATAAACTTATGGCCATAAGATTATTCTAGCACAAAAACGTTTCCAGTGTCTTGAGAAAAGGCATATTTGTATACCGATGGGACAGTTTTGTCCTATTTTGTTTTATCGTACATAAATAGTGTTAGAAGTAAACCATATCATTGTCTTTACGTTCTGCAATAGTGCTTATTGAAAAATAACGAGTGGGCTAGATCATCTGCAAAGTTGTACCGTTCTAGTATCTATTAGATCATTCGGTCCATAAGACCATCGTTCATTTGTTTGCTCTAGATACTTCGTCCATTGACACAAGAGCACGTTGTGCAATGTGAATCCGACATGTTGACGATCTTGGACACTTGTCGGCCACCAAAGTAATAGAAGCCAAAATTGTCCTAAAGCATAAATGTGTTCTTTCGTTTTTATGTTAAAAAATTCTGCTAAAAAACTATTCCGTGGTCATAAATTTGTGCCTTTTTATTTTCATACTTCGCCTTTTGTTAATATTCTGGAACGATTAGAAGTCCAACATGGTGTGTAAACCAATAATTGAGAATTGACATGGATATAAAAGGGGTTAAAGAGAAAATCTTGATGGCTTTAAAAGGGTGGGAATCAGACGTACGGAATTGCCCCCACAAGGCGTGGGACGGTCGTGTGGGCACCTCCAATTACCAACTGCTGTCCATGAAAATGAGAAGTACGTTGGGGAAATTGAACAGAAACAATTCCCCTCGAGCCTTCTATTTCCGTCCGAGAGTGGGAGGAATTGCAGAGCAATAGTGTTGGCAATGCTTTCGGCCTGTTTTCCCCTTTCTCCTGGCCCCAAAAGAATTGTATTTATTAGGGTTATGTACAAGTTAGGGCTGTTAGTATTGGGTCGGGTTTGAATTGGATTGAGTCGAAAATGGTCCGATTTAAATTAATCCATTTAATTTGTTTGACTCATTTATATACAATATAAATTTAGTGACCTATACCTAACTCATTGGTATTTAACTCGACTCATTTACTAAAATATTTTCATATTTATTCTAATCTATGAAAATTCTCATTCACCTTGTTAACCACTTTTAAGCTCTTCATATATATATGTTATTTGGATAAAATCGTTATTTCGATTATAAGATGTTAGAGAATTGGCTTTCATCATTGCATAGAATTCTCAATTTTTGTATTGATTCATAATGAAGAATAATAGAAAATTAGTGCTTTGTATTTAATTTATAAATCATAGCAACACAGAATGTGAGGAATTGAATTTTTAATTAAATGGAATGTAAGACATTTTTTTTTCTTTGGTGAGTCTTACTCTATTCCTATTCTACACTTCCTCTCAGACTTTTGCCCTACCTCTTGCAGGGCGTGAGAGTCGAAACCCATTCTTGAAACTTACGCGTCCCCACCCCATCCTCCCTGAGAAGGTGGGGATTTCAACCCCTCACCTCTCCCTTCCATGTTGGAAGGGTGGCCACTAGGGTGAATCCCAATGGTTGAATGTAAGACATTGAAGGAGAAGATTTATGCTAGCTATGGATTGCAATGACAAGAACACAAATTGAGATAATGCCAATGCAACCAAGGAAATATATATTCCAACATCTAACAAAAAATAATGGGAAAAAAGAAGCTGTCCTAATATTTTTAGTAATGGTGAAGTCAAGCCCATTTTGCAAGCACACCAAGACTTCTCTTAACTTGTAACAATCTAAAGAGTCTAAAATTTTCTCATAAAGGGTGAAGAAAGGGTCAAGAGATAAGTTGGATTTAGCTAAATTGTGAATTCATTTAATACTCATAATTTTTTTGGGCTTTGTCATTTTAAACCCATTAATAATCATTTACTGAACATAATTAATCCATATAATGACTTAACCCATCAAATGTGGGTTATGAATGCGTCTATGACCCATTTCAATAGGTCTAATACAAGTTTGATATTCGGAACTTTGCTGTATACGTGATTTATTTTTCTTATCTTTTTTTCCTTACAATCTAAGTCTTTTAAGTTGTGCAAATTGTGCAATTGGGTTCTTCACCTATTCGTCATAAGCACTCACTAGTTTGACAAAGCACAGCTTGGGTGGCAAAAGTTGATATAGTTTACTAATGAGAAATGGTCTGAGGGGGCGAGGGGTGGTTGGCGGGGTTGTTTGGGTGAGCAAGGGTCTTCGGCTTCTTCGAATTTGGCCATGGTCATCGACCGTCACTTTATAGTTAAACTTCGAAGGAGAAATTAATAAAGAGTATGCTTATATGTGTACATGTGCGCACGTGCACGATCGCGAGAGAGAATCACTTCTAAGCATCAACAAGAGTATGAGGAAGTTGACGACCCTCGTCGCCAGCTGAATCTTAGAATAAATCGGACCTTTTTCACTCATATCAATTCTCTTTACTTTTCCTTTGATTTCGACATGATCTTGATTTTCAGTACTGACCTTTAACATTTCAGTATGTTTCGCCAATTTTAGAACTCGACTTGTGACATCTTGATTTGTTGGGTTCTATTTTCAATTGAATAAGCTAGGCTTTTCATCAATGCGCCTATAGTTCTTTTCTTCAAGTTGGTCCCTCATAAGATAACTAGCTTATCAAGTGAAGCCATGAAGGAATCATAATGCAATAGACTTAAGAATTCGATTAGGAATCGATTGCTCGATCGTGCTAGTCTGCAAGGGTTATTATGGCATTGTCAAAATCGATCAGAAATCAAAGATAGGTCGATTCGACTGAGATATGTGATCAAAGTGTTGGTGATTCCACCCGATTGCAAAATTTTGTTGATTGACACTAGACCGATTTTTCTGTCGTTTTTGGTACCCTGTATCCATATTTGAAATCTCGAGGATTTCACGACAACTGAGAGTCATCAATAGGTCGAAGATATACATGTGACTTGAGATAAATTGATCACAGGTCAATTGTACCAAAAAATCCAGAAAGCTATCCGGTAAACTAGGTTACGCTAAAATCGCGTCAGATTGAAATTAACCGCGAATTTGAACTCGATTTCAGAAATTGAAGGTTCTGTCATGTCACGATTTATTTTAGGAACATCGACTCATCTTTTGAAGAATTTTTGGTGAGTTTGGGAATTTTATGGAAAATCAATTTGGATGATTTTGAAAAGAACGGAAATTCTCATGGCCAAATTGAAGGAATTTTTGGCCTCCAAAGTGTGCTATTTGGTGAAGGGAAATTGTAGAAATTGTGTGGGCTTCTTCCTCAGAAAAGTTGGACATCAAATTGAAGAAATTGAAGTCCAATTGGGTGAAATTCGGAGGCTAGTGTGGGGCTACAACATTTGGCACCAAAATTGAGTGGTTGTGGGATTTAAGTACAAGAAAGAATTGGAGGACCAAAGGGGATGAACATGTGGGCTTGTGAGGATCAAGACATGAGGAATTAGGATATTTATTTTTGGCTTTAAATCCCTCTTTCTCTTACTCATCCCCCTCCCCCCGCCATGCACATTTGGATGTCCATTTCCCCCTCCTTCAGTCTCTCTCTCTCTCTCTCTCTCTCTCTCTCTCTTTCTCTCTTTCTCTCGCGCGTTCCCACTTCAGCCGACCATCCTTTGCCATTTCTTTTCTCTGGCTTTTTCCCTTTGACTTTAAACTCTCCCTTATCTCTTCCCCTTTGCCAGCTGCCCCTGACCCTTCTACTTTTCTGTTTTCCTTTATCCTTCTGTTCGGTCGAAGACGCCAGCCTCCACTTTCTCTCTCTCTCCACCGTTTCTCTTCATTCGCGACACCCCTAAACCGACAACCCCACCCCACTGAGTCTTATGCTTCTGTCTTCATTTTTATTTTTCTTCTTTTACGTGGACTCTTTATCGCCCCCATCAGCACCGATTCCTCTCTCTCCAGCCATTTGTCTGCGCCTCCATCCCACTTGGTCAATACTCTAGCGAATTCTTCCCCAACATTGACGCCGTCGTCCCTAGCAGCAACGCCTCCTCGTGTCTTCATTTGCTTGGTTGGCCACCAACTGATTTCCCCAGATGTTAACTTGCAGCTCGTTAGCCCATCTCTTCGTACGGCTAGCCCACTGAAGTAGCCCTTGCGTCTCCCATTTCCACCGGAATAGCAAGCCCAGCAGCTCAGCCCACATTCAGAACCAAAATCGGAGCAGCGAGACTAGCTCAACCGTGAGCTTTGCGAGGCCAATTTCGGCCTCCATTGGCGCAGCCGTAAGCTCAAGTTTCAATCGTCGTTGCGTCGCCGTCACTGCGAACCGATTTTCGAGTTAAACCGGTGAGTTTATTCACTAATCTCCACTTATGGAGTTAATTATGATTAAGGGTTGATTAATTTAAGTTAAGCATGGATTAGGTGATTAGTAATTTAATTAATCGTTATTGCGTGTTAGGTGGTTAGAGTAGCGTAATTAGAGACTAGATAAGTTGTAGTATTTATCTAGTGAGGTTCGGAATTTTCCGGGCTCGTTTCGGTATTTAATTAGGCCTTTTCAACTTAAGTTGCATTTATTAATTAATTTTCGTAATTATTTAATTAATTATTAATTTCTAGAAATTAGATCGGGATAGTCGATGATCAGAATTTTGTGCTGAGTGTAGTGGTATGGTTGGTTTATTTAATGAGTGCTGAATTGTGCAATTTGAGTGTGAATTGTAATTTTGGGAATTTATCCTAAAATTTAATAATTTCAGTATTTAATTAGAAAATCACCAAGCATCTGTTTATAGTGCCAAAAATGTTTTTTTTATTGACTATATAATTAGTGGGATTTTATGAAGTAAAGATATTATATTTTTGACTGAGGCCGACCGTATATCCACACATGATTAATTTTTATCGAGTATGATAAAAGTGGTGAATTAGTTAGTTGAGTGGAATGGTATACAATATCAGCCTGAGGGCTTGATATACCAGCTTAGAGTGAGCAGTATACCTTAAGTACCGCATAGCTTTGATGAGCAATTAAGTACTGCATAGCTTTGGTGAGTAATTAAGTATCGTACAGCTTTGGTGAGCATTACCCGTATACTATATCAGCCTGAGGGCTTGATACATTAGCTTAGAATGAGTAGTATACGTTGTTGTCAGCTTTTGGCAAGCTTTTCTATCTATATTCAACTTAGGGTGAGCAGTCATTTATATAATCGGACTTTATAGATAGTATTGATTGAGTTGACCGAGAGATAGTCTTGATGACATGGAATAGACCAGTTCGATTGATCGACGGCTCAATCTGATTTGATGAATTGATTTGTTGAAATGATTGATTGAGTGATTGAATTGTACTGAGTTGCAGGAAGGGACTGAGGTAAAGGTAAGTCCTCTGACTTGTGTTTGTGCTTAGGCAGCCCGTCGGGCATATTTCCTTCCTAGTCGAGACTTAAGAGGTTAACTTGCTGAGACGTCATTTCATCCTGTTATGGGATAAAATTTGCAGGTTCTTAGATGGCAAATCCCCTAGAGCGTCATGGCTGTCCCATGAGGGTTACCGAGCGGGTTTCTAATTTCCCCGATCCCGGAAGTTTTGGGTTTATGAGCTGGTTGTAACCATTGTCTAGGTCGAAGAGCTTCCACATCAAGAGATACCTAATCGATTCAAAGCGTGGTTCCGCTACGCTCCCAACGGTGTTAGGCTAGGTCCCCTTGGGACTTTTGATATCCTCGCTATGGTGATTGATGCTGCTTTGGACGAGGACCCAGTTGACCCTCCTAATGGCATAGTGGAGAACCCGCCGTCCCACTTGGCTCATGTGGACACTGAAGAATCGGTGAACAAGTCGGACTAGCAGGTCATAGGGTAGCTTGTTTTGAGAATCGACCTTTTTGTAGATCATGTAAATATCGACTAGTAATATATATGAATTAGTCTGATATGTATAAAGGGGGATTTGGTTTTCGAAAGCTTGTGATCCTGCTTTTCCATCTCATCTTGTTGTTGTCTGGAGATTTAGGGTGCGCATGGCAACATTTCTCTTTTGGGGAAGAGTTTTTTTTTTTTTTTTTTTTTTTAAATTTTAGAAATAGTTCTTTTTTATTTCTATTCTAGGGAATAATTTCTGAGTAAAAGAACCCGTTTGGTAATTACACAAAATTTCTACTCTTGAAATAGAAAAAGAATAGAAATGTGTTTGGTAATGCAACGATTCTTTTTTGTATTTATTCGTTTTTTATTCTTGCTTACAGATTGGCGGCGGCGGTATTGGCGGCCGGCGAGCAACGGCGGCGGCGGCGGCGGCGGCGGTCGGCGACCGATGGTGGCGGGTGGTTGGAGGTGGCCGCGACAAGAGAGAAATAAAACAAAAATAAAAATGAAAATTTGCTTATTTCTAGAAATTGTTCCCAGAAAAAGAAACAATTTTTTTTTTATTTCTCGTTTTTATTCCCGAGCTAACTTTTTTATTAGGGAATAAAAAACAACTCTTGGCTGCTACCAAACGGGTTTATTTTTTTTTTTTTTTTTTTTGTTTTAACAAAAGAACATAAATTCTTAGGAATAGAAATGTTCTCATGCAACCCATTATTTATTTGTTTCCGTATGCGTATTAAAATGAATGGGTCGGTGATGCTTCATGAGACGTCGCTATTTAATCGATCGCCGAGGATGGGCACGTCCTCGGAGAATTGGGGCGTAATACGACTCTTGTCCCATACAAAACACTAAAAGGATGCTTCAAAACATGTACATGGTACTCTAATAGGCTTTCAAAATTGAATCTTGGATCCATTGAAAATAACCTCTCTCAACCCCAACTTTTTCGGGTCCAAAAATTCTTGCCGGTTGAAAAGATATCAACAAAGACAGTTCGGCTCTGAGCAAAAAGAGATGAACCACTCCTTCCGCTTCCGCTTCAGCGTTGGCTTCGCACCAAAGGTCGGATCTTTCGCCTGAAGGGACCCGACCCGGAAGCCGCATTGTCCGGCCATGTCCCGCTCGCTGCGCCTCCCCCTCGACCCCGCCACGACGCGCCGAGCCGCTTCGCCTCGCCCCTCGCTCCGTCGTCTGCCACCCCATTCCCTCGCCTTCCCTCCGTTCCCTCGCCGTCGACGCGGGTATTCGGGGGAGAGGCGCGAGGTTTCCGGTGCCGGCGTCGCGCCGTTCTGGGTTCGGGTTAGATTGAGCGGGGAACGTGTTGGGGACGAGGAGGAGGTGGGCGGCGGCGGCGATGCCCGGTTCGTGGAGGTGATTGGCGTTGGCAGTCGGAAGGACGCCGTTCTTGATTTCTGCTTGGACTCGCCTTTTGGATTCGAATCCGTGCGTTTCTGGTAATACCCGTTTCTGTTTTTTAATTCATCTTCTTTGAATTCTGGTGACACTTCAATGCTCTGTTTGGAATGGTGTTGGGTTATCTTAGTATGAGAGTAGTAGTTGAAAGAGTGCATGTTGTATGTGTAAAAGATTCATCTGGATAGGTTCGTTCCTTGTAACGTAGCTTAGGATCAATAAGTGGCGGCCCGTAGGTTTCCTGACATGAAAGTATAGCCACGAGGACAAGGGTCTCATATTGAAGTGACATTTGCGAAATGAAACGCCTCAGAAGATATGAACTTGTGGTTAGGTTATATGTCCAAGACTCTCTTTTAAAAAGTGGCAGTCTGTTTGGAGCTTTCTATGGACTATATCACTATTTGACATTGTTGGACTTGGATCCATTGGGGTGGTAGTCCGTCGGAGTTGCTTACCCGGTAGTTTGGACTCCCGAGGTGATGGAAAGGACACAATGGAGTTGCAGAAGGAGGCATGTTTCGCTTGGTCAAAAATCATTGGCGCACATCAAAGTGCACATTATGAAACCCAAAATTGATTGACTTGTAGAAGGTCGCATGTTCAGCTCAGCCGGTATTCAGGTGGTTTTCCAATTTAATTCCTACTGCATTTAGCAATCATATGTCACCACACATGTTTTGCTGGACTTGATAGAGTTTTGGTAAATGCCAGGATCTTTGATAGGGGAACTACCATTATAGTAACTTAGGAAGGGAACTTTGATTTTATTTAACACAGAAAGTGGCGACTTCCGGATCAGAGAATTTTTCTGGCGATTGAATGCATTTGTTGGTGATGTTCTTTATTGAAAAGTGCCAATTAGCTAGAATATTCCCAAATTTTTCATGTTATATTCCTGTACATCATCTAGAAAGCTACTATTTTGCAGGAATATTATAAGGAATGATCCAACAAAGGTGCAACTACAGCAGCGGATGCTTGACAAAGGTTCAATTTCTGGTTCTCTGCACTGATTCTATTGTATCTGTTCCTTTTTTTTTGAATCTTTAGACTGGCTTCTAATCCAGTGAGTTCTGTTTAGTGATAAAGTAGAATGGCTGATTGGATATTTAATTGCTTAAAATTTATAGGTGGAATGGTGCAAACTCTTTGTTATAATCACAGTTAAAGTTCAGTCATAGATGTCCGATGTGCGAGGGAGTTTTTTTTTCATGAATGGATCACTGTCAATACTGCAACTGAAAATGGTTTCTTCATTTGGCTTTCAGTAGTTGAGGCAAAATGGGATGCAACTTATGTAACATAGCATATTTCTATCTTCTTTTATTATAAATGATGAAGGTCGATTCTCTTCTCATCTTTTTCATCTACAAATATATAGCACCAGTCATCTAGAAGTGTTTGAGAGATGGAGACATGAAATTTCAAGGATTCAGCATGAAAACTATGGAGTACCTATTTTGCTAATACCATCTTAAACACCCTTAGATGCTTGAATACCACTTTTTTAGATGCCTGGAATGCTAAAGATGCTTCAATTTGCTGATTTACCAGTCAATTAGGTTACTGTGTCTTTTATGTCTGAAGTTGGTTCTTTTTTTCTTAGCCCAAGGGGATGAAGTACTCAAAATTTCAAAGATTGAATAGCCAAATTAGAATTGTATGTAAAAAAAAAAGGAACAAAAAAAAGAGAAGTAGCCAAACTAGAACTTCTTATGCTAGAATTTGATAATACTTTTTTTGCTGTTAATACATCCACTTAAGAGTAAGAGGGCTTCTTTTTGGTCTTCTAAATTGGTTTTTCATCTATACACCTGTTTATCGATCCATGAATGATTGGAAAATTTCATGTCAAAGGAAGGCGACTTAAATTTTCAATTTTTGGAAGTCTTCTACGTTTTCCTGGGAGGATCTCTCTGCTTCTGTTTAGGCAAGTAAAGCAAAGGCACCATTTAGAAAATCAGAGACAGCATTATGAAGACGGGAAAAGCTAATTTCTCATCTAGTTTCTAGCCCCACGAATAATAAGGGAATCCGCTTCCAATGGACTGCTCATGCTTCTGTATAAGTAACAGATCCCTGACCAGTAATTTTGGAATTTATCTAGTTGATGAACTTTTATCTGGTTCCCTCAAAATTTAGGTTTTGCTGGGTTATGGCTTTAGATGTAGGTTGTAAATTGCAATGGCTTTAAGTATATGGTGCAAAAAACAAGTGAATTAGCTTTAGCTTCACAGCAATGCTATGGGAAAAATTTAAGTCTGATAATGATTCTTTGGGATGGTTAATCTGCATATTCAGTGTGGCAGTTTACGTTGAACCATCTTCATTGTACATAGGGAAGTGTTTGCATAAACATTTCTTTTCTGCTGATTATATCATTAAAAACCTGGTTTGTTTGTTGCAGATGCTTCTCCCAGTCTTGTGGAAGCTCCACATATCATGCAGTCTTCTCCAAAGGCTATAATTCTTGTTTGTACATTCCTCAACTATAAGTTAGAACTCTTTCTTTGTGAGGATTCTGTTGTCATTCTGCTATGCTTTCTATATAATCAATATGATGACATACCCTGTATGCACTTTGAAGGTTATAATGGTTTATTTTCTATGAAGGCAGTTCAAGTCTTCCTATTAAGCTCGCACAAATTATGGTAACATGAAGCAGATACCACGAAGTGGGTTAATTTTTTCCCAATATGACAGCTTCACGCTTTATCGTGTCGCGTGTCTCCATTTTAACTTATAGAAGAATTCACTTGGGGACATCTTTGTGGTAGATTAGACCCTTTATATCTAGCACTTGGTCCATGACCAATTCTTACTCTACAAACCCTGCATCCACCTATTGAGACTCTCTTTTGCTATATATGTGTTATGAAATTCAAATCTTCGATGGAAGGCTTACAGATTGCATCTAGAAAAACCATTGGAGCCGAATGGAGGAGTGTAGAATGGTTCTCTGAATATTAGCACATATCAAAGTGCACAGTGGGTATGCCATCATATTAGGACTTAAGTTGCTAGTAATATTTTAATGGGACATGCCCTTGAAATGTGCTTATAATATTTTAAGGTTACCTTAAATCCTTCTTTTCAGCGAGACAATATCATATACTGATTGTGTTAATGATTGTCCTTAGATTCTTGTACTGCTGCTGATGTTCCCTCTTTTCTCCCTTCTCTTGATAGGTTGCTAGTGCAGGATATGGCTCGGATCATACTATAGCCTGGGATATTCTGAGACAAGTCAAATCAGCAAATGGATTTGCAGTTGCTGTTTTCCTGAAGCCTTTCAGCTTTGAAGGAAGAAGGCGGCAAGATGAGGTAACGTCTGCTTTTTGTACATATCATGCTCAGTATTTGAAAAGTCTGAATTAGCAATAAAGCCCTATTTGGATTCTCCAAATAGGGCTTTATTGCTAATCTTGCAAATGACAGATTTTCCTTTTTCTTTTAAGCGTTCATGGTTGGTGTTTCAATTCTTTTGCTTACATAATTATTCTGCAGGTCAAAGATTTGGTTGACAAACTTAAAGAGCTTACAACTTTTAGCATAAGTGAGTAAATTTTTCTGTCCTTTTAGTAATAACATTCTTAGATATTGTGATAGAATAAAATTTAGTTGTCTGGAGTTATTTTGGCTGCCTGTTGTCTGATTGATAAATGCTTGTGAGTTTCAGCCGGTATTGTCCTGAGGCAAAACAGTTTAGAATTATTGAGGAGGTTGCTAGAACAAATTAGCTATTATTCCTCGGTCTTGAAAATGGGTTTTAGTAATATAAGTTAGCAGAGGACTTAATAGAGCGTTTGGTCAAAGGAGCAATTATATTATTTCGGACATCCATTTGTCATTATCTTCTGTTTATAGATGTACTAAACTACTTTGACTCATTTTGCTCAATCTTAATATAAGAGGTATACAATGGGAGAAACTAACCATCTATCGTTTAGAGCTTTGGTAAGGAATTTAAACTGATGTCCTATGGTAATCCATTTAATTTCAACTCCAAAACCTGCTGATCTCATCAATTGAAACTTTCTTAGTCTACATTTCCTCTTGTCATCACTTATAGTCACTTCTTAAGCTCAAAATGGTTCCGACTTATGGAATGTAGTCTTGCAGATATTGACACTGACCTGCTCCTGCAAAAAGATTTGGTTACGCTTGATGAGGCTGTGAGAACGGCAAATAATGCAGTTCTCTTGGCTATAAATGCTATCTCTATTCTTACATCTGTAAGTTTCCCTCTCTATTTCATTGTCTCTCTCCTGGAATTGGTGATTTTGTCTTTCATTTTCTAGCACCTGGTATTTTCAGGATGTCCACAAGAAGCATTTAGACTTGACGCAGAACAGTATGAAAGAACTGAATATTACTGAGGTCATGAAAGTAAGTTCCAATACATGCTCTTGTTTATATCTGATTCTGATGATTCCTTTTTTAGCTTTCTTACTGTTGTCTCACTGCTCTCTCTTTAGGACATGATATAAGAAGTCATTGGTTGCTCTAAATCACTAATCTTTTTGTTTGTTATATTTAATATTTTTGCCTTTCATTGATATGTCTTTGCAACTCTGTTAGGTCCTGGAAAGATGCAAAGAAGGAAAGATTGGATTTGGTAGTGGTTACAACATTAAAACGTCAATTTTGCAAGCGATATATGATTGCCCATTTCTTAGTCGTGGTTTCAAGGTAATGCTGATGTTCATTTACCTAATAGGAAAATAATTTAAATGGAAACTTGGTGTTTCAAGTGCAGCGGGCAGCTTAGCAACCCAAGCCTTTCCATTCTCTCAATGGGAAAATCAACAATAATGAAATACAATTTTGTGATGAATTTAATTGTCTTCTTTTCTCACATGCTGCTTTAATATATCTGCTAAATGTTTGCTACCTCTTTCTTCCCTTTTCTTTGGTTACAGGATTTTAATGGGATGGTCATATGCATCCTAACCAGTTCAGCTGGCAACCAACTCAATCTAAAAGCCTTTCTGGAAACTTTTCGTCAAGTTACAGGATACCGAAAGGAAGTTATTGTTTCTGTGGTTCAGGAGCCTACTTTGGAGGCGAACGTGCTGGTAACAACAGTTGTTACTGTAGGGTAAGAGTCCGAATGGAATATCAAAAGCTCTATATGTTGCATATGCCTTGGTATTTTATCATTTTGAACTAATTTCCATCTATTGAAAAGGGACTGTCAACTTTCCTTCATTGATATAGTTTAAGGGCAAAATGTTATTGATTAATGACACTACTCCAGCGTTACAGAGGCTTTAGAGTTTAGTGGACATTCTTAGTTCTGTTGATGCGTGTTAATCTGTAAAAAAAAATCATTTTGGCATTATTAGAGATTTTCACTCAGTAGTCATCACTTCTGATCATTTTGAACTGGATTAAGTCTCTTATTGGGAACTATTTTTTTTTTTCACTCATCTTTTCTGCAGTTAAACTTATTAGTGAGTCAAGTAGGGTTTTTCTGTTCTCCTCAAAAAGAAAGTATAGTTTTTCTGTCCTTGGATTGGAATGAGCACACAGTTTTACCTTGCTTCTTTCTTTCTACTGTTAGCATCTCTATCAGCAGAAACTTTGTATCAAGACTTAGGGAGTTGTTGCCATAGTTATCTCTTATTTTTGAGTTTTGACTCCTGTACCATCTAATTAGTCATGGAGATTGGAACCCTCGGAAGAGCAGCATATTGTCCAGACTAGCTCAAAGTTTTCCTTTTGTCTTCAATCTTTTCGGAAAGCAACAACCACAATTAAATGGAGGTCAGGGGAAAGGTTCATTTGAAACTACAGATCCTTCTCATGTGACAAATGTGCTAGACTTAGATGACGAGCAAAGTGGTGTAGCTGTAAATGGTAGAGGACAAGGATTTGTGCTTGATTCTGGAGAGCCTGAATCATCTGCCAAAATAGAAAACAATGAAATCCATTCATCCAGGTATGAGAGCTTTTTCGTTGTGTCAGCTTTAGCTGTCTGGCTATAAAATCCTGAATTTTATATTCCTTCTTTTGATGGATAAACACAGAAGATATGAACAAGATGAATTTCGATTCTCAGAGAGCAATGCAGAGTTGCAAATTTTGGATGGTCAACTTCCTGAAGGTAAAACATACAAGTACTCTTGGATGATATCCTCACATTACTTTATGCACTGGTAATTAGGAAATAATTTCAACACGTAAAATCTGAATGTGGTGCATGTTGTCTTCCTCTACTTGCTTGTTAGACTCTATATGTGAATTTTCTTAACTAAATTGGTTTAAATGCACTGTTAGGAAGTCTATCTTTTCAAAGAGAGCCACTCAACTCTTGGAACTTCACACCTGGATATGAGGTGGCTCGGGAGTGGGCAAGAGAAAGGGCACATGACTCTTCCAGTTCAATGCTCAATAGCATGAGCATCTTTCAGCTTCCAGTTGGTGTAAAGCCTTCAAATGAGCTGAAAGACAATCAGAATATTGCAAATTCAGTGCAAAATGGAATTCAGGAAATTGAGAATGTTGTGGAAGCCCAACCAATTGATGATTCAAGTGCATCTTCTTGGAGTGGGTTGGCTGATGTAGGGTTTGGAGCAGTGAAGGATTTTGCGTCAACATTGATACAGGGAAAACGTCCAGATGTTCACCAGAAACAAGGAAATCTTTCTGCTCGTGCAGCGTCGATGTTGGTAATCTTTTTTCTTCAAATCATGCACTAGAAATTGTTTTGAGCAGTGTTTTGTTTTTCAGTTTTGCCATAAAGTGGGCACAAGAAGCATCTCTTGCATCAGCCAGAACAACATTTCTATTTTCTTGATCTTGAAGAGTGATCAAGAGAAGTGACTATATCAAAGATATTTCATGTATCATCTTTTCTCGATGTCTGATTAAATGCCTCTTGCTTCAGATATTGTTGTTTGCTGAAATTTTGATTCAGTGATAGTCTAATCGAACTGAAATTGGCTTGCCTGGATTTGGTATTGAATATAAAGATGAACAGAAACTTCTTTGTTTAAAAACTGACGTTAACCTTTATGCTTATTTATTTCTTTTTCTCCACTTTTTAGTTCTGTTAGAGATTAATAATGTAGGCCTTTAAGGTGTGTGATGGATCCTAGGGAAGAGGACAGATTGTGTCTTCTAATTTTGTCTCGTGAAACTGGAATATTTTCTATTAGCATAGGTTTGATTATGTCTCCTTCCATAGTAATGTGCTCCTATCCATTGTAAGAGGTCACAGTTCAATGTAACCGCACCATCTGTATTTCTTAACAAGAATCAGTACATAGTTACAAAGATCATGGTGGATTCCATTCAAGGTTCTAGTTCTGCTGCAGGAAGCTGAACGATATTCTCCAAAAACATGGAATCCTAACGTGGAGATGAAATATAGAGGAGGTATCTACCGAGGACGATGCCAGGGTGGTCTTCCTGAAGGAAAGGTACTGCACCCAAGAAGGCTTTGCTGTACTTATTGTCATACTTGAGGAAAGCATATGACTGTGGTGCATGAATTAATATGTATAGGGCTGTCTGGTTCTCAGTGATGGAAGCATATATGATGGTATGTGGCGCTATGGTAAGAGGTCTGGTTCTGGTACGTATTGCTTCAGCAATGGGGATGTGTTCCAGGGATCCTGGAGGGACGATGTAATGCATGGAAAGGTTGGCAAATTTCTGTTAAAATTATTTTGCTGATTTAGACTTTCCAGTGTTATATTCCTGTTCAATAATGAAGCTGTTTTGATTTGTGTAACAGCATTTAAATTTTAAGCCCCTCCTCTATCTAACCACTTAAGCTATTGGACTAAGTTGGTTGTGGTCTCACAACTTCTACATGGCATTAGAACAATGGATCTTGTGTTCAAATATCTTTCTTTATATGTCCCCCCATGTATAATTCATTCCTATGTATCAGTGTTAGGAGAAATTTATAGCCTACATGTGAAGGAGAGTGTTCAAGCATTTAACCGCAAACCATGCTTTCATCTAAAACAACTTATATTTTTACATGACTTAAGCATGGTTCCACAATTTTCTCCTGCTTGATACGTTCAGAGTTGTTAGGACTGAAGGATGAGACATTTCCATATGCTTCCTAGATGCAAGCAATGTGCCTATTTTAAACCTATT
This sequence comes from Eucalyptus cloeziana, assembly GCA_014182715.1. Lineage (NCBI taxonomy): Eukaryota > Viridiplantae > Streptophyta > Magnoliopsida > Myrtales > Myrtaceae > Eucalyptus > Eucalyptus cloeziana. The sequence goes on from CM024640.1 coordinate 25,285,900, forward strand.
GTGAGAAATTGCATGTGTATTGTCTGCTGATGTCCGTAAGAATTATTTCTGTCTCCTCAATTCTGCACTCAGCTTTTTTTTTTTTTTTCATCAGTTTCAAGGTAAATGGAGTTCCATATGTTTTGCTTCCATCATAAGATCAGTAATTGTTAAAAATTCATTCACCGGATATGAATATGAGTTAGACTATTTAAGTCACTTATGTGGCAACATAATGATACCATTTCAATGCACCTGCAGGGGTGGTTTTATTTTCACACCGGTGACCGATGGTTTGCAAACTTTTGGAAGGGAAAGGCCAATGGCGAAGGGCGCTTCTACACAAAATCTGGTGATGTTTGGTTTGGCCAGTTTGAAGATGGATGGCGACATGGCCGTTTCCTTTGCATTGTAGTTAATGGAGACAGGTATTTGGTGTTTTGGGGGAAAACTTAAAATGCATTGAAACATGTAAATTGCATCAGTGTATATTCTGCAGCATCCAAGTTGACATGTCCATCTTAGTTTTTCATATGCCTAACATATTCAGAAATTAACGTTCCTGATAACCTTCCTAAAAGAACAGGGTGTGCGTGGAGTTCTTTCCAGTTTGGAAGAAACCGAGTCGACTAAAAACTTGAAAACTTGATGTTGGAACCCAACCTATTTTACTTGTAAGATGACAACAATTGGAATACTAAAAATCAAGATTTTAGTACTGTTACCCCAGGAATCACGTAATCATATAAAATGTCCCCTTGTTGAAATACCTTATCGTGGAAATTTCTGCATTATATTTATACTTACCACTGTGATGTTCCTGTAATTTTCTAGGGTCCACAGCCTAATGGATAGCACGATCAATCCTTTGACTATGTGCTTGGAATATTGCAGAAAATAATGGTTTCTGCTCATATTATATTAGCTAAATCCAATTCGTTGAGTCTGGGCTGGGTGCTCCAAAATCCATATATAGCTGAGAACTGGGTCGCGCTGCCGGTTTACATCTAAATAATCAAATTATCATTTGTAGAATCAGCTTTTATTGTCCATCAGAGCAACTTTGGTATTCAACAGCTTTGATTGGACAAATCATTTTTGATATATCTGATCTCAACTTATTTTTATTTATTTATTTATTTTGAATTTGCTATGTATGCTGAGATGACCTATTTCTTCTCCTGTGCATCTAATTATGGACAGGTACGTTGAGATCTGGGACCACGGTGTTCTGCTAAGCCGTGAGCAATTAGATTCCGAAAATGACGCTTTATAGAGACGTGGGGACCTGGAAGCGAGCACGAATTAAGGGAAAGTACTCGCAGCTGAAGCAGACCAAGACTTTCGGTTTGCTGTTTGGACAAGGATCGATGTCACAAGTTGGGGTCGATGACATAAGTTCAGCTCTTCAGTGACATTTTCTCTGTATCGATCTCGTGTAGGGCATGGATTATGACTCCCTCTGTTTATTGATAGATGTATAAAGGGCGACTGATGACCTGTACAAAAGTGACAACCGGCCAACTGTACACTCAGATATCACAGCTGAATTCAAGTTCCACCATACCCTTTCCCATCGATCTTAGTTTTGTTTGACAGGAGCCGCTTAATACTTGTTGATCTTCGGTGACCATGTGAAATTGGAACAATGCAGACAGCGGAGTACCTTTGAAATTCATCCATCAATCGGCAAGATAACGCATTCTAAATACAGCAGAGAAAGAACAGCGAACTTATACCGTGGTGGAACCGACGAACTAATGTGTGAATAAATTGGTCAAGTTGGCATATTGGAGGTACCGGAAGTTGGGGAGAGAGAGAGAGAGAGAGATTTCCATCCGTGGTGTGACCGATGAACTTACGTGTGAACCAATTGGTCAAGTTGGCATATTGGAGATACCAGAAGTTGGGGACAGATGACCGGAAAGACTAGAAAGTAAACTACCGAACATATCGGGCAAAAAAGCCAACTCTTGCCCCTTTGACTGACCACTTATGCGTGCAAGCGCGCGTGCACATCACATCAATGATGGTTTGAGACCGATCTTCAAATGCAACAGCATCACTCCGAGCTTCTTAGAGGATCTGAACAAAATCTTGCATGCAGTATGAGCAGAACACAAAATAGTACAAGAAAGTCCTTGCTTTCGAGGTTGAGGATTCATTAACATGTTTTGAATGACACAGCCACCGTTATCAAAGATTTGAAGGATCAGTCTTACATGAGTTGCTGACCTTCAAATGTGAGTTCAGGATAGTCACGTCGCTTCCTTCTTTTTATTACATTCAAAAGGGGGAAAAAAGAAGCATGTGGCTCGAGAGATGAATAGTTTGCTTCTACTAAAGTACATACAACTAAAAGTAATCTATACCAGAAACTATGTCAGTGCATCAAGTGTTGGATTGTGTATAGAAGTGCTAATTTGCACAAGGAATTTCTACCTTCTCTACATGTGAATTGCATACCTTCACTTCAAAAAGATTGCGTATTCACAACTCCATTCAGTAGCATTCGTCATCCAACGTTGTTCTCTGGCGAACCATACCATTGGACATTGTTCCGCAGCGAACTATACTGAATGAGTTCTTCGAGACTGATGAGAAAAAAAAAAAAAAAAGGTCAAAATAATCATTAGGAAAAATTTGCAAAACATGATTGAGGGAATTAACCCACTAAGAAAAACCGGTAGACATTCAAAAGACCAAAATTACCTGCATTTATCCGGAACACTCCAGGACAAGTTGAGTGACCTCTTTAGCCTTGGTGTTAGGGACATAAAATCTTTCCAATCCTGAACCATCATCCTAAGATCATTAAGCTTGGAGTCCAGTCCAAAACAGCAATTTGCATGCATTGTGCACACTTGGTTTAGATCCTTGCTGGGTTCACAAAGCCCCCCAAAGTACATAGTATCCAGGAATCTCATTTTCAATCCAATATCTGTGATGAAATGATCAAATTTGATGAAGTTAAGGACATCTTGGTCGTGGTACCCAGGGTACATTGCCTGTGATGAATACCAGAACTTGTAGAACTGAATTGTCCGGTTATTGGACTTCACAAAGTTAAATCCTCCATTGGGTCTATTCCGAATATCATGAGAGTCGCCTAGGAAATGGTCACATGCAATCTGGAAATCTGCATCCTCAAAAAATCTTGGAAATGGGTTCCTAAACCACAATATATCAGCATCCTGGATTCAAAAAAGCCGAAATGGTATCAATGCTAGGAAAGATTGTTGAGAGGGAGCAAAGTCACATCACTATTTTTTCTCTCTTTTATTTGGGTGGGTGGAGGGAGAGTGGAAAGAGAGAAATGAGAGGGAATCTTTAGGGATGGGTTACTGGCATCTTCCCACACGCTATAGACATTTCCTCCTCTTGAGACTTGAATGTGCTTCATAAGCACGAATATAATGTACTGAATTTTATCTTGAGGCAGCCAATATTGACAGCTATAGGTAAATAGTGTGCTCGTGTGTTATCAGACATATTTCCCAGAACCTAGCGTAAGGGACGGCTAGCCATCTGCCCTGCTAAGGAATAAATATCAAGCCCATTGATATATTTATGTCCATTTGATGTGCTCACTAGGAATACAGAATTTTGTGAAAAACAATTTATGTCAAAAATGATTTTTGATACCTAATCATTGCTCCATTTGCAGCAAAAATATATTTGATGAGGCTGATCATTTAGCATAAGGAAGCATGTCACCCAAGATTCTAAAGTATTTCCAGTGTTACCATTCAAACTTGTATACCATCTCACAGACCAAGGGGCTGCAACCCATAGACAAAATTAATTACATGGAAAAAGATCCAAAATCCCAGAAAAGAGCATGTGTCAACTGATTAGCTACTACAAAACCAAGAAGAAAGAATTGAGAGCCTTTTGCCCTCTAAGCACAGGGGCGGCTTTCTATGTTCTCACAGGGCCTTCTATTTCTTGTCGCCACTCTACTAAATTTCTTGCCTTTTGACCTTCTAGAAAGGATACTGCAGCAATTGCTGGTGTTACAATCGTTAAGTTATTGACAATTACCGATCTTTCTATAACTTGTTCTGAATTAACTACAATAGTGTCCAATATCTGAAAGGTCGAACCAGAAATCTAAAGAAATGACAAACTGAATCTGTGGGGTAATTTGCACAGCCAGTACTAGACTTTGAAATAGATCTATACCTGCTTTTATCCCTTGCAGAAATTTCCTTCATTTCCAGTTTTGGCACCACATACCAATGTAGTGTATAGTTTTAGGGTAAATTAATGAAAGATGAACCATTCACAGTTTAACTTAGTGGCTCATAGATTTATATACCATGATAGAAATTGTTCTTCCTATATACAATGAGTTCTCTTTTATTTCTGGAGCTAGTTTGCATATGGGCTGGCACCAAAGGACTTTTTTTCTACTCACTTCTCCCAAAAGAATCTAATGAATAACAAACTAATAAGTTGGAAGGGGCATTGTCTCTCCATCCATCATCTGTCATAGTCTATATTGTGGCTATAATTATTATGTTTCTTTAATTTGAGATGCAAAATAACTGTTTGCATTAACAAGAGAATCGCGGTACTAACTTTGAAAACTAAAACCAGGATTGTCCAGTTTTCTGTTATATATGTATGCTTTCCAGCAGAAACTAGTTCTCATCTGTAGCTAGTAGCATCAAATTAACCTAAGAATCAGAACCACTACCAATTTCGTTAAAAATGAAGACTTAGTGAGTTCTCTTAGCCTTTGACTATTTCAAACCCCTATGTTGCACACTTACAACAAGTGAGGAGACAGGTTAAAGGCTGTCAAAGTCTCCCAGACCAGCAACTAACCAATATCACCATACTATTAGGTAAATATCTGAGATTGTTGGTTTCTGTACATTTTCAAATAAACATTCTTTTAAGTCTAACTCTGTACCTCACATGCTTTTCCTATCAATAACCTTCACCAATAGCAGTATATCTTGACAGGTACTTGCTCAAAGATAGGAGGCAGAAGGAATTTGTGCCCCCTTATATCAATACCAGAGTAGCTCATTTACTGCCAAGCACATCTACCACCGTCTTAGATAGGAGCTGTGTTGAGCACGGCATCTTAAGTTGGAGACTTTGTATCAGTAGATTGACTTCTCTACATGTGGATTAGGCATAATACAAACAAAAAGTGAACTAGTTCTCACCAAACATATGCTATAGCCTATTACAACACAAGTAAAATTTCTTCTTAACAATGAAAGCACAAATTCCATTTTTCTTGATGCATTGTGATTGTGATCTTTCTCTCTTTCATCCATCAACAAACTAGCCCGAAATTATTCAGTACTTATAGTAGCTCAATCAAGAATCAAATAAAATGTATATCAGGAAAGAGATGGATATTCACATACCGTGAAGATGAAATTGTACCCCATCTCAAGAATAGAACCCAAGAAATCAATCCTTCTCCACATCATTTTCAAATAATCAGCAGTCATGAAGTATGCTTCCGCTGAAAAATCAACTCCCTCAGTTGTTAAAGCAACACAGTAAGTATGCACAGCGACACACCGTAGATAGGCCTGCTTGTCCAAGGCAATAATCACCAGATGTTTTAAGAGCCTGTGAGTTCCGTCTCCTATTCTAAAGCTTTCAAGGAAGAGATCAAGCATGGAGTTGGGAGTAGCCCATGCTTCATTTAGAGTTGTCAAGATAACAGTTCTGTCTCTCATTGCAGCATTCTTCAAAACTTTTTCGAGCCTGTATTTCTCGGAATACTAAATACAATAGTTTTACCGAGGAATAAAGCACATTTAACTCCATCAGTGCACATGTAACAAAGTTATAAGACATAAGAAGAAGAAGAAGAAAAATACGCTAATCTTTTGGTGAAAGCTCATGTGGAAGAGTGCTTGTTAGACCTTTTTCACAAGAGATAAATCCATTTTGGCATTTCTCGCATCAAGCTTATCAACACTTTCAGCAAACCAAGGAACGTATGAGAACTTAACATGCCTCTCAAAAGTGTAATAACTAGATATTCTGAAAATGTGTCTACTGATGTTTGGGGAAAACAGAAGGTGGAGGTGCCTATTGAGGAGCTCCAAAGAGTATGCACACAGCACTTGAAAAATTTCGGTGCCAAACTAACACTAAACTGCATCATTTCGCCATAGAAAGGAAGCTAGATAGCAAGATTATTGACTAAACTGCTGTCCAGCTAGTGTGGAGCTAGATAGCTGCGTACTCAAATTTCTCTAGGTGAACTTCTGTTCAAGCAGGATTATCAACTAAACTTGCATCCCAATGTTACTTCATCAAGCCTTCTACATTCAGTACAGATATTCCTAAATCACATACGCCTGAACTTCGTGGCATCTGAGGCCACTTAACTCTACACCACCGCAACAAGAAAGAAGAGCAGCTAAAACATCTTCTACGTTATGCACCGACAATTCCAGTTGAATTCACCACTGCGATCAGTCGAGTTAAAGTTTCGTTGTTAGGGAAAGCCTGTTCAAGTACATCGCGATCAGTTCATCAACATGGCGTATTCATTTCGCAATCACAAACCGAAACGCCAAAGCCGCAACCAGCTTGGCTCGGAGAAAGGAAACCTCAAGGCAGAGCGCCAGAATCCAAAGCCGACAATCAACAATCCGCCATAAAAAAATCAGTCAATCAACAAGCTATTTCACGCCGCAGACGAGACCAAACACCGAATGCGGAAACACCGAACGCCGCTCAGCCGAGGGACAGCGGGACCGAACTCACCTGAGGGGAGACGCTGGCGTCGAGAGAGCTCTCGAAGTTGGCACAGTACAGGATCAAGCAGTAGAGCGAGGCGAAGAGGAGGAGGAGGCAGAAGTAGAGGTCGCGGCGGCGGCGAGGGACCAGGGCGGCGGCGGCGGCGGAGGCGGACGGGGAATACTCGGCGAGCATGTCGATCGCGCGCGGGTGGTGGGGGTCAGTGCGGGAGGTAAATGGCGGCGGGGCCGTGGGCTGCCGACGACGACGACGACGACGCCTCCTCAGGTGAAATGCCGCCGATTGCCGCCGCGGGATGAGAGGCGCCGGAGAAGGAGGCGGCCATTCGCGGCGGTGGCGACTGGCGTAGTTAGTTTGCTGTTACGGAGAGAGAGAGAGAATGATAATGACGATGCCTGAGACTTTGATTAGCAACTGTGCTGGTTTTTTTTATGGGTTCGAGGAGAGACCGACCTGAAGAAAGCGGCTCCCCATCACCATCAACACAAGGAAATGGAAACAGCTATTTAAAAAAAAAAAATCACCAAAACCCCAAACTTTACCTCGAGTGATTTACCCCAAACTTTATTTTGTGACGTGAAAAATCCCGAACTTTACAAATTGTGACACATTTACCCCATTAAGGGTATTTTCGTCTATTCTTTATTTTATTCTTTTTTTTTTTAAATTTTGTTCTTCTCTCTCTTCCCTCTGCCGGCCATGGGCCTAAGCAGAGGGAAGCCGGCGTCGGGCAGCCCCTCGGGTGGGTCGGGCGAGGGTGCCCTCGGCGGCGTCCGGCGAGGGGTGCCCTCCCCGGCGTTGGGCGAGGGTCCAGCGAGGGCACCCTCGCCCGACGCCGACGAGGGCCGCCCTCGCCGGCGTCGGGCGAGGGGTGCCCTCGCCGGCGTCGGGCGAGGTGCCCTCGCCGGCGTCGGCGGGAGGGTGCCCTCGCCGGATCCGCGAGGAGCCCTCGTCCGACGCCGACGAGGGCCGCCCTCGCTGCGTCGGGAGGGCTCGACGCCGGCGAGGCCACCCTCGCCGGATCCGGCGAGGAGGCCCTCGCTCGACGCCGACGAGGACCGCCCTCGCTGTGCCGGCGAAGGCCCTCGCCGGCGTCGGGCGAGGGTGCCCGACGCCGGCGAGGGCCGCCGGACGCGGGCGAGGCTTCCCTCCGCCGCCATGGCGGAGCGAAGAAGAATAAGAAAAAAAAAAAGAAAAAAAAAAAAAAAAAGTTTTTAAAAGTAAAAAGACCAAAATGCCCATATGATTTAGGGTAAATGTGTCACACAAATGAAAGTTCGGGGTTTTTTATGTCACAAATAAAAGTTTGGGGTAAATGTGTCACGCTTAGCAAAGTTCGGGGTTTTTCACGTCACAAAACAAAGTTTGGGGTAAATTTGTCACTCGAGGCAAAGTTTGGGGTTTTTGGTGGCTTTTTCCCTTAAAAAAAAAAAACCAAAGAAAAAGAAAAAGAAAAGGAAAAAGAAAAAGATTAGCTATAAAAAGAAATTGCATTAATACTACAAAAATCATTAACAGGTACATTTACAATATATAATCCATAAATTAATTTTTTGATCATAAAAAATCTTCAAATTTCTATATTTGTGATAAATTTATCACCAATCAATTTTTTTGTTAACACAAACTAGTACACCCATGATAAACGAAATGTAAAATCCCAAACCGATATATTTAGAGTCATATGCTATTCAATTAAATAATTTAATGGTAAAATTTATCTGAAATTAACGGAGGATAAATTTGTCACAGGTATGTCAATTTAAGAAAGTAAATTTCGTCACGGATATACTAATTTATGAATCTTTGTAATATTAATTCGGAAAAGAAATAGTCTTATGCGTGAAAAATAAATTCGCAATGAAAATTAATGTGTATATATAGCCGCATGAATTGCATTGTAGACATATCGGGATTCAGAATAATAATAGAAATCAGCGAAAGGCCGATGTTGTTGTTTGGAGGAAGGGCGTATGGGCCAAAAAAAAGAAAATGCTGGGAGTAAATTTGTTAACATATTTGAGTAAGGGGGGAGGAAAAAGTAATTTTATAAATTCTCTGTATGCTCTATCTCTGCCATCCTTGTGTTCCTTCGCTACTATGAATGCTTTGGGAAGCATCATGCCCCAAGTTTATGTACTTGGCTGCTCCTCAGCCTATTTAACTAAGGGTGCGTTTGATAACATTTCTATTTTAAAATTGTTAGGGAATAGAAATAGAAAAAAATGTTTTACGTTCTAGGGAATAATTTTTGAACAAAAAAAACGTGTTTGGTAAACTTGTTCCGAGAATAAAAAATGAACGAAACACGTTTGGTAATTTTGTATTTTTTTTTATTTTTTTAATTTTTTAATATTTATATTTTCTTTTTCTTTCTTTTTTCTTTTTTCTTCTTTTTTGGCCGGCCTCGGCCATGGCCTGGTGATCGCCGACAAGGGCGGTGCCCTCGCCCAAATCCGGCGAGGTGGCCCGGCGAGGCCAAGCCTCGTTGGTGGCTGGGCGAGCTCGGGCTCGCCGGATTTGGGCGAGCTCGAGCTCGCCCGGCCTTACCTCGAGCCGGGCGAGCTCGAGTTCGCCCGGATCCGATGAGCCCGAGCTCACCCGGCCAAGGCGAGGCCGAGCCTCGCCGGGGTCGGCAACGCTCGGCCTCGCCTAGGGCCGGCGACGCTCCGACGAGGTCGTCGGCCATGGCCTAGGCCGGTGACCGGCCAAATAAGAAAAAAAAAAGAAAAAAAAGAGAGGAGAGAGAAAATCTGTTTTTAATTTTTGTTTTAGAAACAAAAAACAAGTTTTTCTTTGTTTTTTTACGTTCCAAAAGTGTTTCCTTTAACAAAAAAAAAAGATTTAAAATAAAAACGCAAACAAATGCGTTTTACATTCTTTTTTGTTCTTGGAACAAAAAAACAGAAAATTTGTTTAAAAAAAAAAAAAAAGAAGTGTTAAGTCGATAAAGTTAATGGAAGTTTTTTATTATACCAATTTGATAAGTTAGAGAATTTGATCTTTTTATTTTTACAAGTTTGATGACTGGGCTACATTTTTGTAACAATTTTTTAGGACTTTTAGTGCATATATCCTCATAAACTATAAAAAAGTTATGCATGGAGAAAACGATAGGACGCCAAGGACATGCATTTAATAGCAATGATCATGAAAATTAAGGGTGAGCATGAGTCGCAGGTGGAATCGGGAATCGGACCGAATCAATCTAGTTCCAAATTCTATTGATTATGAGTTCAATTCTCAATTCTAAAAATTAAAACTAGTATCTTCTCCATTGTTCCCTCAGCTGTCCGAGCCCCTTTTGCCACCTCAACTCCCTGAACCAGTATCTTCATTACAAAAACCAGTTATTTTACCATTTTATAAACACATTTACGAATACCGACCAAAAAAAAAAACACATTTACGAATGGGTTTTTTTATTTGGGTAGAATTATACCAGGGACTAGGAAATGAAGAATCGGCAACTAGGAATCGAACTGAAACGAAAAACCGGGGAATTAGGAATTGGAACCGGGACCGGAACCGGAACCGGTAACCGGACCTATGTTTACCCTAAATTCTCCTTTTTCTCTCTTTTTACCCTAAGTCCGCCTCTCATCTTCTGATGCAAAGACTCTCTCTCGCTGTCCCCCTTTGCGAAACTCACACTCCCCTCTCTCACTCTCCTCTCTTGGCTGCAAGCAAAGTCTCCTCTCCGGCGACTCACTCCCGCCGGAGACTCACCCCTCTCCAGCGGCTCGCTCCCTCCGGCAACAGGGACTTACTCCGACTGAGGTAAGCTTTAGCATTTTTGTTGAAGCTGAGCTCTGCCTTGCTATATGGATTTCGCTATGCATGGCGTGGGCGTGTGTAGATTACATGGGACTTGCTTTGCAAACCGCAATACGTTTTGTGAACCGCGTGTTTGAAGAAATGTCTGCTTGGCGATTCGGTGTTTGGATCTCATGACGGTTCTGTACCTTGAAGAATCTGGTAGTCATTGCACAGCCAGGAGCAGGGGAGTGTGATATGATGCTACGAATTTTTCCTGGGTTTCACCTAACTCATGAGACATAACAGAACAACTTGTACATGCACAGTAGAGCATCTGGCGGTCAATACACAGCCAACTAAAAATGATCCAAAGACTGATGGATATGGGGTATTTAGGGATGACTTGCACCAGTATATGAGCTTAACAACTTGGGGTCATATGTTCAACACTTGCTAAGAATCTACAGTTAGGTGTACCAACATTCAATCGTCATGCAGACGCGGCTCAGCCAAGAAAATATGTCAATTTCTTCATGATTTTGTTGTTTCCTCTTTTATATTGATGCTGCCCTTAAAACTTTTGAGCATAGATCACTAGACAGCTGTGAACTTCTGATAAGTGGTACAAAGGAATAGGGCTGTCTGGGACGTTACAGTTTGACCCCATCTCTTACTAAGCTGACTGGCTTTTGCTGTTCTCTTTCCAGCCACTTTATAGTTGGTCATGCTGTCTGGGATGTTACAGTTTGACCCCATATCTTACTAAGCTGATGCTTAGTGAGAATGGCTTTTGCTGTTCTCTTTCCAGCCATTTATAGTTGGTCATGCTGTCTGCGATGTTACAGTTTTGGTTTTGTCAAATACATTGATTCCCAGATCACTGAATGTGTTTTTGGTACTTTGAACTATCTCGAACAGGAATCGTGACATAATACTTTGTGTTACACAATGAATGTCTGTTTGAATGTTTATGTATGGAAGTTTGTTTCGCTATTTTATAAATATTTGATCTTTATTTTGAAATTTCTAATTATATTATGCTATTGTTGTGTATATGGGAAGTTCATGTATCAAGATAACATGTTAATGGAGGTGGAGGGATGTGATGAGACAAGTCCGATCACAAAATTGGAATGGTCGGGCCATGAATGTGAAGACGAGCCATCCGTGAGTGCAACAAACAAGACAAACAAGGTACCTAGTTCTTGTCTTCCTCCTCGTAAGAAGCGATACACATCTGATTGCTGGAAACATTATGCAAAAATCTTAGTAGAGGAGTCAAAGAATACATATCAAGTAAAGTGCATCCATTGTGGGGTTGAGTTTGTGTACCGTGTTGCTAACGGTACTTCTGCAATGAGGAAACACTTAAAAATGTGCAAGGAGTTTTCTCGCAATGTAAATAAGAAACGAAAATTCTTTGCACCACATAAAATGGAAGGGGGTAGCAAGGCAGGAGGAGATTCTAATACCGGTAATGTCTCACCGACATGGATGTTTGATCAAGACCGTTGTAGGCACATGCTTGCTCGATTCATCATACTTGATGAACAACCTTTTTCTTTGGTCGAGCATGTTGAATTTCGTGAGTTTGTCACTGAGTTGCAACCTCTCTTCAAGCATATATCGCGATTTGCTGTGGCTAGAGATTGTATGAAGTTATATCTCCGTGAAAGAACTTGTTTGAAGACTTACTTTGATAAGTTTAAGTCTAGGATCGCACTCACGACTAATACATGGAGTTCTGTTCAAAACTTGAATTATTTATGTCTCACTGCACATTTTATTGATGAAAATTGGAAGTTGCACAGAAAAATCATCAATTTTGAGGTGATGCATAGTTATAAAGGTAGAGAGATTGGGAAAATAGTGTGGAGATGCATCTATGATTGGGGGATAGAAAAAAAGGTATCCACAATTACCATGGATAATGCTAGTTCGAATGATGTTGCAATTGATTATTTGAAAGAAAAACTTTCAAGAGAAAGGTCATTGATCTTCGATGGTAATGTTTTACACATGAGGTGTACCGCTCATATATTAAACTTGATTGTGGAAGATGGCTTAACTGCGGTACGTGAATCTATTAAACGTATCCGAGATATGGTTTGGTATGTGAGGAGTTCTCCTCCCATGAGAGCTGAAGCATTTCAATCTTGCATTGAGAATGAAAGGATCACTTGCAAGGATTCTATTTGTCTTGACGTCGCCACTAGATGGAACTCTACTTATCTCATGTTAGACACCGCTATAAAATTCAAAAAAGCTTTTGCAAGGATGGAAGAGGATTGTTTATCTTTCCCAAATGAGCTTAACCATGATCTTCCTAGAGATGAAGATTGGGAAAATGTCATTATTCTTTGTGAAATTCTAAAGCAGTTCTATGATGCCATCAATCGGATATCAAGGAGTTCATGTGTTACTTCAAATGATTGTTTTGAGAGAATGGCTATTTTGTATAAATATTTGAAAGATGTGGCGAATGCTTCGGATCCTAAGCTTAGAGCTATGGGTACGAAAATGAAAGAGAAGTTTGACAATTATTATGGGAGTTTAGATCAAGTGAATATGATGGTGCTGATTGCGGTTGTATTGGATCCTACAAAAAAGTTAGAATATGTGAATTTCTGTTATGGACAAATTTGTGATGATGAATTGAAAGTTAATGAGATGCATGATAAGGTGAAGAACGCATTGAAGCATTTGTATGAATTTTATGAGCAATCTTTTATTGCCTTAAGTAAAAGAAATTCTGATGTCCAAAGTCTGGGTGCTAATAATAATGGTTCCAATGCCAATGGTAATGAAGATAACAACTATGACATCCAAGTTTGGCGGATGACCTTTTTGAACTCGATGAAAGACTTGTACAATGACAACAAATCTGAGCTTGATCGGTATCTTGAAGATGAAATTGAAGATGTTTCCGATCTTGATCTTTTGGTGTGGTGGAAGTCTACTGGCTCAAAATATAAAATCCTATCTTTGATGGCTCGAGAAGTTTTGTCTATTCCCGTAACTACTGTTGGTTCAGAGTCGGCTTTTAGTACATCGGGTCATGTACTTGATGGCTTTCGAAGTTCCTTGACTCCTAAAGTAGTAGAAGCTTTGATTTGCACTCAAGATTGGTTAAGAGCTGTTCATGCACCGATTAATGTTGAAGAGTGCATTGAAGATGCAGAAAAATTTGAGTTGGGTAAGTGATGGTTATATATTTTTGTGTTGTAATTCCTTTGTATATTAATGAATGAATGTTTTATTTAATCTCTCTCTCTCTTTTATAGATATGAATTGAAGTGTTTTGATGAGGAGATTATGATTAGTAAATAGAGTTTGAGTTAAAAGTGGACTGAATATATATGGTGAGGTTTTTTACAATTATTTTAATTTAATTAATAGTAATGTTAATTTAAATCTATTATTAAGTGATTAACTTTGTTTGTCGTTTCTTTTGATTTCAGGTGATGGATGATCGAGGAATAAAGTTATGTAATTTATGTTTTATGTTCTGTGTTTTGAATTTTTTATTATTTGTTTTATTTTACGTGTGCATCTTTTATGTATTATTGTTATTGACAAATGATAATTTAAATTGTTGTGATGACTTTCATTTTGCTGAATTAATTAGCTGGTTCTCAGATAGACGTTGGAAACAATTGACAGTATCATGTTCCAGAAATTGGAGTACTTTTCGATAGGGTAGGTGCAAGGTTCAAGTAAAACATGAACCGATATTGGAACTACTCACCCTGAATCGAAATGATACCTCCATGGACAATTTTTCCATATAGTAAGTACATGTTTACATATATACACACGAGACGACCTGAGCACGGTCTTGAGCAGTGAGCACAGCAACAGAGGAAGAAATCAGAAACCAAACAACGAAGTCAACAACAATCAATGCATCGGGCAAGGGGAAACCCAAAAATGGGAAAGGTACATCAGCACAGGATCAAGCAGCTGACCTTAAATCCATGTTTATGCAGATCAAAACTACAGGTGACAATATCTATATTGGGGCCATCCTTGCGGGCGACAACTATATAGATTCAGGTATGAGGAGAAGAAGAAGAAGAGGCTGCTGATTGAAATGTCAAACGGAATCTGCCCACTAAAGAGAAGTACAATAACTTTGAAGAGAACCAGATGCTTATTAATGGCACCTGTGAGACAACTGTGAAGAGCATCTTATGGCGGAAGATTGGCAGCCACAAGATCGGTGAGAAACTTAAGAATTCTATCATGAGAAAAGGGATGATGCAACACAGAGCCAAAACATGGAAACTCTTCCCCATTTGTTACCACCAGGATGCAAGCCAAGGAGGACAATCAAATTCCAAAATTCGTTTTATTTTAGGAGCATTGCGTCTTGTGGTGCTATAGGGAAATTAGTCGTATTCTAATTATTTGGCGTAGCACTTGCACCGTCGACAGTGTTTTTGACAGTTAATGATTTTGATGAAATACTCAGCAACTCTTAAATCACAGGTTTTTCACAAAGCAGATGGACGCATGAGAATTGCACACGCGCACACAGAGAGAACAAGTTTCTTTGTTGCAATGTCACACCAACATTTGAGTTTTCACTCTCTCATCTCAACCGGCTGAGCTACCATTCTAGAAGAACCAATACGGAGAATCAATATAGGACTCAAAAAGTTCCAAGAATTTTGAGAAATAATAACAACCAAATGATAAAATTTTCAGTTAATAAACCGACTTTGCTTGCTTTTTCTTGCTTTTATTCAGCTTTCTTTTCCTTTCGGGGGGAGGGAGAGGCGGTGAACCGACTAGAGACCACTGTTGAGAGAGAGACTAATGCAGAATTATAGGGCAACCAAATCAAGCATCCATATGTCCACCGACCCTTGACAAAGAAAGATTGAAGGATGCAGCAGCCTGTCTGATAAGTTTTATTGCTCCTAAACTATTCCAAGAGTTTGCCACAAATGGAATGATCACATCAATGCCCTCTTTTACAGCTAACATCTTGAACTCACCTTTCTATCATTATATGGTCGGGGTCTTTCTGTATCAAAGTTTGTTTCTTCTTCTCTCTTGACTTTGGCACACGGTTTCATCTGCTTTGTCCTGCAAACATGGCAATGATGTTTCACCTCTTGGAACAGCAGATCGGACAGAGACATCAAATGGCGGCATCATTCACCATTTATGTAACTGACTCAATACATGCTCAATTGGTCCAGATAAAATCCAGTTTTTTGTATGGTAATACAGAACAGTTAATTATTAGAAAGGGGGACCTTAACCTGTATTGTGATGATTGGTAGCCAAAAATGGGGGAAAAAAGACATCCATAAAGAATAATCAAGCATAATTCAGTCTAATCCAAAACAACCTCAACTTCACATCACATCTGACTTGAGTAGGAAGACCAGTAATAATCAATGCCTTTCAGCAGAAAGCTATATGAGTTAGCTTATCCCAGGAGTTTCTTAATCAAGCGCTACTATTACAAGGAGAACACGATAAGGTTCTGAACTTGTTCCCAGGGTAACCAATTCAGAAAGATTCAATACTCTACAGAAATTTAACTGAATGGTTTCAGTAATACTCCTAAAGAGCATCAGCTGAACATCCTATAGCTGTTATTGGGCAAAAAAGAAAAGAAAAAAATTAACTTCCTACAGCTGTTTCTGGATGACTGAGGGGTTAAATGAGGGCGTCTTCTGATAAAAATCTTCTTCAAGAGTTTCGTGAACAGACTTGGCAGCATGAAGTGTAAACATTTACTCGAGTACATAAAAAATGGCAATGTAACAAGAATTTCTTAATTAAGGAGTTTGATTTGGAATAACTAATTTACAGAAGAAATTCTGACCAATGTTCAAACTTCCTATCTTTTCCAAAACTACAGTCTGATTAACAAGTCAAAAAACCAAAACTTAGCCTCACTAACTCCGTCGCCTCTATGCAGGAACAGCCTCGACAAGTCTCGCAAAGTAAAACTGAGTGGTGGTTAGGCCTCTCTTTCTTATTTTCCACCCAACCTTCCTTAATGCCCTCTCGATATCTGCCTCAGCATGCAAATAAGCTCTTGTTGCCTTGGAAGGTCCTGGGAATAATTCCCCTACCCTTTTTAACAAATCATAGTAGAACGTCTTTGGAGCAAAGCTCAGAATCAACCGACTCTCTGCCAGTGAAGCAAGGTGGGCGATCATGCCATCAGCCTGACTCTGTGGGTAATGTATGAGAACATCCAAACATATCACCGTATCATACTTCCCTTTTAGGCTCTCTAAATCACTCACTTCGAAGTTTGGCATAGTCGGAGGAGATGATTGGTCATCATTGATGATTTGAAGCTGCTCTTTCGCCTGATTGCCAAAAACAATCCCGAGTTAGTAACAACTGCCTTCTTAAATGGCGATGAGACAAAGGAGACAAGCTTAATCAGTCATGCAGAGTCAATTGAAAGCAACCCAAGGTTTGAAGTATTGCCATAGAAACATCTGATAATGCACTTGTCACTGTACACACAATTGGAAATTTGGAAGTTTTCTAACAGAAGCAGTGAATGGCAAAGCATGCGCATAGAATTATTAATCAATCATTCAGGAATCATATGTGCCTGTAATAGCTCTGAGAAAGGCAGTTGATTGAAGATTCACCTGTTTCTCGGCCTCGGAAACCATAGCAGCAGAGATATCACTGGCATATACGATAGCGCCTTCCTTCGCCAGCGGAATAGCGAGGCACCCCGTGCCACACCCAGCATCACAGACGGTGACCCCATGAAGAGACCCCTCATCAGTCAACATCTTCATCACATTCTCCACGGTCTTGGAGTGCCCAAGCCGTATGTCACGCTGGACTTTATTGACATCATCTGTCTCGCCATATATCTTCTTCCATCTCTGGAACCCTGTGTTGTTGAAGTACTCCCTAACCACCTCCTTGTCTTTACCGCCCACCTCCTCTGCCTGGAGCTGCCGTCTCCTCTCTGGATCCGTCAGTGTGAGCACAGCGGCCAAAGCAGCCACTGAGCTGCCGCCAATGACGGCGATCGCCGTGCCGTCCACGGACGCAAAGTCGGCCGCCGCAGTGGAGAGGGGCGGAATCGCGAACTGGGTCAACGTTCTCGACCCCGGCGTTGCCTTTGCCGTCTTGATTGGGCTGAAATTCAGTGCAGTCTTGCCGTTGTTCGCATTGTGGAAGCGGATGGGGGATGTCAAGGACACCGAGCAAGCCATTCTACAATTATCTACACCTCCCGACGCTCCGGTGAGTAAGCCTAGATTGCGAGGTTTAACAAGACAGATAGCTTAATTCTCTTAAAACGCCATAAGAAACCCTCAAGGGAGACACAATTAAAGAGCAAGCAGAGAAGACTCTAATGGCAAAGCACTGACAATTCTTGAACAATGCGGGGCTTCACAGTGCTATGACTAGCGCTGGTCAGAGAAGTAGCAGACCCAACAAGAAAAGAACAATGCGGGAGAAACCCAGTTACCTGATTCTGGAGATGGGCAAGATTCTCGGAGCGCCAACTTCAATGGAACTGCGCAATTAGCTTGATGAGGAGGTCACGCGAGCAAGTAGAAATCTCTTCTTGCGGCCTCTCTCATGGTCTTGCTGTCTCCGACGAGAGAAATCCAACAGGCTGCAGTGGAGAGCATGGGCAGGGGGAGCGAAGCGATGGTCGAGATGAAGTGGATAGCGCGATGACGTGGACGAGTCATTGGACAAGAGATGTTGACGTGGCCGAATCACCTTCCTCAGAGTTTATACTCCTTTTTTTTGAGAAAATATAAGGTAGGCCGGCCATTCTCCTCACTATGGGGCCGGGCTATTCAATGGCTGACATGTGGCGCTATATTAGTGGATCTGAGTGAAAAAATAGAATGTTGATGGAATATTTTCCTTTTCTAGAGAGCGAAGAATTTTCCTTTTTCTTTCTATTTTTTTTACCGAGATGGAAAATTAACAAATTTTTTCTTTTTTTGGGAAGATCATAATTCTTAAGGGCAAGAAAGGGAAAAAAATGAAAGAAAGATTCGATTAGAAGGATGCCTTACCTTATGTGTAAATGTATTAATTATTATTGCAGCCAAACATACTGATAAATTTACAGGAAAACGAGAGTGAGTGAGAAAACGAGCTTAATGGACGAGACAATGACAAGGGCAAGTGCGATAATGGCACTCATTTGCCCATGAGCATTTAGTAATCTTGCTAGCGTTTGGGCCTGCCTTGGTCATCACCCTCAATGTTCGTGCGTGAGCAAAGAGAGAGAGAGAGGCTAGCCTTGCCATGGCTCTAGGTGAGGGCTACAAATTTGTGGTAGGGCCAATGGGGTGGCCCTCGTCAACCTAGCCTTCACCGACAGGTGATGATGGGTAAGCTCGCTCAAACTCAAACACTCTCTTTGTGTTCATGTAATTCGATAGGGAATCGGTCAGTCAAAATTTCTAAAAATGCTTGACTTTTTGCTGTGGATAATTTTTTGCCCCATTTTCTGACCATCATAAGAAAAGACGTGATCTTTGACTCATTACCGAGGAACAAAATTGACATTTCTCAGGTTTTTCATTTTATTTTTTTTTGTTAGTTCAAGTTTTTCATTAACAAGCATCATTTTACTTGACTTACTTGCCAACAAAAATGGCCCCCAAAGCCAACGCCACGTAGTCTTTTACACAATGGTGCAAACACCCTAAACAACATTTCTTTTCAAGGTTTTCCTAAGCCAAATTAAATTAGGGTTCCAGAAATAAAAAAAGGCCGTGATTATCTTTGACTGGGGTTCATACCCAGGATTGGGGCCTCGACTATTTTCCAGCGAGGGCAATAATGAGATAAAGAGACAAAAAAAATTAGAAATATAAATCAAATCCCCACTCATTCAAAAGGGGACATTACTATTGATTTTACGGTTGTCCTCGATTATGCGTTCATATGCTAAAAACATCGCATAATTGCTTCATGGTCTATGGTCCTACATATGTATTTTTCTAGAAAAGTGACTGATCAATCATGTGTGACCGATGCTATATCAAATGGAGCATAGAATGGCCAAATACTTACCCTAATGCAGGTATAACCTTTCGCTTGTAGAAAAAAATTACGGCCTTACAACACAATCTTTGGCCCGTTGGACATAGTAGACATCAATTTGGGTTTCAATCCACAAAGATTGTTAGGTTGTCTACTTGACAGTGAGTGTCACATCTCAAATTGGGTACACAATGCACGGACACTCAAAACGGCATTGTTTTTTTTTTTTTTATTTTTTTTCCAAGGTACTTCAAATCAAACTGGGATTTTAAGTTTCCATGTGTAAAAACCTAAAAGTGACCTTTCAAACTTATCAATTCATCTATTATCTCCATTGGTAAGGACTAATTCTTCTATCTCATACAAATATCAACTATGAGTAGCTTCATGTAAAAAAGTTTACTCCTTGATTCACTAGTTTATGTTTGCTTGGAATTACTTCAATCAACCAACATTTGGCTTTTATGTTCTTCTTTTCCCCCAATCAATCATTGATAACACATATTCTAATGCATTCAACACCATTAGCGATCACATTCGCTATTTAGGAGAGATTCGATTTTGAAACCTTAAATTAAAATTGATGTGCGATACTTCAACAGAAATAAAATCTCTTATTTATTCATGATGACTTTCTTAGCATACAAGACATAGGTAAACATCTCATACATTTAGCAATTCTCATACCTTTCCACTAGCCTACAACTATTTCCTTTATTTCTTCTTGTGCTTCTAAGGATGACTGGTTGAACTCTGGCAGGTACTACAATTCTAGCATGAAATGCATATCAACCACCCTATGTGGTGGAAGCAGTAAGGCTCTTCCTCCATGTAGATGATAGGCGAACAAATTGAGGAATACCACAATGTTTTGCCATATTAGATGTATGAGTTTCTGAATGAGACTGCAAAAGTAAGCTATAGAGAGCAGCATTAGCAACAACAAATAGAGGAGGAAGAAGGAGAGGCCTGGGAACAACAACGATGTAGGCAAAGCAATGGAGAGGAAAAAGGAAAGGATCATCATGAAGCAAAAGACGCGAGCACCGTGAGCAGTATGAAAGGCTGGTAGATGAGTGATGAGTGGAAGGGACAAGGAGCAATGGAGAAGGAGAGCAAAGATAGAGAAGAACATGGTGATTGGGTGGGTTTCAAATGGAGAATCGGAACTCCCTTGATACTTCACTTCAATGAAGTTGAGCAGAATTGGAATGATGAAGGTAAGTGTGGCATGCATGTTTCTCCATTGATTACGATCAATAATAGGCATTCTTGGATTTGTATATATTTTGAGAAAGAGGGAGAGGACAAGGATCAACAATAGCTGAGCGAATGTTGAGAAAAAGGTAGAGGACTAGGTGCAATAGTTGAGGAAAGGAGCAAAGTCAATTTATATCGTATGTCTCACATGGTTTTGCACCTTGGTCTTAGAATAATGTTAGACACCCTTGAGGACCACCGTCAACAGACACTGTTTATTGATTGTGGTCCTATTGATTGTGGTCCTCAAGGGTGTCAACATCAACCAAGACCGAGGTGCAAGACTCCCCTGTCAAGTGCATTAATGACTTGGTACATCACTTTTGTAAATGCAAGACCAAGAGTTCTCGTTTGATTGTGCATACATTTATTTTTGTCAATCATCCAACACGGTTCTTTTGCAGAAATTGTTTTCCAAATCCTTCCAATTAGTGTAAAAATGACATTTGTTTGGAGTAAATTTGGTTAACTCTATTCTCACATCCACACTCTTTTAGGACATATTTTTGTGTGAATCGAGGACATGTGAGACAAGTGCATCTCAATTCTGAAATCATGGAACCCATCAAAAGTATAGGTTGGCACATTGGACTCACATGTACTGGAATCATTAAAGAATTTTTCTCTTATTGGACTCAAAGGCCAATCAACCTTGGGTCCTCCTAGGATTGTGAGGTAATATGCCTATAATTGTTGCGGGTTCTCCCTTAAATTTGCCTAAATTGTGAGTAGAAAGAACTAGAACAACTCATAGGACAAGCAAGCATTATGAAAATGCTCAGTGATGAATTTGATTTCATTCGTTAGCACGGAAATGTAAAATCAACACTAATCGTAGGACTTTGAAGACAGACAAGTACATGATCGCATAAGAACTCCATTAATCGCAAAATACTCAGAAAGCAAGTATAACCTTTCACTCAGAAAAATTACAGCCTTATAGCACAATCGTTGGCCTGTTGGACATAATAGTAATCAATTTGGGTTTCAATCTGCAAAGCACTGTTAAGTTGTCTACTTGACAACATGTGTCAGTCCAAAGTTGAGGGATACCATGCCCGAACACTCAGGATTAAGAAATTTTTTTAGGTACTTTAAAAATCAAGTTGGGTTCTTAAGTTTTCACGTGTAAAAACCCGAAAGTGACCTTTTAAGCTTATCGATTCATCTAATATCTCCCGGTATAAGAATCCATTCTTCTATCTCATACAAACATCAACTATGAGTAGCTTCAGGTAAAAAGGTTTACTCCTTGATTGATCAGTTTTTATTTGCTTGAAATTTCTTCCATCAACCAACATTTGGCTTTTATCTTCTTCTTTTTCCCCTACTTAATCACCGATAGAACAAATTCTAATGCATTCAACACCATCAGTGATTGCATTCTCTGTTTAGGAGATACTTGATTTGAAATCTTAAACTCAAATCGACGTGTGATACTTCAACACGAATAAAATCTCTTTTTATTGTCCCAATGACTTTCTTAGCATACAAGACATAAGTAAACATCTCATACATATAGCATTACTGATATGTTTCCCCTAGCCTTCGACTACAATTGTGTCCTTTATTTCTTCTTGTGCTTCTAAGGATGACTAACTGGTAGGTACTATAATTTTTAACACAAAATGCATATCGGCAACCCTATGTGGCAGAGGTGGTGGCATTCTTCTTCCGCGCAATCAATGGGCAAACAAATTGATGAATACTAGAATCTTTTTTGCCTTACTAGGTGTATGAGTTTTTGAACAACATCGAACAAGTAAGTTGTAGAAAATAGCATTGGCAATGGCAAATAGAGGGGGAAGAAGGAGAGGCTTGAGAACAATAGTGACATAGACAAAGCAATGGAGAGGGAAAAGGAAAGGATCGGGAGGAAGCAAAAGATATGGGCACTGCATGCAGCATTAAAAGTTGGTAGATGAGCGACAAGTGGAATGGACAAGAAGCAATAGAGAAGGAGAGCAGAGATGGAGAAGAACATGTGATGGGGTGGGTCTCGAATGTACAATCGGGCCTTCCTTGGTACTCGATAGTAATGAAGTTGAGTAGAGCAGGAACGATGAAGATAAGTATGGGATACATGTTCCTCTATTGATCGTGACCAAGGATAGGCATTTGTGGATTTTTACAAATATGGAGAAAGAGGAAGAGGACGAGGAGCAATAACAGAGAGAACGTTGACAGAGAGCTAGAGATTCGAGGTGCAGCAGCAGAGCGATTGTCGAGAATGGGAGCGAAGTCAATTTCTACCGAGCCTATCTTAGATGGACTGATTAAATCGGCACTTGTATCGATTCACAAAAACATACATACCAATCGGACAGGGACTCATTTTTTTGGGTTCTAAAGACCGGGACCGCACCAAGTCATTGATGCCCTCTACAGGGAGTCTTGCACCTGGTTGTCAACATCAGCAATCCAGTCGACCCGGCTGGTCAATTGACTTAGTGCGTGAATATCGACGTTGGTCGATTGACTTAGTGCGTGAATATCGGCTTGGATTGCTGATGTTGACAACCCGGTTGGTTTATTTTTTTATTTGGAAATGAGTTGATTGACTTGGTCCATCAAATTTGTAAATCCAAGACTAAGAGTCCCTGGCTATTCTTTTGTAGAAATTATTTTTTGGATCATTCAAATTTATGTAAAAATGACATTTGTTTGGTGAATTTACTTTACTCTGTTCTCATAGTCACATTGTTTTAGGATATATTCTTGCATGAATCTAGATCATATGATCCTAGCGCATCTCAATTTTTGAATCATGGAACCTATCAAAATTATGAGTTTACGGGCATTAGGCTTTACATATATGGGGAAAATTATTCAAAAAGTCCTAAATCTATTGTACTTTTGTCAATTCAGTCATAAATCTTTCAATCTTGCCGATTGAGTCCTAAACCTTTTGTTAGTTTGCCAATTGAGTCCATCTGTTTAATTTATCCCGGAAAATGTTTATGTGGATATACAGTTAGCGACAGCTGTCCTACATGACCGGACTAGCGCTGACATGGACGACGGATTTAAAAAAATGATTATTTTTTTTTACACGGGGGAAAATTCCCCCAAATTAGAACACTCCCCCAAATCACCTCCAAATCAGAACCCTCAAAACCCTCGACAACACTGGCTCTAATCCTAATTTACTCGCCCACTCCAAAAATTAGAACCCTGTAGCACTTGACTCCGAAAGTTTTCTTGACGACGGTGGACAACTCTCGACGACACTCGGGAGGAACAGGGGATTTCCATGAGCAGCTTCTAAGGGGACCTGATTCGATGCGAAGACCCGATCGAGACTCAATTCGTTCTCAAGATTCCTTAGCAAACTCGATATTTTGTGGTCCCGATTTTTTCACACTGTCGACACTTAGCGAGCATGAAAAAAAGGTATGTTTTATGGTCCCCAATTAAGTGTGTGTAGTATAATATGTTTGGCTCATGATGTCGGAGAGAAATATTTTTCAATACTTTTTTATATTGGAAAGAGAAAACGCTGGTGGGCATTTGGGGTTAACGAATTATCTTTGATGAGGAAGAGGAGCAATTAGGTGCGAGGCAACTGTTCCTTTAGGGCTGTGTTCCTAGTTCGAATAGGGACGCGTTCCTGCCTTGGAGAAGGTGTCTGCTCTACATTAGTGTTTTGGCTCTGTTTGAACCAAGTTATGATATGCTGCAGGATTGATTTTCTTCAATGCATGAGAATGTTCGTCATAATAAGCCATAGTACTACTTTTAGCACGCTTCCAAAACAGTCTTTGCATTTGTATCCCTTTATATTTCTTGCCCTAATTAGCATAAATGTGTTTGGCACACATTCTATGCTCAGTTGCTGGCAACAATTTAGCCACAGCTTGTATAAGACCCTACAAAATATTATTTCAAATGTAAAGCATACACTACATTTATAATAATCTAAGAGTAACAATAATAAAAAAGAAATAAGAAACTTACATTTTGCTTGTCACTAATTATGACTCATCCTTGTCCATATGCGTTTGTAATTTTGAGATCCCACATCAAATTCGTCAAGAACCAAGTCCAAGTTTCTGTACTCTCAACTCTAACAACTACCCAAGCAATTGGGTACATTTGATCATTAGCATCCCTTCCAATAGCACACAAGATCTCCCATTTACAAATTCTATTTAAGAAACAACCATCTAGTCTCACAACTTTTCTACATCCATCAAGAAAGCCTTTCTTACATGTTGCAAAACATACATACATTCTTTCAAATAATACTTTATATTGCACATCAAGTTTTTCAACCTTAACTGTAATAACACTTCCAAGATTTGTCGCCCTAAGTTCCTCTGCATAATCCCACAACTTTGCATATTTTTTCCTATAATTTCCCATCAAAACTCTATAGGCAAGCAACTTAGCCTTCATACATTGATTTATGCTTACATTTAAGCCTAACTGTTCCTTGATAAGATCTTTCAAAGCAAGGGTTTTAATAGTTGGCATTGCTCTAATTGTAGCAAGATAATGATTTGCCAACCAAGAACTTTCACCCTCTTATTTTTGAAGCTAATGGTACATGTATGTTCTTCATGATACGTCTTCATGTGGAACGATCCAGTTCTAATATCAAAGGATGCAGAGATCTTCCAAGGACAATTTTGATCAACACATTTTGCCATGATATACTTCTTTTCATTCTTGATAAATTCTATATCTCTACGTTCAGCCACTGAATACTTTATGAGAACATCTTTGAATTGCCTACCATAATCAAACCTCATACATGTAGTAAATACAGGCATTGCAGAATCAGGTTCATACCTTGGGAACTGGCTTCTCCTTCTTCTAACAACTTCAACTTCTTCACCTACATCAAACCCCAAGCTCTCATCAGCATCAGTGTCATCGTATTCTGTTCGGTAACTAGCTTCAACAATAGCCATATCTAATCGTTGGGGATTAGATGATTCAATTATAGATTCTTGAGATGGTACAAATCCCACGAATGATTCCCCCATAATCCGAGCCTTTGTGACCCTCCTGTCAAATTCTCTAATATTTTTCCTTCCTTCCATAAGGTCCACATCATCATCATCATCAGTCAAGATTAGTACATCAATGAGGACGTTTGTTTCTTCATCTTCTGAATAGATTTCTACATCATCATTGTTATCATCATCAGTTACTACCTCATTACCTAAATCAATGCCCTCACCATGACTTATACCCTCACCAGCATCCTCACCAATGCCAACGCCCTGACAAACACCCTCACCAATATCCCAACCATCACATTGACAAGCTTTGTCACCTACCTTATCATCAACATATTCTCCATATATCTCAACTATCCCATTATGCAAATAATGAAAAACCGGATCGATAACAGTGCTATCATTCCATATGTACCTCAACCCATTTTCTAGAGACTTCCTAGGAAATTTCAAATAAAGCTTTTCGAATTTACGATTTGCCCCATCCTCAAGATCTCTAATGAACCTCTCATAGCTAATTGATTTGATATCAAGATGTATGAAGTCCATATTTCCCCCGACATATTCCAACATTGGGCAACGAATAAGTTTTCCACCATGGAAAAGGCAAACCAACGCTGTCTTGTTGCTCATCTCAATCCTACAAAAAAGGCATATATTATAAGTAAACACGTAATAGAGGGATAACATAGTAACACACATGAAAATAACAAGCAACGCCATAAATAAATTTGACACGACCATGATTCCAAGCAAGGGATCCATGAAGATAATATTTGTGTGCTCAAATTAAATCTATATAGTTGTCGTTGTGCTTAATGGATGATTTAGGAGATATCTTGACACTCCTTATGAAAACATAAAAAACGTATATACTAAATCAATTTGCTAATGAATTTAGGACATTAATAATGATGTTTTTAATTGGAAGGTTCAAACTTAATTTAGCATACGTTTTAGTGCGAATGATGGAAAGAGTTTGAAACTAAAGTACACTTGTAATGGACCTTCAACAATTTCTAAATTTCTACTGCAACATTAGAACAAAATAAAAACTGTACATTCGTTCCTAAATTTCATAAAATCGAACCCTGTGAATGTCTTGATGAAAAAAGGCATGTTTCGATGATTAACAAAGTTTGTGATCCACCACAATCCAACCAACCAAGCTTTTATCACTCTAAAACAATTCTTGAATTTGCTGGTCAAGGCATCATTCACATTCACTTAAATTTCACATGCACTTTTTTTGTTCACATCCACACGAATTCGATGAAGTCATCTCCTTTTGCAAGGTAGCTAATGGAAGTTCTTGCAAAAATCCCATTTGCATGCACTTTTCTCATTCTCACAGGCACTAGTAACGTGGAGCCTTTCGCATTCAACAACCAGTCAACCCCAAATGCCCACTAGCGTTTTCTCTTTCCAGTATAAAAAAACATTGAAAAATATTTCTCTCCGACATCATGAGTCGAACAAATTATACTATACACACTTAATCGGGGACCACAAAGCATACCTTTTTGTCATGCTCACTAAGTGTCGATAGTGTGAGAAAATCAAGACCACAAAAAATCGAGTTTGCAATGGAATTTTGAGAACGAATCAGGTCTCCGCGTCGAATCGGGTCCCCTCAGAAGCTGCTCGCGGAAATCCCATGTTCCTCCTGAGCGTCATCGAGCGCCGTTGACGGCTGTCGTCAAGAGTTGTCCACTGTCATCGAGAAAACTTTCGGAGTCAAGTGCTACGGGGTTCTAATTTTTGGAGTGGGCAAGCAAATTAGGGTCAGAGCAAGCGTTGTCGAGGGTTTTGAGGGTTCTAATTTGGAGGTAATTTGGGGGAGGGTTCTGGTTTGGGGGAATTTTCCTCCATAAGCAAAAAAAAAAAAAAAAAAAAAGTCATCATTTTTTTAAGTCCGGCATCCACATCAGCGCTAGTCTGGCCATGTAAGACGGCCGGCACTGACTGTATATCCACGTAAACATTTTCTGGCATAAATTAGCCAGATGGACTCAATTGGCAAACTGACAAAAGGTTTATGACTCAACCGGTAAGATTGAAAGGTTTAGGACTGAATTGGCAAAAATGCAATATGTTTATAACTTTTTGGACAATTTTCCCTACATATACAAGAAATTAAGAATTTTTCCCTTATCGGACAAGCTTGATCAACCCGGTGATATACCCACAACCGTTGTAGATTCTCCATCAAATCTAGCTAATTGATGAGTTGAAAGAGCAAGGATATCTCATAAGACAAGCAGGCATTGTGGAAATGCTCAATAATTAATTTGATTTCATTCGTCATCATGGCAGCATAAAATGGAGCACCTAGTTAAGAAATTAAACCCCCAATTTGCACAACATATTCTCCTATTGTAATGACAACATATGAACTAGATGAAATGGAGGGGGAAAAAGATTGTGTGCATAAACGTAGCTTTAGTTCATCTACTACTACACTACATAGTGAGCATACTATATGAAGATCACTCTTTATAAAAGACAAGGATAAACGACACAGTAATCCTTAAATTTTGATTCAATATGGAATGTCATTCTTGTACTCTTAATTTGATTAATATAATTCTTGAACTATTTCTAAATATTCAATCTAGTTCATAAACTTTCAAATTATTCAATTTAACCCCTCAACTTTCCATAAAAATGTCAAATCAGTCCTTTGATGCTATTCTACACCATTGCACAAATTGGTCTATTTTGTGGCTCTGTATGCTCAAAAGTGGCACGACTCGCTATTGGCAAACTGGCTCCTAACGCCGGATAAGAGAATTCAACAGTGTCTTCAAAGAGAGACAAGTGTAAATCACATAAGAATTTTGTTAGTGTGACTCACATTGACGATGCCCGTACATATATATGATCTTCAATTGAAAAAAAAAAAAGAACTCAATACAGTTGTTTGGATGCTACTAAGGAATCGAAAGAAGACAAAGACGATCTTGCCGTCCAATGAGATTCACCGACGTTGCTTTCGTGGTCCGTTGTTTCTCAGCAGCCGCAGACAGATCGAAAACATATATAAATGCATTGAAAAGAGGTACAGAGACATCAGCTCGAAAGAAGATAATCACCTACAGAGAAAGACAGAGCTCTGCATTGGCCACGGATAAAAGTGAGAGGTTGAAAAATGGAGCCCAGTAGTTATGCAATGGGTACCAAAAATCAAGACGAATTGCAGGACTCCGCAGAGAGAGAGAGAGAGAGACGAAGAATGAGGTATTTCTTTCAGTGAGTCACCCAAAACCTCTTCTTTCAAGGTTTTCCAAAGTCAAATTAAATTTGGGTTCCAGAAATAAATTGGCCGGGATTATCTCTGAGTGGGGTTCATATCCAAGATCAGAGCCTCGGCCATTTGCCAGTGGGGGCAATGATGAAATAAACAGATAAAAGATTAGAAATGTAAATTAATTCTCTACCCATTAAAAAGGTGACATTACTATTTTCTTTTTTTACAATTATCCTTGCTTATGCGTTCATGTGTTGAAAACATCGCATAATTGCTTCATTGTCTATGCACTAAATATGTATTTTTCCACATAAATGACTGGATGATCATTTAGGAATCAATCATTGGCAACCTATGCTTTATCAAATGAAGCATAAAAGGGCCAATTACTTACCCCAAAGCAAGAATGACCTTTCGGTCAAAAGAAGAAGAAAAAAAAAGGCCTTGTAGCACAATCTTTGGCCCGTTGAACATTATAGACGTCAATTTGGGTTTCAACCCACCAACCGTTGTTAAGTTGTCCACTTGATAGCAAGTATCTGCATCCAAAGTTAAGGAACAGAACACACGAATACTCAAAACAGCCTCGTGTCTTAAGGTATTTTAAAATTAAATTGGGGTTTTATTTCAAGTTGGCCTCGGATATCAAGGAATTTGGGATTGAAGGATTGAAAATTGGGGCTTAACTTTTCACCCATAAAAACCCAAAAGTCACCAAATAAGCTTATCAATTTATCTAAGGATAAGTACATTGGAAGTCTTAAAATTTATTAAGAAAATGAAATGAGTCTTAAAACTTTTAAAAAGGGCAATCAAATTCTTTAACTTGTCAAATTAATGCAATTGAGTCATTCCGTCAACTCCATCCAACTTGACTAAAATAAAATGATGATGCGGCCTTTTTAAAAAAATATTTTCTGTCTCTTATGTGTCTAAGTCATGAAACATAAGAATAAAATGATGTCATTGTGGTGCAAATTTAATTTTTAATGCAAATGTTATTTAAATAAATTTTAAAAATAGGGTTAATACCCTAAAAAATCCTAAGCTAGTATGCTTGTGACAAATTTACCATAAACTACTTTTTTACCACAAAAAATCCCAAACTAGTATATTCATGACGAATTTACATAAAAAAAAAAATTGATCATAAAAAACCCCAAATTGATACATTTATAATAAATTTAATATAAACTAATTTTTTTACTACTAAAAACCCCAAAATGATACACTTGTGACAAAGTTATCCTCCATTAGTTTTCATCAAGTTTCAAGGTTAAATTTGCTAAACTAGATGACATATGGTGACGTAGTATGGTCATGTAATAAGTTCACGTGGAAATTTATAGGATAAATATCATGAAAAATCCCAAACTTTTACACCTGTAACAAATTTATCAATACTCTTGTGATAAATTTAAGATAAACTTGTGATAAGTTTGGGACTTATTAATGACATGTTATCATCCACGTCAACAAATTGAACGGTAAAATTTGACTAAAGTTAATAGAGAGTAAATTTGTCTTTTTAAGGATTTTTGGTGGTCAAAAATTAGTTTTGGGTAAATTTATCACATATTTACAAGTTTGGGGGCTTTTTATAGTCAAAAAATTAATTTAAGATAAATTTATTACAAGTGTATCAATTTGGGGTTTTATTGGTCAAAAAATTAACTAAGGTAAATTGTCATAGATAAATCAGTTTGGGGGTTTTTTTAGGGTATCAACTCTTAAAAATAATTTAAATTTGGATAAAAAGGGGGAAGGATGAGAAACCGTATGGTAAGCCCATACTATTGCCTGGCCATTGCCAAGAAGGGCCGGCGGGGTTTGCCAGTCCTTGAATAGAGGTCAGTGACCTAGACTTGGTCAACGACCACCATTGCAAAGGGTGAGAGAGGGCTTTTTTTTTTTTTTTTTTTTTTTTTTTTTTTTTTTGAATTTGAAAATTTAATTTTTTTTTTTTTTTAAATTAATCCAAATAAAATTTATATTAAAAATCAAATTTGCACTAAAACAATATTTTTGAGTCATCTCATCTCCACGTAGGATAAAGAAAATAATAAAAAACTATTTCAATATTTTCCATTAGTCAAACTAGATAGAATTAGTGGAGAAATCGATTGAATCAATTTGCCAAGTTTTAAAATTTGATTGTACTTTTTGCAAGTTTTAAACTCATTGCATTTTCGTGACAAATTTTAGGGCTTCCAGTGTACTCCTATTAATCTAATATCTCCATGGATAATGAATTTTCCATCTCATTCTAACATCAATTATGAGTAGCTTTTTGTGAAAAGGTTTACTCCTTCGTCTATCAATTTTATCCGCTTGGAATTTCTTCAATCTACCAATCACCGATAGCACAATTTTATTTGCTTAGAATATCTCCAAGGATAATGATTTTTCTATCTCATATGTTTTCTCCTACCTGTCATTTCCTTTGTTTCTTCTTGGGCTGCTAACGATGACCAATTGAACTCTAGTAGGTACTACAATCCAAACACAAAATGCGTATCAACAATTATACATGGCAAAATTGGGGGCGCTCTTCCTCCTAGCAATTGACGGTAGAACAAGCGCAGGAAAACGAACACTAGAATCTTTTGCTTTGCCCGAAGAATGAGGTTTGAACGTGACCGCATAAATGAGTTGCAAAGAATAATATAAAAAATGACAGATAAAGGAGAAAAAAATGGAGAGGCTTGGAAACAACAGTGAGATAGGCAAAGAAATGGAGAGGGAAAAGGAAAGGATCATGAGAAGGCCAAAGATATGGGCATTGCAAGCAGTATTAAAGGTTGGTAGATGAGCAACAAATAGAAGGGATAAGGGGCAATGGAGAAGGAGAGTGAAGATGGAGAAGAACAGGGTGATGGGATGGGTTTTAAATGGAAAATTGGAATTCCCTTGATACTTCACTGCAATGAAGTTGAGCTCATCAAGGTAAGTATGGCATGTATGTTTCCCCATTGATCATGATCAATAGGAGGTATTTTCTGATTTGTTTATATTTGGAGAAAGAGAAAGAGGATCGGAAATAGTAGCAGAGCGAATGTTGAGATAGAGGAAGATAATGAGATGCACCAGTAGAGCAATTGTTGAGGGAGGGAGCAAGTGATTTTATAATGAGTCTGTCTTACAAAATACTGATTATAATGAGTCTTTCTTACATGCAGAGCGCTTTGGACAAAATTGTCTATGCAGGGTTTGGACAAAAATTATTTGTGCACGGACGACTTCGGAAGACAAAATTGTGTCCTAGTTGACAAAATTGTCTGGGAAACAATTATTTTATCGCCTCAACACCGTCGTACATAAACTTTTTGGACTTATAATCAAATGCATAAGGCCCTGGGCCGAGGACAATTACCTTAGGCGTAAACTTTTTGGACTTATAAAAATTCAAAAATTAATTTCTTTAAGATAATCTCCCTACGTCGTGCTGCCCAAAATTCATTCTAAGTCCAAAGTCCCTCTAAGGACACTAGAAGCGTCACAATTACCCACTCAGTGCCAAAAGCAATCAGTTAATTGTGTTTGACGAAACTATTTTGCTGGTCGCCCTGGCCACCCTTCCATCTTGGAAGGGGGAGGTTGGGGGTTCAAATCCCCACCTTTTTATGGGGGATTGGGGGTGGGGAAGATTTCATTTCAGGAGTGGGTTTCGACTCCCACGCCCTGTACGGAGGCAGGGCAAAAGTCTAAGTCTGAGAGTGAGTGTTAGAGTAGGATAAGCGTAGGACTAACAAAAAAAAAAATGCGTTTGACGACAAATTTCGGTAAAAGATTCTGCGTGACTATTTTAATGGAATGTTAATTCCTACGTGGCTTCTTGACAAAAAATGAAAGAAAAGAAAGCCTAACGTGGACAATGAGGTGACCCTCCATGACAAAACGATGCCGCCAACTTTAAACATTATAACTCTCCGTGTCATTCTTTCTTTCTCTCGCATGCGCTCGGTTCTCCAAAAACAATGAAATCGACTTGATAGGAACTATAGTCACCAAGAAATTTAGTATATTAATCAGTTACTCACTCACTCCACTAGAGCAGGAAACTAAATCCACGGCATCTGATGATATTATTTCTCCGAGATTGATTCTTGAAAAGAAGTTCCAGCAATCGAATTTCACAAGAAAATGCTTGGAATTGTGCAAATTACTTGGGCCATGTATATGGGCTTATGAGGGTGCAAATGATAACATTTCTTTTCCAAGAAACAATTTCTTTTCACAGATAGTTCTTTTTTATTTCTATTTTTCAGAGTGATTTTTTGATAAAATAACGTGTTCGGTAATTATATAAAATTTCTACTTTCGGAATATAAAAAGAATATGAATGCATTTAGTGCGATCCACAAAAAGAATAGGAATGCGTTTGACCGCCGTTGTAGTTGGCTGCTGACCACTGCCACTCACCCCCCGCCACCATTGCTTGCCTCTTGCCGCCATTGACCAATTGCCGTTGTCACTCGCTACGGCCACCGGCCGACGCTAAACGGCGGCGGATGGCGGCAGTCGATGGTTGGCGGTTGGTAGTTGGTAGCATGCAATGGCAGGCGGCGGTTGGTGGAGGTCGGCCGACGAATGGCGGCCGCAGGGAGCAAAGAAGGAAGAATAATAAAAAGAAAAGAGAAAATAAAAAAAAAAACTTATTTTTAGAAATTATTCTTGAGAATAAAAATCTAATTTTTCTACTTCTAATTTCTATTCCAAATCTATTCCCTGACTAATTTTCTATTCCGGGAAATAGAAAAATTAGTTAATGTTATTAAACAGATTTCTATTATTTTTTTGTTCCAGGAGCAAAAGAACCAAAAGCTAGAGGAACATAAATGTTCCCATGCAGCTCACGAGTGTCTTGCAGAATTACGTCTAAGTGGGTCAACTACAACACATTTCGTCCCATGGTGTGAGAGCGCCCCTAAGAGACATACAATTGCCCAAACCAATTGAAACTTAAGCCCTTGAATGCTGATTATGCAATTAACAGCTTTCCTCAAGGAAGTCCAGTGAAGATTCACCTCCTTCCTAAAAGTTTCTAGAAAAGAGTAAACTAAACACTAGATAAACAATCGAATTAGAAATCTTGCGCTCCGATAGACAAAAAGTATAATCCACTCTTTGCTTAAAAAGAAAAATGGAAAAACATTTTCATAAGATGGGTCAGGTCTGGTCGGGTCGGGTCTCAACTGACCAGGAAAACCGCCGGAGTTTCACTGTGTTTTAGGGCGGAGACAGAGACTTTGAGTTGGACTATGGAACAGACTCAGGGCAAGGAGAAGAGAAATTGAAGAAGAAGGGGAAGAAGAAGAAGAACGACGACGATGAAGAAGCGAAGTCGAAGAATTCGACGATGACGCCATGGGAACAGCACTCAGCTGTCATCAGCATCCCTTCCTTCGACCACAACGCTCCCCTCTTCCCTCCTTCCACACTCGCACTCTGGTTTCCTCATCACCTGCGCCATCGCCGTACCATCTCTCCTGCGCTTTCTCAGTTGTCATTTCGGTGATTGAAACTTAGGTTGATGGGTTTTCGTTTTGTTCCTTTCTGCCTTCAGCAGAGAGGGAGAAAGGCGCCACCAAACAAGCCATGTGCCTCCTTAAAAAGTCTTGTTTGCCTTCTTGAAGTTAAGCGTCGCTGAATGAGATGCTATATAATGTCTTGGAGTAAGTGTGTGGTTCGTTTATGCTTGGAGCTTAAAAGTGAAGCATTGGGTCTCCTTTGAGTAGGTGTTACTGCATTGATGAGTGATATCCTGATCATAGGCTGGTTCTTGTGGAAGTAATTTGACAGCTAGATGAAATGGGTCTTCCTTTCCTACTTAGGATAGTGAAATTTTATCGTCCTTAGCATTGTTATGGATGCTCTTGCAGTATTAGGGGACATTTGCTGCTAGCGAGAGTGTTAAATTTGGGGTGGCTCTGGCTGATGCAAAGTTAACTGCTAAGAGAAGGAAAGTTCGTCCTGAGGAATTGGATCAAGACAGTGCCGATGGTGCCGAGTGTGGGTATTCAACCAATGAGTATCCGAACAAGGATGGGTACTCTTCTGGTCAAAACCCAATTACTACATACTTAGATATCTGTAAAACGTAGTCTAACTGCCTTTAACTTTGCTATTTAACTGGAAGCAGGTAAGCTTTCAGAAGATGTATCTTCCTGAGCAAAGGAAGACATGCGTGTGCAAATCAATTTCCAGCTCTTTCATTAGTTAAGTCAACAGGGAGTGGTTTGCTCCTCTTTACATTCCCCCACAAGGATTCATCCAACGCCATTCAAATTGTGTCTCATATTATCGTTTCCCTGGGATCTGGAAATTCAAGTTCCCCACAAGGAGTTTTTCTTTTTCTTCCTTGACATTAGATGCTAAAACGACTACCTAATTGATTTCATGCATCTTGTTACTTTAGGATTGGGTAATGTGCTAGGAATCACTACTGAGTAATGATGTGTAAACCAGCTTGCACCACATGTGGCAGAAAATTTTGGCATTGTTGGATGATTACTCTAAATTAAAAGTTAAAGGAGAGAAAAACAAATGTGCAACTAAGCCTCTATGAGGCATATCTGTTTTACTTGATCAGCTTAAAATTCTACTGTCCTCTACTGTAAAGGGATTGCTGTACAGTATGCTTTTGATTTTTACTTAATATTTTGGTGACTTTTTTTCAAATAAATGCCCATAATCACTAGAAATCTATTTATGCTAATATTTAAAGTCGATTGAAATATTGTTTTTATAATCAAAGGCCATCTAATAGCCCATCAGGACCCCCCGCAATTGTAGTTAAGCATGCATTGCAAATAGTGCGAATGTGCATTCTGGCTAGAGTGGAAGGACGATGATGAAAGCATTTTTCTTGAAGGAGACACCTTTGCTGCCTCTTTTCCCCAAAAATGTAGAGAGAGAGAGAGAGAGAGAGAGAGAGAGAGAGAGAGAGAGAGAGAAGGAAGGTCTTTTGTAGATCTTTGCTGTGGACTATGTACCTTGAATTTTCTTCATTCTGGGAATTGTGGCTTGTAGACTAACTTCTTATTTATTCTTCTAGCATTTGATTTAATTGACCACTGTTTTGCAAATTGTGAGTCAGTTTTTTCTGGTGTAGTTGGCCTCATCGAATTTTTCTAGTCCGGGCTACTTGCAGGTTGAAGGAGCCAGACCTAAGGACTCTTTTTCACAACATTGTTCTCAAGTTTAGAAAGGATAA
This sequence comes from Eucalyptus cloeziana, assembly GCA_014182715.1. Classification (NCBI taxonomy): domain Eukaryota; kingdom Viridiplantae; phylum Streptophyta; class Magnoliopsida; order Myrtales; family Myrtaceae; genus Eucalyptus; species Eucalyptus cloeziana. Next base: position 25,322,099 of record CM024640.1, read on the forward strand.
CTTAAGCAGACTTGCTCAACCGATAAAGGTACTGTATCATTAGAAGATCAAGTTATCTACTGATTGCTGTATGGTATGGGATTTCGTAATTCTGTTTCAACAGTTGCTTCATATCCTGTTGCTCGAAGCCTTTTCCTCTCCCTTCAATTGAATCAGAGCTGTTACAATCTTGTCATGCATTCTCACAAATTGGTCTATCTTGTGACTATGTATGCTCAAAAGCGGCAAAATTGACAATTGGTTAACTGGCTTTAAACGCCGGATAAGAGAATTCAACAGTGCCTTCAAACAGAGAGAAGCGCAAAATTGCATAAGAACTAAGTTAAAGCGGCTCTCATTGACGACACGCATACATATATGTGATCTTCAATCGAAAAAAAGAATTCGATGTGGTTGTTTGGATGCTACTGAGGAATCGAAAGAAGACAAAGACGAATTCGAATTTTTAGTGAGATTCATCGACGTAGCTTTCGTGTTCCATCATTTCTTGGCAGCCATAGACAGATCGAGAATTCATATAAATGCCTTGGAAATAAGTAAAGAGACATCAATGTGAAAGAAGATTTTTCTTTGTCTCGAGGAGATTTGATTTTGAAGCCTTAAAGGGCCTGCATGGTAACGTTTCTATCTCTTCCAATTTCTGTTCTTTTGTTCCCCTTAAAAAAAAAAAAAAACAAAAAACAAAAAAAAAAAAAACAAAACAAAACAAAACAAAACAAAACAAAAATCTGTTTGGTAATGCCAACTTATTTTTCTATTCCGGAGAATAGAAAAGTGGCTAGGGGATAGATTTGGAACATAAACAAGAAACATAAAAAAAGTAGGTTCTTGTTCTCGAGAATAATTTATAGAAATAAGTTCTTTTTTTCTTTTCTATTTTTCTTTTGTTCTTCTTCCTCGTTGCGGCCACCGTCGGCCGCTTGCCAACTGTCGACCAACTCCGGTCGCTTGCAGCCACTGTCGGTAGCCGATCGCTGGCAAATGTTGGCGATGGTCACCGTCGCCCATAGCTCACCGGATGCCGCCCACAGCCCCACCGATTGACAACCGCCATCGTTCGATGGCAGCCTGTGGCCGCCAATTGCCACACGATTGCCGCACAATCCCGGATCGTTGCCGTTGATTGCCGCCGTAGGACCGCCGCCCACAACCCACTGGTTGCCGCCCCCTCCTGCGGTCGGTGGGCTGTGTGAGGCAATCCTATGGCAACGGTTGGCGGTCGTGCGGTAATCATGCAACGGACGTGCGGCAGTTGTGCGGTGGTCATGCGATGGTCGCCACCGCCCATAGACCATCGGCTGTCGCCACCCATAGCTCATCGGCCGTAGCCCATAGCCCACTGGCTGACAACCGCCATTGTTTGCCGGCAGCCTGCCACCGCCAATTGCCACACGATCGCCACACGACCGTCGTCGTAGGACCGCCGCCCACACCCACCAGCCGCTGCCCCCTCCCGTGGTCGGTGGGCGGTAATCCTACAGCCGGCGGTCGGTCAGCTTGTGTGGTAGTCGTGTGACGGACGTGTGGCAATCGTATGGTGGTCGTGTGATGGTGGGCGACGGTCGTGCGGCGGTGGACGGCAGTCTGTGAGTAAGAAGAAAAATTAAATAAATTCAAAAAATTATAAATTTTTAGCAAACGCATTTCTATTCTTTTTTATTCCAAGAATAGAAATTTTGTAAAATTAGCAAACACTTTATTTGACTCAAAAATTGTTCTCGAAGAAGAAATAGAAACTATTTTTGAAAAGAAATAGTTCTCCGGAATAGAAACGTTGCAATGCGCACCCAAATCGATCGACAATATTTCAATAAAAAAAAATCTCATTAATTATCACAATGGCATTCCCAATCGATCACCATTACTCATACATCTTTTTGTTTTTTCTTATGCAGCTAATGATTGGTTGAAGTCTGGCAGGCATTACAATCCTAAGATGAAATGCGTATCACCAACCGTACGTGGCAAAAGTGGCGGCACTCTTCCTCCGCAAGGTCGACGGCGGAAAAAGTGGACGAATGCAAATACTGTTATCTTCTGCATTATCAGATGTACATGTTTCCAAGCGAGACTGCACAAGTAAGCTGTAGAGAGCAGTATTAGCAACAACAAATATAGGAGGAAGAAGGAAAGGCCTTGGAACAACAACGACAACGTAGGCAAAATAATGGAGAGGGAAAAGGAATGGATCATGACGAAGCGAAAGATACAAGCCCCGAAAGTAGTAGTAGTAGTAGTAGTAAAGGCTGGTAGATCAAAAAGTTGGAGGGATAAGGAGCAATAGAGGAGGAGAGCAAATATGAAGAAGGACATGATAATGGGGTGAGTTTCAAATGGAGAATTGAAACTCACTTGATACTTCACTGTAATGAAGTTAAGTAGAGTTGGAATGATGAAAGTAAGTATGACATGCATGTTTCTCCATTGATCACGATTAATAATAGGCATTTTTTATTTGTATATATTTAGAGAAAGAGGAAGAGGACGACAAGCAGCAGAGCGAATGCTGAAAGAGAGGAAGAGAATGAGATGCAATAGCAGAGCAATTGTTGGGGAAGGGAGTAAGTAATGTATATTACAGTATGTCTCACATGGTCTTGCGCCTTGCTCTTGATTGTTGTTGACAACCTGCTCTAGGACTTTGGAATAAATGTCGACGTATTCTAAGAACTAAAGCAGGTTGTCAACATCAATCCAAAATTTCCAAGTGCATGATTCCTAGCGCTGGGTGTCAACATCAATCCAAGATCAAGTTGTGAGACTCCCTTGTCAAGTGCGTCAATGACTTGGAGCATCAATGTTATAAATGCAAGACCAAGAGTCCCAGTCTGATTGTCCACATATATTTGTTTTTGCGAATCATCCACCACAATTCTTTTACGGAAATTAATATTCAGATCCTTCAAATTTCTGTAAAGATGACATTTGTTTGAAGTGAATTTAGTTTACTTTAATATTATATTCACACTCTTTTAGGAGATATATTGATGAGGGATATATCTTACGTATTTCGGAATCAAGTTACGAGTGACATGTTGGATGGAGAGAGGGATTGACTTGAATACGAAATAGCCAAAGTACAGTTGTAAGGGTCTTCTTTGAAGGTGGAAAGGGATTAAGTAAAGACAAGATCGGTAAAAACTGCGGTCGGTGGGTTGTGGGCGGCAATCTTGTGGCGGCGGTCGTGCGGTAGTCGTGCGACGGACTTGCGGTGATCATACGGCGGTCGTATGACGGTCGTGCGATGGCAAGTGGCAGTCATGTGGCGGCGGACGGCGATTGGCGGTCGACGGTCCGTGAGTAAGAAGAAAAATTAAATAAATACAAAAAGTTATAAATTTTTACCAAACGCATTTCTATGCTTTTTCTATTCCAAGAATATAAATTTTGTATAGTTACCAAATATTTTATTTTACTTAGAAATTGTTCCCGGAGTAGAAATAGAAAAAAATTATTTCTGAAAAGACATAGTGTTTTCGGAATAGAACATTGCCATGCGCACTCAAATCGATCGATGATATTTTAACACAAAAAAATAAAATAAAATCTCATTAATTATCATAATGACATTCCCAATCGATCACTATTACTCATATATCTTTTTGCTTTTTCTTATGCAGCTAATGATTGGTTGAAGTCTGGCAGGCATTACAATCCTAAGATGAAATGCGTATCACCAACCGTACGTGGCAAAAGTGGCAGCACTCTTCCTCCGCAAGGTCGACGGCGGAAAAAGTGGACGAATGCAAATACTATTATCTTCTGCCTTATCAGATGTACGTGTTTCCGAGTGAGACTGCACAAGTAAGTTGTAGAGAGTAGTATTGGCAACAACAAATATAGGAGGAAGAAGGAAAGGCCTTGGAACAACAACAACAACGTAGGCAAAATAATGGAGAGGGAAAAGGAATGAATCATGAGGAAGCGAAAGATGCAAGCCCCGCAAGTAGTAGTAGTAAAGGTTGGTAGATCAAAAAGTGGAAGGAATAAGGAGCGATACAGGAGAAGAGCAAATATGAAGAAGAACATGATAATGGGGTGAGTTTCAAATGGAGAATTGGAAATCCCTTGATACTTCACTGTAATGAAGTTAAGTAGAGTCGTAATGATGAAAGTAAGTATGACATGCATGATTCTCCATTGATCACGATTAAATAATAGGCATTTTTTATTTGTATATATTTAGCGAAAGAGGAAGAGGAGGACAAGCAACAGAGCGAATGCTGAAAGAGAGGAAGAGAATGAGATGCAATAGCAGAGCAATTGTTGGAGAAGGGAGTAAGTAATGTATATTATAGTATGTCTCACACGATCTTGTGCCTTGCTCTTGGATTGATGTTGACAACCTGCTCTAGGTCTTTGGAATAAATGTCGACGCATCCCTAAGTCCTAGAATAAATGTCGACGTATTCTAAGAACTAAAGCAGGTTGTCAACATCAATCCAAAATTCCCAAGTGCATGATTCCTAGTGCTCGGTGTCAACATCAATCCAAGATCAAGTTATGAGACTCCCTTGTCAAGTGCGTCAATGACTTGGAGCATCAATGTTATAAATGCAAGACTGAGAGTCCCTGCTCGATTGTGCGTGTATATTTGTTTTTGCAAATCATCCACCACAATTCTTTTATAGAAATTAATTTTCAGATCCTTCAAATTTCTGTAAAGATGACATTTGTTTGAGGTGAATTTAGTTTACTTTGATCTTATATTCACACTCTTTTAGGAGTTATATTGATGAGAGACAAGTCTTACAGATTTCGGAATCAAGTTACGAGTGACATGTTGGATGGAGAGAGGGATTGACTTTGAATACGGAAGAGCCGAAGTACGGTTGTAAGGGTCTTCTTCAAAGGTGGAAAGAAATTAAGTAAAGACAAGATAGGTAAAGCTCTGTTATCTGAAGGATAGATTCAATGCATTTTAATTTTTGAATCATGGGACCAATCAAAATTACGGGCTCACATGCATTGGACTCACAAATGCCAGAATCATTAAATAATTTTTCCCTTACTGGACTCAAAGCTCGATCAACCTTGTGTCCTCCTAGGCTTATGAGGTGATATGATAAAATTGTTGCAGATTCTCCCTTAAATATGACCAAATAAAAAGTAGAAAGAGCTAGAACACTCCATAAGACAACCGAGCATTATGAAAATGATAATGAATTTGATTTCATTCGTTAGCATGGCAATGTAAAATCAACATTAATTGCAGGACCCGAAAAGAGACGAGCATAAAATGCATTGGTACTATTCTTAATTTGTTAAATATTTTCTTTGAATTGTTCCTAAATGCTCAACTATACCCTAAACTTTTTAATGTGTTCAATTTAGTCATTTAACTTTCTACAACAAAGTCAAATTAATTCTTCAGAACTATTCTTAATTTTTCATAATTACTATATTGCCCAGATTTCTGAATATATTTTCAGTTAATCATTTCCCTAAATCAATATGTTTTTATTACCTTTTTACTTTTTTTTTTTTTATCTTTATAAGTATTACAATAATTACCACTAAATGTATTTTAGTTTATTATCTTTGTAACAATAAAAATAGCACCCACCCTGCGGTGGACGCGCTGGTTCACGCCCTGCCCCCTCATCCGGGAGGGGAGGGGTTTGAAACTTCGCGCCCCCATTGCGCGACTTAAGTAGAGTGCCGTGGGAGGTGGGCTTACGCGCTAGTGCTCCCCCTAGTTTGCGCTGTCGGTTCCGCCTATACGGTGGTTCCAAGGTAATAATAATAATAATAATAATAATAATAATAATAATAATAATAATAATAATAATAATAATAATAATAATAATAATAATAATAATAATAATAATAATAATAATAATAATAATAATAATAATAATAATAATAATAATAATAATAATAATAATAATAATAATAATAATAATAATAATAATAATAATAATAATAATAATAATAATAATAATAATAATAATAATAATAATAATAATAATAATAATAATAATAATAATAATAATAATAATAATAATAATAATAATAATAATAATAATAATAATAATAATAATAATAATAATAATAATAATAATAATAATAATAATAATAATAATAATAATAATAATAATAATAATAATAATAATAATAATAATAATAATAATAATAATAATAATAATAATAATAATAATAATAATAATAATAATAATAATAATAATAATAATAATAATAATAATAATAATAATAATAATAATAATAATAATAATAATAATAATAATAATAATAATAACAGCACCCCATTAGAGTTATATTGGTCAATATACTTGCTATGACATGAAGGGTAGATTTGAGTGATGAGTAACAATTTGAGACTTTTTGTGAGGCGAAAATTAAGTTCTCTATAAATTTATCATGCGGTCACTAGTTTGGATTTTTTATTGTTATTATACCTTTAAAAGAAAAGGTGTTTTTCATAAGGATATCTAATATTGATATTAATTTATCTATACATAATCATACCTATATCAAACTAAATCTCGTTCTTTATTTTTTAGATTACGTTTTTGTTTTGCGTTTTCTTAATTAATTAATCAAATGTGTAAATTAGAAAATTAAATTAGGTGGACTATCAATAAGATATTACTGTAAACGAGGTTTTACTATTGCTATTATAGATGTTATAAGCTAGAATAAACTAATGTGGAACTATCCTAATGTTTATAAAGACAAAAAAAAAGTAATAAAAAGACAACATATTTTTTTTTATTGATTTTAGAAATGGATTGAAATGAAAAGATATTTAAAAATTTGGGGAATAATGTAATAACGGAAAGTTATAAATAGTATTGAAGGACTGATTTAGCTTTGTTATAGATAATTAATGAACTAGATTGACTAGATTAAAAGTTTAGAGACTAAAGTAAATATTTAGGAATGGTTCGAGGATTACATTGAACAAATTAAAATTTCAAAGATGACATTACACATTATATCCAAATTCAAGGACTATTAATGCCTTTTTCGCTAACAAAGAAAAAAGAGAATAACTAAATACCCCTACAATGGGAATGTCGATACATTCACATGCTATATGTAGAAAATAGAAACATGGAAATTAGGCCTTGAGTTGCTGCATATTGCTTGCTAATAATACATATAAAAAAAATCGGTGTAAGTTTATTAACCATAGATTAGCAAAATCAGTTATTTCTGGTCGTTTGAATTTTCAGCTCCTTCCTAGAAGTTTCAAGGGAAGAGTTAACTAAAGGCAAGATAAATAATCAAATTAGGAATCTTGTGCTTATAGAAAGTAAGTATAATCCAATCTTTTCTTAGAATGGAGGATGGAAAAATGTTTGGGTAAGACGGGCGGGTCGGGTCGGGTCGTTTTTGGAAATGAACCGGGTGGTCGGGTCGAACCCCAACTGACTATGAAAACCGCCGGAGTTTCACCATGTTCTACGGCAGAGATAGACAGTTTGAGTTGGGCTACGGAACAGAGCAAGAGAGAAAGAGAAATGGAAGAAGAAGAAGAAGAAGAAGAAGAAGAAGAAGAAGACGATGATGACGCCGTGGGAACAGCACACAGCCGTCATCAGCATCCCTCGCTTCGACTGCGACGCTCCCTCTTCCCTCCTTCGACGCTCGCACTCTGGCTTCCTCATCACCTGCGCCATCGGTGTACCATCTCTCCCTCGCTTCCTTAGTTGTCAGTTCAGTGATTGAAAATTTAGGTTGATGGGTTTTCATTCTGTTCTTTTTGCCTTTTTCCAGAGAAAGGGAGAGAAGAGCGCCACGAAAGAAGCCACGTGCCTCCTTGAAAAGGTTTGATTGCCTTCTTAAAGTTGAACCTTTTGAGCGTGACTGAACGAGATGCTTCTGATTAATTACATGCTGTGTTTGAGTGAGTGTATGGTTCGCTTATGCTTGAAGCTCAGAGTGAAGAATCGGGTCTCCTTTGAGTAATTGCAATTGCACTGATTGGTGATTTCCAGAGCATAGACTTGTTCATGTGGAAGTGGTTTGAAATAGCTAAATGATACGGGTCTTCCATTCGTATGAAGGATTGTGAAATTTCATTGTCCTTAGCTTTGTAATGAGTTTTTTTTATGCAGTGTTGTGGGACATTTGCTGCTAGGGAGAGTAATAACTTGGAGGTGGCTGAGGCAAAATTAAACTGCTGAGAGAAGGAAAGTGTGCCCTGAGGAATTGGATCAGGACGGTGCCGATGGCGCCGAGCATGGGAATTCAACCAATTAGTATTGGAATGAGAATGGTACTCTTCTTCTGGTCAAAACCTGATTACTACATCCTTAGATATTTGCAAAACGGTAGTCTAACTGCCTCCGACCTTTCTATTTAACTGAAAGCAGGTAAGCTTTCAGAAGATGTATCATCCCAAGCAAAGGGAGACATGCGCGAGCGAATTAATTTCCAGCTCTTTCATTGGTTAAGTTGGCAGGGAGTGGTTTGCTTCTCTTTAGATTCCCCCATGAATTCAGCCGACGCCATTCAATTTGTGTCTCATATTATCGATTCCATGGGATCTGGAAATTCAAGTTCCCCAAAGTAAGTTCTTCCTTTTCTTTCCCTGACATTGGACACCAAAACGGCTGCCTAATTGATTTCATGCATTTCCTACCCTGGCTTATTACTTTAGGAGTGGGTAATGTCCTAGGAGTCACTACTGATGCGTAACCTTCTTGCACCGCATGGGACAGAAAATTTTGGCATTGATGGATGAGTACTCTAAATTAAAAGTTAAGGGAAGAAAAAACAGATGTGCATCTAAGCCTCTCTGAGGCATATCTGTTTTACTTGATCAGCTTAACATTCTACTCTGCCCTCTACAGTATAATGGGATTGCTGTATAGCATGCTTGTGATTTTTACTTTCAATATTTTGGTGACTTTTTAGAAATAAATGCCGATAATCACTAGAAATCTATATATGTTAACATTTAAAGTTCATCAAAATATTATTTTTATGAATTAAAGGCCACCCAATGGTCCATCGCACACCTTACAATTGCAATTAAGCATGCATTTCAAATAATGTGAATGTGCATCTGGCTAGCTTGGAAGGACAATGATGAAAGCATTTTTTCTTGAAGATGTCTGTGGAGTATGCACCTTGAATTTTCTCCATTCTTGGAATCGTAACTTGTAGACTAACTTGTTATTTCTTTGCTAGCATTTGATTAAGGTAGCCCCTGTTTTGCAAATTGCGAGTCAGTTTTTCTGGTGCAGTTGGCATCACTGAATTTTTCCTATCCGAGCTACATGCAGGTTGAACGAGCTGGACCTAAGGACTGTCGTTCAAAGAGCTTGATCTCAAGTTTATGAAGGATAAACCAAGCAGACTTGACCAACCGATAAAGGTACCGTATGTATGATGATCAAGTTTTCTATTGATATCTTCAGGCGCTCCCCCTTCTGTCTTTTCTTTTTGTGTGGCACTCTGGGGATTGTATCTCCTAATTCTGTTTCAACAGTTGCTTCATACCTTGTTGCTCGAAGTCTTTTCCTTTCCCTTCAATTGCATCAGGGCTGTTACAATCTTGTTATGCATCCTCACAAATTGGTCTATAAGGTGACTCTGTTTGCTCAAAATGGGCACGACTCTCGATTGAACTGGCTCGAAATGCCAGTTAAGAGAATTCAACAATGTTGTCAAAGAGAGACGAGCATAAATCGCTTAGGAACTCTGTCAATGTGGCTCGCATTGTGGACACAGACACACGATCTTCAGTGGAGAAGAATCCAATGCGGTTGTTTGGATGCTGCTTAGGAATTGAATGAAGACAAAGACGAATTTGGACATCCAATGAGATTCTTCAGCGTTGCTTGAGTGGTTCGTCATTTCTCAGCGGGCGTGGTAGATCAAAAACTCGGATAATTAACTTGAAAAAGAGCAAATAGACATCAATTCGAAAGAAAATAATCACCTGTAGAGAAAGAGAGAGCTCGGCAATGGCCACGGCCAAAATTGAAGGCCTGAGAAATGGAGCCAAGAAGCAAAGCAATGCGTACAGAAAAATCAGTGCGAATTGCAGGACTATGAAGAGAGAAAGAGAGAGAAGAAGAAGAGGATCACGAAGAATGAGGTCTTTCTTATAGTGAGTCATCCGAAAATACATTTCTTTTGCGAGGTTTTTTTACAAACATTTTCAAGAAGAATGAGGTGTTTGACATCATCTGTCTCGCCGTAGATCTTCTTCCATCTCTGGAACCCCGAGTTGTTGAAGTACTCCCGAACCACCTCCTTGTCCCCACCGCCCACCTCCTCCTGCCTGGAGCTGCCGCCTCCTCTTTGGATCCGTCAGTGGGAGCACAGCAGCCAATGCAGCCACCGAGCTGCCACCAATGGCGGCGATTGTCATGTCATCCATGGACGCAAAGTCAGCCACTGCAGTGGGGAGGGGCGGAATGGCGAACTGGGTGAATGTTCTCAACCTCGGTGTTGCCTTTGCGATCTTGATTGGGCTAGGATTCAACGCATCTTGGCGTTGTTGGCATTGTGGAAGCAAATGGGTGATGTTCATTTTAAGTATCTACACCTGCCGACACACTGGTGATTAAGCTTAGTTTGCAAGGTTGTTGATTAGGCCCTAAAATGGATGTAAATCAACAGGGTCCATACCCTTTTTTCGTTTTACCTTTTTTGGGGAAGGAATTTTTTTTTTTTTTTCGTTTTGTTTTTTTCTTGATAGGAAAATGGAATGACTCTCTTGCACTTGCAAACAGAAGGCCACAGTGGCAAGGGCTGCAAAACTTGAGCTGGGGCTATAGTGGCAGCCCTTGTGATGACCGGCAAGGGCTGCGATCTCGCAATGGCTCACGCGCACTCGCACTCATAGACTCTCTTTGTGTTCACGTAATTCAGTTGCGAATTGATGAGAGGTCAAAAATCGAAAAAAGCACAACTTTTGTCATGGGAAAATTTTTGGCCCTACTTGGCGATCATCATGAGAAAAGATGCAATATTTGACTCGTGACCTTGGAACAAAATTGACATTTCTTAGGTTTCTCATTAACTAGCATCGTTTACGTGGCCCAAAGCCCACGATATCGTCCTTTACACAATGTTACAAATACCCAAAACGACAATTTTTTTTCAAGGTTTTCTAAGCCAAATTAAATTAGGGTTCTAGAGATAAAATGGCCGTCGTTATCTGTAACTGGGGTTCATATCTAGGATCGGAGCCTCAACCATTTACCAAAGGGGGCAATAATAAAATAAACAGACAAAAGATTGGAAGCACAAATTAATTCTCAACCCATCATAAAGGTATACTCCATGATTCATCAGTTTTTACTTGTTTGAAATTTCTTCAATCAGCCAACATGTGGTTTTTATCTTCTTCTTTTCCCCCAATCAATCACTGAAAACACATATTCTAATGCATTCAACACCATCAGTATTCTCTATTTAGGAGAGAATTGATTTTGAAACCTTAAATTCAAATTGATGTGCAATACTTTGACACAAATAAAATCTCTCATTTATTGTCACGGTGACTTACTCAGTACACAAAAGTAAACATCTCATACAAGTAGCATTGCTCATATCTTTCCACATGCCTACAACCGTTTCCTTTATTTCTTCTCGTGCTTCTAAAGATGACTAGTTGAACTCTAGTTGGTACTACAATGCATATCAACAACCCCGAGTGGCAAAAGCAGCGGTGCTCTTCCTCCTAGCAATCGATGAGCGAACAAATTGAGGAATTCTACAATCTTTTGCCTTACCAAAAGTATGAGTTTCATAACGAGGCCGCACAAGTAAGCTATAGAGAGCAATATTAGCAATGGTAAATAGAGGAAGAAGAAGGAGAGGCCTTGAAACAGCAATAACATAGGCAATGCAGTGGAGAGGGAAAAAGAAAGGATTGTCAGGAAGCAAAAGACGCGAGCACCGCAAGCGGTATGAAAGGCCGGTAGATGAGCAACAAGTGGAAGGGATAAGAAGCAATAGAGAAGGAGAGTAAAGATGGAGAGGAACATGATAATGGGGTGGGCTTCAAATGGAGAATTGGAGCTCCTTTGATACTTCACTGCAATGAAGTTGAGAATAGCTGGAATGATTAAGGTAAGTATGGCATGCATATTTGTCCTTTGATCATGATCAATAACAAGCATTTTTGGATTTGTATATATTTAGAGAAAGAGAAAGATGATGAGGATGAGCAGCGGCAAAGTGGATGTAGAGAAGGAGGAAGAGAATAAGGACAATAGCAAAGCAAATGGGAGCGAGCGATTTTATAGTATGTCTCAGTCTTTGATTGATGTTTGACACTTCCCTTGGATGTCCGGATTTAAAAAGTAGGAGTCACAAAGTCTTGTGTTGTGTTGGTGACTCCTCCCTTGAATGTCCGGATTTAAAAAGTAGGAGTCACCAAGTCGAACACAAGACCGTGATCACCAGACTTGGTGACTCCTCGATTTGGTGATCTAGACTTGGTGATCACCAGACTTGGTGACTCCTACTTGACTTGGTGATCCAGACTTGGTGACTCCTACTTTTTAAATTCAGACTTGGTGACTCCTACCTTTTAAATCCGGACATCCAAGGGATGTCTTCTTTAAAAAGTCCGGACCAAGGTGTGGGGCTTCCTGTTACGTGCATCAATGATTTTGTGCATTTATATTGTAAACGCAAGATCAAGTGTCCCTATCCGATGGTCGTATAATTTCTTTTGTGAATCATTCACCATGATTCTTTTGTAGAAATTAATTTCCGAATCCTTCAAATTTCTGTAAAATTGACATTTGTTTGGGGTGAATTTGCTTTCCTCTAAAGTCACATTCGCACTCTTTTAGGAGATACTCTTATGTTAATGAGGGACATTTGAGTCCAGTGCATTTTAATTCTTGAATCATGAGACCCATCAAAATTATGGGCTCACACGTGTTGGACTCACATATGCTGGAATCGTTAAAGAATTTTCCCTTTATTGGACTCAAAGCTCGATTAACCTTATGTCCTCCGAGGATTGTGAGGTGATATGCCCATAATTGCTGGAGATTCTCCCTTAAATCTGCCTAAATGGAAAGTAGAAAGAGCTAGAACACCCCATAAGACAACCAAACGTTATGATAATGCTTTGCAATGAATTTGATTTAGTTCATTAGCATGGCAATTTAAAATCAACATCAACTACAGGACTTTGAAGAGACACAAGTATAAGATTGCATAAGAACTCCGTTAATGATACTCACATCGATGACCCACGTGTCAACTACGGACTTTAAAGAGACACAAGCATAAAATTGCATAAGGACTCCGTTAATGATACTCACATCGACGACCCACGTGTATATATACACACACATACATATACATATATGTACAATCTTCGGTCGAAAAAAAGAATTCAGTGCGGTTGTTTGGATTCTGCTGAGGATCAAAAGAAGACAAAGATGAATTCGGACGTCTGTTGGGGTTCATTGGTGTTGCTTTTGTGGGCCATTGTTTTTCAGCAGCCACGGATGGATCGAAACTTCATATGAATACCTTGAAAAAGAGGAGAGAGACATCAAGTGGAAAGAAAATAATCGCCTGCATGCGCACGCGCAAAGAGAGAGAGAGCGCTTGGCCATGGCCATGGCCCCGGCCACGGTGAAAGTGAAGGCCGGAGAAATGGAGCCAAGAAGCGATCCAATGCGTACAAAAAGATCAACGTGAATTGCGGGAGATAGAGAATCACGTAAAACATCTTTTTTCAAGGTTTTCCAAAGCCAAATTGAATGAGGACTTGCAAAAATAATCCACCTTAAACTTTTAATTTGTTTTATCTTTGAACTATTCATAAACGCTCAGTCTAGCCCTAAACTTTTTAATTTGTTCAATTTAGTCACTTAACTTTCCACAAGAAAGTCAAATTAGTTTTTTGGTACTATTGTTAAGTTTTCATAATTACTTTATTGCCCAAATATCTTTCTTTTTTTTAACCTTTTTGGTCTTCATAAATATTATGATAATTCCATCTAAGTATATTTTACTCTATTATCTCTGTAACAAAAAAGTAACACCTCATTTGGAGTTACCTGTTATGACATAGGGGGTAAATTTGAGTGATGAGTATCAATTTAAGATTTTTTGTTAGGTGAAAATTAATTTTCGATAAATTTATCGTGTGGGTACCCATTTGGAATTTTTAATATTATTTTCCTATAAAAAGTGTTTTCATAAGGATATCTAATAACGACATTAATTTATCTATACATTATCATGCTTATATTAAACTGAATCTCATTCCAAATTTTTTAGATAAATAAAATTTTCAAATTTTTTTGTTTCGAGTTTTCTTAGTTAATTAGTCAAATGTGTAAATTAGAAAATTAAAATAGCTGCAATATCAACAAGATATTACTGTAAACGAGGTCCTACTATTACTCCTATAGATATCATACGCTTTTTTCCTAAAAAAAGAAAAAAAAAAGGATAATTTAACACTCCTACGATGGGAATGTCGATATAATCATATGCAATATGTAGAAAATAGAAAATGGAAATTAGGCGTCTTTCATAGTGGTTGAGTTGCTGGATTTTGCTTGCTATTAATGCATATCAAGAAATTTGGTGTAGAGTTTATAAATAATAGGTTAGCAAAATCAGTCATTTCTGATCGTCTGAAGAGTTAGCTCCTTCCTAGAAGTTTCTACGAAAGTGTTAACTAAAGACTATGAACAGTCGAACTAGGAATCTTGCCCTTTAATAGAAAAAGTACAGTCCAATCTTTCGTAGAAGGAAGGATGGAGAAACGTTAGGGTAAGACGGAGTCTCGCAATAGCGTTCGTCGGTTGGCTCCGCAGAAGCTATATTGGACTTATAATAATCAGTCCACGTAAGAACTTAAACGTCTCAAAGCGTCTTGCATTTGGACTTTTAATCAATTGCGTAAGGCGCTGGCCCTAAGGCAATCGTCTTATGCGTGACTTTTTGGACTTACAAAAAATTCGAAAATTGATTTCTTCGAGAAAATCATGTTACATCAATTCACCCAAAATATATTCGAGTTCAATAATCTTTGCAAAGACAGTAAAAGAGTCATAAGTACACACTTTAGCATCAAAACTTTTGGAACGATTACTTTATATTGTGTTGGAGGATAAACAATCATATAAGTACTTTCAGCAATAAATTCCTATAAAAAAATTTTACGTAACTTTTTTTCATGAAAATGTTATTTTCTATGTGACTTTTTTTTTTTATAAAAAAGAAAAGAAAAGAAAAGAAAATTTAACATAGATAATGAGGTGGCCCTTCGTGACAAAACGATGCCACTCACCTAAAATTTAGACTCTCTTTGTCATTCTCCCTCTTGTTTGCTTTCGCATTGTCTCCAAAAGCAAGTAAACCGAACCCAAAGGGACTATAGTCACCGATAAATCCAGTACATGAATCAGTGACTCACACACTCCGCTAGAGCAGGAAACTAATTTGATGATAATACCCCGTGATCGTATTCTTAAGGAGAAGTTCCAGAAATCCAATTTCACCAAGAAAATGCCAAGAACCGTGCAGAAGATTGGTTTGGCCATGTGCCTGTGCCTGTGCCTATGCGTGGCCTACAGAATCACGTCCAAGTCGATCAACTACAACCCCCCGTTACATCCATTAGTTCGAGGGCGCCTCTGACAGAAATACAACTTGAAACTAAGCCTTTGAATGTTGATTATCCAATTACCAGCTTTACTCAGGCAAGTCTGGTGAAAATAGGAATTGCCTCTTTTTGCCGTTCCCACCAAAAGCCACATAATCAATCCACAAGCTGTCCCGGCCCCTTCCACCAATACATCAAAGCATCAAAAGTCAGGACTACGACTCAAGCTGCATCGAAAGTCTTCACCCACAATAGTAGTAATATTCAGTTTCATCTTGATTTTATCTACACGAACTTGAGCCACTTGTGCTGTTCTTGCTCTCCATTTCAGCAGCTCTTTTTCCCCAAAATGCCCTGATGTGAATTAGGGTTTCAAGAAGAGGGGGAATTTGGCCCCATTTGTCCCCAATAATTTGGGGCAAACATGTGTAGTTACGTTGTTCAGGGCATTTATGCTGAAATATTCCGACGTTGGATCTCTGATAAGCCATATTACTAAAAACAAAAATGTTAGAATATTGTCCCGTCCAATTTTCAACATCTCAAATTGGCTGTAGTACTTAAGTGATCTTTTTTTAACCAAAGTGGGAATGAAATGATTTGTCAAAAAAATTTGATACTAAAGTGAAAACTGAAAATTATGACATTTTTATTGCCCTAATTGAATTTGTTTTGGTGAATCAACATTTCATGATTCTTTTGCACAAATGATTTTTCTGACTTATCAATCTTTTGAAACTATGACATATGCTTGAGTCAATTTGCTTTGCTTTGTTCTCCTGTTCACACTCTCCTTTGACATATTCTTGGGTGCACCGAAAACGTGTGGGCCCAGTGCATCTTAGTCCTTGAATCAAGGAACTCACCAAAATTAAGGGCTCACATGAGTTGGACTCACGGGTATCCAAATCATTTGAGAAATTTTCCTTCTGGACTCCAAGGCTGGTCAACCTTGCGTGCTCTTAGGAATGTGAGATGATTTGCCCACAATTGCTATGGATTCTCCCCTGTTAAATATGCTTAAATGGAAAGCAGAAAGTAGAACACCCCACAAGACAAGCATTATGAAAATGCTCTTTTATGCGTTTGATTTCTTTCATCGAAATTGCAACATAATACAGAGCACCTAGTTAAGTAAATAAACCCCAAATTCACACAACAGAGTCACTTACTATAATGACTAACGTGCAACATAGAAGAATTGGAAAAAAAGAGGGGGGTGGGGTTGGTCAAAAGACCATCTGCATAATTGGAGCTCTATCTCATCTACAACTTCTCCATGTAGTAAGCCAATCATATAAAGATCACTTCATATAAAATAAAAAGGGAAAATTACATAATAATTGTTAAACATTACTAATGTGCAATCTCATTCTTTTGACTTTTTTAATTTGTTTAGTATAGTGTTTAAACTATTCATAAATATTCAATGTAGTTACTAAATTTTCAATCTGTTCAATGTAATATTTCAACTTCCCATAAAAATGTCAAATCAGTCCTTCGATACTATTTTACACCATTACACAATTTTTAAATATATTTTCATTTTAATCCATTTCTAAATATAAAAAAAAAAAACTATGATATCTTTTATTACTTTTTTTTTACCTTTTTGGTTTTTATAAATATTATAATAGTTCCATTTGAGCATATTTTTGTTTATGGTCTCCGTAATAGTAAAAATAAAACCTCATGTAGAGTTATATTGGGTTGATATTTTTGCTATGACATTGACGGTAAATTTGGGTCATAAGTACTGGTGTAGGATTTTCCATGAGGTAAAATCTAGTTTGGGATAAATGCGTCATGCAAGTACTAGTTTGAAGTTTTTCATATTTTAGGGATATCTAAAATCGATATTATTTATCTATGGAAAATTGTACCTATATTAATATGAATCCTTTTTTTTTTTTTTTTCGCATTTTCTTAATTAAATATGTATAGTAGAAAATTAATATAGCCTGAATATCAACTTGCTACTTCTGTAAATAAGTTTCTACAATAGTTAATGTGGAACTATCATAATATTTATAAAGACCAAAAAGATAAAAAGGTAATTTTTTTTTTTTTTAACTTTGGAAATGGATTGAAATGAAAAGACATTCAAAAATAAAATATGTGCAATATTATAATAATGAAGAATTCTGAATAGTATCGAATGAATGGTTTAACTTTGTTATAGAAAGTTGATGGACTAAATTGAACATATTGAAAGTTCAGGAATTAGTTTAAATATTTAGAAATAGTTAAAGGAACAAATTTAATAAATTAAAAGTTTAAGGCTAACATTACGCATCTAGCCCAAGTTTGAAAACTATTATTGTCTCATTCCCTTTAAAAATAAGACAAATAGAGTAATTGAACACCCTGCAATAGGAGCGTCAATATAACCATATTCTACGTGTCCAAAGATGAGAAACGTGAAATTTAGACATCTTTCGTGAAAGTCTTTTTCTTATCTATATCTTTCGTGAGAGTTGAGTTGCTGGATGTTGCTTGCTATTATCAATACATATCAAGAAATACAGTGAAAAGTTTATTGCTTGCTAAAGTCATCATTTCGGTCAAGTTTCAGCTCCTTCCGGGTATCTTCTACGAAAGAGTTGACTGAAGACCAAAATAATTGAATTAGAAATCTGGTGCTCTCATTGAAAAGAAAAAAACGTATAATCCAATCTTTTCTCAAGAAAGAAGCATTTAAAAATGTTCGGATTAGACGGTCGGGTCGTTTATGGAAAACGAACCGGGTGGTCGGGTCGAACTTCCACTCGAAACGAACCGGGTGGAGGCAGTTTCCCCATTTTTAAGGGCGGAGACAGAGCTTGAACTGGAAGAAGAAGAAGGAGGAAGACGGTGATGAGGCCATGGGAGCAGCAGTCGGCTGTCATCAGCATCCCTCGCTTCGACTACAACGCTCCGTCTTCCCTCCTTCGCTTTCTTGGTTATCAAATTTGATGGGTTTTCGTTCTGTTCTTTTTTCCTTTCTCCAGAGAGGGAGAAGAGCACCACCAAAGAAGCCATTGTCTTCCTAAAGTTGAACCTTAGCGTTACTGAATGAGATGCCACATAATGTCTTTGAGTAAGTGTGTGGTTCATCAATGCTTGGAGCTTGAAAGTGAAGAATTGGGTTTCCTTTAAGTAAGTGTTCTCGCTTTGGTTAGTGACATCCTGATCATAGGATGGTTCGTGTGGAAGTAATTTGAAATAGCTCGATGAAATGGGTCTTCCTACTTAGGATAGTGAAATGTCATCGTCCATGGATGTTCTTGCAGTTTTGTGGGACATTTGCTGCTAGGGAGAGTAATAACTTGGAGCTGGCTGATGCGGGGTTAAACTGCTGAGAGAAGGAAAGTATGTCCTAAGGAATTAGATCAGGACAGTGCCGACGGTCCCGAGTGTGGGAATTCAACCAATTAGTATTGGAATGAGATTGGTACTCTTCTTCTGTTCAAAACCGGATTACTACGTACTTAGATTTCTGCAAAACGGTAGTCTAACTGCCTCCAACTTTACTATTCAACTGAAAGCAGGTAAGCTTTCAGAAGATGTATCTTTCCAAGCAAAGGAAGACATGCCCGTGCGAATCAATTTCCAGCTATTTCATTAGTTAAGTTGACAGAGAGTGGTTTGCTTCTCTTTACATTCCCCCACGAAGATTCAGCCGACACCATTCACATTGTGTCTCACATTACCGATTCCCTGGGATCTGGAAATTCAAGCTCCCCACAGTGAGTTTTTCTTTTTCTTCCCTGACATTAGACACTAAAACGGCTCCCTAATTGAGTTCGCACATTTCCTACCCTAGCTTATTACTTGAGGATTGTGTAACGTGCTAGGAGTCACTAATAATGCGTTAACCATCTTGCACCGCATGTGACAGAAAATTTTGGCACGGATGGGTGAGTACTCTTAAGTTAAAAATTAAAGGAGAGAAAAAACAGATGTGCAACCAAGCCTCTTTGAGGCATATCTGTTTTACTTGATCAGCTCAAAATTCTACTCGGTCCTCTATAGTATAAAGGGATTGCTGTAAAGTGTGCTTTTGATTTTTACTTTTTATTTTTTGGTGACTTTTTCAAATGAATGCCCATAATCACTAGAAATCTAGATATGTTAACATTTAAAGTCGATTAAAATATTATTTTAATAATTAAAGGCCATCTAACAGCCCATCAGCACCCCGTGCAATTGCAGTTCCCTTTTGTCCCAAAGAAAAAAGAGAGGGAGAGAGAGAGAGAGAGGGAGAGAGAGGGGAAGGTTTTTATTAGATTTTTTGCTGTGGAATATGCTCCTTGAATTTTCTCCATTCTGGAAACTGTTGCTTGTAGACTAAATTTATCTTTGTACCTTGCTAGCAATTGATTAAAATGACCACTGTTTTGCATATTGCAAGTTGGTTTTTCTGGTGCAGTTGGTGTCATTGAATTTTTCCTATCCGAGCTATATGCAGGTTGAATGAGCCAGACCTAAGGACTGTTCAAACGCTTGTTCTCAAGTTTATGAAGGATAACCCAAGCAGACAACTGTTAAAGGTTCTGTATCATAAGAAGATCAAGCTATCCACTGATATCTCCAGGTGCTTCCGTCTCCTGCCTTTTCTTTTTGTGTGGCACTTTGGGTTTTGTATTTCCTCATTCTGTTTCAATTGTTGCTTCATACCCTGTTGCACGAAGTCTATTCCTCTCCCTTCAATTCAATCAGAGCTGTTAACAATTTGTTTATGCATCCTTACAAATTGGTCCATCTTGTCAATCTGTATGTTCAAAAGCAAACTGACTCGCGATTGGCAAACCAGCTCCAAATGCCGGATTAGAGAATTCGACAGTGCCTTCAAAGTTGTGGACACACGTACATATATACACGATCTTCAGTGGAAAAGAAGAATTCAATGCGGTTGTTTGGACGCTGCTGAGAATTGAAAGAAGACAGATGAATTTGGACGTCCAATGAGATTCATTGACGTCGCTTTTGTGGTCAGTCATTTCTCAGCGGCCGCGGATGCATCGAAAACTCCAGTAAATGCCGTGAAAAAGAGTAAAGAGACATCAATTCGAAAAAAGATAATCACCTGCAGAGAAGGAGAGAGCTCGGCAATGGCCACAGCAAAAATGAAGGCGTGAGAAATGGAGCCAAGACGCAATGCAATGCGTACAGAAAAAAAAAAAAAAATCAACCCAAATTGCAGGATTCTGAAGAGAGAAAGAGAGAGAAGAAGAAGAGAATCACGAAGAACGAGGTCTTTCTTATGGTGAGTCACCCAAAACAACATTTTTCTATAACAAGGTTTTTACAACATTTTCACGTAGAATGATGTCTTCGACATCATCTGTCTCGCGGTACATCTTCTTCCATCTGCAGAACCGAGTTGTTGAAGTACTCTCTAACCACCTCCTTGTCCCCACCGCCCACCTCTTCCGCCTGGAGCTGCCGCCTCTCCTCTCTGGCTCCGTCAGTGCGAGCACAGCAGCGAAAAAAGCCACTGAGCTGCCACCAATGATGGCGATGGTCGTGCCGTCCACGGACGCAAAGTCAGCCACCACAATGGAGAGGGGCGGAATCGCCAACTGGGTGAATGTTGTCGACCTCGGTGTTGCCTTTGTGATCTTGATGGGGCTAGGATTCAGTGCAGTCTTGGCGTTGTTCCCACTGTGGAAGCAAATGG
This sequence comes from Eucalyptus cloeziana, assembly GCA_014182715.1. NCBI lineage: Eukaryota > Viridiplantae > Streptophyta > Magnoliopsida > Myrtales > Myrtaceae > Eucalyptus > Eucalyptus cloeziana. The sequence continues at coordinate 25,343,338 of CM024640.1, forward strand.
GGGATGTTAGGGACACCGGGCAAACCGTGCACGCCATTCTAATTATCTACATCTGCCGATACTCCGGTAAGTAAGCCTAGATTACAAGGCTGTCGATTAGGCCCTGAAATGGGTGTAAATCAACAAGACAGAGAAAGCTTAATTCTCTTCGGTGTCCATATTTTTTTTTCTTTTTTTCTTTTCTTTTTACCTTTGTTGGGAAAGAATTGTTTTATTTTTGTTTTTTTTTTCTTGATGGGAAAACGGAATGGCTCACGCGTCCTCGCAAACAGAAGGCCATGGCAGCAAGGGCTACAAACTTGAGCTAGCGCTATAGTCGGAGCCCTCGTCAACCTAGTCTCAACCGGCAAGCGATGAGGAGCAAGGGCCGTGATTTCACAATGGCTCACTTGCACTTGCTCTCACACTCGCACACTCTTTGCATTCATGTAATTTAGTCATGAATCGATCATAGGTCAAATATCTAAAAGGGTTAATACCTTGAAAAACTCCAAATTGATACATTTGTAACAAATTTATCCCCAAACTATTTTTTTGACCATGAAAAACTCCAAACTGGTATACCTGTGACAAATTTATTCGGACTGACTATAAAAACCCTAAACTTGTACATTTATGACAAATTTACCTCCAAACTAATTTATTCGACCACAAAAAACCCCAAACTGGTAAATTTGTAACTAATATACCCTCCGCTAAATTGAATTAATACCACAAAAAAATCATAAAAATTGTAAACTGTGATAAACGGATCGTAAAATTCCAAATTAGTATACCAGTCAATTGTCATATGTCATTTAACTTAATAATTTGACAGTAAAATTTAACGAAAACTAACAAAGAGTAAATTTGTCATAAGTGTACCAGTTTCGGGTAAATTTGTCAAAGGTATACCAGTTTTGGGTTTTTTGTGGTCAAAAAAATAGTTTGGGGTAGATTTATCACGAGTATACCAGTTTGGGATTTTTGAGGGTATTAACCCTATCTTAAAATGCACAACTTTCTATTGTGGGAAAATTTTTTGCCTCACTTGACGACTAACATAAGAAAAGACATTCGTGACCTCGGAACAAAATTGACATTTTTTAGGTTTCTCATTAATGAGCAACATTTACGTGGCCCGAAGCCCATGCATATCATCCTTTACACAATGTTGCATAACACCCAAAACAACATTTTCCTTTCAAGGTTTTTCTAAGCCAAATAAAATTAGGGTTCCAGAAGTAAAATGGCCGTCATAATTTGTGATTGGGATTCATATCCAGGATTGGAGCCTTGACCATTTGCCAGAAGGGGCAATAATGAAATCAATAGACAAAAAGATTAGAAACATAAATTAATGGGTCAATACCCTGAAAAACCCCAAACTAGTACACATGTGACAAATTTACCCAAACTATTATTTTGACAATGAAAAACCCAAAACTAGTACATCTGTGACAAATTTATCTCGACTGACCATAAAAAAAACCCTAAACTAGTACATTTATGACAAATTTACCTCAAACTAATTTATTCAACAACAAAAAACCCAAAACTGATAAATTTGTGACAAATATATCATTTCGCTAAATTGGATTAATATTACAAAAAAATCACAAAAATTATAAATTGTGACAAATGGAGCGTAAAATCCCAAATTGGTATACCAATCAACTATCACATGTCATTTAACTTAATAATTTGACGATAAAATTTAATGAAAACTAACAGAGGGTAAATTGTCACAAGTGTACCAGTTTGGGGTAAATTTGTCAAAGGTGTACCGGTTTTGAGTTTTTGGTGGTCAAAAAAATAGTTTATGGTAGATTTGTCACAAGTGTATTAGTTTGGGGTTTTTAAGGTATTAAGCCTAAATTAATTCTCTGCCCATTAAAAAAGATATACTTCTTGATTCATCGATTTTTATTTGTTTGAATTTCTTCAATCAACCGACCTATGGTTTTTTTCTTCTTTTTTTCCCCCAATAAATCACCGAAAGCACAAATTCTAATGCATTCAACACCATCAGCGATTGCATTCTCTATTTAGGAGAGATTTGATTTTGAAACCTTAAATTCAAATTGGTGTGCAATACTTTGACAGAAATAAAATCTCTCATTTATTGTCATGGTGACTTACCTAGTATACAAGACATAAGTAAACATCTCATACAGGTAGCATTACTTATATCTTTGCACCTGTCTACAACTGTTTCCTTTATTCTGTCTCGTGCTTCTAAAGATGACTTGTTGAACTTTGGTAGGTACTACAATTCTAACATGAAATGCATATTGACAAGCCTAAGTGGCAAAAGTGGCAGTGATCTTCCTCCACGCAATTGACGGGCGAACAAATTGAGGAATTCTATAATCTTTTGCTTTACCAAAAGTATGAGTTTCTGAACGAGACCACACAAGTAAGCTATAGAGATCAATATCAGCAACGGTAAATAGAGGAGGAAGAAGGAGAGGCCTTGGAACAACAACAACGTAGGCAATGCAATGGAGAGGGAAAAAGAAAGAATGGCAGGAAGCAAAAGACATGAGCACCGCAAGCAATATGAAAGGTTGGTAGCTGAGTGACAAGTGGAAGGGATAAGGAGCAATAGATAAGGAGAGCAAATATAGAAAAGAACATGGTAATGGGGTGGGTTTCAAATGGAGAATTGGAACTCCCTTGATATTTCACTGCAATGAAGTTAAGCAAAGTTGGAATGATGAAGGCAAATATGGTATGCATGTTTCTCCATTGATCATGATCAATAACAGGCATTTTTGGATTCGTATATATTAAGAGAAAAAGAAAGAGGACAAGGAGCAACAATAGAGGGAATGTTGAGATAGAGGTGCAATAGCAGAGCAGAGCAATTGTTAAGGAAGGGAGCTAAGTCAATTTATAATGAGTCTGTCTCACATGGATTGATATGCTTTGGGGGCGATTAGGTTCTTACATGGACCGATTATTCAAAGTCCAGAAAATTTTTGCGGAACCAGCCCGCGGGGGCATATCTGCAAAAGTTATAATTGTCATGGCGCAGGGCATATCCGCAAAACTTTTTTGGAGTTATATACTAATCATGGTGGTAATCATCGTGCAGAGCATATCCGCAAAAGTTCATCAAGGTTTATCATGGAAGCAGAGCATACCCACAAAAGTTTGTCAAAGTTTATCATGGAACCAACCACCATGATTAGCACACAAGTCCAAAAAAGTTTTGCGGATATGCCCTGCACCATGACAATTATAACTTTTGCAGATATGCCCCCGCGGGCTGGTTCCGCAAAACTTTTCTGGACTTTGAATAATCGGTCCATGTAAGAACCTAATCGCCCCAAAAGCGTCTTGCATTTGGACTTTTAATCAAATGCACAAGGTGTTGGGCCTAAGGCAATCACCTTATGCTTTACTTTTTGGACTTACAAAAAATTCAAAAATTGATTTCTTTGAGAAAATTGTGCTCCATCAATTCACCGAAAATTCATTCTGATTTCAACAATCCTTGTAAGGATAATAGAAGTATCATAAGTGTTCACTTTAGTATATAAACTTTTCAAGCGGTTACTTTAATATTGTGTCAGATGAAAAACGACCATATAAGTACTTTCGGTGATAAATTGCAGTAAAAAGTTTTACGTAGCCTTTTTAATAAAATGCTAATTTCTATGTGATTTTTTATAAAAAAGAAAAGAAAAGAAAGTTCAACATGGACAATGAGGTGGCCCTTCACGACAAAACGATGCCACTCACTTTAAAATTTAATCTCTCTCTCGTTTGCTTTCGCGTTGTTCTCCAAAAGCAAAGAAACCGGCCCCAAAGGGACTATAATCACCGGTAAATCCACTACATGGATCAGTGACTCGCTCCGCTAGAGCCGGAAACTAAATCCACATCATTTTATAATTTTATCCCGTGATCGTATTCTTAAGGAGAAGTTCCAGGAATCCAATATCACCAAGAACATACTAAGGCTCGTGCAGAAGATTGGTTTGGCTATGTGCCTGTGCCTATGCGTGCCCTGTAGAATCACGTCCAAGTCGATCAACTACAACCCCCCATTACGTCCTTTAGTTCGAGAGTGCCTCTGACAGAAATATAACTTGAAACTAAGCCTTTGAATTTTGATTATGCAATTAACAGCTTTACTCAGGCAAGTCTGGCGAAAATAGGAATTGACTCTTGTTCCCGTTCCCACCAAAAGCCACATGGTGAATCAACAAGCTACTCGCCCCACTTCCATCAATACATTAAGCATAAAAAATTAGGGCTTCGACTTGAACTGCATTGAAAGTCTGAGCCCACAATTGTAGTAATATTCAACTTCATTTTGATTTTATCTGCGCGAACTTAAGCCACTTGTCCTCTTCTTGCTCTCCATTGCAGCAGCTCTTAATTTTTGCCCCCGAAATGCCCCGATGTGAATTAGGGTTTAAAGAAGAGGGGGAATTTGGCTCGATTTGTCCCCAATAATTTGGGGCAGACGTGTGTAGTTATGTTGCTTAGGGCGTTTTGCTGAAATATTATCATGACAGATTTTTTCTAAGCCATGTTAGTCGGAAAAAGACATTCAAATATTGTCTCGTTGAATTTTTTACATCTCAAATTGATAATAGTATTGGAATGAAATGATTCGTCAAAAAGTTAGCACTAAAGTGAGCGCCAAAAGTTATGGCATTTCCAGTGCTCTTACCCTCTAATTGAATTTGTTTCAATGAACCAACATTTCATGATTCTTTTGCACAAATGACTTTTCTGACTTATGAATTTTTCGTAAAAATGACATTCGCTTTACTCTGTTCTCTCGTTCACACTCTACTTGGATATAATCTTGGATGCACTTAAAGTGTGGACCCAGTGCTTATCGAGGAACCCACCAAAATTAAGGGCTCACATGAGTTGGACTCACGTGTACGCAAATCATTTCAGAAATTTCCCCTCTAGACTCCACGGCTGGTCAACCTTGTGCACTCTTAGGTATGTGAGATGATAAGCCGACAATTGCCACAGATTCTCCCCTGTTAAATCTGCTTAAATTGAAAGTAGAAAGAAGTAGAACAGCCCATAAGACAAGTAAACATTGTGAAAATGCTCGATGATTTGTTTAATTTCGTTCATCTGCATGGCAACATTAAATAGAGCACCAAATTAAGCAAGCAAACCCCAAATTCACACAACATAATCTCCTATTGACAAACGTGCAACATGGAAGAAATGGAGGGGAAGAATAGGTCGTATGCATAATTGTAGCTCTTATCTCATCCAGAACTTCACTACACAGTGACCAAACCATATGAAGATCACTCGTATAAAAAAGAAGAAGAAGGGGAAATGACATAATAGTCGTTAAACATTGACCCAATATTCAATCTCATTCTTTGAATTGTTAATTTGTTTAATGTGTCTTCAAACTTTTTTTTGTATATATTCAATCGAGTTTCTAAACTTCCAATTTATTCAATGTAATCTCTTAATTTTCAAAAATTGTCAAACCAGCTCTTCGATACTACTATGCACCATTGCACAAGTTTTTTTTTTTTTTTTAATATATTTTCATTTTAATCCATTTTCTAAATCAAGAAAATTGATGCAATATTTTTATCAATTTTTTTTTTTTACTTTTTTTTTATAAATATTATAATAGTTCCATTTGAGCATATCTTAGTTTATGGTCTAACCTCATACAGAGTTATATCCAATTGATATTTCTACTATGATGTTGAGGGCAGATTTGGGTCACAAGAACCAGTTTGGGATTTTTCATATGATAAAAAGTAATTTGGTGTAAATGTGTTATGCAAGTGCAATTTTGAAATTTTTAATATTATTATTTCTTATAAGAATAAATGTCTTCATGAGGATATCTAAAATCAATATCAATTTATCTATGGATAATTGTACTTATATTAATCCAAATCTGATTTCTAATTTTTAGATAGATAATAAGTTTTTGCTTTTCACATTTTCTTAATTAATATGTAAAACAGAAAATTAATATAGCCAGAATGTCAACCTAGTACTACTGTAGATAATGTTCTAGTTTTATTATTATAGAGATCATAAGTTAAAACAAATTAATGTGGAACTATCATAATATTTATAAAGACCAAAAAGATAAAGATGTAGTAAAAAATGGCTTATATTTTGTTGATTTTGCGAATTGATTGATATGAAAGATATTCAGAAATTTAGACTATGGTGTAATAATGGAAAAATATGAATAGTATTGTATGAATGATTTGACTTTTATATAGAAAGTCAATAGACTAAATTGAACAAATTGAGATTTTAGAGATTAGATTGAATATTTAGGAATAGTTTAAGGACAACATTTAACAGATTAAAAATTTAAGGAGGACAGTATACATTGAGCTAAAGTTTGAAAACTATTACCATCATTTTCTCTTAATAAAAAAAAAAATTTGAATATCCCTGCAATAGGAATGTCAATAATTGAAAACTGTTATTGTCATTTTTTTTTTCTGTCTTTCGCGAGAATGGAGTCGCCGGATATTTCTTGCTATTGATACATATCAACAAACTCAGTGAAAAATACAACAACAAAATACATCGCGGAGCGTTAACGCGGGGGCGAGAGGACCCGAGTTTCGTTCCTCCCCTGCAATCCGCGCTCCGCCGCCGCCGACGACGGCGGAGGCAGGAGCTCCTCCGCCACCGCCACCTCCTCTTCCTCCTCCGCTCGCGGCTCGAAGCGTCTCGGTCTTCTTCGCGAACGTTCAGGTCCGGCTTTTGAAGAAAAACCCGAAAAGCGGTGCGAGAGGACCCGAAGTTTCGCTCCTCCCGCAATCCGCGCTCCGCCGCCGCCGACGACGGAGGCAGGAGCTCTTCCGCCACCGCCACCTCCTCCTCATCCGCTCGCGGATCGATCGCCTTCCCCTCACGCTCGCGCCGAAGCTTTTCGCTCTCAAGCCTGGTGCCGGGTTCTGTAGCTACGTTTCTGCAGAGGCTGATTCACGGTGTTTTAGCCGTTCGTTGGAGCTGATTTTCGGCGTCTTTGGGGCGCCTTCTACTCCTCTACAAACCCCTGAAGTCTGGCCCTGGTACGTTAGCTCCTCTAGGACTGATCATGGGCTTTCTGTTTTAGGGTTTTCGCTTGGTTCTGGTGAGAGTTGCTGTCATGGCTTTGGTCATGGACGAAGCAGCTCCTTCTTTTGTTGAGCCGAGTGCTCGTGTTCCTTCCCCTTCGGTGGTGCTTCGAGAACCCCAAGGAGGAACCCAGTTCTTGAATAGGGCACGTACTTCTTCTCGCTCACCAGGTCCGAGACAGGCGGGTCGCTCGCGCTCTGCTCGTGCCCGAGCTGGCCGAAGGGGGAGTCGAGGTAGATCTCGACCGAACCGCCCACCTCCAAGGGGAGATGCGAACCTTAATCGCTCTTGGGCTGCGGTTGCTAGCGTTGATTGGAAAGGATATGATCTAGAATTTACGCCTGCTGGGTTGTTAGATGATAAACCAATGGTGCAAATGACAGACTTTGATATGCAAGCTGCTGACCCTAAGCTGTTTGAATGTCTGATTGGTTATTTTCTGGGTAGGAAAATTCCTTTTAAAGTGACTGAGGAAGCTCTAATGAAGGCTTGGAGCCCCAATCTCACCGGAGTAATGGCTGATGGTCAGGGATTCTTTGTTCTGCACATTCCCGACCAAGAGTTCAGGAATAAGCTCATTGATGGAGGCCCAATCACGATAGCTAAGGTTCCTTTTATCCTGCAACAATGGAGGCCAGGTCTAGAGCTTAAACGTGATATTCATTTATCTGTTCCTGTTTGGGTTAAGCTGCGAAATCTACCTTTTTCCTTTTGGTCTGCTCAGGGCATTGGAAAGGTAGCAAGCGCCATCGGTAAGCCTTTGTTTGTAGACCATCGTACAGAGAGAATGGACATGCTAGCCTTCGCACGTGTGTGTGTTGAAATTTCGGCAGACCAAGTTGCTTGTGATTCTATAGTGCTGGTCCACAATGAAAATTCTTGTATTGTGACGGTGGAATATGAATGGCGCCCTCGGGTGTGTTCCAAATGCAAAGTGTTTGGCCATAATTGCCTTTCCTCAGCCCCCCGTGTTGTGAACTCTCGCAATAGTTCCAAGAAACCGGTGGCCAAGGCTCCAGAATCGTTGATCCCTGCTGACCAATCTCCTCGGGTGAGGCGAACCTCCCCTGTTTCCCCTGGTTCCCCTTTTCTGGAAACTGCTCTTGTCCCGACGTTGCAGCAATTATCCGGTAAGCTCAAAGGGACTATTGATGCAGGAAGAGCAGGTGAATCTCTTCAACCTCGGGAGAAGGACCTTGGTACCGAAGTGCCTTCCTCGAGTGCCCCTCATCTTCCTAGAAGTGTTACAATTCGACAAGCAGATTCTAGTCTTCCCTCTAAAAGTCTATCAAGCTCATTTGGAAGAGGAATGGCATGAAGTGGTTGCCAAAAAAAAAAAAAATGCCAAGAAAGCAGCCGCCTCTTTCAATCTTGCAAAAGTGCTGCGATGGAGGACAGCAATTAAAGCTGAAATCTGGTCTAGCCAAACCGTCTAAGCCTCCTGTCGTGCCCCCACTTCGGTTATCTAAAGGATTGATGTCGGCCTCTTCAAACTCTGCAAAGACTCCTCAATCTTCTCATGATTCTGATGATATAGCAAATTCGAGTATCCGAGCTATTTCTGAAGATGATGATCTGCTATCCTCAAGCTCTTCGCCGAGAGGGAAGGCAATTCGTGCGAAGCCTGTTCCGATTCTGGACCAATTGGAGTCTCTCCAAGCTGATCCCCCCCCTGCGTCTTCTAAGGCTAACCCCTCCGGACGTAAGATATCTTCTAAGAGGTAACTTTGCCTTTTTTACTATGTTTTTTGGATTCTGGAATGTTAGAGGTATCCTTAACCCGGTTAGACGGGCTGAAGTAAGGAAGTTGGTTTCCTCGAATAAGCTTTGCCTTCTCGGCATTTTTGAGACCAAGGTGCCTCAGGACCTTTTTGATTCTGTTTCCTCCTCGCTTTTACGAGGCTGGATTTGGACGGCCAATTATGATTATGCTCCTCGTGGTAGAATTTGGGTCGGATGGGACCCTTCTCTTGTTCATTTTGAGCCTATATCTTCGAACAAGCAAGCCATCCATGGCCTCCTTTCTTTTAAGTCTTCTTCTTTGTCTTGTTGTGTTTCGCGGTATATGGCGATCACACCTTTATCACCGAAGACCACTATGGGATGACCTTATCCATTATAATGAAGTATTCCAGACTCTCCTTGGATTGTTGCCGGGGATTTCAATGCAATCAAAGGGCCGTCGATAGAGTGGGGGTTCGACCTCCCGGATCCCCTATTTTGATGAGTTTCGCCTTTGTTTGGATCAAACGGAGCTGGTGGATCTTCGGTACATAGGTTTTCGGTTTACCTGGTCAACCTCCTCTGGCAAAGGCGAGAAAGATGCGAAAAATAGATCGAGTTCTTATCAACTCGCTTTGGAATCACCGGTTTTCCTTTTCGAGGGCGGCCTTTATCAATCCCGGAATATCCGACCATACTCCCATGATTGTAAGAGTGCTGGAACCGGTTGCTAAGATCAAGCCCTTTAAATATTTCCACTTCGGGCTGAGCACCCAGATTATTTCTCCCGCATCAATCAAGCTTGGAATTGCTCCATTGAGGGAAGACCTATGTTTTGTCTCGGTATCTAAACTGAAAAGGTAAAAGCTCGCCTTAAACTGCTCAACAAGGACTCGTTCTCGGATATTTCCGTAAGAACGGCCGAAGCTAGGGAAGCTCTCCGCACTACTCAAGTTGCTCTTCATGATGATCCTTCTAATGTGTCTCTTGCTGACCTAGAAAGAAGTCAGCGACGTGCCTTCATTGAATTGAGGAACCATGAGGAATCTTTCTATCGCCAAAAGTCCCGACTTAATTGGCTTAAAGAGGGGGATCGTAATACCAGATTCTTTCACAACTCGGTTAAGAATCGTCGGACCGTAAAACCATATTCTCTCGGTAAGGGATCCTTCGGGTGTCATGGTAAATGATCCTTCCTTAGTTCCACAGATTTTTGTGAACTTCTTCTCTCGAGCTTCTAAAGGCTCGTGCATCGCGTATCCTTTGCCTTCCGTCCCTTTTTTGAAGGAGTTTATTAGTCATCCTCTCTCGGATGGACAAAGTGTACTTCCATCTCATCTCCGATCTCGGAATTGGAAATCAAGGAGACTTTATTCTCCCTCGCTAGAGGCAAAGCCCCGAGCCCCGATGGGTTCCCTTGAATTTTATAAGACTAATTGGGATACCGTTGGCCCTTTGGTGCTAGAAGCGGTTCAAGATTTCTTCAGCTCAGTTGCCTTCTCAAAGAGGTAAACACTACTATTCTAGCTTTGATTCCCAAAGTTCAGAACGCTTGTGCTGTTACGGATTTTAGACCCATTGCATGCTGTAACACCATCTATAAGGTGATTACAAAGCTTTTGGCTAACCGTATAGCACCTGTCTTGAATACGTTAATTGGCCCCTACCAAAATGCATTCATGAAGGGTAGAAGAATTAGAGACAATATTCTTCTGGCTCAAGAACTCTTCTCAGGTTTTCATCTTGATCCTTACTTACCAAAGTGTGCAGTTAAGGTTGATTTTCAAAAGGCCTATGACACGGTTGATTGGGATTTTCTAGAACTGACACTCCGTGCCTTTAAATTCCCGGAATGGACTATCCATTTGATTATGGTATGTGTAAGGACTCCTAAGTTCTCGGTTTCCATCAATGGTGAGCTTCATGGGTTTTTCTCTAGTGGCCGTGGACTGCGTCGGGAGATCCTTTGTCGCCTTACTTGTTTACTCTTCTCATGGAGGTGTTCTCTGGGATTTTAGCCTCTCGTACATCGGTCAAAGACTTTCATTACTTCGGAGATGCAAAAGTCAAATTATCCCATCTCTTCTTTGCCGATGATGTGTTCTTGTTTTGCCAAGCGATTGGGGTTCCGCTACTATCCTCAAGAAAAGCTTGGACTTATTTTCGAATTGGAGTGGACTCTTTCCGAATAAAAACAAGAGTGAGGTATTTCTCTCTGGAGGCCTACCTTCCCGAGAGAAAATATTACGCCGGCGTTTGGATTTCAGGAAGGTCGGTTACTGTTCGTTACTTAGGGGTGCCGATCATCACCTCAAGACTCGGGAAGGCTGATTGTGTCTCCTTGATTGACCGTATTACTTCTCGAATTCAATCTTGGACGCACCGGTTTCTTTCTTTTGCTGGCAGACTTCAATTAATAAGGTCAGTCCTTCATTCTATACAAGCTTTTTGGGCTAGTGTTTTCTCCTTGCCTGTCTCTGTTATTGATAGGATCGAACAGCTTCTAAGACAGTTCTTGTGGAAAGGCACCGAATTGGGACGTGGTGGTGCCAAAGTGTCTTGGGATGACGTTTGTCGCCCTAAAGAAGAGGGCGGTCTGGGCTTACGGAAACGAGAGATTGCAATACCGCCTCGCTCCTTAAATATATATGGTTCCTCTTTGTGGATGGAGAGTCCCTATGGTGCCGTTGGATCCATTCTTACTTTTTAAAGAAGGATAATTTTGGAACTCTTCCACACCAACCCAGTGTTCGTGGGCGTGGAAGAAGATCCTCCAGTTACGAAGACATTTTAGACATTCCTTTTTCTGGAAGATTGGCCATGGGTACTCTGTCTCCTTATGGCATGATAATTGGCTCGACTGCGGACCTCTTTCTCTTGTCATTCCGTCGGATCTGTTTGACAGCTGTCTCCCTCTCTATTCGGCAGTTGCGGACCTATACTCTTCCGCGGGTAACACTATGAGAGCTATCCTGTCCACTTTGGGAATTGCTATTCCGTTGCCTAATGGAGACCGGGACCGTTTCTTGTGGCGAGAAGATCCGACCGGTAAGTTCTCAGTTGCCTCTGCTTGGAATTTCATTAGGACCAAGAAAGACCCAGTAGAGTGGGCTTCTCTTATTTGGGATAATAGTTTGGCATCCAGATTTCAGTTTCATTTGTGGCTTCTCGCAAAAAGGAGACTGCCAACACAATCTTTCCTTCTTTCCTATGGAAGGATCGAATTCTCCGTTTGTTCCTTTTGTGGTGCGGTCCCAGACTCTCTGGATCATCTGTTCTTTCAGTGTGAAACAACGGCTACTTTGGCATTCTTCTGGGCTACGAGATGTAATTTGCCTTGGAAAAACAGATCGTGGAATGACAACCTTTCATGGGCTATCAAATTCCTTCCCGGCAAAGACTTCTTCATAGCATTGCTCGGTTCGGATTCGGTGCCTTATGCCATTTCATTTGGAAAAAAGGAATGCTATCATATTTCGTGGAGACTGCTCGGCCATTCCAGCCTTGAAGAACCACTTGATCAAGGTGGTTAGAGATAAAGCTTTACTTTTCTCTAACATTCCGCTTACTCCAAGAAACAAGCGACTTCAGAGAAGTTGGGGGTTCGACCCTTCTATCTTCAGCTCTGCTCCTTGCGAGGTCCCTTCCGCCCGTGTGCCTTCTCCGTTTTCAGTTTAGTGGGTCGGCTCTGGGTTTGTCCAGCCGTGTGGCTGTTTTGCTTCTTCTTTCTTGTTTTCTTCTTGCTTCTGCTTCGTTCTCTCAGCTTCTGTTCTCCTCTGGTCTTTGTTTCGGTGCCCTCTCACTATTCCTGCGCCTTGCAGCCATAGTGGGAGTTTTGGTTCCGGTCTTTTTGTACCTTTGTCCCCAGCTTATATAAATTCTTACCTTTAACCAAAAAAAAAAAAAAAAAAAAACAAACTCAGTGAAAAGTTTATTGCTTGCTAAAGTCATCTTTCCGGTCAAGTTTCAGCTCCTTCCTGGTATCTTCTGCGAAAGTTGACTGAAGACTAAATAATTGTCTTTTTGGTCGGGAGGCTAAATAATTGAATTAGAAATCTCGTTCTTTTATTATTAAAAAAAAAATCATTTTCCCATCCTTCTTTTAGAAGAAAAGATTGGATCATACGTTCGGACGACACGGCCGCATCGTTTCTGGAAAACGAACCAGGTGGTCGAGTCAAACTTCAACTCGAAATGCTAACCGCCGGAGTTCTCAGCAGAGACAGAGCTTGAAGTCGACCATGGAACAGACTCAGATCAGAGAGAAAAGAGAGAGGAGGAGGAGGAGGAGAAGAAGAAGAAGTAGAAGAAGGCGACAACGATGAAGAAGCGAAGACAAAGAAGATGGCGATGAAGCCATGGGAACGGCACTCAGCAGTCATCAGCATCCCTCACTTTGACTACGACGCTACCTCTTCCCTCCTTCGACGCTCCCACTCCGGCTTCCTCATCACCTGCACCATCAGCGTACCATCTCTCCTTCGCTTTCTTAATTGTCGATTCGATGGTTGAAACTTAGGTTGATGGGTTTTCGTTCTGTTCCTTTTTCCTTTCTCCAGATAGGGAGAAGAGCTCCACCAAAGAAGCCGTGTGCCTCCTTGAAGAGGTTTGATTGCCTTCTTAAAGTCGAACCTTTTAAGCGTGACCGAATGAGACGCTAATGATTAATTCTACATTTTGTGTTTTGAGTATGGTTCGTTTATGCTTGGAGCTTAAAGTTGAAGAACTGGTCTCCTTTGAATACGTGTAATTGCATTGATTAATGATGTCCTGATCATAGACTGGTTCGTGTGTAAGTGATTTGAAGTGGCTCGATGAAATCGGTCTTCCTTTTCCTATTTAGGTTGGTGAAATTTCCATCGTCCTTAGCATTGTAGTGAATACTTTTGCTGTATTATGGGACATTTGCTGCTACGGAAATCCACCTATATACGAAGCCAAATAACCACAATAAAGTTATTCAATTTCTCCTACGATCTACCTTGAAATTCAGGCCATGCAGAATGATGTATCAGACGTTCTTATGGGTGATTCTAGAAATATCAAAATGAGGAGGTCAGGCGAGCGAGTAGGAAATCTCTTCCTGCGGCCTCCCTCATGGTCTTGTTACCTCCGACAAGAGATATCCGACGGATATGAGTGGAGAGCGATGCAGTGGAAGCGAAGTGAGGGTCGAGATGAAGTGGATAGGGCAATGACATCAGTGGACAGGAGATGTCGACGTGGCCGAATCGCCATCTTCCGTCTTCGTACTTTTTCTTTTTTCTTTCTTCTTTTTCCTCTTTTTTTGGCCTTTTCCGGGAGGGAATTTTTTTTTGTCTCGACAGGAAAAGGTAAAATTCTTTTTTTCCGGGAAGATCATAATTCATAAGGACAACAAAAAAAAAAGGAAAAAGAAAAAAATGATCCCATATTACAGCAACCAACCAAAGGTCAAATAAATGCAAACTTAGCCTCACATATGAAGAGCAAGAGAAAGATGTTCACAGTTATTTCTCCACAACATAAACTCGAGAGAGACGGAGAGAGCGAGCGGGCTTAATGAAAGAAACAAAGAACAAAAAACAATGGCGAGTGCAGCACTCAGCTACCGACGATTGTTCAATAATCTCACCGGTGCTTGGGCCTGCCCAAGTCGCCGCCTTTAAATGCGCGTGCAAACGGAACACCACAGCGGCAAGGGCTACAAAACTTGAGCTAGGGCTATAGTGGTGGTCAACCTAGCCTCAACAAGCAGGCGATAAGGGGCAAGGGCTGTGATCTCGCGATGGCTTTCTTGCACTTGCAGTCGCGTACTCTCTTTGCATTCACGTAATTCAGTCGCGGATTGATCATAGGTCGAATATCTAAGAAATGCACAACTTTTCGCTGTGGGAAAATTTTTGGCCTCCCTTGGCAATCGTCATAAGAAAAGACGCAATATTTGACTTGTGACCTTGAACCAAAATTGACATTTTTTACGTTTCTCATTAACCAGCACCATTTACATGGCTTACTTGTCACCAAACATGGTGCCCAAAGCCAGCGCATATCGTCATTTACACAATGTTGCAAATACCAAAACAATTTACACAATGTTGCAAATACCCAAAACAACATTTTTTTCAAGGTTTTTCTAAGCCAAATCAAATAGCCATACACTTACCCTAAAAGAAACTATAACCCACATAGAAAAAATGTGGTCCTGTAGCAGTCCTCGACCCGTTGGACATAATAGACATCAATTTGGGTTTCAATCCACAAAGTACTTTTTTTTTTTTTTTTTTTTTATTGAAACACAAAGCACTTGTTAAGTGGTCTACTTGACAATGATTGTCACAAAATTGTTTCCTTCATATCTTCTTGTGCTTCTAAGGATGACTTCTTGAACTGTGGCAGGTACTCCAATTATAACACAAAGTGCACATAGGCAACCCTTCATGGCAGGAGCAGTGGCACTCTTCCTCCGTGTAGTCGACAAGCAAACAAAATGAGAATTACTAGAATCTTTTGCCTTACCAAATGTATGATTTTCTGAATGAGACCGCACAAGTAAGTTGTAGAGAGCAATAGTAGCAATGGCAAATAGAGGAGGAAGAAGGAGAGGCCTTGGAACAACAACGATGTAGGCAAAACAACAGAGAGGGAGAAGGAAAGGATCTTGAGGAAGCGAAATATGCGGGCACCACAAGTAGTGTTAAAGTCTGGTAAATGAGTGACATGTGGAAGGGACAAGAACCAATAGGAAATGAGAGAAAATACAGAGAAGAACATGATAATTGGGTGGGTTTCAAATGGAGAATTGGAACTCCCTTGATACTTTATTGTAATGAGGTTGAGCAGAGCTGGAATGATTAAGGTAAGCATCAGATGCATGCTTCCCCATTGATCATAATCAACAATAGGCATTTTTGGATTTGTATATATTTAGAAAAATAGGAAGATGATGAGGAGTAGTGGCAGCACAGCAAATGTTGAGAAAGAGGATGAAAATGAAGTATAATAGCAGAGTAATCGTTTGGAAAGGAAGCAAGTGATTTTATAGTACTTCTCACCTAAGCTCGCACCTTGGTCTTGGATTGAATGTTGACACACCCTTTGGAGAACCATGACACCCTTTGGAGAACGATTGACATTATGGTTCTCCGCAGGGTGTGTCAACATCAATCCAAGACCAAGATGGTCCAAAAGGGGATGTTGACACACCCTTAGGAGATAATTATACGGTGATGAGGGTCATGTGAATCTAATACATTTTAATTCTTGAATCATGAGGCTCATGAAAATTATGGGCTCACACGCATTGGACTCACATATATCGGAATCATTGAAGAATTTTTCCCTTACTGGACTCAAAGCTTGATCAACCTTGTGTCATCCTAGGATTGTGAGGTGATATACCCACAATTGTTGCATATTTTCTCTTAAGTCTACCTAAATGGTAAGTAGAAAGAGCTAGAACACCCATTAAGACAATCAAGCATTATTATAATGCTTGGTAATGAATTTGATTTTGTTCGCTAGCATGGCAACATAAAATCAATGCTAACTATAGGACTCTAAAGAGAGACAAGCATAAAATCGCATAAGAACTTCGTTAATGCGCCTCACGTCAACGACACACATGCATATATATATACACGATCTTCGGTGGAAAAAAAGAATTCAGTGATTGGGGGAGCGAATTCGGAGAGCAAAAAAATTCGTGAAAGAAGAGGAGAAATAGAGAGAAGCGGGTACTTTGCAATTACCTTTTCCTCGTCGTTGCACCTCACGCAGTGTCACCGCCTCCCAGCAACTTCGGCAAACTCATCAGTCATTGAGTGGTCCCCACGCTCCTCTATTACTTCCCGTGAAGCCTAGCAATTCATTGACTTTTGTAGATCCTCATGACGTCTTGCATTCATCCTACTTCATGGACGTTACCAGAAAGCTAAGTCGAGCTTCCTTTTTTAAGTTTGATTGTGTGCAATTCCAATTTGCTACTTTTTTTTTTTTTTTATCAGTCCTACTCTATTCCTATTCTACACACTCTCTCAGACTTTTGTCCTGCCTCTTGCAGGGCGTGGGAGTCAAAACCCACTCTTGAAACTTACGCGTCCCCACCCCATCCCCTCCGACGATAATTCCAGCAGTGAGATATCAAAGTGGCCAACGTACCCAAGCGTCTGATTACCATTCAGTGATTTCACTGTGATAAAATCGGGTTGTTTCTCTCCCAATTAAAGTTGTTCACTCCATATTTTTGGTATTTACTTTGTTTTGTTATGATGTTGTGGTTGCAGTCAATTCAACGCCGAACATAAAGACACACAATGGAAAAGATACGGCCACAATTGAGAGAGAAATAGAAACTAGAAAAAGCGGAAAAAAAGCGCTGACACATGGACTGCACATTAAGGAGGACGCACAGGAAAAGGTCAAAGGAGGAAACGTAGAGAAGAGACATGCATTAAGCAAAGCACACCCATCCAAAAAAGACCGAGTCATGTCCAATATTTGTGTGACCCACTGCCCGTGAACTTTGCTTCGCTTGCATTTCTTCATGGCTTCCCGTTTGGTATCAGGTAAGTTGAGGTGTGATAATTCACATTTTTATTATATAATCTTCAAATGCATGATATTTAGTGGTTAAGCCTTATGGTTTTACTGTTTATGTGCATCAACAAAGACGTATTCAGCTTTCGGACCTTTAGACACTAAGGTTTGACCTTAGACATCGGATCACTTTTTTAATTATATTAATTTTTGAGCACTTTGATAGTATTTTAATTGTTAAATCATTATAATTATTAATTTGATCTGTAAGACTTCGGATCAAATTTTTAATTATTTTGAACTTTCTCTTATGTTGTGATGTTTAGGATTAAAATAATCGTTAATTTAACCCGTGAGACAACGGATTATTTTTCGGTTATTTTAATTCTTATTTGATGAATATCTTGATTGTTTAGATATAATTGCTTGACTTGGAAAAACAATAAAAAAAATAAAATAAAAATAAAAAAATCAAATCTTGCATCAGATTAGGTTGGTTTTGTAAATTAGGGTTGCATTTTTAGATTGCATGTTTAGATAATTTTTGGAATAGATTAGGATTGATTTTTTTTTTTTTATATATAGACAAAATTTTAAAAATGTTTGCACATCTTGATAATCTCTTTTTTTCTAAAAAATAGTTTTCTAAGATAAGATAGGGTTTAAGTCAAATTAATCCCTAAAATAAATTAGAAAACTATTCATTTTAGATAGTTTAATTAGGGTTTTTATTAATTCCGAATTTCAATAAAAAAAATACAAAAATATCACGTGCATGTTAATTAGTTTGCATAATAGGTTCATTTAATTAGAATTTGTTTGTTAGTAAAATTAGGTTATTTAGTTAGAGTGCATGTTTTAATTTCGAGATAAAAAACCCCAAAAAAAAAAAGGTTTGCTTTGTGTTTAATTCTTTTAATGCAATTTATTTAATTCATTGAGTATTTTATAATGGTTGAGCATATGTGATCACCCCATTTGCATGATAGTGATTTAGGTTAAAATAAATCCAAACTGCCTGCAAAGACATTTTTAAAAAATAAAAAGAATGGTACCGAAAGGGCATTAGAGAAATTTAGTGTAATCAAGTCTCCGTACCCAAAAGTCTATGGTTCATAGGAGTAAAATAATTCTCCCATTATTTTACTTAGATGTCTAATCGACCTACCGTAAACTAATTAGTGGCGACTCCTAGATAAAATCCATTTGCATGTTAAAAATTTAAATATAAGTCGCGAATTGGTATGGACTTAGGAGAGCCCAAGCTAAGTTTAAAACTTAGTAATCCATTAGTCTAATTTTAGGTGGTGAACCGGAAATTTAGGTCGCAACAATTGCTATAAAAAAGTTTTATGTAACTTTTTTTCAAGAAAATATTTTCTATGTGACTTTTTTTTTATAAAAAAAAGAAAAGAAAAGAAAATTTAACATAGATAATGAGTTGACCTTCGTGACAAAACAATGCCACTCACTTAAAATTTAGACTCTCTTTGTCATTCTCCCTCTTGTTTGCTTTTGCGTTGTCTCCAAAAGCAAGTAAACCGACCCCAAAGGGACCACAATCACCGATAAATCCAGTACATGAATGAGTGACTCACACACTCCGCTAGATCAGGAAACTTAAATCCAAAAAATTTGATGAGATTACCCCGTGATCGTATTCTTAAGGAGAAGTTCCAAAAATCCAATTTCACCGAGAAAATGCCAAGAACCGTGCAGAAGATTGGTTTGGCCATGTGCCTGTGCCTATGCGTGGCCTACAGAATCACGTCCAAGTCAATCAACTACAACCCCCCGTTACATCCATTAGTTCGAGAGCGCCTCTGAAAGAAATACAACTTGAAACTAAGCCTTTGAATGTTGATTATCCAATTACCAGCTTTACTCAGGCAAGTCTGGTGAAAATAGGAATTGCCTCTTTTTGCCGTTCCCACCAAAAGCCACATAATCAATCGACAAGCTGTCCGGGCCTCTTCCACCAATACATCAAGCATCAAACGTCAGGGCTACGACTCAAGCTGCATCGAAAGTCTTCACCCACAATAGTAGTAATATTCAGTTTCATCTTGATTTTATCTACACGAACTTGAGCCACTTGTGCTCTTCTTGCTCTCCATTGCAGCAGCTCTTTTTTCCCAAGATGCCCATATGTGAATTAGGGTTTCAAGAAGGGGGGGCATTTGGCCCCATTTGTCCCCAATAATATGGGGGCAAACATGTTAGTTACGTTGTTTAGGGCATTTATGGTGAAATATTATGACGTCGGATCTCCAATAAACCATATTACTAAAAAAAAATATTAAAATATTGTCCCGTCAAATTTTCAACATCTCAAATCGGAATGAAATGATTTCTCAAAAAATTTTGATACTACAGTAAGCATTGAAAATTATGACATTTTTAGTGCCCTAATTGAATTTGTTTTGGTGAATCAACATTTCATTATTCTTTTGCACAGATGATTTTTCTGACTTATCAATCTTTTGAAATTATGCCATATGCTTGAGTCAATTTGCTTTGCTTTGTTCTCCCGTTCACACTCTCCTTTGAGATATTCCTGGGTGCACGGAAAACGTGTGGGCCCAGTGCATCTTAGTCCTTGAATCAAGGAACTCACCAAAATTAAGGGCTCACATGAGTTGGACACACGGGTATCCAAATCATTTGAGAAATTTTCCTTCTGGACTCCAAGGCTGGTCAACCTTGTGTGCTCTTAGGAATGTGAGATGATATGCCCGCAATTACTACGGATTCTCCCCTGTTAAATCTGCTTAAATGGAAAGCAGAAAGTAGAACACCCCACAAGACAAGCATTATGAAAATGCTCAATCATGAGTTTGATTTCGTTCATCTAAATTGCAACATAATATAGAGCACCTAGTTAAGTAAATAAACCCCAAACTCACACAACAGAGTCACTTACGATAATGACTAACGTGCAACATAGTAGAATTGGAAGGGGGGGGGGGGGGTGTCAAAATACCATATGCATAATTGCAGCTCTATCTCATCTACAACTTCTTGATGTAGTAAGCCAATCATATGAAGATCACTCTATATAAAATAAAAAGGGGAAATGACATAATAATCGTTAAACATTGACTAATGTGTAATCTCATTCTTTGGACTTTTTTAATTTGTTCAATATAGTCTTTAAACTATTCATAAGTATTCAATGTAGTTCCTAAATTTTTAATTTGTTCAATGTAATTTTTTAACTTCCCATAAAAATGTCAAATTCTACACCATCACACCATTTTTTTTAATATATTTTCATTTTAATCCATTTCCAAAAAAAAAAAAAAAACTATGATATCTTTTATTACTTTTTTTTTTTTTACCTTTTTGGTTTTATAAATATTATAATAGTTCCATTTGAGCATATTTAGTTTGTGGTCTCCGTAATAGTAAAAATATAAACATTGGGTTGATATTTTTGTTGTGACATTGAGGGTAAATTTGGGTCATAAGTACCGGTCTAGGATTTTTCATTAGGTAAAAACTAGTTTGGGATAAGTGTGTCATGCAAGTACTAGTTTGAAATTTTTCATATTTTTGGGATATCTAAAATCGGTATTATTTATCTATGGAAAAATGTACTTATATTAATCTGAATCTTTGTTTTTTTTTTTGCATTTCTTAATTAAATATGTATAGTAGAAAATTAATATATCCCAAATATCAACTTGCTACTACTGTAAATAAGTTTCTATTATAAATAATGTGGAACTATCATAATATTTATAAAGACCAAAAAGATAAAAAAAAAAAAAAAAGGTAGTTTTTTTTAACTTTGGAAATGGATTGAAATGAAAAGACGTTGAAAAATCTGTGCAATAGTATAATAATGAAAAATTATGAATAGTATCGAATGGATGATTTAACTTTGTTATAGAAAGTTGATGGACTAAATTGAACATATTGAAAGTTTAGGGATTAGTTTAAATATTTAGAAATAGTTAAAGGAACAAATTTAATAAATTAAAAGTTTAAGGCTAACATTACGCATCTAGCCCAAGTTTGAAAACTATTATTGTCTTTTTCCCTTTAAAAATAAGACAAATAGAGTAATTGAACACTCTGCAATAGGAGTGTCAATATAACCATATTCTACATGTCCAAAGATAAGAAACGTGAAATTTAGATATCTTTCGTGAAGTCCTTTTCTTATCTATATCTTTCGTGAGAGTTGAGTTGCTGGATGTTGCTTGCTATTATCAATACATATCAAGAAATACAGTGAAAAGTTTATTGCTTGCTAAAGTCATCATTTTGGTCAAGTTTCAGCTCCTTCCGGTTACCTTCTACGAAAGAGTTGACTGAAGACCAAAATAATTGAATTAGAAATCTGGTGCTCTCATTGAAAATAAAAAAAACGTATAATCCAATCGTTTCTTAAGAAAGAAGCATGTAAAAATGTTCGGATTAGACGGTCGGGTCGTTCATGGAAAACGAACCGGGTGGTCGGGTCGAATTTCCACTCGAAACGAACCAGGTGGAGGCAGTTTCCCCATTTTTAAGTTCGGAGACAGAGCTTGAACTGGAAGAAGAAGAAGGAGAAGACGGCGATGAGGCCATGGGAGCAGCAGTCGGCTGTCATCAGCATCCCTCGCTTCGACTACAACGCTCCGTCTACCCTCTTTCGCTTTCTTGGTTGTCAATTTGATGGGTTTTCGTTCTGTTCTTTTTTCCTTTCTCCAGAGAGGGAGAAGAGCGCCACCGAAAGAAGCCATTGTCTTCCTAAAATTGAACCTTAGCGTTACTGAATGAGATGCCACATAATGTCTTTGAGTAAGTGTGTGGTTCATCTATGCTTGGAGCTTGAAAGTGAAGGATTGGGTTTCCTTTAAGTAAGTGTTCTCGCTTTGGTTAGTGACATCCTGATCATAGGATGGTTCGTGTGGAAGTAATTTGAAATAGCTCGATGAAATGGGTCTTCCTACTTAGGATAGTGAAATGTCATCGTCCATGGATGTTCTTGCAGTTTTGTGGGACATTTGCTGCTAGGGAGAGTAATAACTTGGAGCTGGCTGATGCGAGGTTAAACTGCTGAGAGAAGGAAAGTATGTCCTAAGGAATTAGATCAGGACAGTGCCGACGGTGCCGAGTGTGGGAATTCAACCAATTAGTATTGAAATGAGAATGGTACTCTTCTTCTGTTCAAAACCGGATTACTACGTACTTAGATTTCTGCAAAACGGTAGTCTAACTGCCTCCAACTTTACTATTCAACTGAAAGCAGGTAAGCTTTCAGAAGATGTATCTTTCCAAGCAAAGGAAGACATGCCCGTGTGAATCATTTCCAGCTATTTCATTAGTTAAGTTGACAGAGAGTGGTTTGCTTCTCTTTACATTCCCCCACGAGTATTCAGCCGACACCATTCACATTGTGTCTCGCATTATCGATTCCCCGGGATCTGGAAATTCAAGCTCCCCAGAGTGAGTTTTTCTTTTTCTTCCCTGACATTAGACACTAAAACGGCTCCCTAATTGAGTTCGTGCATTTCCTACCCTAGCTTATTACTTTGGGATTGGGTAATGTGCTAGGAGTCACTACTAATGCGTTAACCATCTTGCACCGCATGTGACAGAAAATTTTGGCACTGATGGGTGAGTACTCTAAATTAAAAGTTAAAGGAGAGAAAATACAGATGTGCAACTAAGCCTCTTTGAGGCATATCTGTTTTACTTGATCAGCTTAAAATTCTACTCTGTCCTTTATAGTATAAAGGGATTGCTGTACAGTATGCTTTTGATTTTTACTTTTAATATTTTGGTGACTTTTTCAAATAAATGCCCATAATCACTAGAAATCTAGATATGTTAACATTTAAAGTCGATTAAAGTATTATTTTTATAATTAAAGGCCATCTAATAGCCCATCAGCACCCCCTGCAATTGCAGTTAAGCATCCATTGCAAATAATGCAAATGTGCATTTAGGCTGGCATTGAAGGACGATGATGAAAGCATTTTTCTTGAAGGAGACATCTTTGCTGACCCTTTTGTCCCCGCCCCCCAAAAAAAAAAAAAAAAAAAAAAAAAAAACAGAGAGAGAGAGAGAGAGAGAGAGAGAGAAGGGAAGGTTTTTAGTAGATTTTTGGCTGTGGAATATGCTCCTTGAATTTTCTTCATTCTGGAAACTGTTGCTTGTAGACTAAGTTTATCTTTGTTCCTTGCTAGCTTTTGATAAAACTGACCACTGTTTTGCACATTGCAAGTTGATTTTCCTGGTGCAGTTGGTGTCATTGAATTTTTCCTATCCAAGCTGTATGCAGGTTGAATGAGCCAGACCTAAGGACTTGTTCAAACGCTTGTTCTCAAGTTTATGAAGGATAACCCAAGCAGACTTGCACAGCCGGTAAAGGTACTGTCTCATAAGAAGATCAAGTTCTTCAGGCGCTTCCGTCTCCTGCCTTTTCTTTTTGTGTGGCACTTTGGGGATTGTATTTCCTTGTTCTGTTTCAATTGTTGCTTCATACTCTGTGGCACGAAGTCTATTCCTCTCCCTTCAATCGAATCAGAGCTGTTAACAATTTGTTTATGCATCCGTACAAATTGGTCGATCTTGTGAATCTGTATGTTCAAAAGCAAACTGACTCACAATTGGCGAACCAGCTCCAAATGCCGGATTAGAGAATTCAACAGTGCCTTCAAAGTTGTGGGCACACGTACATATAAGCACGATCTTCAGTGGAAAAGAAGAATTCAATGCGGTTGTTTGGATGCTGCTGAGAATTGAAAGAAGACGATGAATTTGGACGTCCAGTGAGATTCATCGACGTTGCTTTTGTGGTAAGTCATTTCTCAGCGGCCACGGGTGCATTGAAAACTCCAGTAAAAATGCCTTGAAAAAGAGTAAAGAGACATCAATTCGAAAGAAGATAATCACCTGCAGAGAAAGAGAGAGATTGGCAATGGCCACCGCAAAAATGAAGGCCTGAGAAGTGGAGCCAAGACGCAATGCAATGCCTACCAAAAAAAAAAAAAAAAAAAAAAATTGAACGCAAATTGCGGGAATCTGAAGAGAGAGAGAGAGAGAAGAAGAAGAGAATCACGAAGAACGAGGTCTTTCTTATGGTGAGTCACCCAAAACAACATTTTTTTTTTTAACAAGATTTTTACAACATTTTCACGAAGAATGATGTCTTTGACATCATCTGTCTCGCGGTACATCTTCTTCCATCTATGCAACCCCGAGTTGTTGAAGTACTCTCTAACCACCTCCTTGTCCCCAACGCACACCTCTTCCGCCTGGAGCTGCCGCCTCTCCTCTCTGGCTCCGTCAGTGCGAGCACAGCAGCAAAAAAAAGCCACTGAGCTGCCACCAATGACGGCGATGGTCGTGCCGTCCGCGGACGCAAAGTCAGCCACCACAATGGAGAGGGGCGGAATCGCCAACTGGGTGAATGTTGTCGACCTCGGTGTTGCCTTTGTGATCTTGATGGGGCTAGGATTCAGTGCAGTCTTGGCGTTGTTCCCATTGTGGAAGCAAACGGGGGATGTTAGGGACACCGGGCAAACCGTGCACGCCATTCTAATTATCTACACCTGCCGATACTCTAGTAAGTAAGCCTAGATTCCAAGGCTATCGATTGGGCCCTGAAATGGATGTAAATCAACAAGACAGAGAAAGCTTAATTCTCTTCGGTGTCCATATTTTTTTTTTTTTTTTTTTTTCTTTTTTTTTACCTTTTTTGGGAAAGAATTATTTTCTTTTTGTTTTTTTTTTTTTTCCTTGAGGAGAAAACGGAATGGCTCACTCGTACTCGCAAATGGAAGGCCATGGCAACAAGGGCTACAAAACTTGAGCTAGGGCTATAGTGGCAGCCCTCGTCAACCTAGTCTCAACTAGCAAGCAATGAGGGGCAAGGGCGTGATTTCACAATGGCTCATTTGCACTCGGCACTTGCCCTTGCCCACCCTTTGCATTCACATAATTTGGTCACGAATTGATCATAGGTCGAATATCTAAAAATGCACAACTTTCTGTTGTGGGAAAATTTTTGGCCCACTTGACAATTAACATAAGAAAAGACACAATATTTGACTCGTGACCTCAGAACAAAATTGACATTTTTTAGGTTTCTCATTAACTAGTAACATTTACATGGCCCGAGGCCCATGCATATCATCCTTTACACAATGTTGCAAATACCCAAAACAACATTTTCCTTTCAAGGTTTATCTAAGCCAAATTAAATTAGGGTTCCAGAAATAAAATGACCATTGTAATCTGTGATTGGGGTTCATATCCAGGATTGGAGCCTCGACCATTTGCCAGAAGGGGCAATAATGAAATAAATAGACAAAAAGATTATAAACATATATTAATTCTCCGCCCATTAAAAGGGTATACTTCTTGATTCATCAGTTTTTATTTGTTTGAATTTCTTCAATCAACTGACCTATGATTTTCTTCTTCTTCTTTTCTCCCATTTAATCACCAAAAGCACAAATTCTAATGCATTCAACACCATCAGCGATTGCATTTTCTATTTAGGAGAGATTTGATTTTGAAACCTTAAATTCAAATTGATGTGCAATACTTTGATAGAAATAAAATCTGTCGTTTATTGTCATAGTGACTTACCCAGCATACAAGACATAAGTAAACATCTCATACAGGTAGCATTACTCATATCTTTCCACCTGCCCACAATTGTTTCCTTTATTTTGTCTCGTGCTTCTAAAAATGACTTGTTGAACTTTGGTAGGTACTACAATTCTAACATGAAATGCATATTGACAAGCCTAAGTGGAAAAAGTGGCGGTGCTCTTCCCCCACGCAATCGACCGGCAAACAAATTGAGGAATTTTATAATCTTTTGCCTTACCAAAGGTATGAGTTTTTGAATGAGACCGCACAAGTAAGCTACAGAGATCAATATCAGCAACGATAAATAGAGGAGGAAGAAGGAGAGGCATTGGAACAACAACAACGTAGGCGATGCAATGGAGAGGGAAAAAGAAAGGATCGTCAGGAAGCTAAAGACGTGAGCACCGCAAGTGGTATGAAAGGCTGGTAGTTGAGCAATAAGTGAAAGGGATAAGGAGCAATTGAGAGGGAGAGCAAAGATAGAAAAGAACATGATAATGGGGTGGGTTTCAAATGGAGAATTGGAACTCCCTTGATATTTCACTGCAATGAAATTAAGCAAAGTTGGAATGATGAAGGTAAGTATGGTATGCATGTTTCTCCATTGATCATGATCAATGACAGGCATTTTTGGATTCGTATATATTAAGAGAAAAAGGAAGAGGACAAGGAGCAACAGTAGAGGGAATATTGAGAAAGAGGTGCGATAGCAGAGCAAAACAATTGTTGAGGAAGGGAGCTACGTCAATTTATAATGAGTCTGTCTCACATGGACCGATACGCTTTTGGGCTGATTAGGTTCTTACATGGACTGATTATTATAAGTCCAAAAAAGTTTTGCAGAACCAGCCATGGAGATATGTGCAAAAGTTGTGCAAAAGTTTATAACTTTTGCACATATCCCCTGGTTCCCAAAACTTTTTGGACTTATACAATTATAACTTATATTTTTATAACTTTTGCACATATCCCCATGGCTGGTTCCGCAAAACTTTTTTGGACTTATACAATTATAACTTTATTTTTATAACTTTTGCACATATCCCCAGGGCTGATTCTGCAAAACTTTTTTGACCTTATACAATTATAACTTTTGCACATATGCCGCACGGGTTGGCTCCGCAAAACTTTTTTGGATTTATACAATTATAACTTTTGTACATATGCCCCACAGACTGGTTCCGCAAAACTTTTTTGGACTTATAATAATCAGTCCATAACTTTTGCACATATGCCTCGCGGGCTGGTTCCGCAAAACTTTTTTGGACTTTGAATAATCAGTCCATCTAAGAACCTAATCGCCCCAAAAGCGCCTTGCATTTGGACTTTTAATCAAATGCACAAGGTGTTGAGCCTAAGGCAATCACCTTATGCTTAACTTTTTGGACTTACCAAAAAATCAAAAATTGATTTCTTTGAGAAAATTGTGCTCCATCAATTCACCGAAAATTCATTCTAAATTCAACGACCCTTGTAAGGATAATAGAAGTATCATAAGTGTTCACTTTAATATATAAACTTTTCAAGCAGTTACTTCAATATATTACGTCGAAGGAAAAATGATCATATAAGTACTTTTGGTGATAAATTGCAGTAAAAAGTTTTACGTAGCCTTTTTAATAAAATGCTAATTTCTATGTGATTTTTCATTAAAAAGAAAAGAAAAAAAGAAAGTCCAACATGGACAATGAGGTCACCCTTCATGACAAAACGATACCATTCACTTCAAAATTTAATCTCTCTAGTTTGATTTCACCTTGTTCTCCAAAAGCAAAGAAACCAGCCCCAAAGGGACTATAATCACCGGTAAATCCAGTACATGGATCAGTGACTCGCTCCGCTGGAGCCGGAAACTAAATCCACATCATTTGATAATTTTATCCCGTGATCGTATTTTTAGGGAGAAGTTCCAGGAATCCAATATCACCAAGAAAATACTAAGGATCGTGCAGAAGATTGCCTTGGCCACGTGCCTGTGCCTATGCGTAACCTGTCGAATCCCGTCCAAGTCGATCAACTACAGCCCCCCATTACGTCCATTAGTTCGAGAGTGCCTCTGACAGAAATACAACTTGAAACTAAGCCTTTGAATGTTGATAATCCAATTAACAGCTTTACTCAGGCAAGTCTGGCGAAAATAGGAATTGACTCTTGTTCCCGTTCTTACGAAAAGCCACATGGTACATCAACAAGCTCCTCGCTCCTCTTCCATCAATAAATCAAACATAAAAAATTAGGGCTTCGATTTGAGAGCATTAAAAGTCTGAGCCCACAATTGTAGTAATATTCCACTTCATTTTGATTTTATCTGCCCGAACTTAAGCTACTTGTCCTCTTCTTGCCCTCCACCGCAGCAGCTCTTAATTTTTGCCCCAAAAATGCCCCGATGTGAATTAGGGTTTAAAGACGAGGGGGAGTTTGGCTCGATTTGTCCCTAATAATTTGGGGGCAAACATGTGTAGTTATGTTGTTTAGGGCGTTTATGCTGAAATATTGCCATGTTGGATCTTTGACAAGCCATGTTAGTTGGAAAAAAACTTTCAAATATTATCTCATTGAATTTTTGACATCTCAAATTGGTAATAGTATTGGAATGAAATGATCCGTTGAAAAGTTGGCACTAAGGTGAGTGCTGAAAGTTATGGCATTTTCAGTGCTCTTACCACCATAATTGAATTTGTTTCAATGAATCAACATTTCATTATTCTTTTGCACAAATGACTATTCTGACTAATGAATTTTTCGTAAAAATGACTTCTGCTTTAGTCAATTTGCTTTACTTTGTTCTCTCGTTCACCCTCTACTTGGATATATTCTTGGGTGCACTGAAAGTGTGGACCCAGTGCATATCGAGGAACCCACCAAAATTAAGGGCTCACATGAGTTGGACTTACGTGCACGCAAATCATTTCAGAAATTTCCCCTCTGGACTCCAAGGCTGGTCAACCTTGTGTACTTTAGGTATGTGAGATGATACGCCCACAATTGCTACAGATTCTCCCTTGTTAAATCTGCTTAAATTGAAAGTAGAAGGAAGTAGAACACCCCAGAAGACAAGTAACCATTATGAAAATGCTCAATGATTTGTTTAATTGTGTTCATCTGCATGGCAACATAAAATAGAGCCCCAAATTAAGCAAGTAAACCCCAAATTCACACAACATAATCTCCTATTACAATGACAAACGTGCAACATAGAAGAAATGGAGGGGGAAAATAGATCGTATGCATAATTGTAGCTCTTATCTCATCCACAACTTCACTACACAGTGAGCAAACCATATGAAGATCACTCAGTAAAAAAAAAAAAAAAAAAGGAAAATAACATAATAGTCATTAAACATTGTACCAATATTTGATCTCATTCTTTGGAATTTTAATTTGTTTAATGTGTCTTTTAACTTTTTGTGTTTATATTCAATCTAGTTCCTAAACTTACAACTTGTTCAATGTAGTATCTTAATTTTCAAAAAATTGTCAAATCAGTTCTTTGATACTACTATATACCATTGCACAAGTTTTTTTAATATATTTTCATTTTAATCCATTTTCTAAATCAACAAAATTGATGCAATATTTTTATTGATTTTGTTTACCTTTTTTTTAATAAATGATATAATAGTTCCATTTTAGCATATCTTAGTTTATGGTCTAACCATATATAAAGTTATATCGAGTTGATATTTCTACTATGATGTTGAGGGCAGATTTGGGTCACAAGAACTAGTTTGGGATTTTTCATGTGGTAAAAATTAGTTTGGTATTAATGTATCATGCAAGTACTATTTTGAAATTTTTAATATTATTTTCTTTTATAAGAATAAATGTCTTCATAAGGATATCTAAAATCCATATTAATTTATCTATAAATAATTGTACTTATATTAATCTGAATCTCATTTCTGATTTTTAGATTGTAAGTTTTTGCGTTTCACATTTTCTTAATTAATATGTAAATAATGTTCTACTTCTATTATTATAGAGATCATAAGCTAAAACAAATTAATGTGGAACTATCACAATATTTATAAAGACCAAAAAGATAAATATGTAGTAAAAAAAGTAGCTTATATCTTGTTGATTTTGCAAATTGATTGATATGAAAAGATATTCAGAAATTTGGACTACAGTATAATAATGAAAAATTATGAATAGTATTGAATGGATGATTTGACTTTGTTATGCAAAGTCGATGGACTAAATTGAACAAATTGAAATTTTAGGGATTAGATTGAATATTTAGAAATAGTTTAAAGGACTTTATTTAATAGATTAAAAGTTTAAGGAGGATAGTATACATGGAGCAAGTTTGAAAACTGTTACTATCATTTTCCCATAATAAAAAAAAGAAATAATTGAATGCCCCTTCAATAGGAATGTCAGTAATTGAAAACTGTTATTGTCATTTATTTTCTCTGTCTTTGGCGAGAATGGAGTCGCCGGATATTTCTTGCTATTGATACATATCAACAAACTCACCGAAAGTTTTTTGCTTGCTAAAGTCATCTTTCCGGTCAAGTTTCAGCTCCTTCCTGGTATCTTCTGCGAAAGAGCTGACTTTTTTTGGTCGGTCGAAAGAGCTGACTGAAGACTAGATAATTGTCTTTTTGGTCGGGAGACTAAATAATTGAATTAGAAATTTTGTTCTTTTATTATTAAAAAAAATAATCATACGTTCGGACGACACGGTCGCATCGTTTCTGGAAAACGAACCGGGTGGTCGAGTCAAACTTCAACTCGAAATGCTAACCGCCGGAGTTCTCAGCAGAGACACGGCTTGAAGTCGACCATGGAACAGACTCAGATCAGAGAGGAGAGAAATAGAAAAAGAAGAAGGCGACAACGATGAAGAAGCGAAGACGAAGAAGACAGCGATGAAGCCATGGGAACGGCGCTCAGCTGTCATCAGCATCCCTCGCTTCGACTACGATGCCACCTCTTCCCTCCTTCGACGTTCCCACTCCGGCTTCCTCATCACCTGCACCATCAGCGTACCATCTCTCCTTCGCTTTCTTAGTTGTCGATTCGATGGTTGAAACTTAGGTTGATGGGTTTTCGGTTCTGTTCCTTTTTCCTTTCTCCAGAGAGGGAGAAGAGCGCCACCAAAGAAGCCGTGTGCCTCCTTGAAAGGGTTTGATTGCCTTCTTAAAGTTGAACCTTTTAAGCGTGACCGAATGAGACGCTAATGATTAATTCTACATGATGTGTTTTGAGTATGGTTCGTTTATGAGTTGAAGAACTGGGTCTCCTTTGAGTACGTGTAATTGCATTGATTAATGATTCCTGAACATAGACTGGTTCATGTGAAATTGATTTGGAGTGGCTCGATGAAATCGGTCTTCCTTTTCCTATTTAAGATGGTGAAATTTCCATCGTCCTTAGCATTGTAGTGAATGCTTTTGCTGTATTGTGGAACATTTGCTGCTAGGGAAATCCACCTACATACGAAGCCAGATAACCACAATAAAGTAAATCAATTTCTCCTACGATCTACCTTGAAATTCAGGCCATGCAGATTGATGTATCAGACGTTCTTATGGGTGATTCTAGAAAATCAAAATGAGGAGGTCAGGCGAGCGAGTAGGAACCGGTCGAGTGGGACTCGGAACTCGGGAGACTCTGCCTCTCAGGCCCGCAGAGGAAAATCTCTTCCTGCGGCCTCCCTCATGGTCTTGTTACCTCCGACAAGAGATATCCAACGGACAGGAGTGGAGAGCGATGGAGTGGAAGCGAAGTGAGGGTCGAGATGAAGTGGATAGGGCAATGACATCATTGGACAGGAGATGTCGACGTGGCCGAATTGCCATTTTCTGTCTTCGTACATCATTGGAAAAAGAAAAAAAAAATGATCCCATACCATAAGTGTAATGTATTGAATTTTACAGCAACCAACCGAAGGTCAAATAAATGCAAACTTAACCTCACATATGAAGAGCAAGAGAAAGATGTTCAGAGTTATTTCTCCACAACATAAACTCGGGAGAGACGGAGAGAGCGAGCGGGCTTAATTAAAGAAACAAAAAACAATGGCGAGGGCAGCACCCAGCTACCGACGATTGTTCAATGATCTCACCGGTGCTTGGGCCTGCCCAAGTCGCCGCCTTTAAATGCGGGTGCGAACGGAATGCCATGGCGGCAAGGGCTACAAAACTTGAGCTAGGGCTATAGTGGTGGTCAACCTAGCCTCAACAAGCAGGCGATAAGGGGTAAGGGCTGTGATCTCGCGATGGCTTCCTTGCACTTGCAGTCGCGTACTCTCTTTGCGTTCACGTAATTCAGTCGCGAATCGATCATAGGTCGAATATCTAAGAAATGCACAACTGTTCGCCGTGGGAAAATTTTTGGCCTCCCTTGGCAATCGTCATAAGAAGAGACACAATATTTGACTTGTGACCTTGAAACAAAATTGGCATTTTTTACGTTTCTCAATAACCAGCACCATTTACATGGCTTACTTGTCACCAAACATGGGGCCCAAAGCCAGCGCATATCGTCATTTACACAATGTTGCAAATACCAAAACAATTCACACAACGTTGCAAATACCCAAAACAACAATTTTTTTCAAGGTTTTTCTAAGCCAAATCATATAGCCATACACTTACCCTAAAAGAAACTATAACCTTTCGCACATAGAAAAAATGTGGTCCTGTAGCAGTCCTTGGCCCGTTGGACATAATAGACATCAATTTGGGTTTCAATCCACAAAGTACGTTTTTTTTTTTTTTTTTTGGTTGAAACACAACGCACTTGTTAAGTGGCCTACTTGACAATGATTGTCACAAAATCGTTTCCTTAATATCTTCTTGTGCTTCTAAGGATGACTTGTTGAACTGTGGTGGGTACTCCAATTATAACACGAAGTGCACATCGGCAACCCTACATGGCAAAAGCGGTGGCGCTCTTCCTCTGCATAATCGATGAGCGAACAAAATGAGGAATACTAGAATCTTTTGCCTTACCAAATGTATGAGTTTCCGAACGAGACCGCACAAGTAAGTTGTAGAGAGCAGTATTAGCAATGGCAAATAGAGGAGGAAGAAGGAGAGGCCTTGGAACAACAATGATGTAGGCAAAACAATAGAGAGGGAAAAGGAAAGGATCTTGAGGAAGTGAAATATGCGGGCACCGCAAGCTATGTTAAAGTCTGGTAGATGAGCGACATGTGGAAGGGACAAGTAGCAATAGAGAAGGAGAGCAAATACGGAGAAGAACATGGTAATTGGGTGGGTTTCAAATGGAGAATTGGAACTCCCTTGATACTTTACTGTAATGAGGTTGAGTAGAGCTGGAATGATCAAGGTAAGTATCAAATGCATGCTTCCCCATTGATCAAAATCAAAAATAGGCATTTTTGGATTTCTATATATTTAGAAAAATAGGAAGATGATGAGGAGTAGTGGCAGCAGAGCAAATGTTGAGAAAGAGAAGGAAAATGAGGTATAATAGCAGAGTAATCGATGGGAAAGGGAGCAAGTGATTTTATAATACTTCTCACCTAACTTTGCACATTGGTCTTGGATTGATGTTGACATACCCTTTGGAGAGGACATATGACGCCATGCTTCTTACGTCATGGGGGCCCAAAAGGAAAAGGGGGATGTTGACACACCCTTAGGAGATACTCATACAGTGATGAGGGTCATGTGAGTCTAGTGCATTTTGATTCTTGAATCATGGGACTCATGAAAATTGTGGGCTCACATGCATTGGACTCACATACACTAGAATCATTAAAGAATTTTTCCCTTACTGGACTCAAAGCTTGATCAACCTTGTGTCATCCTAGGATTGTGAGGTGATATACCCACAATTGCTGCATATTTTCCCTTAAGTCTACCTAAATAGTAAGTAGAAAGAGTTATAACACCCCATAAGACAACCAAGCATTATGATAATGCTTGGTAATGAATTTGATTTTGTTCGCCAGCATGGCAACGTAAAATCAACACTAACTACAAGACTCTGAAGAGAGACAAGCATAAAATCGCATAAGAACTTTGTTAATGCGCCTCACATCAACGACACACATGCATATATATACATGATCTTTGGTGGAAAAAAGGAATTCAGTGCAGTTGTTTGAATGTGCTGAGGTTAAAAGAAGACAAAGAAGAATCGTACATCTGATGTGATTCATTGGGTTCAGTTTCGTGGGCTAGGGGTGAGCACGGTTTCTGATCCTAGGGAGGGAGGTTCCGATTCTCGGTTCCATTTTTTTTTTTTGGAACCGGCGATTCCCAATTCGGTTCTCGAATCCTATAGGAACTAGAACCAGAACCAGAATCAGAGCCGAACCGGAACCGGAATTGGAATCAGGTTCTTATACCTAAAAATCCTAATTAGGTTTCAATTTCTTCCCCTTTTGGTTTCTTCATTCTCCTTGTCCCTGACTCCCCTCTGTCACTCTGAAATTTCTCTTCGACAACGACTCGACTCTCTCTTGACACCACTTACGCCTGCTCGACACTGCTTGCCACCTCGACACCGCTTGACGCCACTCACCCCTACTTGACGCCACTCGTCGCCTTGACGCTGCTCGCCCCTGATTGATGCCACTCGACGCCGCTCAATGCCGCTCGCTCCCTTGATGCCCTCGACGCTGCTCACTACCCTCAACACAAAAAACCTCGCCTCCTCCATCACCACCTCGATTGTAGGTCCAATCTCTATTCTCTACACTATCTTGTCATTTCTGCTCTTCATATCTTCTTGTGCCTCTAAGGATGACTTGTTGAACTGTGGCAAGTACTCCAATTATAACACAAAGTGCACATCAGCAACCCTACATGGCAGAAGCGATGGCACTCTTCCTCCATGTAGTCGACAAGCAAACAAAATGAGAATTACTAGAATCTTTTGCCTTACCAAATGTACGAGTTTCCGAACGAGACCGCACAAGTAAGTTGTAGAGAGTAGTATTAGCAATGGTAAATAGAGGAGGAAGAAGGAGAGGCCTTAGAACAACAACGATGTAGGCAAAACAATAAAGAGGGAAAAGGAAAGGATCTTGAGGAAGTGAAATATGCAGGCACCGCAAGTAGTGTTAAAGTCTAGTAGATTAGCGACATGTGGAAGGAACAAGAAGTAATAGAAAAGGAGAGCAAATGCGGAGAAGAACATGGTATTTGGGTGGGTTTCAAATGGAGAATTGAACTCCCTTGATACTTTACTGTAATGAGGTTGAGTAGAGCTGGAATGATCAAGGTAAGTATTAGATGCATGCTTCCCCATTGATCATAATCAACAATAGGCATTTTTGGATTTTTATATATTTAGAAAAATAGGAAGATGACAAGGAGTAGTGGCAGTAGAGCAAATGTTGAGAAAGAGGAGGAAATTGAGGTATAATAGCAGAGTAATCGTTGGGAAAGGGAGCAAGTGATTTTATAATACTTCTCACCTAACCCTGCACCTTGGTCTTGGATTGATGTTGAGATTCTTGTTGAATCGAAGCGGGGTTGCCTTGGTCTTGGATTGACGTTGAAGGGGTGCATTGGTCTTGGATCTGATCCCCTTCTTTGTCTTGGATTGATGTTGAAGGGGTGCCTTGGTCTTGGATCCCGCCCCCCCCCCCCCCCCTTTCGATTCAACGCACATCAAATTGGGGGGTCAACATCAAGGTGGTCCAAAAGGGGATGTTGACACACCCTTAGGTGATACTCATACAGTGATGAGGGTCATGTGATTCTAGTGCATTTTAATTCTTGAAACATGGGACTCATGAAAATTATGGGCTCACACACATTGGACTCACATATACCGGAATCATTAAAGAATTTTCCCTTTCTGGACTCAAAGCTTGATCAACCTTGTGTCATCCTAGGATTGTGAGGTGATATACCCACAATTGCTGCATATTTCCCCTTAAGTCTACCTAAATGGTAAGTAGAAAGAGCTAGAACACTCGTAAGACAACCAAGCATTATGATAATGCTTGGTAATGAATTTGATTTTGTTTGCCGGCATGGTAACATAAAATCAACGCAAACTACAAGACTCTGAATAGAGACAAGCATAAAATCGCATAAGAACTCCATTAATGTGCCTCACATTGACGACACACATGCATATTTATACAAGGTCTTCGGTGGAAAAAAGGAATTCAGTGTAGTTGTTTGAATGTGTTGAGGTCAAAAGAAGACAGAAGAATCATATATCTAATTGGATTCATTGGGGACAGTTTCATGGGCTAGGGGTGAGCGTAGTTTTTGGTTCTAGGGAGGGAGGTTCCAATTCTCAATTCCAATTTTTTTTTTTTTTTTGAATCGGTGGTTCCTAGTTCGGTTCCCGATTCCTATAGGAATCAGAACCAGAACCGGAATCAGAGCCGAACCGGAACCAAAACTGGAACCGAATTCTACAGTTATGCACTCTTCAAATAGGAATCCATTTTCTGAAAGATCCTAGCTTTCGTGCTTTGTTATGATCTTCTACATCCTAGGTCTTCTCGTTCCGTCATCTAGCTTATGTTCTTCATGTAGCATTCGAATCGAATGACTCTATGAAATTACGTCAATACTGTTGGAAAAAAACTCTTTTACTGTTTTGAAGTTGACAAAACTTTTCCATAGTCTAAAGACTTCCAAACTAAAGTGTCAAGTCTAAAGACCGCCAGACTTTAAGTTCAAAGTCTGCTCACACTAACAATTTCTAGACTGAAGAATGAAGACTTATCCATATGCGAGATTATCTTTATTTCTTCAAGGATTCGATTCATATGACTTTTGGTTGACTTATGGTTGGATATAGCACCTACATGATTGATTATCCTTAATGGAATCAATTCCGATAATCAAATCTTTTGAAAGGCAAGCAAACTTGGAAAGTTCTACTTATGGAAACCAAGATCCTGATTATATGGATGAACAAGGTTGACGGGCTTTCATCACAATCAATCAACCAACTCGAGATCCCTTGATTGATTCTGTCCAACAGGTAGATTGGAAGAATTCCTTTGGAAAGTGCCAACAGTCGTGAAGGCATGAAGAAATATTTAAGGCA
Organism: Eucalyptus cloeziana; assembly: GCA_014182715.1. Taxonomy (NCBI): domain Eukaryota; kingdom Viridiplantae; phylum Streptophyta; class Magnoliopsida; order Myrtales; family Myrtaceae; genus Eucalyptus; species Eucalyptus cloeziana. The sequence continues at coordinate 25,380,262 of CM024640.1, forward strand.
AACTATTTAGTTGTTCGATGTGGTGTGTGAAAGAGAAATTTTAAAGTTTGAAGCTTTCCATTTCTTTGTTACTCCAAATACTGAGCTCATAGTTATATACAAAAGAGATAAACTCATAGTGAGACTTTGTGAGAGACCAGTAGAGACTATTCACTGTGAAGTTGAGATTATGAGATTGTAAAATCTCTATTGTTTCTTAGTGGAATCCAGCCAGTGGGCTGTCAGCATGGGAGAGTGGACATAGCCTTGATTTAAGCCGAATTACTATAAATCTTGTGTTCTTATTCTCTTCCCTGAACTCTTTCTATTATGTTCATAGTTTTATCTAACTATTATAATCTAAATTTGTTCATAGTCTGTTGTTTTCTAAAAAGCAAACTATTACTTTTAAATCTTGCGAAAAATTTTGTTCACACCTATTCACCCCCTCTAGGTGTTGTAACTAGCCCTTTCAATTGGTATTAGAGCTCGTGTGCTTATTTTATTGAAGTGTTTTACTTCTAAAGCTAAAGATTTATGGCTAGTATTTTGGCTCTAGGTTTGGTTGAAGGCCAAAGTAATACCAGACCTCCTTACTTTGATGGGAAGGAGTATAATGTATAGAAAAACAAGATGAGTGCATTCTTGAGATTGAAAGATCCCTTTGAATGGGATGTGGTAGAAAAAATGATTAATCCCAAAGCTACATCAACCTCAAAAAGAGGAAAGGAAGCTGTAGATGCTAGCGAATTAACACAAGCAGAATTAACCAAGAGACAAGCTCTTAATGCTAAAGCTATCTACTCTTTATACCGTGCTTTATCTCATACTGAGTATAATCGAATTTCTTCTTGTGAAACAGCGAAATAAGTTTGAGACAAGTTGCGTGTTACCTACGAAGGAACTGATCGAGTAAAGGAAACAAAAATCAATATTCTACTCGGACAATATGAAGCTTTTAAGATGAAGCCTGGAGAATTCATCACTGATATGTTCAGTCGTTTTACAGAAATCATGAATGGATTGGCATATCAAGGACATCCAATCTCAGGACCAATGAAAGTCAATAAACTGCTGCGTGGACTCTCCAAAGACTGGAATCATGTGAAAACATCAATTAGAGAAACCCATAGGATCATGCATCTTTCAGTAGACGAACTAGTATGCACACTTCAATCATATGAAGTGGAGCAAATCAATGAGGAAGAATATCTTAAAGGTAAGAAATCAATTGCCTTAAAATCTAACGATGATTTTCATGTTACAAATTCAGAAGATGACATGGATGATGAGGAGCTAGCACTTATAATTAAAAAATTCAAAAAGTTGAATAGGAAGGGAAGAAGATTCAATTGGAAGAAGCAAAGTACTCAAAATTTCTAGAAGAGATCAACAGAGGACAATGAAACTAGCAAAGAAGTAATATGTTTCGAATGTAAGAAAAATGGGCATATCAAACCTAATTGTCCTCTGTTGAAGAAAAAGAATGGAAGAACTGAGAAATACAAAAAGACTCTCAAAGCAGAAACTTGGAATGATACTGAGTGCGAGGAAAGTGAAGAGGAATATGCCAATAAATGTCTAATGGCTCATTCAGATTTAGACTTAGAATCAGAAACAGACTCTGATTCAGATTCAGATCAAGAAGTTAAGGTTAACAATTTAAAAATTCCTATAAGAGTCTCAAAGTATATAGATGAACTATGTCTTAGTCTCGAAACATCTCTTAAAAGAATTTTCGAACTAAAAAAGGAGAATTCTAAACTGAGGCTACAAGAAACTTCTTGGAGAGAAAAGTTTGAAAATCTAGATAGAAGTTTTGTTGATTTGAAAGTAAATTCTAATTCTCTTTCAAAGGAAAATGCCTTTTTGTAGGAAGATATTTCAAATATCACAAAAAGATTTTTAGAAGGATCTGAATAGTTAGAGAAAATTCTTTCTATACAAAGACCTTATTTTAACAAATCTGGTTTGGGTGTGACTTCAAAAACTATTCATTTAATTGATTTTCCCAAAGTTAATGAAAGAATCAAACAAAGACCCACAGGGGCATTTTACAAAAATCATTTTCAAAAGGTTTTTGTAAAACCTGTTGGCTGAAGTGCTAATGTTCAAAGTGTAACAACTCAGAACATTTTGAGAAGGAATGTCCCAATGTTTAGAGACCAATTAAGAGGGATTGGGCTAAACTGTTTTTACTAACCCTCTTGGACCCAAAAAAATATGGGTACCTAAGAAAGTTTGAATTTCTCTTTTGATCACAAATCACTATCAAGAGGAAGATCAAATGCTACTTGGATAGTGGCTGTTTGAGACATATGACAGGAGATTCAAATTGCTTTACAAAACTTGTTCAAGTAAATGGTGGGAACATCAAAGGAATAATTATTGGTTGTGGAACCGTGAAGATTGGAAGCCCGACTATCAACAATGTCTCCTTGGTGAAAGGTCTGAATTACAATCTACTCAGCATAAGTTAACTTTGCGATACTAGATTCAAAATAAATTTCCAAGAAGGCACCTGTTCGAGAACAAGCAAAGACTTCTCTTAATCTTTCACTAGGACGAAGCCATAGAAATATTAATCTTCTGGATATAAAACCAGAAAGTTCTCAGTCTTATATCTATTCAATATGAAGCAAATCTTTTGCATCGAAAGCTTGGTCATGTTAACATGAAGTAGATTACTAAGATTTTTTCCAAGAAGCTTGTTTGTGGTCTTCCCAACCTGACTGATCAAATGTCTGATATATGCACTCCATGTGTTTTGGGAAAACAGGTTATAAGTTCTTTTAAATCTATAAATCAAGTTTCTACTAATTAAGTTTTGCAGCTTCTATATATGGACCTCTTTGAACCAACTAGAACTCAAAGTATTGGTGAAAGAAAAAGTATTGCCTAATAATCATGGATGATTACTCTCGCTTTACTTGGGTTTACTTTTTGGCTAATAAGTTTGAAGCTTTCTCTCACTTCTCAAAGTTTGCCAAGAAGATTCAGAATGAAAAATGATATGCTATTTCAAGTATACGAACAGACTATGGAGATGAATTCAAAAATCAAAACTTTGCGAAATTCTGTGATGAATCTGGTTTTCAACATATTTTCTCTTCTCCATACACTCCAGAACAAAATGGGATTGTGGAAAGGAAAAACAGATCCTTATAGGAGATGGCAAGAACCATTTTAATTGAGAGCAATATATCTTCTCGATTTTGGGCAGAAGCAGTCTCTACAGCTTGCTTTATCATCAACAAAGTGTTCTTGAGGCCTATCTTGGAAAAAACTCCATATGAAATGTATAAAGGGAAGAAGCCAAATGTTTCTTACTTCCATATATTTGGCTGTAATTGTTTTGTTTTGAAAAATGCAAATGATCGAATCAGGAAATTTGAAGAAAAATCAGACGAAGGAATTTTTCTTGACTACTCAACCTCAAGCAAAGCATACAGTATCTTCAATAAGAAGACTCAATATGTGAAAGAATCTATGAATGTTAAGTTTCAAGATTCTATACAAAATCAACTGGATCGGACTCAACTCGAAGAATCTGAACCCGTTCAAGACTTTACAAAGTATACTTCCCCGAAGTGGTTCAAACTTCTAGAGATCAACTTCAAGCATAACTAAAAGACTCAACTGAAGCAGATGATCAGCAGACTCTTAGATCAACTAGCAACTAGAAGCATAAGTCAAGTCATCCCAAAGAACTCATTATTAGCAACATTGATGAAGGAATTCGCACCAGATCCAAAAGCGAGAAAGTCAAGTGCACTAGCACTTGTTTCTGAGATATAACCCAAAAGTGTAGAAGAAACCCTATCTGATGAAAGCTGGATCGAAGTTATGCAAGAAGAGCTCAGACAATTCAGCATCAATGATGTTTGGGAGCTAATTCCTAAACCTAAAGGTAAGTCTATTATCGGCATCAGAATGGGTTTTTAGGAACAAGATGGACAAGAAAGGAAAAGTGACAAGGAACAAAGTAAGACTCATGGCCAAAAGATATACGCAAGAAGTGATAGACTATGATGAAACCTATGCACCAATAGCACGATTAGAAGCAATTAGACTATCACTGGCTTTTGCTTGCTATAAAAATTTTAGGTTATTCTAGATGGATGTAAAAAGTGACTTCTTCAATGGATTTATCCAAGAAGAAGTCTATGTGGAACAACCACCTAAATTTGAAGATCCAAGAAAGTCAGACTCGGTCTATAGATTGAAAAAAGGCCTTATATGGATTGAAGCAAGCACCTCAAGCCTAGTATGAAATGTTAAGTAAATTTCTAACCCAAAATGGTTTTGTTAAGGAAAGATAGATACTACTTTGTTCATAAAAAGAGAGGATAAAGATTTTCTGCTGATTCAAATTTATGTTGATGATATTATCTTTAGATCCTCTAATGAAAATATATGCAAGAAATTCTCTAGTTGTATGCAGAATGAATTTGAGATGAGTATGATGGGTGAGTTATCTTTCTTTCTAGGATTGCAAGTTAGAAAATCAAAGAAATACATCTTTATTCATTAAGAGAAGTATGCAAAAGATCTCATCAAGAAATCCAGATTGGAAAATTGCAAGAAGATAAAGACACCAATGTCAAGTTCTTCGAAACTGGACAAGGATGAAGGAGGAAAGAAAATATACCTGAAGCTTTACAGAGGCATAATCGCTTCTTTTCTTTATCTTACAACATCTAAACTTGACATTTTGTTTAGCATTTACTTTTGTGCTAGATTCCAATCAGATCCTAAAAAATCTCATTTAAGTGCTACAAAACGCATCTTTTATCACGCCCCAAACCCCGAGCGCATACTCATCCCTCTCTGGTTGATAAAATTTTGCGACTTCCCAAGACTAGTCGCCGACCCTTTTACTTTATTGCACATGTGGAAGCGAAAAAGAATCCCCTGACAGTAACCATCTCGGGATAGGAAAGCAAAACAATAATTTCACAAACAAACATGCATTTATAAACATATGCTAAGTCAAGTACAAGAGTCTATGGTCAAAAGACTACAAAAGACTGTTCTCCAAAAAGAAGCGGTCCTATCCGACCTATGCTTCAAATCACCTCCTCTCTACTCCAGGTCCTCCACTCGATGACCCTGAAAGTGTTTATACAATAACCAGTGAGACAATGTCTCAGCAAGTCTAAGCTATAAACTTCGGCTAGAAGGGAAAGACGCTAAGAAGCGTCCTAAGCATGCAATCACACAATCAAGGAGACTTACCTCGTCTCAGTTCCACCCTGCAGGTTAGCACAGTTCATATCACAAATTAGAGCATCACTCAAGCTCAATTAATTGAAACACAATACTCAATTCATCATGCGTTCCTAGCTTTGATCTCGGCATATAGCACGGCCTACTCTCTGTTCGGAGGTCTTCTAGCATTGCCAGGCTTCGTCTCACCCCATTGAGCACGGCACGTCACTTCGTCGACGGCTTTCCCGAAGGAGCATAGGGTCCAGAATTTACTGCGACCGGCTTCCCTTTATTAAGGAGTATCCCAAATAGGAATAACGTCCAGCTCAACAGCCCGGGACGATTTCTCATTGTCATCACATGATCACTCAAATATAGTCTAGGGCACCGTGCATTGCACTCAAATGCTTCAATTAAAATGGTGAACCTGGCATTTTTTTTCATATTAGAAATACGCATGAAAATAGTCGTGTGTGTGTACACGGTCAACTCGACCCAGAAAAATTGACATTCTTCCTTTTTAAAATCCAACTATTTTATATATTATATAAAACCATTTTTGGTGTTAAAATCCGACACCCGGGATTTTCTAAATAAATATTGAAAATTCACAATTTTTGGAATTAAATACCAAAAATCCAACCATCACTCAATTTGCATAATTTAACACTCAATTGCAGAAACTAACCATACCATTACAATCAGCACGAAATTTCGGTCACCGGCCATTCCGGCCTAATTTTCGGAAAAATAATTAATAATTAATTAATTTCGAAAATTAATTAATTAATTCAATTTAATTTCTAAAAATACTAACCTAGGCCAAAATTATTAAATTAAATACCAATACGGACCCAGAAAATTTCTGAACTCTTCTAGATGAATAATACAATTTAATTAAGCCTTAGCTAAACCATGCTAACCACCTAACATGCTCAATTAAATAATTAAATCACTAATTTAATCTAACTAACCAACTAATTCCTAATTAAATAAATCTAAACACCACTTAGCATCAAAGCCTACTAAGAAAAGTTTAGAGAATAAACTCATTGGTGTATCGCGAAAACCGGTTCACCGCGACGACGACATGACGGCGGCTAAAATCTGAATTTTCGGCGGCGTCGGCGAACTCTCGGACCGAGCTTAAAACGAACCCAACAAATCTCAGCCCAACTGAGATTTTTTTTCAACTTGGGTTGCTGGTCGTGGGCTTAGGTCTTCTTCGCTGGCCTAGAATGGGCTAAAGTGGGCTTCAAAATTGGGCTGGTCTTGCGGGCTTGGGTTGCTGAAAATAAAAACCTGCTGGGCTTCGCTGCTGTAGATCTTGGCCTAACTTCAAGTGGGCTTCAAAGAAGTTGCTGGGCTAAAGATAGGTTGGATTGGAGCTGCAATGAAGATGGGTGTGCAACTGGGCTAAATTTGCTGGATCTGCTGGCCCAAACCGTGGGCTGCTATTGCTCGCGTGATTGAGGACGCTGGATGAAGACACGAGCGAGAGAGAGAGAGAGCAGGTTGCTTCGTGGGCTGGTGCGCTGGCGAAGGAAGTGGCAGCTGCTTCGTGGAGACGAGACCACATGAGGAGTGCACAACCGAAGGCGTTGTTGGTGGACTCACGGATGCTACTGTGGGCCGAACCAAATGAAGACTTGGGCGTGGCAGGTGGAGATGGGCTGTGCAACGACGGTGGAGGTTTGGGGGTCAATGATGGGGGGCTTCCCTGGCAAAAGATTGACCGAGCAAAGCATGCCACTTGAAGCTGGATTGCAGTGGAGATAAAAAAAATGAAAGGAAATGAGGCTACGGCAGAAGGGTGGGGAACTTCGATGGCAAAGGTGAGGGGGTGCAGAGATCAAAGGAAAAAATGAAAGTGGAGAGGTAGAGATGAGATGGGTGAATCGGCAAAGAGAGAGAGAGAGAGAGAGAGAGAGAGAGGGTGAGGGAGAGAAGACATCCGAAGGAGAGAGAAGTGGTGGTCAAACGTGCTCAGCAAACTTGGAGGAAAAAAAGTCCCAAAAGTCACAAAATATCCCAATCCAATTAAAGCTTGGTCTCCCCTTTTATCTTCAATCTTATCCTCATGTCCCCTAATTCTTTCCACTTGGTAATTCCATGAATTAACAAATTGTAAAGCCAAAATTGCTGCCCCTTTGTAAAGCTCCAAATTTCACTTTGGTCTTCAATTTCTTCAACAAATTTCCTCATTTGACGTCCAATTTTGATGTAGAAAAAGCCCACATAAATTCTACAAGTCCCCTTCGCCATATAGCTCGATTTGCAAGTCAAAAATCTCTTCAATTTGGCCAATCCAAATTTCCATATATTTTCCGCGACGTCCGAATCGGATTTCTGTAAAAATCTCGGAACCTCTCAAAATTTCGTGGAGGATGAGTCGAACATCCCTAATATAACTCATGACACCACAGAACTTTCAATTTCTGAAATTGAGTTCAAATAAATGGTTAATTTCAATCTGGCGCGCTTTTAGCATGACCTAGTCTACCGGATAGTTTTTAGGAATTTTTGGTGCAATTGACCCGTGATCAATTTATCTCGAGTCACATAGTACATCTTTGACACATTAGCGACTCTTGGTTGTCGTGAAAATCTCGAGATTTCAAATACGGGCACCGGGTACCAAAACGATAAAAAAAAATCGGTCTAGTGCCGATCGACGAGTATTTTGCAATTAGGTGAAATCACCCATACACTGATCACATATCTCAATCGAATCGACATATCTCCTGTCTCTGATCGATTTCTAACAGTGCCATAATGACCCTTGTAGATCGACACGGTCGAGTAGTCGATTCCTAGTCGAATTCTCAAGTCCATTGCATTTATATTCTTTAATTGCTTCCTCAGACAAACTAGTTATCTCGTGAGTGGCCAACTCAGAAAATAACACTATAGACATGTCGACGAAAAGCCCAATTTATTTAATCGAAAACAACTCAGAAAATTCAGGCTGTCACATCTTTGAATATGTTGCAACTACTCCAAAGCTAGGTCTGTGGTATCCCAAAGAATGAGACTTTACTCTTTTTGAATATTCAAACGGAGATTTAGCAGGTTGTAAGGTCGATAGAAAGAGTACTTATGATACTTGTCAACTGTTGGGCAGCATGCTGGTGTCTTGGTTCTCAAAGAAGTAGAATACTGTGGCTCTATCAGTAGCGGAAGCAAAGTATATGGCTCTTGGGAGCTATTGTTCTCAAATCTTGTGGATAAGACAACAATTAAGAGACTTTAAAATTGAAGAATCATGTATTGAGATCAAATGCGACAACATCAGTGCTATTAATCTCACGAAGAACCCAATTCTTCATTCAAGGGCAAAGCATAGAGAGATTCGACAACATTTCATAAGAGATCATGTTTAAAATGGGGAGATTATTATTCGTTTTATTGACTCGAAAAATTAGTTGGCAGATATATTCACAAAGCTTCTAGAGAAAAATCTATTTGAGTCTATTCACACCGGACTAAATATTTTACCTCTTACTAGTTATAGTCTGAAGTTGGTAAGACTCGGACTTTCCAGACTCTACTTCAGTAAAATGAAAGTCTCGAATCTAGGTATTTTATTTTTGGAATGAAAATGTACATTTATTCGAATCATTATTCACCTATTTTATTTTTGGAAATTATCTTTTACGAATTTTGAATGTTTGGCAGTTTTTATTTTCAGTTATTTCGAAAAATGCAATTTTCTTTGTGACGGTTCATTTTTCTTTATTTGTGACCGTTCATCTTCTTTACCTTTTGTATTCTTTCAAGCACTTTTTACCAAACCCTAGCATACAAACTTTCTACTCTTTCGTTTCTACTCTCTTGTTTTTACTCTCAAGCTTGTTCTACAAGTTTTCATCTTTTTCTTTCGAATGTGTTCGAGAAATCCTCCTCAACTGTGAAGATGTCTTTGCAAAGGAAGTCGTCATGGATCTCAAGCAAGGGACCACGAAACATGCCAGAGGGCCCTACACATTTTAACTAGATTGAGGAAGAAGATTCTCCACAACAACAGCAATCTCCACAGCGTGCCACTCAAAATCCTCCGCGCCAACCAATGGAAGAGGAGATTGTGGAAGATGTCAAACCTGTAAGAACATCAAAACTTGAGTTTCTCTTTAAACTCTACAATCAATTGAAGTAGGGTGGTACTGCCATGACCTTTATTGATGAATTTCTACAAGAATGAGGATATCGGAATGACATTATGTTTTTGCGAATGATGGAAAGATTAGGCATTGCGCCTAAAGAAACAGTAGATAGAACGTTTGCTAACTTTCCAGCTGATCACCGTTTTAGTTCTTTTAATCAACCAAAAGTCAAGGACGATGATGAGAGAATGTATGCAAATTTTCAGCCTAGAATGGGCATTGCTGCTGACGTACGTGGAGAGAGAACGAGTTTATTTCATTCTAACGTCCACAAAAAGACTTACTCGAAATTGCTAAAAATAGGGGCAATGAACCCTCGATCTGTGGACTTTAATTTCATGAATTCATTAAAAGTGAATTTGAGGGAGAAGCTGACTCTTCTTCAACTTGATAGATTTTGTTCTAAAACTTTTGTCGCTTATCCCGAATTAATTGCGTATTTCTATTTGAACTTGTCATTTCTTGACGCAAATAGATTTTGTTTTACTGTGCGGGAGAAAGAGTATGTGGTGGATGTGGACACATTGGCGGATGTTATTGGTGTGGAAATAGGGAGTTTCCAACCAATAAATGTGTTTGTTGGTTATGCAACAATGTTTCTTGTTCGAGATAGACTTGCTTGAAGGCGGCATTACCTATTCCAGAATGTCTACTTCAAACATCTTGCTACACAAGGTTGTGATCAATTGCATCCGACCAAAGTCAACCTCCAAGATTGATGTCTTTCATTTTGAAGCAAAACTGATGTTTGCCATTAGTAAAGGGATGAAGTTCTTGCTGCCACACACAATTATGATGCACATGTATAGGACTGTTTTGAAGGAAAATGGACAACTCCCTTATTCAACGCTAGTTACTCAACTGTTCAGACACTTTCAAATTTAGTTTCCAGCATCTTTCTGTGTTCAAACCATTGCTCCTATGGTCATAAGACTAAAGATGGTGTCAAAGATGAGACTAAAGGAACTGAACAAAGTTTTAGAGCGCTTGAAGGAAAAGCCCCCCACCAAAACAAAACAAGACTCTATTGCAAAGAAAAGGAAAGGCAATGAGCCTATGAGTGCACCTATCAATAAGAGAAGAGCCCTTATCCTGGAGGACGACGAGAATGAGGATGATCTTACTCTCTCTGCTTTTGCCTTGAAAAATCTTCAGAGTTTTGTAAGTTTTGAGCAGCCTCAGGACAGAGGAGAACAAGAAAGAGGAGAAACAGAGCAGGAAAAGGAAGGAAGAGCAAAGGAAAGAGAAAGAGAAGGAAGAGAAAGAAGAGAAGAAAAAGAAGAAGCAGAAGAGAAAGAGGGCAAGATGACTCTATTGAACCTACTTTCTCAATATCCTTGTCAAAGGATTCGGAGAAGACTAGGAGTGGAATTGTAGGAGATGGAAGAGAAAAAGAACATCACTTAGGTACTGAAGCTGAGAAAAACCAAAAAGAAGATTTTCCTTCTCCACCTACAGCCACGAAAACAAGGGGAGCTCGTGCGAAAATAGGTACTTCTTCTCCTATTTTTACCAGTGATGATGTTAGCAGATCTCCTGCCAATCCAAAGGATATATATATGCCTCTCATTTTTCTGAAGCTGACATTGAGGCATCATCCCCAAGTCTTAGTGATCGACGTGCTGATGCTCCCTCAAATCTCAATACTCCTGGAATTAATTTGGCTAGACCTAGTGCACCAACAGACTCAACTGCAGACTTTGAAAGGCTGCTAGAGCTCCTTTTGGAGTTGAAAGCACAGCAATATTGTATGGAGTATGAGATAACAAACCTTCAATCTGCATTGCAATCTACTTCAGATTCTCTCCATGAGAAGGTACAGGCTCTTAACCTTCAAGTTCAAGCTTTACAACAGCAAGTTCAATAGACTACCAAAGGTGAAGATATTGAAAAGCTGAAGGAGACAGTGAGAAAGTTGGAAGAGACAATTCAGTCTTTGGGGATTTCTAGCTTGTTCACATTCCCAAACATTCTTAATTTCTTTGAATGTTTTTATCTTTCTCCACTTTTTGCTGATAACAAAAAAGGGAGAATGTGCAGATTTAACTTTTGACCATTTTGCTGAACTTTGTTGAACTTTTATTTTGTTTGACACTAACGCTTGCAACAACTTACTTTTGTGGTGATGATGTGGTGATTATGGACGGATAGTTATTTTAGTCTTGATATTTGTTTTATCTTTTTAAGATTAACCTGTTTTCTGTGGTTACAAAATTGATACTATCCATATCCTAATCAACTTATTTTTCATAAAATATCATGTACTGTTTAAGAGTTGTTTTGCAAGTCAAAAATTCTTAAATCTGCAGGAAAGTTTTGTCACCATAAAAAAATGGGGAGATTGTTGGAGAAAACTTCTTTACTGTTTTGAAATTGACAAAACATTTCCATAGTCTGAAGACTTCCAGACTAAAGTGTTCAAGTTTGAAGACCGCCAAACTTTAGATTCAAAGTTTGCTCACACTGACGGTTTCCAAACTTGAAGAATGAAGACTTATCCAGATGCGAGATTATCTTTATTTCTTCAAGGATTCGATTCGTATGGCTTTTGGTTGACTTTATGGTTGGATATAGCACCTACATGATTGATTATCCTTAATGGAATCAATTCCGATAATCAAATCTTTTGGAAGGCAAGCAAACTTAGAAAGTTCTACTTATGGAAACCAAGATCCTGATTGTATGGACGAACATGATTGACGGGCTTTCATCACAATCAACCAACACGATATCCCTTTGATTGATTATGTCCAATGGGTAGATTAGAAGAATTCCTTTGGAAAGTGCAAATGGTCGTGAAAGCATGAAGGAGTATTTAAGGTGGACTCTCTAGTTGTTCGATGTAGTGCGTGAAAGAGAAATTTCAAAGTCTGAAGCTTTCCATTTCCTTGTTACTCCAAATACTAAGCTCAAAGTTGTATACAAAATAGAGAAACTCATAGTAAGACTTTGTGAGAGACCAGTAGAGACTCTTCACTATGAAGTCGAGATTACAAAACTGTAAAATCTCTTTTGTTTCTTAGTGGAATCTAGCCAGTGGGCTGTTAGCGTGGGAGAGTGGACATAGGCTTGATCTAAGCCAAACCACTATAAACCGTGTGTTCTTATTCTCTTCCCTGAACTTTTTTTATTCTATTCATAGTTTTATCTAACTGTTATAATCTGAATTCGTTCATAGTCTGTTGTTTTCTAAAAAGCAAACTATTACTTCTAAACCTTGCGAAAAATTTTGTTCACACATATTCAAACCCCTTTAGGTGTTGTAACTAGCCCTTTCAGATACTTCCACATATTACGTTTAAGATGGTGGGCGACGGAACAACAAGTAAGAGACATCTCTATTTATCCCCTTGTGTTCTTATTCTCTTCCCTGGTTTTATCTAACTCTAGAATCTTTTAGGTGTTGTAACGAATTACCACTGCTTAGCTTTCAATATACCTAAAAATCCTAATTAGGTTTCAATTTCTTCCCCTTTTGGTTTCTTCATTCTCCTTGTCCTCAACTCCCCCCTTTGTCACTTTGTCGACGACGACTCGACTCTCTCTTGACGCCACTTGCCACCTTGACGCCGCTTGATGCCTACTTGACACCACTCACCGCCTTAATGCTGCTCGCCCCCAATCAATGCCGCTCGATGCTTCGACGCCGCTCTCCCTCAATTGATGCTACTCAACGCCACTCGCTCCCTTGACGCCATCGACACTGCTCACTACCCTCAACACCGAATAACCTCGCCTCCTCCACCATTGCCTCCATCATAGATCCAATCTCTATTCTCTACACTATCTTGTCATTTTTGTTCTTCAGTCTTAGCTACATTTTAGCTGCTTAACTTGGTCAATTTCTAAGATGCGGGAGTGTCATTAGTGACGATTCATTATCGGGGTATGCATTTCTTGATTTTTCATATTTTTTTGTTGTGGATCTAGAGCTTGTGTTGATAGGATTATTAATGGAATCTTTTACTTGCTCACTTAGGGGGAAAATGTAGAGAAAGTCCACGTTTGATTTGAGTTTAATTGTCCTTTCTTGGATTGATTTGTTCAATTCATGGTAATGGCCAAAACAATTGAGCATGCTTTTTGGGCTAAATAAGTCAAAAGTGCTCATTGTAGACACTAAGAATTAAGCTTGTATATGAAAAATGGGGAAGGAGCACCCATTTAGATGTTGAAAAGGATCGGATTGATCCTAAATAGATTTTGTTAAAAGAGATGTAAAGCTATCTATACTATGTTTTAGAGAAGTTTCATCCTAATTATACTAAAAAATAGGTACACAACTCTACAAAGTCAAATTTGTGTTTAACAAAGTTAGATTTTTGGGCCATCTCATATAGCCAAACTTGAGACATAAGCATAATTTGCGTATTATTTAGGCACTACTGATATCCCGTAATATGAGACCGAATGTATATCAATCGTGTAGCTAATATTGGTTTGCACTAGGTTGAATGATGAATAAATACAAGTACATATCATTCCAAATTGGAATTCAACATATCATTCCAAATTGAAATATACAAGTAGTAGTTTGTTTTGCTATTTTATGAATGTTTGATCTTTATTTTGAAATTTCTAATTATATTCTATTATTGTTGTGTAGTGTGAAGTTAATGTATTAAGATAACACATCAATGGAGGTGGAGGGATGTGAGGAGATGACTTTGATCACGGAATTGGAAATGTCTAGAAATGAAAATGAAGAAGAGCCATTTCCTTACCATTAGTGCCACAAACAAGATACTTAGTTATCGTCTCCCTTTTCATGATAAGAAATATATATCCAAATGCTGGAATCATTAAGCGAGAATCAATGATAAGGATGGAAGAATTTATTAAGTAAGGTGCATTCATTGTGGATTTGTGTTAAAGTACCGTGTTGTTAACGGTACTTCTACAATGAGGAAGCACTTGACCACATGTAAGAAGTTTCCTCGTAATGTAGATAAATTGCTAAGATTCTTTACACCACGTAATGTAGACATGGTTGGCAAGGCAAGGGAAGATTTTAGTATTGATAGCGTTTTATCGACATGATCATTTAATCAAGAACGTTGTAGGCAAATGCTTAATTGGTTCATAATACTTGATGAACAACCTTTTTCCTTAGTCAAGCGTGTTGAATTTCATTAATTCGTTAATGAGCTGTAACCTCTCTTCAAACATTTATCACATTTTATAATGGCAAAAGATTGTATGAAACTGTATTTTTGTGAAAAAACTTGTTTGAAAACTTATTTTGGAAAGATTAATTCTAGGATCGCACTCACGACTGATACATGGAGTTCCATTCAAAACCTGAATTATTTGTGTCTCACTGCACATTTTATTAATGAAAATTAAAGTTGCATAAGAGAATCATCAATTTTATAGTAATGCATAGTCACAAGGATAGGGAGATTGGGAAAATAATGAAGAAATGCATCTAGGAGTGGGGAATGGAAAAAAAAAAAAGTGTCAACAATCATCGTGGATAATGCTAGTTCAAATGATGTTGCAATTGGTTATTTAAGGGAAAAACTCTCCAAAGAAAGGTTGTTGATATTAGATGATAGTGTTTTACATATGAAATGTACAACTCATATATTAAATTTGATAATGAGAGATGACTTGTCTATAGTATGCGACTCTATTACACATATCTGAAATGTGGTTAAGTATGTGAGGAGTTCTCCCATAAAAGTCAAAGCATTTCAATCTTGCATTGAGAGTGAATAGATTACTTACAAGGGTTCAGTTATTCTTGACGTTCCCACTAGATAAAACTCCACTTACCTCATGTTAGATACTACCATAAAGTTTAGAAAAGCTTTTGAACAGATAGAAGAAGACAATCTATCTTTTGCAAGTGAGCTTAACCATGAACTTCCTAAAGATGATGATTGGGAAAATGTTATTATTCTTTCATTCTAAAAGCATTCTATGATGCCACCAATCGGATGTTAGGGAGTTCATATGTTACTTCAAATGATTATTTTGAAGGGATAGCTTTTTGTATATATATTTGAAAGATGCAACGGATGCTTCGGATCCTAAGCTTCAAGCTATGGGTATGAAAATGAAAGAAAAATTTAACAAATATTATGAAAGCTTGGATAAAGTGAATATGATGGCGTTGATTGCAGTTGTATTAAATCCTAGAGCTAAGTTGAATTATATATCTTGTATGCTTAAATTTATGATGATGAATTGAAAATTAAAGAGATGCATTACAAGGTGAAGAATGCATTGGAGCGTTTATATGAATTTTATAAGCAATATTCTATTGTTTCAAATGATCAAAATTTTGATAGCCACAGTTTGAGTACAAGTAGTAGTGGCTCCAATATCGATGCGGTAGTAATGAAGGTATAAAGAAGTATGATGCCCAACTTAGAAGAAAATGTTTTTACACTTAAACGAACAAGGGTGCGATGACAACCAATCCAAGCTTGATGAATATCTTCAAGAAAAAAAAAATAAAAATGTTGTTGATATTGACCTTTTGATGTGGTGGAAGACTACTAACTCGTACAAAAATAAAGCTTTTGGAACCCATTTGTCCTTGTAGATTTCCTACTATCAAAAGTTTTAAGGCAAAATATCGAAAGAGAATTTTCTATGGAGCAAAAGGGAATTTTTTCTAACAAATTTTCGTTCTCTAATTTCACATGACTTTAAGGGTGTTGTGATCTCAAAAATGATAAATCATATGGAAATATAGTTTTTGGAACCCATTTGTCCCTGCAAATTTCCAACCATCGGAGGTTTTTAGGCAAAATATTGAGAGAGAATTTTCTCTAAAGCAAAAGGGAATTTTTTTTTTTTTTTTTTACAAATCTTCATTCTCTGATTTCACATGACTTTGAGGGTATTGTAATCTCCAAAATGATAAATCATATGGAAATGCCAAAATTTTCTGTCCAATGCCCTACAAGAAGGTTACGCATTAGTAGTGACTCCTAGCATATTACGCAATCCTAAAGTAATAAGCCAGAATCTTTTCAAACAAATCTTCGTTCTCTGATTTCACATGACTTTAAGGGTGTTGTGACATTCAAAATGATAAATTGTACATAAATAAAGCTTTTGGAACCCATTTGTCCCTACAAATTTCTAACTATCGGAGGTTTTTAGGCAAAATATCAAAGGGAATTTTCTATGGAGCAAAAGGGAACTTTTTCAGACAAATCTTCGTTCTCTGATTTCACATGACTTTAAGAGTGTAGTGATTTCCAAAATGATAAATTGTATGGAAATAAAGCTTTTGGAACCCATTTGTCCCTACAAATTTCCAACTGTCGGAGGTTTTTAGGCAAAATATCAAAAGGGAATTTTCTATGGAGCAAAAGGGAATTTTTTCTGACAAATCTTCATTCTCTAATTTCACATGACTTTAAGGGTGTTGTGATCTCCAAAATGATAAATCGTACGTAAATAAAGCTTTTGGAACCCATTTGTCCCTGCAGATTTCCAACCGTCGGAGGTTTTTAGGCAAAATATCAAGAGGGAATTTTCTATGGAGTAAAAGGGAATTTTTTCTGACAAATCTTCCTTCTCTAATTTCACATGACTTTAAAGGGTGTTGTGATCTCGACCTCGGTGTTGCCTTGGTGATCTTGATTGGGCTAGGATTCAATGCATCTTTGCGTTGTTCGCATTGTGGAAGCAAATGGGTGATGGTCATTCTAATTATCTACACTAGCCGACGGTGATTAAGCTTAGTTTGCAAGGTTGTCGATTAGGCCCTACAATGGGTGTAAATAAACCGTGTCCATAACTTTTTTCCCCTTTTTTCTTTTTTCTTTTTTTTGTTTTTACCTTTTTGGGAAGGAATTTTTTTTTTCTTGATAGGAAAACAGAATGACTCACTCGCACTCGCAAATGGAAGGCCACAGCAGAAAGGGTGGCAAAACTTGAGCTAGGGCTATAGTAGGAGCCCTCATCAACCTAGACTCAACCAGCAAGCGACAAGGGGGCAAGGGCCATGATCTCGCAATGGCTCAGTTGCACTCTCACACTCTCTTTGTGTTCACGTAATTTAGTGGCGAATTGATCATAGGTTGAATATTTAAAAATGCACAACCTCTTTGCCTTGGGAAAGTTTTTGGCTATACTTGGCGATGAACAAAAGAAAAGACGCAATATTTGACTCGTGACCTTAGAGAAAAATTGGCATTTCTTAGGTTTCTCATTAACTAGCACTGTATACGTTGGCTTACTTGTCACCAAACATGGCGCCCAGAGCCAACGCATATCGTCCTTCAGACAACGTTGCAAATACCCAATATAAAATTTCTTTTTTTCAAGGTTTTTCTAAGCCAAATCTAGTGGCCATACACTTATCCTAAAAGCAAGCATAACCTTTGGCACATAGAAATATTTATGGTCTTGTAGCACTATTTTTTTTGGGTAGAAACACAAAGCACTTGTTAAGTGGTCTACTTGACAACGATTGTCTTAAAATCATTTCCTTCATCTCTTCCTGTGCTTCTAAGGATGACTCCTTGGACTCTGGCAATTACTACAATTATAAAATGAAGTGCATATTGGCAACCCAACGTGGTAGAAGCGGTGGTGGTCTTCCTCCTTGCAATCGACAGGCAAACAAAATTAGGAATACTAGGATCTTTTGCCTTACTAGACGTACGAGTTTCCGAATGAGACCACACAAGTAAGCTGTAGAGAGCAATATCAACAATGGCAAATAAAGGAGGAAGAAGGAGATACCTTGGAACAACAATGATGTAGGCAAAACAATGGAGAGGGAAAAGGCAAGGATTGTGAGAAAGCGAAATATGCAGGCACCGCAAACAGTGTTAAAGGCCGGTAGATGAGCGACAAGTGGAAGGGACAAGGAACAATAGAGAAGGAGAGCAAATATGGAGAAGAACATGGTAATGGGGTGGGCTTCAAATGGAGAATTGGAACTTCCTTGATACTTCATTGTAATAAGGTTGAGCATAGTTGGAATGATAAGGGTAAGTATGGAATGATCACAATCAATAATAGGCATTTTGGATTTGTATATATTTGGAGAAAGAGGAAGAAGACAAGGAGCAGCAGCAGCAGCAGAGCAAATTGTTGAGAAAGAGGTAAAGAACAAGGTGCAATAGTAGAGCAATTGTTGAGGAAGGAAGAAAAGTCATTTATAATGTCTGTCTTACGTGGTCTTGCACCTTGGTCTTTAGTGCTCTAAAACTGGTGATCGATGTTAGACACTGCTTTTTAATACTGGCTAAATCATTCATCTTTCATCAGCCGAATAGTTCATCCAATACAGGCTAAATGGTTCATATTTCATCAGCAAAATAGTTCATCTTTAGCAGCGTCAACATCAATCACTAGACAACGGTACAAGACTCCCCCGTCAAGTACATCAATATTGTAAACTCAAGACCAAGAGTTCCTGTCTGATTGTGCGTATGTTTGTTTTTGTGAATCATCTGCCACGACTCTTTTACAAAAATTATTTTCCGGATCCTTCCGATTATTGCAATAATGACGTTTGTTTGGGGTGAACTTGCTTAATTCTATTCTCACATCCACATTCTTTTAGGAAATATTTTTGTGTGGACCGATGACATTTTAGCCCGATGCATCTCTTTTTTGAAATCATGGAACCCATTAAAATTATAGGCTCGCACATTAAACTCACATGTATTGAGATCTTTATAAAATTTTCCCTTATTGGACCCAAAAGGCCGATCAATCTTGGGTCCTCCCAGGATCGTGAGGTAATATGCCAATAATTGCTGCAGATTCTCCCTTAAATCTACTTAAATGGTAAGTAGAAAGTACTAGAACAACTCATAAGACAAGCAAGCATTATGACAACGCTCGGTAATGAATTTGATTTCGTTGGTTAGCATAACAACACAAAATCAATGCTAACTGCAAGAATCTGAAGAGAAATAAGCATAAGATCGAATAAGAACTCCATTAGTGCAACTCACATCGACGACGTACACGCACATGCATACACACAGATATGATCTTCAGTCGGAAAAATGAATTTAATGCGGTTGTTTGGATGCTGCTAAGGATCAAAAGAAGACGGATGAATTCATTCGTCCGATGGGATTCACTGGCGTTGCTTTTGTGGGCCATTGTATCTCAGCAGCCGCGGATGGATTGAAATCTCATATGAACGCCTTGAAAAAGAGCAGAGAGACATCAATTGGAAAGAAGATAATCACCTAGAGAGAGAGAGAGAGAGAGAGAGAGAGGCCACAGCTGAAAGTGAAAGCCAGAGAAATGGAGCCAAGAAGCGATGCAATGCGCCCAAAAAAATCAACGCGAATTGTAGGAATCTGAAGGAAGAGAGAGAGAGAGAGTAAAAAGAATGGGGTCTTTTTCTTAGTGAATCACCAAAAACATCTTTTTTCAACGTTTTCCACAGCCAAATTAAACGAGGATTTTAGAAATAATATGCAATGTCACATTTAAACTTTTAATTTGTTTGATATTGTCTTTGAACCATTCCTAAATCTAGCCCCTAAACTTCTTAATTTGTTCAATCTAGTTACTTAACTTTCCATAACAAAGTCAAATTAGTACTTCTTAATTTGTTCAATCTAGTCACTTAACTTTCCATAACAAAGTCAAATTAGTTTTTTGGTACTATTCTTAAGTTTCCGTAATTACTTTATTCCCCAGACTTTTGAATATATTTTCATTTTAATACTTCTCCTATATCAATATCTTTTTTACCTTTTTGGTATTTATAAATATTATGGTAATTCCGTCTAAATATATTTACTTTATTATCTCCGAAACAATAAAAGTAACACCTTGTTTAGATATCAAGTTGACATACTTGTTATGACCCGGAGGGTCGATTTGAGTGATGAGTACTTATTTGAGGTTTTTTTGTGAAGTGAAAATTAGTTTTTGGTAGTTTGGAATTTTTAATATTATTACCCATTAAAAAAAGTGTTTTCATAAGGACATCTAATATCGATATTAATTTATTTATACATAATCATACTTATATTAAACAGAATCTGTTTCCTAACTTTTTAGATAAATAAAATTTTCAAACTTTTTTGTTTCGTGTTTTCTTAATTATTAGTCAGATGTGTAAATTAGAAAATTAAAATAGCTGGAATCTCAATAAGATATTACTGTAAACAAGGTCCTACTTTTTCTACTATAGATATCATAAGCTAAGATAAACTTATATGGAACTATCCTAATGTTATAAAGACAAAAAAAAAAAAGTAACAAAAAGGAACATATTTTTTTTTTGTTGATTTTAGAAATATATTGAAATGAAAACATATATAAAAATTTGGGCAATAGTGTAATAGCAAAAAATTATGAATAGTATTAAAGGATGGATTTGACTTTTTTTAATAGAAAGCTAATAGATTAGATTTATCAAATTAAAAGTCTATAAATTAGATTGAACATTTAGAAGTAATTTAATGATTATATTGAATAAATTAAAATTTCAAAGATGACACTATATATTACATCCAAATTTGGGAACTATTAGTATTGGTTTCCCTAAAAAAGAAAAAGAGAATAATTTAACACTACTGCAATGGGAATGTCGATATAATCATATTTAGTATTTAGAAAATAGAAACATGGAAATTAGGTGTCTTTTATAGGAGTGGAGTCGCTACATATTGCTTGATATTAGTGCATGTCAAGAAAGTTGGCATAAAGTTTATAAAAATAAGAGGTTAGCAAAATCAGTGATTTCTGGTCATCTAGCTCCTTCCCAGAAGTTTCTACGAAAGTGTTAACTAAAGACTATAAACAGTCGAATTAGAAATCTTGCGCTTTAATAGAAAAAAAGTATAATTCAATCTTTTCCTAGAAGGACGGATGAAAGACGTTTGGGTAAGACGATCGGGTCGCGGTCGTCATTGGAAAATGAACCGGGTGGTCGGGTCGAACCTCAACTGACCAGGAAAACCGCCGGACTTTCACCATTCTTTAGGGCAGAGAGGAGAAATGGAAGGAGAAGAAGAAGAACAATACAAGAATGAAGAAGCGAAGACGAAGAAGACGACGTGACGAAAGAAGCCATGTGCCTACTTGAAAAGGTTGGATTGCCTTCTTAAAGTTGAACCTTTTAAGCGTTACTCAGTGAGATGCTACTGGTTATATAATGTGTTTTGAGTGAGTGTATGGTTCGTTTGTGCTTGAAGCTTAGAGTGAAGAATTGGGTCTCCTTTGAGTAATTGTAATTGCATTGGTCAGCGATATCCTGATCATAGACTTGTTCATGTGGAAGTAGTTTGAAATAGCTAGATGACATGGGTCTTCCATTCGAATACAGGATTGTAAAACGTCATTGTCCTTAGCTGTGTAATGGATGCTTTGGCAGTATTTTGGGACATCTGCTGCTAGGGAGAGTAAAAACTTGGAGCTGGCTGATGCAAAGTTGACTGCTGAGAGTAGGAAAGTATGTCCCGAGGAGTTGGATCAGGACGGTGCTGATGGTGCCGAGTGTGGGCATTCAGCCAATGGGTATTGGAATGAGAATGGTACTCTTCTTCTGTTCAAAACCCGATTACTACATACTTAGATATCTGCAAAACGGTGGTCTAACTGCCTTCGACTTTACTATCTAACTGAAAGCAGGAAAGCTTTCAGCAGATGTATCTTCCCAAACAAAGGAAGACATGCGTGCGGATCAATCTCCAGCTCTTTCATTAGTTGAGCTGATGGGGAATGGTGTGCTTCTCTTTACATTCCCTCATGAGGATTCAGCCGACACCATTCAAATTGTGTCTCATATTTTGATTCCTGGCGATCTGGAAATTCAAGTTCCCCACAGTGAGTTTTTCTTTTTCTTCCCTGACATTGGACACAAATTGTGTCACGACGGCCCAAGACAATTATCAGGATATGGTAGTACCGACATGTCGTGAGGGCCCAAGATAGCCACGAGGGCACGACAAGGTCACCTAGCAACAAGTCGCATATGCGTAACTCGTGTCGTGTTGCATCTCGACCCATCGCGGGCGCGTAACGTGGTACTGTGACACCCTGGTATTGTTTTAGGGCCTGCGCTGAAGTCGACTGCCTTGTGCGTGGAGTTTTTGGACTTATAAAAATTCGAAAAATGGTTTCTTCAACGCGATCGTGCTACGTCAACCCAAAATTCATCCCGAGTTCAAAAGTCCCCGCCCCATAATGACACTTGTTTTGTTGAATCGACATTTCACGATTTCTTTTGAAGAAATTGTTCTTTAGAGGTCTCAACTTTTTATAAAAATGGCATTAATGACGTTTGGTTTGGGGTCACGTTCACATCTCCTTAGTGATATTCTTTGGTGCACCAGGAACACGAGCCCAGTGAATTTCAATCCTCGGATCAGGATGCCCATCAAAATTAAGGGTCCACATGCATTTGAATCACATGTTTCAGGATCACTTACGAATTTTTCGCATAGTGGAGTCAAAGGCTAGGCAACCTTGTGTCCTCTCACAATTTCTGTAGATTCTCCCCTGTTGAATCTGCTAAAAATGTAAAATAGAAAGAACTAGAATACCCGATAAGACAAACAGGCATTACGGAAATGCTCGATAATGAGTTTGATTCCGATGGTCTACATGGCAACATGAAATAGAGCACCTGTTACGCGAGTGAACTCCGAAATTCCCAGAACATAATCTCCTTCCGTAATGACAAATGTGCAACATCGAAGAAATGGAGGGGGAAATAGATCGTTTGGATAAATGTAGCTCCATTTCATCTACTTCACCACATAGTGAGCAAATCATATGAAGATCGCTCGGTATAAAAAAGGGTAGATAACAGGATAATCCTTAGACTTTGGCTAAATCCCGTGATTTTTTTTTTTTTTTCTGGTTAGCTAAATCCGGTGGTTGAATATTGGCTTAATGGCCTTTTCTTTTTGTTCCTTTTTCTTTTCATCAGAGAGGAAGAGCGCCCCCAAAGAAGCCATGTGCCTCCTTGCAAAAAATTGATTACCTTCCTAAATTTGAACCTTCGAAGCGTGACCGAATGAGATGCTCCTGATTCAGGGCAGAGCGGCTGCTGCGCTCTCCTAAATGGACTGATCATTGAAAGTCCCGAATTGTGCCTGTCAGGACTTCGCCCGTTCGGGACACCAGCGCGGCGTCTAACTCTGTCGCTAGGACACGACAGTACCTAGCCACGCGTAAGGCCCAGGAC
The DNA here is from genome assembly GCA_014182715.1 of Eucalyptus cloeziana. Lineage (NCBI taxonomy): Eukaryota > Viridiplantae > Streptophyta > Magnoliopsida > Myrtales > Myrtaceae > Eucalyptus > Eucalyptus cloeziana. Next base: position 25,403,758 of record CM024640.1, read on the forward strand.
AATTCCAAGGGTATGACAATACCAGATCGCAGAGCGATGCGTCCCGAGGGCCCAAGACAATCATCGAGGAACGACACTACCGGGTTCGCAGGTCGCATAGCGACGTGTTACAACGCGCCACGACACACCACGAGGGCCCAAGACAGTCACTAGGATACGACACTATCATGTTCGTGGGATCGTATAGCAACGCGTCATAAGGGCCCAAGATAGTCATCAGAGTACGATACTACGGTGTTCATCTGGTTGCATGGCAACGCGACCCTACGGTATTCACCGGGTTGCATAGCGACGTGCTACAACGCACCACGACGCGCCACGAGGGCCCTAGACAGTCACTAGGGTACAACACTGTTGTGTTTGTTGGGTCGTATAGCGACGCATCACAAGGGCCCAAGATAGTCACTCCGGTACGACACTATGGTGTTCATTGGGTCACATAGCAATGTCACGAGGGCCCAAGACAGTCACCAAGGCATGACATGGTAGTGTTGTGCTCGCGTAACGCGTTACTATGTGATCCTCCTTACTATCCTAGGACCTATGCTAAAGTCAATTGCTTTACAGGTGAAGTTTTTGGACTTAAATATGAAAAATGATTTCTTCATGATGTCGATTCACTCAAAATTCATTATGAGTTCAAAAGCCCCTGCCCCATGATGAGACTTGTTTTGGTGAGTCAACAATTCACGATTTCTTGTGACAAAAATTGTGCTTTCGATTTCTCAACTTTTTAAAAATATGACGTATGGTTTGGGGTGAATTTGCCTTACTCTATTCTCATGTTCACAATATATTCAAAGATATCCTTGGATGCACCGAAAACACGTTAGATCAGTACATCTCAATTCTTGAATCATGATGTTCTTCACAGTTAAGGGCACATATGCATTTTGACTCGCATGTTTTGGGATCATTTAAGAAATTTTCGTCTGCTGGACTCAGGTTGGGCAACCTTGGGTCCTCCTAGGATCGTGAGGTGATCCACCCACAATTTCTGCAGATTCGCCCCGGTTGAATCTGCTTAAAATGTAAAATACAAGGAACTAGAGTACCCCCAACAAGGCAAAAAGCATTGTGAAGGTGCTCGACAATGAGTTTGATTTCGGTCGTCTGCATTGGCAAAATGAAATAGAGCACCTATTTACGTAAGTAAACTCCCAAATTTGCATAAAATAATCTCCTCCCGTATTGACAAACGGGCAACATAAAAGAAATGGAGGGGGGAAAATTGACCGTTTGCATGAATGTAGCTCTATTTCATCTCCAACTCCACTACATGATGAGCAAATTATATGAAGATCAATCGGTATAAAGTAGGGTAAATGACATGATAATTTTTTAAACTTTAATTCAATGTGCGATGTCAACTTTAGGTTTTTAATTTGTTCAGTATGGTATTTGAACTATTTCTAAATGTTCAATTTGATTCATAAACTTTCAATTTGTTCAATTTAGTCTCTCAACTTTCCGTACCAAAATCAAATAAGTTCTTTGGTACTATTCACAGTCATAATCACCACCTTCTCATGGGGGATAGGGTGGGGACGCGTAAGTTTCAAAGTGGGTTTCGACTCCCACACCCTGCAAGAGGCAGGACAAAAGTCTGAGAGAGAGTGTGTAGAATAGAAATAGAGTAGGATGACGAAAAAAAAAAAAAAAACAGTCATAATCGCACTATTTCTCATTTTTTTGAATAATTTTTCATTTTAACCCATCTCCTAACTCAACAAAAAATATACAATCTTTTTATTACTTTTTTTTATACCTCTTTGATCTTTATAAATATTACAATAGCTCTACATAAATATATTTTAGCTTGTGATCACTATAATAGCAGAGGTAAAACCTCACTTCAAGTATTATCACTTCAAGTATTATCGGGTGGATAATCTTGCTATTTTAATTTCCTAATTTACATATTTAATTAGATTTAATTAAGAAAGCTTGAAACACACTAGCTTGCAAACTTTATCAATTGAAAAAAAATTAGGAATAAGATCAAGATTCATATAAGTACACCTATTCATAAATAAAATAATATCGTTTGTAGATATCCTTATAAAAACCTATCTTCTTAAAAATGATAACAATATTAAAAATTCCGAACTAGTACCCGTCATGACACATTTACCCCAAATTAATTTTTGCTTTACAAAAATCCTAACATAGTACTCCCACAACATATTTACTCTAAATTACCTTTCGTCTCATGAAAAATCCCAAACTACTATACTTGACCTAAACCTACCCTCGACGTCATAGCAAGAATATCAACATGGTATAACTCTAAATGAATTATACTTTTATATTAAAGAGATCATAAGCCAAAATATATTTAAATAAAACTATCATAATAATTATAAAGACAAAATAAGTAAAAAGAAACAAAAAAGAAGCATTTTTTTGTTGATTTAGTAAATTGAATAAAATGAAAATATGGGCGTAATGCAATTATGAAAGCTTGTGAATAGTATCTGAAAATTGATTTGGCTATGCTATGGAAAGTTGAAAGATTATATTGAACAAATTCAAAATTTAGGGGTTAACTTGAGCATTTAGGAATAATTAAAGGACAAAATTCAACAAATTTAAAGTTTAAAAATTACATTACCAATGAATTATTAGTATCATTTTGATAAAAAGGAAGAAAAGGAATAATTGAACACCTCCAAATAGCAGTGCTGATATAATCATTCTCTATATGCGGAATGAGATAAACATGAAAATTAGGCGTCTTTGGCGAGAACTACATCACTGCATATCGCATATCCAAGAAATTCAATGTAAAGTTTATTGACGACAAAAACGCAAGATCAGCCATCTCTTTATCAAGTCTCAGCTCTTCCTTGGCATTTCCTTAAAAAAAAAGAGTTGACAAAAGACTAAGGGTGCGTTTGTTTGTATTTCTGTTCTTTTTTTTGTTCTTGGGAACAGAAATAAAAAAAACTATTTCTATTTCGGGGAATAATTTTTGAACAAAAGAACACATTTGGTAAATTTGTTCCTAGAATAAAAAAAAAGAATAAAAATATGTTTGGTAAATTTGTGTTCTTTTTTATTTCTTTTAATTTTTTAATGCTTTGGCCATGGCCGAGGCCAACCAGCCAAAAGCAAGAAGAAGAAGAAAAGAAGAAAAAAAAAAAGAAAAGAGAGGAGAGAGAAAAGTTGTTCTTTGTTTTTGTTTTAGAAACAAAAATAACTTTTTTTTTTTTTTTTTTTTGTTTCTTTTTTTTTTCCCTGAAACAAAAAAAAAATAATTTTGGAACAAAAACGAAATAAACGGGTTTACATTGCTTTTGTTCCCTAACAAAAAAAAAGAAAATATGTTCATAAACGGAAACGAAGAACACAAACAAACAGGCCTTAAATAAACAATGGAATTAGTAAGCTTGTGTTTTTATAATTAACTATAGTCCTCTTGTGCTTTTGTAAGTAAGCACAGTCCAATCTTTTTCTTAAAAAGGAAAATTGGAAAATATTTGGATAAACCGGTCGAGCCGTTGTGGGAAAACGGACCGGGCAATCGGGCCGGACTTCAACTGAAAATGAAAAACCGCCGGAGTTTCACCATTCGTTAGGGCAGAGACAGAGATTGAAGTCGACCATGGAAAACACTCAGAGCAGAGAGAAAAGAGAAATTGAAGAAGAAGAAGAAGAAGAAGAAAAAGGCGACAACGATGAAGAAGCGAAGACGAAGAAGACGACGATGACGCCATGGGAGCAGCACTCGGCCGTCATCAGCATCCCTCGCTTCGACTACAACGCCCCCTCTTCCCTCCTTCGGCGCTCCCACTCCGGCTTCCTCATCACCTGCACCATCAGTGTACCATCTCTCCTTCGCTTTCTCGGTTGTCAATTCTATGATTGAATCTTGGGCTGATGGGTTTTCGTTCTGGTCCATTTTCCTTTCTCCAGAGAGGGAGAAGAGCGCCACCAAAGAAGTCATGTGCCTCCTTGAAAAGGTTTGATTGCCTTCTTAAAGTTTGAACCTTTTAAGCGTGACTGAATGAGATGCTACGCAATTTGTTTGAGTAAGTTTGTGGTTCAGTTATGCTTGGAGCTTAGAGTGAAGAATTGGGTCTCCTTTGAGCAAGTGTAATTGTGTTGATTGATGATGTCCTGACTGGTTCATGTGGAAGCGATTTGAAGTAGCTCGATGAAATGGGTCTTCCTTTTCCTACTTAGGGTTGTGCAATTTCATCGCATTGTTATGGATGCTTTTGCAGTTTTGTGGGGCGTTTGCTGCTAGGGAGAGTACTAACTTGGAGTTGGCTGATGCAAAATTGACTGCTAAGAGAAGGAAAGTATGTCCTGAGGAATTGGATCAGGAAGGTGCCGATGGTGCTGAGAGTGGGCAGATAACTGATCAGTGTTGTAAAGAGGATGGTACTCTTCTGGTCAAAACCAAATCGCTATGTACTTAGATACCTGCAAATTGTAGTCTAAGTGCCTCCAACTTCCCTATTCAACTGGCAGGTAAGCTTTCAGAAGATGTATCTTCTCAAACAAAGGAAGACATCAGTGCAAATAAATCTTCAGCTCTTTCATTAGTCAAGTTGACAGGGAGTGGTTTGCTCCTTTTTACGTTCCCCCATGAGGATTCAGCCGACACCATTCAAATTGTGTCTGATATTATTGATTCCCTGGGATCTGCAGATTCGAGTTCCCCACAGTGAGTTTTTAGTTTCCTTCCTTTACATTAGACACTGAAATAGCTACTAGTTGATAACATGCATTTCCTGCCCTGGCTTGTTACTTTAGGATTGGGCAATGTGCTAGGAGTCACTACTGATGCATAAGACCTTCTTGCACCGCATGTGACAGAGAACTTGGCATTGATGGATGAGCCTCTAAGTTGAAAGTTAAAAGAAAAAAAAAAAAAAAAAAAAAACAGACATACAACTAAGCCTTAATGAGGCATATCTGTCTTACTTGATCAGCTTTAACTCTACCCACTATAGTATAATAGGATTGCTGCATTGTGCTACTTATGACTGGAAAAGTTATGTGACTGTTTGGTTTGGCTAATTTGCTTTTGACTTGTACTTTGGATTTTTTGGGACTTTTTCGACAATAAATGTCCATATTCTCTCGAAAAATGTATATGCAACATTTAAAGTCGCCCCAAAGTTTATTGTAATTTCTATCAATTAAAATATTACTTTTATATATATTAAAGGCCATCCAATAGCCCATTAGTGCACCCTACAAATGCAGTTAAGCATGCATTTCAGATAACTTGAAATATTGCAAGCGTGTCTGTTGTGGAAGGACAATAATGAAAGCATTTTTATTTTTGAAGGAGACATCTTTGCTGATATTTTAGTCCCCCGCCCCCCCCCCCAAAAAAAAAAAAAAAAAAAAAGAAAGAAAAAAAGAAGGTTTTCGTGGATCTTTGGCTGTGGAAAATGCATCAAGAATTTTCCCCATTGCTGGAAACCTTTAGCTTGTAGATGTAACTTCTTATGAATTCGTTGCTAGCATTTGATTAGACAGACCACTGTTTTGCAAATTTTGAGAATTTTAACTTGAAGGGATCTCTCTAAAAAAATATTATTTTAAACTTTGCGGAATGTTTTCTCCCTGAACTCTGACTTTATTTTATTATTTATATGGTTCGAATTACATCTGAGGATTTATTGGTTCAAATGACAATTAAAGAAGTCGGTCTTTTGGTGCAGTTGGTGTCATCGAATTTTTCCTATCCAAGCTACATGCAGTTTGAATGAGCCAGACCTAAGGACTGTTGTTCAAAAGCTTGTTCTTAAGTTTGTAAAGGATAAGCAAAGTACACTTGCATCACCAATAAAGGTACATGTTCAATCTGTATCATAAGAAGATCAAGTTATCTATTTATTGCTTAAGTCCCTACCCCCTTCTGTCCTCTTTTAAAGGGTGACACTTTGGGGATTTCATTTTCTAATTTGTTTAAGCTGTTGCTTCTTACCCTGTCACACAAAGTGTTCTCCTCTACCTTAAATCGAATCAGAGCTGTTACAATCTCATTAGGCATCCTTATAAATTGGTCCATGTTGTGAATCTGTCTGCTCACAAATTGATCAACTCTTCCACTGGCCTCTAGTTTGCAGTTGGATATAATAGAAGAGGTCTTGAAGAGATGGAGCTGAAGAATTCAAAAGATAAACCTGATGGTTCTGATCTATTACCTTTGTTGGACCGCCACAAATGCTTTGAAGTTGTAGCTGCAGCATTTAAGGATGCTATATCAGATTCTGTTGTAGATCTTAAAAACCCTGAGGTAGAGCTCCACGATGCCCCCTCCTTTCTTTCTTTCTCTCTTGTTTATCTGACATCGTTTTTTGCAGATTTCTGTTCTGGTGGAGCTCCTTCCCCTTGCAGCCATTCCGAGTGGGTTACTGGTGGCTGCTGTATCAGTGCTTCCGCCAAAAATGGTCACTACAAAGCCACGGCTGTGTGTCAAGGCGTTGGTTCCTCAGGCTAAGTCAAAGAATAAGTAAGTTGGAGGACTATAGCAGCAACTCACAGCTGTGAAATCTTCAAATGGAAGATGCTCATGATTCTGGCCTTGGATTCCAAAGAACCATGAAAAGATGAAACAAACGGAATCCAACTGCCATCCATTTGTGTTAGTCGGCTTTCAGCAGACACAACAGGTTAATATAGTCACGTCAATGAAAAGTTCCAGTCTCCATGCAAGTTGACATCTTGACCTGTTTCTAACTAAAGCTCGGCCGCTCAATTTTTGATCCTTTAGAACATGTTGGGATTTGGGGAGAAATATTGATATTTTCTGTTATATCTTTCCAGTGTCTTTGTGCTCTCATATTTGACCGAGACTACTATACTATTTTTCCCCTTTCTCCTCTAAAGTTGAAATATATCTCTCCGTTAACAACTTGCGAAATGCAGTGTTGGCATCGATAATGTAAATCAACTATGATTTTGTAATTATTCTTTCAAAATTTTCCCTGAACATGAGTTCATTTCCTGTTGAATCATTGATGGTAGCAATTTACTTTGAAGGATCGTCTGATATCCTCATTTCAAAAACTCCCGATCACTGTGGTCAGACAATAGTTCTGACATTCATTGTTGAAGATGTGTACCCTTGTTCTGTGAGACTTTGTGAAGGATTGCTACCTTAAGGCTGATCATAACCGGCTCTTGCTCATTCATGTTCAGCATGAATCGCCAGGTCAAGCATATTAGTATTCTGCAACATGAATCACCAAGGCGTCATGGATAACAGGTCATCAGCGGAGCGCACAGGATTTGGAACTCAGTGTATTGACAAACAATGCTTACTTCCCTTAGCGCGAAAACATAAACTAGCGCAACTATGACGAGCCCATTAACATGGTGATGATGTTGCTCTTCTGGGGACAAGAAAATCTATTCAAAATCCACTTTTTTGAAGCCAACAAGTTTGTACCTACAGAACAAATGCTTCAGGGAAGGAACTAAACACAGCAAGAATCGAAGGAACAAAATATGATCAGATGAATTATGCGCCGCTAAGAGCGATGGATAGATCTAAGTTGACACAAGGCTCTTCAAAGGATGAGTATGAGGACGGTTTCGGGGAAGAGGTCGACGATATTGCTTCGCTGATCCCGCTCTCAGAAAACGCATTACTTCCTTGGAAGGAAGGTTGAATATTCATCGGAAGCGACAGCGACAGCGACAACTCGCAGCCACAGCCGTCGATGTCTTTGAGTTTTCCGACATCACTTCTCCTCATGCCTGCTCGTTTCGTCTTCTTTCGCAGCATGTGCTCTCGAACATCTTCTGGTTTCGGTCTCTGTCGGGATAAGATAAATGTCGAAAGAATCGATAGGGACAATGCAAAAACATGGAGCAGAGCCATTTTGAATATGCTTGATAGGCGGAGCCCTGTGATGTGTCCTTATGTACACGCCAATGCATAGGTGCCAACAATCTCTTCAGCTATTATTTGGACATTGAATTTGAAATTATTGCCCTTTAATTAAGCTAATCATGTGAATTCAATTCAATTATGGAAGCAATCCCACAACCTTTGTAGTCAGAAAATGTATAACACGACTAAACTTATAGTATATACAATCAAACCAGTAATATTTCAGAGGCAGTCAAATGCGCATTCGACCTTACTCAAATTATGTGCAATACTAAACACTACACAATCGCGTTGAGATGAGTTTATTCAATATCTTTTCCGTGAACTTATATTATATACGGTTGGACTTTATATTTTCAATTCATTGAAGTTATTCTTTTTCATATTTTTAACAAGGCAAAGTCGCGATCCCCTCAAGAATTTGATTGTCAAGTCACTTGTACTTGTAGACCATCTTTAATATTTTTAATGAAATCGAAAGTGATTTCACTAGCTCTTGATAAATGAACAACTAATTAAACGAACTCAAAGGCCACTTCAACCTAATTTTTTCCATTCCACGAGAACCGATGCATAAATTTGAAATTCCCTATGATCATACATGGCGAAAATTGTAATGATAATCAAGATAGTTGGCTTGTAATCAAGGAATCTCTTGTCTCTAAATTTTAATTCCACATAATTGTCAGGCATTTCATGAATCGCCCATCTCTCCTTTTTAGCGAAATTTAATTAATTATATTTAAAAATAAGATCATTCATATAAGTTAATTTACTAATTAGTTTTGTCGCTATATCTCTTCGCGTGTAATACGTGCCCTCCTATTCTAGTATGACTTTAAAGATCGAGCTATTTTAATATAATTTCAAACTCCACAAAATAAAAGGAAAAGACAAGTGGAATGCTAAAAATTAAAACCACGCCAAACCATGATATACAAGCACCTTTGTGTGCGTACCTGGAGAAAATCAGATTTTGCCACTGCATAGCACTCAGGCTTGATCATCATCTGCAGATCAGTGCATGAAGTCGCCACCAAATTTGTCACCGCCGTCGTCTCGACTCTATGCTGGAGCAGATCACAGATACAGTGCATGGACAACCGAGAATCTGATTCCGACGAGTCTTCCTTATTTGGTTTCGAGGATGAGTGAAGAACGTTTCCGTCGCTGGGTTCGGGTTGTTCAACTACTATGCACCCATCAGGTTCATCATCTTCAAAAGATGGTCTTTTTTGTCCAGCATTTCTGTGACTCCTCTCTATGACCGCGCAAAATGTGTAACACAGGTTAGTATATATATAAGAAGATTCAAAAAGAGATTTGTAATTCTAGGCATATATACAAAGGTATCTATGAGTATCCGTATCCAAAATTCCATGTGACCTACGACCGAGAGGAGGGCTGGCAGGGGCTGTCGCCCTTGCTGTCTGCTTGGTTATTAGCTCTAATTTATGAGATTTTGTATGCACTTTTTGTTTTTAGCCGAGCTTAATAAATGAAGTGATGATGGGAGGCCGCAAAGAGATGATGAAATGCAACATCATTGCTGAAGTAGAAAATCTGCCGTTGATTAGGGCATGCACTATACTACATCTAAAACTATGAAATCAACACCAAGACGTGCCCTTTGGGCTTCTTGTTGTAGCTTACTTACCTTGCTGTCTGTTCAAGTCATTTCTCATGCTCCTGTACATCTGCGGGAGACAGAGATCAGATAATGGAGATACTTAGTAAGAAGTCCACTAAGAATAAGTCTTTAAAAGCGTTGGGACGAATTCTGACTACATGACTCTGAATTAGTAAGAGGATCAAGTAGCATAAGAAGTTGTTGAATTTATTCAGACACTTAGCAAAGAATTTATCCAAATCATCACTCAGAAATCCTGGACAGCTAGCAAAACCTACTGACCTGGAGATGGCTCTTAACGTGGGAAATGGTCAGACCCCTTACGTCCATGAGCTGAAGAACCATCTTGGGTGTGGCCTCTGAGATGCATTAAAAGATCGGAATAAAATTATTGTGAAGCGCATCACACAAATCATACAAGCATCAAAAGTAAAAGCAAATTGATCATATCACAAAGAAGAGAGGATTAATGTAATACGTAACTGTGATGACCGCCGAGAAGGTGGACAGCATGCACAAAGCAGTGGTGAAGCTCCGGAGTCCATCTCAGCCGTGGTGCCTTTGATCTTATGTACTGCCTCACTCCCCCCATCAATCTCTCTCTCTCTCACAAAGTGAAAGTCTCACTAATATATTAGTGGCTATGAGCAACCTGTTTCTTGCTGCGATATTCCGTGCTTATAGCAGTGTTGTCATCTCCCAAAGAAGGTACATCTCTCATAAACAACCTCAATATTGATCCGCTTTCTGTGCTACACGTATGTGGAGTTATTACATATAGCACTCCGCTTAAGCTTGCTTTGCTTCGCTTCTACAGATTGATCCACAAGAGATCCAGAGAGGGGGTGAGACTTAGGATGTGTGCGCTTCTTTTAAAACTCTGCCGTTGGATGCGTTTTAAAAACAATGATTCACTGGCTGGGTTTTTTTAAAGGAAAAGGTCGTGTTTGAACTTGTGTGTGTGTGTGGGAGAGAGGGACTCTTATAACGGAAGATATGAAATCTCCGATTCTCATCTGCTCTTGCCTCTGCCAAAGGTCAAAAGTGATTGCCTTCATAAGAAGAGACTATTACAGAAGGAACTAGGAAAGAATTGTCATCTTTGCTCAGTCTGTAAACACACACCTGGAAGTGCACCTACTCCGCTTTGACCTTTAGTCTCTCTCTCTCTCTCTTTCTCTCTCCCTGTGGAGTGCCAAAATCGTCAATATACCAAAAGCCCCTATTTATTAGGTTGGTATGTTTCTCTCTTTCTCCATCTTTTGCGTTTACCAAAGCCTACTTGCCTCATTTGCTGTCAAAAGCTCCATCAGTTTTATTTGAAAAAGTTCTCTGTTTTTTTTCCCCCTAGATTCCTAAAGTCTCGTTCACATGTTTGGTAGGCCACTATCATTTAGGACGTGCGTTTTTCTTCCGGCTCAACGGAGGTTATTGTTTTCTTGAATATTATAATTAATATAGTGTAGGAAAACAAGTCCAGATTAGTCTTGTTGAATGATTAATCTCGCATGTTATGCATGAGCTGAAACTATCCTGAAATTCAAAGAGGTCGGCACAGATAACACCATGGCAAAAACTACTGAATCAATAATGGTGCCTTCAGTAAGCAAATTCAACACATCTAATCATTTCAAGAAAGGAGAATCCCAGACAAACTTGCTTGTACCTGTACAATGCTTTTCAAGAGTAGGCACCGTCACCCCGTAGAAGACGCGACTGCCAACAGAAGAACCTTTACATTACATGCTGGTTTGACCGAATTAAGATTTGTCTGGCGTTGTTCCAGACACAACCTTTTTGGTGTTTATCAAAACAAACGTGCACATAATTACGATGCCTCAGAGCCGACACTAAAGAATAGACCCTTTCACATGCATAGTGGACCTTTTTATGGCTGCACTTTGACAGGAAGGGGGGATTTGATTTATTAAAGAGCTAGGGTTTTCAAGATTTTACCAATTACACAGAGAATTAGGCATGTGCCCAATCTTAATGACCAATTTTCGAGTCTGCTTGTAGTATCACGTGATGCCGCGCTCATGCACTGGTAGCTAAGTAGAGAAAGGAAGGAACTGGGTAATGTATTATTCCCAAGAATGGCAGTTCTTGTGAATACATGAGTACTGTCATGTGATACTCTTAAATTACCTGATAACAGATTAGTCTCCCTATCATGGGCCGTTGAAATCTCGTGATGCAATGAAGTCCATCAAGAGGGAGTTGTTCTGTTACTTTTCAACAAACAAAAGTGAACTTACAGTTCTCAACCTGCTCCTCAAAAATGTAGTGCCGGGAGTTCCGTTCAAAGAGAGAGGTTGGGAGTGGCCCATTTCATTCTAACTTTCTGGTTTAACCTAGGGAGAAACTTTTACTTGCATCATGCCCACGAATCAAAAACATCATAAGTTTCTAAACTGTCCATTAACGCGAGATCAACCTCTACTAGTGACGATCACGATCATTGAAGCGCTGAACGGATGGATCCTATCTGGGGAAGTCAGGGAAAAAGGGACATATGAGCTCAGGTGGTGTCACGCTGGCGCTGTAAAACTCAACCTACTCTTCCTCGGATAGCATTAATGAACTTTGCACCAGCTGATCTTCCATATCGTGTGATTCGCCCTCCATTAATTGAGAACTCCGAAACTAGATACAGCCATTCCAGATTGAGAAATTTAACTACACAGAGGCACTGGCGTAATTACTAAGTCATAGTAGTACCCATAAAAAAGCTTCTATGCGTGTTTTGTGTATTGGTTTTTTGGTACGCCCATGCCACATGATACAGCTGTTTCAGTTCCAAGCAATCACATCGAGGAAAAACATCCATCCACGTGACCCTTTATCGTACCACATGCAATTCCATTAAAGGATTAAAAAAAAAAAAAAAACGATTGGAGGTTTGCCATTTCGTTCACATTCGCTGGTTGTCCAACACACACGTTCCTCTCTTCAAGATGCCCTCCATCTCTTTTTGCTCTTTTCTTGGTCGTTCCGGAGTTCCAGCTCTCGGGCACCCAACTTCTGAATAACCCCTCGAAAGAGAGACCGTAAATTAAGGCAGGGACATGCATGCACGCATTGACCTTGTCCGTTTTTGGCGTAGTCCCACGTTTTCCTGTCCAACTTTTTATAGGCTGCGACATCGAATTTTGCCTTTGACTAAAGTGGCCGTGGCCACTAGTTGATCCAGGCAATTCGTGAGAAAGTTGATGCACGGAGTGGATCCCAGCGATTATTGACTTTCACGCTCGATAATCAAGGGCAAGGGAATTAGGTAGGGTTCTGTATATTGGAATCATAGCTATCCGTTTCTCCAAATTTTTTTTTTGATTCACCTATACATGTGTGTGTATATGATAATCTTTTTTTTGTGTAGCTTGGATGTTTTTTCAACACGAGAGGTGATCGTCAACCGACGCATTTCACAAGTTCAACAAGAGAGATAGTGATGAATTTTTATTATTGATTTGAAGATAGGGATGGATTTGATCCGCAACGAAGGGGAATCTAATGTAGCTGATGTCTTGAGCTAATAAAAAGAATTATCAATATATTCGAGTTGGCTCACATATAATAGAAGGCTTAAACTTTTCAGCAAGGTTGGGTCTTGTTAAGATTTCATTTGTTTTGCGAAAAAAAATAAATAATTTAGGAAACATTTTACTTAAAAATGATTGCTTCTTGTAGCACTTATAAAATTTTATCACCCATGAAAATTTTTTATTATAAATTGTTGTCGTTAATGAATTTTTTTTTTCATTTACCAATTATTTTAAGAGTTAGAAACGATCAATTTTAGGAAAATGTCTTCTAAATTATCCATTTCCTTGAGATAAATGAAGCCTAGATATGTCGATCAACTCAAATTTTGAATGACCTCACTACGAGGGTTTCCCTTGTCAACAGAAAGAAGAGCTGGTGGGTTTTTTATTTTATTTTATCCTGAATGACCTCTTAAATTGAGTCACAAGAAAGTCATCACTTCCGCAAATTCGGTAATTAATCGTGACTTGCTATGATTGGAGCCTTAACCTTAACGCTAAAAGAAAAGTAAATGAACTAATTGCGTTATCATCTAGCTAAATTGATTTGATCGTAGCTGTTTTTCACACCCCTCCAAATTCCATTTTCTCTGCATGGATGTGACGGCTCTTGTGGAAAATTTGGTAAAAGACGAACGAAGAGAATTGCATGGAATGAGAATTTTGGAATGAGAACCCAATTGTCAAAGCAAAACAATTTAACAATCTTTTCTCTTTTTGGATGTATTATAGCATGCCCAAGTTTGACTAAATCTAGGCATTATATGATGATGAGGACAGATGGATTAAAGGAAAATGTGCGTTAGGTGATCTATTATTCCAAGGTCTTGACTCTTGCTGTAGAACCAAAAGATAGTTTGCTGTGGGGATGCCAAAAGCTGATCATGTGATGAGCCCCAAATAATTATGCTTCCTAAAATAGGGGGCATTCACTAGACCAATCAAACGGGTGGGTCAAGTAAAAAATTGTTCAACTTGTTTTAATATGTTTTCATGTAATACAAATCCAGTGACTTATACCCACTCGACCTAATACATATTGTTAAAATACTTTCTTATTTAACCTAATTGAAAAAAAATCATAACCCAACTGAGGTGAGAGAAATGGAGTAATGAGCTCGAGATCAAGTGAGGTGAGAGAGAATGAAGAGAAAGTTATAGAAGTGGGTTGGATCTGAATAAGTTAAAAATCCGTTTATGACCTATCTATCACCTATCTTATGTTTAAATCCATTTATGACATATTTATTGAATATAACTAACCAATATAATAACTCAGCTCATCATATATAGGTGAAGAAACGGGTTTAGGACATATTTTGACAGGTCTAACTAAAGTATTGAACAAAGTTTTAATGTAGTTCTTTCAACCAATCTTTATTAGAAATCGCTCACATTACAGTATGCCCCCTAGGACGATTAATGATGACTGAATTGTCATATCAGTGATTTCCAATGAAAATTGATCAAACGAATTACAATAGAGTTTCATCTAAAAGTTTATGATTCAATTGGCAAAATTGAAATATTTAGAACTGAATTGGCATCTATACAATAGGTTTAACACTAATTAGGTAATATTTTCTCATAAATTACAAGCTTATGACTACATCATGATAAAATTGATTGTTGTATAGAAGCACAGCCACATTAAACAACATTTATACGATGGGAAAAAAAGAAAAAAAGAAAAAACACGTAATGCGAAAGTTGGTTGGCTCATCGTTTGGAAGTGGCTAGCAATGATCTAGCAATGAAGAGAGGACTTTTGAAGATCAGTTGTGATGGGATAAGCAACCGGCATCTGTGAAATAAGGAAATCGAGCCACGGCGTCGATTTTTTTTTTTCGGTTGATTTACGTATCCTTTCGAGACATTTAAAAAGTCCATGTCCGATTTAAAGCAATGGTAAAACGTTGCGTGTTTTCATGAGACATTTGAAAGTTCGTGTTAATTTCGCGACAATGCCAAAAGGCTTGTGTACGTTTCTTAAGCTAATTGGCCAATGTCCGTAGGTGTTGAAGTTTGGTTCATATCCTTGAGTCCTTTGGACTCATTTCTCATTTCAATCTTGACCTGATGATGGGAAGTCGGACAAACAGATCCCCTCGATAGCAGAATTTTCCGGGTTCGTTCTTGTGCGCGATACTGTATTCGAATGCACTGGAGATATCCATTCTGAGTGTCGAAACCAGGCCGATTTTGGACAAGAATCGGCAACAATGAAACCAACCTTAGCTACCAAAGCAAATTGTGGGTGGATCCGAATCGGTGCAGTTGGACAGAGCAGCATAAGTTCATACCAATGTTCGATTTGAGCATCATTACCCTTCTCCATTCAGCTGTATTGTTCCCTAAAACCGGCGAGTGCTCCTAATTTTACAGTCAAAGGATTTTGGCTCGAGCAGCTTCTTAGACTAGACCATCAATCGCAAACATGGGAAATGTTTTGAGATTTCGGACAAATGGATCATAGAAACAGCAGAGAAATTTATCGCAGCATCTTAGATCTGCCGCACACAAATCTTTAAGCACATTCAGCACACAGGAAAACATAGCGCGTCGAGAAAAAGAGGAATAAATCAAATGAAACTGCAGCGATCACTGTTGGTCTAAGTACATAACCAAACTGACCGGCTTAATTCCTATATACAATGAGGGCAACCGAGGCATCACAACGGATTCATTGTGTAAATGACTTGAAGCAAGCCTCAAGTGGCCCTTTTTTGCTTGTACCTTTTGGCACAAACGACATAGACCAACATGTTTGAGAAGCTGAGTCCAACCAGAAGCCAGAAATAATAATCAAGATGCCCCTCGTTCAAGTTATCCGGAATCCACCCAGCCTTGCCACCCAAAGTCGTGAAGTATGTCACAATCGTCAAAATCAAAGAGCTCAAGTAATTACCTAGTGCAGTTGTCAGGAGCGCAAGTGCACTGCACAGGCTCCGCATGGCATCAGGAGACTGCTCGTAGAAGAACTCGAGCTGTCCAATGAAGGTACAAACCTCAGCTGCGCCCACAAGAAAGTATTGGGGTATTTGCCACAAGATGCTGAGTGGGACCGCCACATCCTGGTGGGCCAAACCCAGTTCCCGAGCCAGTTGCAGCCTCCTTATCTCCACCACAGCAGCTGCTGCCATTGCGAGAGCAGAGATGAAGAGGCCAATCCCCATCCGCTGCAATTCTGAAAATCCACGTTCCTTCCCAGTGAATTTTCGGGCAATGGGGACAATGATGCTGTCATATACCGGGACCCAGAAGATCACGCTGATGACATCGAATGTGGAGAGGGATGCCGGAGGGATGGCGAAGGAACCAACAGTGGTATCCATCATCATGCCTTGCTCCACGAACATTGTGGACATCTGAGCATAGACGGCTGAGAACACGATTCCAGTGGCCCAGATGGGGAACATGCGGATCAGAATCTTGAGCTCCTCCACTTGTGTCACAGTACAGAGACTCCATGAGTTGTACTCCCCACTTTTGGCCTCTGCATCTGAGAGCACAGCAGCTTTGTCGAGACATCTGTAAGTAACCATCAAGTTTGTAAAATCATCCACAGTAATGAGTAAAGTTGTGTAATTTCAACAGAAGCATGCAAAGTTTGCCATGGACAAATCATGCATAGCTCCTAATACTAGTGGTGGCCACCAAGAGTAGATGCTCAAGTGTCTTCATCATCTACTCAGGCAACACCAATAGTGTTGACAGACAAGGAGACTTATCTTATCATAACAATCTTAAATTTGTCTTTCTGAGATCATGTATGTACAACACACGTCCTGAGATATGTCCCTTGCACGATCCATACAATCAAGGTCTATTCAGGAGTTGTCCCTAGGTCTATTAGTAGAACATGTTTGGTAGAACAAACTTCAATTAGCTTCTTGGGTTAGACAATAAGACCATAATAGCCCAAGCTACATATGATCAGGATGTTTTTTCATATACGCCTTACAAGTTATGAAATCATGAAAGTCTAGAAGACAAGCCTACACACAATTTAAAAGAAATATATCTGAACTCTTTAGCTTTTAAGAAATGCCTCACAAGAAAAAGAGCCAAACTTGATGCTGTATTCTTGTACTTTAAAATGCAGACCCAATCTTCCATTAGACTAATTGAGAGGTTCCAAGATGAGGTTTGGAGTAAAACATACTTCAGTTCATCAGTGTGCTCCAGTTTACGACTTCCTTCAATCGCTGAGTTTTGCGTTTCGTAAAGGAGACTACCATCTTCAGGTACCTTGATGTTCCACTTCCGGAACGAGGCAACTAAAACCTGGCACATCCTTGTGATGGGACTCCCCCCAGGTCTCTGGAAACGATAAAGGGGTGTGCCTGAGAAGAAACTGGCAATGGCAATCCCCATAAATAATGCAGGAATACCAAATCCCCAGCCCCAACCAGCATTTTCTTGAGTCCAAACCAACAAGCTACTGGAAATGAGAGCACCGATATTGATGGAAAAGTAAAACCAGTTAAAAAAGGATCCTTTCTTCATCCTCTCTCTAGGATCAGTGTCATCAAACTGGTCTGCTCCAAAAGACGACACGCATGGTTTGATCCCACCAGTTCCCAGGGCAATCAGATAGAGTCCGAAGAAAAACACTGCATACTGTGTTGGGGTAGCAGTAGGGCATAAAGAACCAACACATTCTACAGGCTTAAATGCTGGAACGGTTGCAGAGAGAGTCAAGGTACACATCCCCTGTACAGGAATACAGATCAATTTCAAGCGGACAGTTTTGAATGAACAAAACTCTTGCTCCTCATGCAAGCACATATGTCATGCACATTCACATGAAGAATGGGTAATGATCACAAAAAACAAGTATAAGATACAAGAAAATCACTCCATCACTTGATCATTTACTCATGCCTTGCCACACTATTTTTCTTAGTCTTGTTGAGCCAAAATGCTATCCTACGCAACATAGCCAATTTACATAAACACACAACATTTTAGACAAAAAAGCCGTAGTTTGGCCACTCTTCAAAATAGTTATGACTCCAGTTGTGCCATTTGACAATGTGTTTGCTAAAGTCCAAAGTATTACTTATGACTCAGTTTCCTTTAACTAAAAGTGTTGCAATTCTATCAGTTCAAGACTCAAGCCACTCTTAAAAAAGACAGATACTTCGCATACTCGTGACATAATTTTTAATGCATTCCCATATAGCACTAAGAAGAAGAAAAGTGCCTCAATTAGTGTTGATATTGAGGAAAGTTTTGTTGCAATTGTGATTCATGATGACTTTTTAAGGAAATGATGATTGCTCTGGTAAATAATACTGAACTATTGAAGTGCACTTTGAACACCCATTTTAAACATCCAATGGTCATAACTTGACACAAACAGTGCTGACTAACTAACATAGTGCTTGAATCCTTTGTATCCCCATAACTTTGCAGCATATTTCCACACTGATGTGATACTGAGACAACACACTTTCACCAAAAGCTATAGTTATGATATAGAAAGCAAACATTAGTACAAAAAGGCAAAGTTCCTGTTTTGTAATCCAGGTGTGATTTATGAGTATCACAGTTTCATCTCTGCATGCAACATTCAGCAGTTCGTTCTAATCATTATTAGCAACAAAGCTAAACTTTTTGATAATTCTAATCCAGCAGAATTTAGAAGCATTATGATGCACCAGTGACTAAATTTAGGTTTTGGAGTTATCCTCTACCTTTAGCAGAGATCATCCAAACAAAGGCGTACCACTTTTTCACAAGTTGATGACAATATGAAGAGTGTGTAATCATTGAGAATATTTCTATTTATCTGATATTATATGGAAGAGGATAGAATCTCTTAAGGTGAATCAACCCCATTCATTTACTCACGTATCTACTTCCAGGTCATGAACTAGTTTAACTACTTACAAAGAAGTAAATTGTCGAGAAAGCAGCAATCGTCCAATATCTTCCCCAATAAGCATCTGCTACCACAGCTCCAATAAGAGGTGCAAGATAGCAAGTGCCTGCCCAAGTGGTAACATTTCTTGCAGCAGAGACATTTCCCTCGTGCATTTTGTTGGTCAGATAACTAACAAGATTCGTAGCAATCCCATAGTAGGCCAAACGTTCACAACATTCAGTGCCTGTATTTCGCCATTCCAGCTATTAATACATAATGAATTCAATAAAATAAAGTTCACGGAAGATTAACATATATCATCTTTCCATTACCTAGGATGAAAGGACAAGCTCTCCAATTTCCGGTATTACTCTTCAAAACCGGGTTTCCGTTGACGTCAACCGAGCCATCTCCAGTATACAGTCCATTCTGCTTTTTCTGTGACATAATTCCCATGTCAGGAATAAAATAGCATTAGCAGTTCTGATATTCGCATGACCAAAATTTCAAGAGCGTTTACATTTTTTCATATCTTAATAGAAGAGGAGGTAATATGTCCAAAATCAAAAAGAATGAGGTGCAGCAAGCTTGTTGTCATCAGCTACCACTATTAAAGCCTCTCGTTTTTTTACTTTACACTGTAGGGAGGCTGCTCCTTACATTTTACATGCTCCGAGTAAAATAACTCATCATCATGGAACAACAGATACCACAAAGCAGATAAAAAATGTTGTTTCCTCTCCTTGTCTTGGACAACCCACTATTCAAGGTGCCTCTTCGATGGAAAGACATGTGAATCATGGTAACGAGTACATTTCAATGATTACATCATCAAGTTAAAAAAAGAATCAAAATCCGCCACTAGATCCACCTCAGAAGATGCTAAGATGTACCAGAATTGGTAACAAAAAAAAGTTCTTGTCTCATTGACAGAATCAAGAAAGTCATTAATAGTGAGCAAGAAGAGAAAAACTCAGCAATTCACCCCATTTAAACTGAACTGCAACCATTTTGCAACGACCATACTCCTTCACAGTAAGATAGTATTTTCCTAGACACAGAAAAAGAATATATCGAACGACTACAACTGATGTCTTCTACTTGTCACCAGGTCCTCCCTGCAGGAACATATACAAACCAAAACCTCCTAGTGTCGTCCACAAACTGGTGGTCAGCAGCAATGGAAGTGCCATTATAGGACCTCTATTGCTTTCGACTTCAAAGCGCAATCCGCAATCAGAGCAACCACATCACATGGTTTTTAAGGGGGAAAAAGTTAACCCAGCCATGAACTTAATTCCCAAGCAATTTTGCAATAACCCAGCCAAAACGAGTTCAAAAACTCATCATGACAGCTACTAGCAAAAGCACAATCCTCTGGATGAACAGAAGATGCAGACTTGGCAATATCCATCGACTTCTATCCAATTCACAAAGGAAACCAAGAAGCTCATTGCTGATCAACAGAATCGATGACCAATTTCAGCCATCATTTACACCAGCCAGCTGAATTTCCACAATCAAGTACAGCTCTTGAGGATTAAAGAAAGAAAGAATTGAACGAATTTCCAGCTTCAGCATCAGCAAATCGGAAACACACCCACCACGAACTAACAAAATCTAACCCAACAAAAAGAAGAAGGAAACAGGGTGCACAAGCAGATGGGCGATCAAAAGTCAAACCAAGAAACCGGAAAAAGCAAGAAAAAGGGAAAGTTCAAGAACCTCCGGGAGGCCGTCTTCCACGAGCAATCTCTCCTCTTCCTGAGAACCCATCTCTCCTTTCCTTCTTGCAACGCGGTCGAGAGGATAGAACGAGGGAACGGGCACCGAAGCGATCGACAAGGGAAGGGGGATGGGCAGACCCTTTGGACGGGACGGATATAAAACGGGACCAAATGGAGTATGGGCAAAGGGAAGGGATTCCACGCTTCCTTCCCTGACGCGACCGAATTATTAGCGAATCGCAATGGCGAACTGGGGAAGATGAAGAACGGTAGGTGGGGATCATCGGTTGGGTCCCCGGGATGGATCGAAGGTAAAAGGACGAGGAGCGCGCTTTTTCAAGATCGGATTTTTATTTATGACGACTTCGTGGGTAATTTCCATTTTCCGAGGTTGGTAAATCTGATGTCTGAAGCAATTATGGTGGGGAGAGAGATGATTTATTACGAATTTCTAGGCCGCCTCCCCTTTTTATTTTATTTTTTTGGAATAAATCTTGGCGCCTTATCGAATATATTTAATTTTAAAGATAATTGTATTTTTTTAAAATAATTATTGCGGCATGATATCATCGGAAGAAAAGCAAAAAAGGTAACCTTGAGAATTGCCCTTCCGATATATTAATTTATTGCGCTTCGAGCTCTAAAGTAATGAGAGCCACGCTTCTACTCATTTGAAATTTCTCCAAACATTATGGGTTTTAAGTTAATCTTCACTTTTAGCAAAAAAAAAGGATTAAGATTCTTGATTTTCTTTTCCTTTTTCTGGGACCGAGAAAAACTATTAAGATTCGTTTCTTGATTTTTTTCTTTTTCTGTGAAGGAGGAAAGGAGACGCAGAGGGGGAAAAAGCATAAAGCAATCGGGAGGCATTTGATTTTTATCAAACACTGGACTATGCTTTTTCACTCATTCCCTATATTTTATATAGAATAATTGATAAAAAGGGACATTTATTTCGTGATGTGCTATTGTTCATTCCTTCTTCTTCTTTTTTCTCTTTTAGTAGCATCCAAACTCATAACATAATCCCTTATTTCATTTCTTTTGTTCTCTCTTGTAATTAATTGTATCCAGTTTTTTATTATATCGAACCTACCGAATTTAACGTTAAGGAGTTAATTTAGAGGACTAAAGTCATATGACCCTTAATTTATAGAGATGCCTTCACATTTAAAAGCAACTACTTATATCTCTTATAAAATTGAATTAATGAATTACATTTTCCTTAATAACCAAAATATTTAGAAATAGAATGTTGTTGATAGTGAAATTATTTTTCATTAGAGCAATACAAGTAATTGTTATAGGAAAAAGTATCCAAATTATTGATTTTCTGTTGTACAAATACTCAATTTCTTTTACCTTATCGATGTGGGGCCACCCACCATGTCAACATCACATACAAAAGTTTTGTTGTATAACCAAGACTAAATTAACCTTTTTATAATGATAGTAATAGTAGGTAAAAAAATGAATTGGTTACCAGACTAAAAGAGTTAAAAGACTTAATCATGGAAATTGAAAAATAGTTATTGGATTTGATTATACAAATAAAATTGAAACACTGAATTGCCCACTTTTCACAAGTTATGGAACCAAGAAGCTACGTCACCTAAGTTTTCTTTAGTCAACTTTATCATCTTTCCTCTTTATCACGCAATCAATGACAAAGTTTATACTTGAACGTGTCTTTCAAAGGCACAAATTTTTCTTAGCATCTTTCCCTAGTGAAATTCGTCTCCTCATGAAATTTGACGTTTTGGAACCTTTCTCCGCAGGAGGATGGAAATGTCTTGTCTTGAAATTTGATGATTACTGCCCAATTTTCTTCTTAAAATTGGGAATGATCAAAGTTGACTTTCAAATTTGTTACGAATTTGAGTTTGAATTTGAATTTATTAATTTGAATTACAAGCAGGAACTAGATGAGTAGAAGATGGCTAGCAAAATATCTTGGACCGAGAAGGAAAAAGTAATGAAGATTGTATATTCAACTCTTTCGCTTTTTTCGACCCAACAAAATAGAACTCTTTCACTATTTCCTATTATTTCATGTTTTTCTCCCACTTATTTAATATAATTATCAATATGTTTGAGTTTGCTATTTGTGTGAAGCTGGGAAGTAATTCGTAATCATATTGCGTGACCCTATGAAAGGGGATATTTGATAGCCTAACTTCTACTTTGAATTGCTAGGTAGGTCTAGCATTAATTTTGGAAGATTTGAATTTAATTATACTATCACATTCATTGTATACCTCTGTATATATATCGATATTTAGATAGAATGAAAAGCTTAAACTTTCACATTGAAATTCGACTTTCTTATTCCAAATTTTGTAAGGAATTGCAACTAGGTCATTGCACCACATTAATTTGCCGACTCGTTTGGTTGCCCATCATCGATCCTCAAGACTTCCCTCATCGATCCTCATGGCTTTCACCACTTCATGAGATAATACTTTCACACATGAATGCACAATATCCAATTCGATCTTCTTATTTATAGAAAGACGCCCAATCTGAGTTGAGCCAATCAATCGTGTCGAGATCATTTGCAAAATCTAAGCATATATCAATAGTAAATGCATGTTGTGAAGTTCAATGACTAACATATTTATTCAAGCAATGGAAATTAATAAGTTTGCCTACTTCAAAAATGTTTTTTTGACAATTAGACAGTTCTACGTATTACAACAAATCTGGTTTCCCATGAACATAAAAAAAACTCATAGAACTAGATTGTCATCTTGTCAAAGAAAACACACAACAAGGACTTGTGAAGCCAAGCTACGCAACTTTTGTTTGAAAATACAATTTTTAAAATTAAGCATATAAAATGTAGATAAAGAGTATGTAAACCCCAATGTTAAGTGATGCGAGATATTTCAAAGCTCCCTTTTCACATATATGGAGGATTGGGAGTGACACATGAAATTTGACTAACGGAGGTGGACACTAGATGAAAAGGGGCGAAACTTGACTTTGATACATTGTTGCAAAGAAACAACCCAAAAGTTTAAACTTATAAATGAAATGTATATAAATAGCATATGAATCCTTTTATCAAGCGATGTGACATTTCAACAATACATGATTATAGTCAACAGACATCTACGCAAAGGACATTTGAAAAATGAGATTTTTGAAAAGTATTGCAAACAAACTGGGTTTGAAAGAATTCAAGACGCCTACTTGAGGGGGAGTCTCAACTCCAAAAATTTGAATATGATCCGCTTTGGATAAAAGTCAGAGTATTTGAGGCTCGCAATTATTGGATTTTGTATCGCATTAATCAATGAACTTGTCCTGAAAGGAAGGAAAGCAAAAATAAAAAAAAAAAAAAAATCCTGCAAGGCTATAACAGTAATTCGACACGCTCACTTACCATTTAGAGATTTGATCTCATTATTTAAGAATAATCCCTCCTTTAAACGTTAAACAGAATTTGTCATTACATATAATTTAATGTGTGCATATAAAAACATAACTACTTGGAGGCCCGTGAAGTATCCTGCAAGCCTTATGAACAAGTTAAAGTCAAATCTCGGCTTGTGAAGGTGGCCCAAATCCAGACTAGTTTGCAGGAACGGTGGAATTTGACTCCTAATCTGGAAATCTTCCAATGCTTCAAGGAAGAAAACATGAGGCGGTGGCCATAGAAAACCAGGCACCATGATGCCCTCAAGCATGTAAGTAATTGCATGAATAACCAAGAAGAAATTGTAAACAAGACAAAAAAAAGGGAGAGAGGAAAAGAATTGGTCAGTGAGAACATTCGTTTATTTGTCTAACAAACAATGACTAAACCCTAGATTTTGGCATATAACATCCCTTAAAACTTTAGATAAATCTAACGAGGCGTCTTGACTTATTATGGAAAAAGCTTAAATATATAGAAAAAGGAAAGAATCTTAAAGGGTGGGTTACTTGCATTCTTCAATCCGTTGCAAATTTGAGTAGAATTAGATGAAAAATTATGTGGAACATTGCATTAGGATGTAAACATTATGACTCACCCATCACAGTAATTATACATACTCATAAATACAATCGTGCATTGTCGATTCTCACAATTCCGTTCTAGATAGTGCATTCTAGATTTTCAATAAATCAACTCATGGGGTAGAAAGCTTCATGTAAATACCATAAGCCTATCTCTAAGTTTTGTCTAGATTATATGGAAAGGCCTGTACAAAACTTTAATATAAAGAGGGATCTCATGCAACATCTATTTAGTCAAGGATGATTTAGTGTTACAAACTTTGTGTAGTTATACTTTGCTATTGAAGAGGATTGAATCATTGGGATTTGTCCCAGTGCCCTAATTGCCATTTTCTATATGGGAGTAGAGAGATTGAATATTCTAATCTTCACATTCTTAAAGAATTAAAGTCATGATAATTTAATTTTATATGTAGATTTCAACTCTCATACATTACAAAACGGCATAGCAAAATTAATAGGAGTAGAGTAGAATCGATTAGAAGAAAAAAATGATTACTTTCAAGTTTAAAAACTTTGTAAAATGGTCTTCGGGTGGAACGCTTGTAGCGGAGATCTTAGCCCCCACGTCGCACATTCGACAAGAGGCCTTGGAAGAAAGAGTCCTCATTTGGGTCCATCTTACTGTTTTACCGTCAACTTCTCACACCATCCAAGGAAAGGGTATTACAATTTGATGAAACCGATTTTACCAGTCTGAAAATCCTTGGAAATCGAGATGGCAGATTGCGGCGCGTGCCGCCCACAAGACATGGACTGTCGCTTCATAAATTGCATTCCGGCATGAGAGCCTTATATATAAGGCCTACATTCTCGTCCAGTCAGGGCCAGGTTCTATTGGCCCAGGCCCACATGTTGGATCCATGCATATCACTTTAACCATACAGAAATCGAAAATATTAATGTGGGTTTTTCTCATGATTTTGGATTCTGTAAGGTTAGGTGGTTAAGGTTTAAAGTGCTTGAATTTGGATGCGATAGATATTATATTAGATATTTTAGCATTCTTAGATTTGGAATAACATCAGAACCCTAATTCGTCATCATAATCCATCTTCGATATACATGAATGAGATGATTTATTTATGCCCTTGGGGCTTAATTAATCTGCAATGTTCAAATACTCTATATTTTTACAATACGCGATCGATGTTTGAAAAAGTCAGACTATGTTTTAGTTTGCAAGGGATAGTGATATTGTAAGGGCCTAAACTTATCATAAATTATAATCCAAGACTTGGCTTTTATTTTATTCAATGAAGTACCTCAATTTTCAAAGTTTGGCTCCATCTTAGGCCTCCCATAATATGTGGTCAATCCCGTCATTCACTCTTTTGAAATCAGCACATGTTTCGCCTTTTTGTTTTTCGTTCCTTTACCTCTTCTTTTGTCCCAGTCCTTATTTCTCCGATCGCCTTCTAGTTGAGCCTCCGTCCATTGGCGTCGTCATCAATGATGACTCATATTGTCACCATGGCCTTTCTAGAGAGAGAGAGAGAGAGAGAGAGAGAGAGAGAGAGAGAGTTTTTGGTGGTTGTGGTTTGTGATGTTGAAGCTGAGTGTGGTTAGAGGCTGGATTTGTTCATATTGGCGGGACTAATAAGTACTAATGGCATTCTTACCCTTTACCAAAAAAAAAAGTACTAATGGCGGTGTTCCAACATATTAAAAAAAAAAAAAAAAGTACTACTGGCGATGGTGAGGCTGAGTTAGGGAGTGGTAGTGGCGCTGGTGATTTTTGGACAAGGAAAATAGTTCAAAAAGTCTTAAATTTATTGTATTTTTGCTAATTTAGTTCTAAACTTTTTAATTTTACTAATTAAATCCAAAATCTTTATACATTGTTACAAATTGAGTTCATCTAGCCAATTTTGATGGGAAATTGCTGATGTAGACACTAGTCATGCCACATAAAACGACTAAAGCTAATATAGATAATATTTGATAATATTTTAATATTTTTTTGATTTATTTTTTTATTTTTATTTAAAAATTATGAAAATTGTCAACATCAACACTAACTGTGCTATATAACATGGCCAGCGTTCTTGTTAGTAATTTTCGGCTAAAATTGACTTGATAGATTTTATTGAGAAAATGTCAAAAAGTTTAAGATTCAATTAGCCAAATTGAAAAATCTAAAAGTAAATTGACACAAACATAATACATTTAAGACTTTTTTTGGTAATTTCCCCTTAAAACTCAGGTCATTATCTAAAAGGAGAAAACCCTAAAAGATTAGATGTCCTTAAAAAATACAGTTCAATTTCACCCATCACCAAGTGCACAATGTCTACATTGAAGCCACTTATTACTTGAAATTGACTTGTGCATTACCCACCTCGTGAGCTTAGCTGGCCCTTTGCGATCTGGATTTACCCAAAACTTCGTCTTTGAGAAACAAAAGAAAATGTGCTACCCCTTGTAGCATATTTAGTATTTACCCAAAGTTGCTTCACCCAATTTTTCGTGCTAATATTCTATCAATCGTTTTTCGTGCATACGACTCTTTTGTCCAAGTCACTCTCTTAATCCTTTAGTTTTCCACTAAATATAAAACTTTATAGGAAAAGCACCAAAAAAGACATAAATCTATTAAATTGGTATTTATTCAAACTTAGATTGGGGTAGGGACGATTTCATTTCAGGAGTGGGTTTCGACTCCCACGCTCTGCAAGGAGGCAGGGCAAAAGTCTGAGAGTGAGTGTTAGAGTAGGCTTAGCGTAGGACCGACCAAAAAAAAAAAAAAAAAAAAACTTAAACCTTTCAATTGAACCAATTTAATTCTAAATATTTTCGCATTGATATCAATTTAGTCCATCTGACCAATTTAGACACTGGCTATCTTATATGACATAATCAACGTTGATATTTATATTTTAAAATATATTGTTAATATTTTTATTTTAAAATATTTTAAAAAAATTTCCCTTTTTTCTTAGTCTTCCTTTAAAAAAAAAAAAAAAAAAAATCTTTCTCCTTTGTCCTATGGCTAGTAGTGGCCACGGCTGGCGATTAGCCATAGCCGAGGGCCACGAGGGCAATCCTCATCAAAGGCCATGAGGGCAATCCTCGCCAGATCCGACAAGGGCTGCCCTTGCCCAAGTCGCAAGGGTTGTGCCCTCGCCAGCAAAACCTGTGAGGGAAAACTTTGTTGGGCCTCAGCTGTGGCCGATCACTGGCCATGGCTAGGATCAACCACAGTGCAAAGGAGAAAGAACAGGGAAGAAAAAGAAAGAAAAAATAAATAAAAAATGACAAAAATTTAAAATTAATTAAAGATGGAAAAATATCAAGATTTTATATAAAAATATGCATATCGGCCTTGGCTATGCCACGTAAGATGGTTAGCATTCATGTTAATGATTTTGGGTCTAACATAATTGAATTGACTAAATTGATACCGATGAAAAATGTTTAAGACTAAATTAGTTTAATTGAAATGTTTAGAATTGAATTAATACCGATATAATAGATTTAAGACTTTTTTGTTACTATTCTCAAAACTTTACCTTTTATTCACAGTATTCGACACGTCAACCTATTTTCGTATATGGTTTGTTGTCTATCATCGACAAGGAGATGGGTAGACGCTTGGACAGGACGATCTAAACGAACCAATGGAGCATGGGCAAAGGAAAGGTTTCACATTTCCCTAACGTGGCTGGTGTCATCGACCGAATTATTAGCGAATCGCAACGGCGAGTTTGACCCGTCAAGTTGGTGCGCGAACGATGACGAGGGGAGGAATTGAGAAAGAGGAAGAACAGTACTTGGAAGGGATCGGTTGGGTCTCTATAATGGATCGAAGGTTAAAGAAGGGGGCTAATTCCAAAAAAAAAAAACAAAAGCACAAACTTTATGTCAAGTGATGTGGCCTAAACTTTTCTTTATCTCATTAAAAATTATCAATTTTAGGTTGAGTGACAAATCTGATCTAAACTTTTTTTGTCTCGTTAAAAAAGTAATAACTTTAAGTTGAGTGACAATTCTTGCCTCATTTTTTTTTTTATCATAAAAAATCACAATTTTTCACATTTATCCCAATTCTGGCATCTGCTGTTAACTCTCTCTGAAGTCAACCTTGTTTAGGAAAAAAGGGTTCTAGTCGTGAGCTTAGCATATCTCATCCATGGTGTCTCTCAACGGGCAAAGTGATAAAGTTTGGTAGGAGAAATTTAATATGGAGATCTTTTTAACTTGCTAATGAAGTGTAGGAGGATGATAAATGGCTTTAACAATATTCTCCAAACTGTGGCTCAAATAAGAAGACAATGAATAGTGCTTTAAATCCGACCAGCAAGTGCACGTGGTTTTATTGTTGAGGACAATCAATGGATCTAAATGAAGGAGGGTGGTTAGATTTGAGATTTAAGTGAAAGTTGGTAATTTTTTTTAGATAAAAAAAATTGGGCCAAATTTATTATTAGAGTTTGTGTTTCTTTACAAGATAAAAAATGTTTGGGCTAAATTTGTCACCCAATATAAAGTCAGCGTTCTTTTTTTATTTATTGAAATCAAGCCTAAAAGAAAGAGGTCCCACCACGGTTCTTCCAAGATCGATTTTTATTTTCTGACGACTTCGTGGGTATTACCATTTTCGAGGTTGGTTCCTCTAATGTCTGAAGTAATTATGAGAGAGAGATTTAAATTTATTGTGAATTTCTTTGCCGCTCCCAAAATTTGTTTTTGTAAAATAAATCATGGCGCCATGCTAATCGAAAATAATTAATTTTAAAGATAATTTTATTTTTTATGGTAATTATTGCGACATGATATCATTAGAAGTTGCCCTCCCCATGATTAAAATAAATAAATAAATTGCTCTCCCAATATTAATTTATTGCACTCTAAAGTTAAGACACCGACAAAAGTAAAAAGATCCTCGGTTTTTCCTTTTCCTCTTTCTAAAAACGAGGAAAGAAGACAGATCAGGAAGAGCAAATCGGCAGCAATTTCGAGGGGAGAGGAGTTTTATCAAACCCTAGATTATGCCTTTTCACTGATTCCCTTTATTCTATATAAAATAATCGATAAAAAGGGGCATTTATTTCTTGATTGTTGTAAAATATTGTGTTGCAAATATATAATAGAGAGAATAAAAAGATTGAGAAGAGAAAGCACATAAACACCAAATATAGTAGAGAAAGCTAGACACCAAAGATCGTAGAGAAAGTCAGAAGAGAAAATTTTATTTCCAATATCTCACCATATATTTATGACAAAAACTAAGCTCATATTTATAAGAGAAAATCTCAAATAAGGACTCGAAGTGAGTCTACTTTTTCAAATAAGAGCCCGAAGTGACCGTTATTCTAAATAAGTATCTGAAATGGCTAACAAGTCTCAAATAAGGACCTAAACCCGCCGACTGGCCAAAATGTTCACCGGCCGGCGAGCGTGTGACATTTCTAGTGGCCGGAATATGGGCAATATTGTCCCAAAAAATTATAGATAGAAATTAACAAACCCTAAAAACAAAACCCCCAAACTCTTCACGTTTTTCTTCTTCCGCTTTTCATCTTTTATGTTCTTTGTCCCTTCTCGTTTGGAGAACCCAAATTCTCTATTGATTAAGCAAAATCCCTATCTCCCTGAGTTCCAAAGGTATGTGCCCTCCCTCCTTCCCTCTCTCTCTCTCTCTCTCTCTCTCTCTCTCTCTCTCTCTCTCTCTCTCCCAATTTGAATGAAACTGACCTCGGTTGAACGGGAGTATGAATCAAGGTGTATGGCGAACCTGGGAAAAGATAATGAAGAATCAAGGCCCTCGTGTTACACACGAGTGTCTCAATAACGAAAAATGTGGCTTTACTCAAGATTTGTCTTATTCATTAGAAAGAAACGAAGACAAAAAACAAAAGAAGAAGATGTGAAGAAACAAAGGTAGAGGTTTCTTATTGTGTTTCAATTCGTGTTCCATCAACAGAAACTTTTCGTGCTCTAAGCGAGAGAGGACAAAGAATGGAGAAGATGAAGAGCAAAAGAAGAAAAACATGAGAACATGAAGAGTTTTTCTTTTTAGGTCAAAATAACGTGAAGAGTTTGGGGGTGGTTTTTAGGGTTTGTTAATTTCTATCTATATTTTTTTTGGACAAAATTGCCCATATTCCAAACATCAGAAATGTCACACTCTCGTTGGCTAGTGAACATTTTGGCCGGCCGACGAGTTCAAGTCTTTATTTGAGACTTGTTAGCCACTTCGGGTCCTTATTTAGGATAACGGCCACTTCAAATCCTTATTTGAAAAAATAGGCTCACTTTGGGTCTTTATTTAAAATTTTCCCTATTTATAAGAAAACAAAGATGCACTTATCATTAATATCAATGTATTGAATAATACATACATTGAATAGGGAGATAAACATTAATTGTATAGGAATATGTACTTAGAATGTATGATACAAATGTACCATAATAAGTATATTAGATAAGATGAATATAATGAATATCATTCATGTATTTCATTCATTTATGTATTTCATAACATTTCCTCTTAAACATTCATTGTATTCATTACGAATGTGCATCGAATGATACTGCCTCATTAAAAACCTTAAGCCAGAAAAATTAAGTGGGACAAAAATCAGACAAAAGGGAAAAAGAGTGCAGAGCACAAATTTTATGATCTCTCCATTTTATGGATATATTAATTGCCTCGTTAAAAATTTTAAGCTGGAAAAACCCTGTGGGAAAAAAACCGAACAGAAAGAAAAAAAGAGTGCAATGCATATTTTATAATATCTCCCCCTCAATTGAGCCATATAGCCATTGTTGGGGCTAGTTAATTTTGCATCTTGTGAACTTGCTGCATATTATTGCCATATACTAA
Organism: Eucalyptus cloeziana; assembly: GCA_014182715.1. NCBI lineage: Eukaryota > Viridiplantae > Streptophyta > Magnoliopsida > Myrtales > Myrtaceae > Eucalyptus > Eucalyptus cloeziana. The sequence continues at coordinate 25,435,230 of CM024640.1, forward strand.
TTTCTTAAAATTTGACGTTGGCAATGATTTGATAAAAAGATCTACAAGATTATTTTTGGATTGAATTTGTTTAATATCAATTTGTCGACTTTTTTGGAGTTTGTGAGTATAGAAAAATTTCGTCGAGATATGCTTGGTCCTATCACCTTTGATATATCCTCCCATAACTTGTGCAACACAAGCAGCATTATCTTAATAAATTATAGTAGGAGAATTTGTAACCGATATTAAACAATAAGAATTATGAATATGCATTATAACGGATCTTAACCAAACACATTCTCTTCTAGTTTCATATAAAGCAATAATCTCAGAGTGGTCAGAGGATGTAGCCATTAGCAATTGCTTTGTAGAACGCCAAAAAATAGTGGTATCATTATAACAAAATAAATAATCGGTTTGAGAGCGAGACTTATGTGGATCATATCTATATCCAGCATCAGCATATCCAACTAAACTAGAGTTAGTGGAATCCTTGGAATAATATAATCCAAAATCTATGGTTCCTCGGAGATAATGGAAAATATGTTTAACTTCATTCCAGTGTCTCCGAGTTGGCTCAGAACTAAAACGTGTCAAAAAATTTATTGCAAAAGCGATATCTGATCTCGTACAATGTGCCAAGTATATCAAAGCCCAAATTGCATTGAGATATGATACTTCAGGACCAAATATCTTTTCATCAAATTCTTTATGACGAAATGAGTCATTTTGGGGATCTAGAGACCTTACAATCATATGGGTGCTCAATAGGTGAGCTTTGTCCATGTTAAAACATTTAAGCAATCTTTCAACATATGCTGATTGATGGACGATTATTCTATTTGCTTTATGCTCAAGCTCTAGACCAACACAAAAATTGGTTTTACCCAAATCTTTAACTTCAAACTCTCTTTTCAAATACTTAGCAGTTTTAGCTAACTTTTTTGGAGTTCCAATTAAATTTATATCGTCGACATAAACTGTTACAATAGCAAATCCGGTTTTTGATTTCTTAATAAACACACATGAGCAGATAGGATCATTCTTGTACCTTTCCTTAATTAAGTACTCACTTAGGCGTTGATATTACATGCGACTAGGATTGCTTTAACCCATACAAGAATCTTTGCAATTTTATTGAAATAAATTGCAGGTAGTGCATGCTCTTGAATTTTCATATAAATATTAGAGCCTAATGAGCCATATAGATGTGCCGTCACAACGTCCATAAGACGCATTTCCAATTTTTCAGAGATTACTAGGCTAATGAAAAAATGAAATGTAATCATATCCATTACGGATGAATATGTCTCATTATAATCAATCTCAGGTCTCTAGGAGAATCCTTGGGCAATGAGTCGGGCTTTATACTTGACAACCTCATTTTTCTCATTTCGTTTCCAGACAAATACTTATTTATATCCAACGGACTTTACATTATCGAGAATACGAGTTACAGGTCCAAAAATCTCTTGTTTAGCTAGGGAAGCTAATTCAGCCTTAATTGCTTCCTCATACTTAGGCTAATCTTGCATTTGATGGCATTCAATAATAGATTGCGGCTCACAATCATCATCCATAATTTTATTAGCAACAAAGAATGCAAAAGTATCATTAATGATAATTTCATTTCGATCCCAAATTTCATTATAATATGTAATGGAATTCTCAGTATTTTCGAGGTTAGTATCCCTTTCATGGATTTGCACCTCTTTAAGGGCAATAAGCTCTTTGGGAACAAACACAATATCAGGCTCTTTTGGAGCGGATTCTTGATTCTTTCCCCTTCGTTTTCGAGAAACAGTATCTTTTGATCCTATTAATCTACCACGCTTCAAGTGCGGGGGATTTTGATCCATTTTAGCGTGTCCTTCGAGAATAGCTATCCTAGCTGAAGCATTTGCAGCTGGAATATAAGACTTCATTACCTTAGTAGCATCATTAAATGCGTTAGGAAATCTATTGGTCATAGCCTGTAAATGGATTATACGTTTCACCTCGTTTTCATATTCAAGAGTCTTTGGGTCTAATTGAGATAAATTTTTCTCATTTCAGGAAAAAACTTTAATCGGTTTTTGTTTTGCATTCATGGAAGTTGTAGATATCCTAATTGATGGAAACCTAGTCTCATTGAAATGACAATCTGCAAATTTGACAGTAAAAAGATCACCGGTAGTTGGAATCTAATGATAGATGACGAATTAAACCCAACATAAATGCCCAAACGGCATTTGGGACCCATTTTCGTTCGTTTTGGTGGTGCTAGAGGCACCTGTACTGCACAACCAAAGATGCATAAATGTGAAATATCTTATTCATAACCAAGAACTATTTGAATGTGAGATTGTAAAAGACTAGCAATGGGGCATAATTTTATTAGGGCTGTTGATGCAAACTGCATGACCCCATGCTATATCGCTGAGATTCGTTTTCAATAATAGAGTGCGGACAATGATTTTAATATGTTTAATAAATGATTCTACCAATCCATTTTGAGTATGAATATATGCAACTGGATGCTCAACCTCGATTCCAAGTGAAGCACAATAGGTATTAAAACTCTTTGATGTAAATTCACCAGCATTATCCATTCTTATGCTCTTAATTGGATAATCAGAGAATTGTGCCTAAAGCTTTATAATCTGTGGAAGTAAACATGCAAATGTAACATTGCGCGTAGATAATAGGTAAATATGGGACTATCTACATGATGCGCTTATTAGTATCATAAAATATCAAAATAGTCCACTTGGTGGTTGTATTGGTCTACAAATATCACCCTGAATTCTTTGTAAGAATAAAGGAATTCAAGATTAACATTTTTTATAGAAGGTTTGATAATGAGCTTTCCATGTGAACATGTCTCACAATTATAATCTTTTGACAACAATATATTTGTATCCTTTAAATGGTGTTATTTTGTATTATGAATTATTCTACGCATCATTGAAACACCAAGATGACAAAAGTGATCATGTCATAGTCTAAATTGATATGGGTTTACCAATCTCCAGGATGTTGTGGTGTAGGTTTCAACAGCCTTATTCATGACACAATACGAACCCATAAAAGAAGCTTCTAGCTTCTCATTGATGGTTTTCAGGCCCATCTTATAAGAAATAATGCCAATATACCTTATTTTGTTCATCAATAGTCTCAATATGGTACCTATCATGGCGTACATCTTTGAAACTAAGCAGATTCCTTTTTAATCTATTGCTTAAAAACGCATCCTCAATATGCAGTATGGTGCCATTTGGTAAAATAATTGTGGTGTTTCTAAAACCATCAATAATCAGAACATGGCCTAATATTGTATGGATTTGTGCCTTGCGCAATGTCATACTCGAGAAAAAGTGTTTACTACGAAATATGGTATGTGTTGTTGCTCTATCAAGCAAACAAATATCTTCCTTTTTTTTTTTTTTCGGTATTTTCCATTTGCATTATGTTGACAACTTTAGGTGTCAAGTATCATAAAATTTGCATATTAGTTATAGCGTCAAATAAAATTTCAAAATAAATATTATATAAGGTTCATAAGCATTTCATAACCATATTAGAGAACAATAAAAAAGTAATACATTTAAAGCAAAACAACTAGAAAATAAATTATTAGAATCATAGAATTTGAAGTTCAAATTATCATCCATTAGTCTGATACCTCATCAAAGAAATCAGAGGTCCTCAAAGAAATCAAAGACATCCAATGATGCATTTGCTACTTCAAGAGCAAGAGGAGTCCCACCAATAGAGATATTGTTAGCCTCAACAGTGGTTATGGCAGTTGGATTGATTTCAATGGAATAGATTCACCATGCTTGCCTGTATTTTTTAAAGATGCCTAGTATAAATCGACAAAGTGCTTTGGCATACAACAAGTACGTGACCAATGCCCAGTCATGCCACAGCGACGATAAATACTTTTATTAGTCACATTCTTTGGCTTTTTTTCTTTGCCATGATTTAGGCCAAAATTAGATTTCCTAGGGCGATTAAATTTCTTGCCATCCTTTCTAGGATTATGTTTTTGTCTATGTTTATAGCCCTTAAAATGGCCAGTATTTTTCTCAAAGTTAGCATGTGCTTCAAGCAATGCTGTTGAGCCAGCTGGTCTAAGATCATGATTTTTGAGCAGCAATTCATTAGTTTGCTCGACAATAAGGAGTACATAAATTAATTTAGAATATGTGGCAAACTGATGCTGCCGGTATTGCTGTTGCAATATAATATTCAAAGCATGGAAGGTGGAGAAAGTTTTCTCTAACAACTCCGCATCAGCGAGTTTGATACCGCATAATTCAAGCCGAGAAACAATATTAAATAAAGCGGAATTATAGTCAGACATTGATTTAAAATCTTGCAGTCTAAGATTTTGCCAGTCATATTGTGTTTGAGGGAGGATAATAGTCTTGGTATGATCATATCTATCCTTCAACCTCCTCCACAAGATCTGAGGGTCTTGAATGGATAAATATTGACGCTGCATGCTCTCATGCAAATGACAGCGAATAAAAATCAGTGCATTTGCTTTATCTTTTGCATTTGAGGTTCCGTTATCTGTAATTGCATTAGCGAGACCTTGCCCTTGGAAGTTTATTTCCATGTCAAGGCACCAGGATAGATAATTCTTTCTACTCACTTTAAGGATGTAAAATTTGGGCTTTTTAATATTTGCCATAATCATTGCAAAAATAAATTCTTAAATTAATTAAAAGGATTTCCAAATATCCACTGCCACTTCAGGAGCAGAAGGATACTTTTAGATTTGAAATTAGCTTTGGGCCAAGAAAAATAAAAATGAAGAATTGATAGAAGAAGATGAAATATAAGTTGATTAATAAAAAGAACACTTACCTCGCAAAAATTACTTACTTAGTCGGTAGATCTTCGTATTAATAACGTGTTGTGAAATATTGCGTTGCAAATATATAATAGAGAGAATAAAGAGATTGAGAAGAGAAAGTAGGTAAACACCAAAGATAGTAGAAAAAATCAAACACCAGAGATCGTAAAGAAAGTCAGAGAATAAAATTTTATTTCCAATATCTCACCGTATATCTATGACAAAAACTAAGCTCCTATTTATAAGAAAACAATGATGCATTTATCATTAATATCAATGTATTGAATAATACATATATTGGATAGGGAGATGAACATTTATTGTATAGGGAGATATACTTAGAATGTATGATACAAATGCACAATAATAAGTACATTAGATAAGATGAATACAATGAATATTCATTCATGTATTTCATAACAGTGATGTGTTATTGTTCATTCATTTTTCCTCTTTTACTAGCTTCCAAATTATAACTTAAATCCCTCATTTCATTTCTTCTGTTCTCTCCTGTACTTAATTGAATCCATTTTTTTATTATTATATAAGGCCTACAAAATTTAACATTAAGTAGTTAATTTAGAGGACCAAGTCGTATTTTATATCAAGACACCAATACATCTAAAACTGATAGCTTATATCACTCATAAAATTGAATCAATGGAAAACATTTTTACTAATAACAAAAATGTTTAGGGATAGATTAAGTTGATTGTGAAATTATTTTTCATTGTCTAATTTTTCTAAGCAACACAAGAATTATTATAGGACATCTCCAATATATTGATTTTCCATGATACACAATGCTAGGCACCACGTCAACATCACATTCAAAAGTTGTGTCGCTTAATCATTACTACAAATAGCATTTTTATGATATTAATAGTAGGTGATAAAAATGACTCAAAAACTTAGGTGATAAAAATGACTCAATTGCACAAACTAAAAGAGTTAGAAGGCTTAATTCTAGAAATGAAAATAGTTACCGAACGTGATGGTACAAAATAATTCAAACACTGAATTGCACATTTTTCACTAGAGTTATGGAACCAAAAAGCTACTTCACCTAAGTTTTCCTTAGTCAACTTTATCATCTTTCCTCTTTATCACGCAATTAATGACGAATTCTATATTTTAACGTGTCTTTCAAAAGTACATAATTTCGTAGCATTTTTCCTTAATGAAATTCGTCTCCTCATGAAATTTGACTTTTCGTGACATTTCTCTGCAGGAGGATGGAAATGTCTTCTCATGAAATTTGATGAAATTGCCCTATTTTTCCCCTTAAAAATGGGAATGATCAAAGTTAACTTTTAATTTTGTAACGAATTTGAATTTGAATCTATTGAGTTGAATAAGAAGCAGCAATTAGATTAGTAGAAGATGGCTAGCCAAATATCTTGGACCGAGAAGCAAAATGTGATAAGGATTGGTCTATTCAACCCTTTTACTATTACCTATAATTTCATATTTTTCTCCAACTTATTTAGTATACTTGTCAAGATGTTCGAGTTTGCCATTTGTGGGAAGTTCGAAAGTAATTCTCAATTAAATGGCGTAATTGCATGATACAGGATATCTGATAGCCTAACTTCCACTTTGAATTACTGGGTAGTTAATTTTGGAAAATTGGAAAGTTTGAAGGGGAAGTGAGACCACGATTTGATCTCAAACGCTCCAGAAATGACCAAAAAAAAAAAAAAATTGTCGTAAAAAATTGTAGCTTTCATTAAGTAATAGACTGACAATACAAATTACTTCCTTCATAATGTAACAACTCAAAGCTTGCATGTGAACCGCAGCATCAATTTGGCCCAAAAAAAAAAAAAGAGTTACTGAACAACAAGATGTTTTGCATTAACCCACCTTAAAAGTTTAAAAGAAAATCCCATGAGCAATTTCTTAACTCACAATGGCAATTCGAGGACAGGTCTCCCATTCTCAAAAGGTATCGTGCTTCCTGGATCTTTTGTCATTGAATCGAGAAGATTTTTCCAGGTTAGGATCCATTGAACGATTGAGATCTATTACATTTCAATCAAATGACAAAAGATCATAAAGTTGATTTCGGTTGTTCCTTCAATCTCATTAGCAAAAGGGGCAAAACTCTTTCCCTTCGTGGAGTCAAGACTTGAGGAGTCACGTGGCAAGTGGCTAGGGTTTTTCAACTTTTAAGCGTGAGATCCGCCCGGGTCAGATCCAGTGCAGCCGCGGGTTAAATTTCACGAACAATCGTCGCGAGTGGCCCAATGCAACGATAAAAGACAAAGTGTGTGTGTGTATAATCCAACGCTGCCTGTGGTGGAGAAGAGAGGGAAACGAAAGAGATAGAGGGACTTGCAGATCGGATCCTCTCGATGGTCGGCTTCCGAGATCGCTTGCGGAATGGACCAATGCACTAATGCGTTATGAGGTGGCTTCCGGGAACGCACCTAATAATTTTTCATGGGATAGGGATTAACGAAGCCCTAGAGAAAAAAAAAGGAAAGAAAAAAAAAAGAAAAAAGATTCTCTCTTTCCCTTCGTGGACGGTGGATATATATCGCGCGCGCTCGCGATTTCACTCTCCACACACAGAGAGAGGGAGAGAGTTCTCGGCTGGAACGTCCATCTCCACACACGACGCTTCCTGTGAAACCCCCTCCGATTTTGTTGCCAGGTTCGCCTGCTCCTCTCTACCCCCTCGCCGTATGTTCCTTTCATTTTTTTGCCTCCTTTCTGTTTGTACTAGTTCTCTCCTTAGAGAGAAATTTGTTTCACTCTCTCTGTCTCTGCAAAAACCATTGCTTTCGTGTTGGTTGTTGCAGATCTCTCTCTCTCTCTCAACACGAACGCGAAAGCGATGGTTTTTGGAGAGAGAGAGAGAGAGGCAAAATAGAGAGAGAAGCAAAAACCAATTGCTTCCATAATTTGCTTCTCTCTCTACCTTTTCCTCTCTGATCTCTGCAAAAACCATTGCTTCAATAATTTGCTTCTCTCTCTACCTTGTCCTCTCTGATCTCTGCAAAAACCATTGCTTTCGTGTTGGTGGTTGCAGATCTCTCTCTCTCTCTCAACACGAACGCGAAAGCGATGGTTTTTGGAGAGAGAGAGAGAGAGAAGCGAAAACCATTGCTTCAATAATTTGCTTCTCTCTCTACCTTTTCCTCTCTGATTTGCTTTTTTCTCTTTCTCCCTCTGCAAAAACCATTGCTTTCCCTCTCTCTATCTCCGAAAAAACCATTGCTTTAGTGTTGGTGCTTTCGTGTGCCCCTCTTTCTCTCTGTGCATAAACCCTAAAATTTAGATAGTCCAACTTTAATGTGACATAGGCTAAACTAATCATTTTCATAATCAGAAAATACCTAAATGATCATTAGCTTTGCCTCTTTGACTAATCATTTTTCAGCACAGTACAACCTACCTTTGATGTCCTTAGTCACTTCTCGATGGTGGCGGTGGTGGTGGTGTATGAAAAGTTTGCATACATCCTCTTGTTCTTCCTTCTTTATTCTCTTGATTCGGAAGTATATGTATAGAGACTCATGGTCCCTGATTTCTCTTCACACAAGGCAATGTTCTAGAGTGCTGGAAATTCTCGCCTACAACCTCCAAATAAAAGCATGGTTCGCAAGTCTCGAGAAGCCAAGTTTGCGCACTTGTTCGTCATGATGATGTTCGGAGTGACTTTGAGTGGCTTCATTTGGGAAGGGACCGCTGACGGAGAGTGTGGGAGGATCCCAATCAGTACCGCGTTCGCTGGCCTGAGTCCTTGCATGGTGGCAGGTAGAGACGCCCAAGCTAAGGTCCCGCCCGCCTGCTGTGATAGAGTCAAATCGCTCATGCAGATCAATCCTCGCTGCCTCTACGCTGTCTTTCACTCTCCTGCAGCGAGGTTTGCTGGGATCATTCCGGCCGTGGCTATGTCGATCCCCAAGAGGTGCAACATTAGGAACAGGCCCGCCAGAAGGAATTCTTAAGTGAGTATAACTACCCTTGACATAATATTCTACTAAGTAGCTACATATTAGAATTGAACGTCATCCAAATCGACAATGTTTTTGTCTTCTTTTTTCCCTTCATTTATTAGCTGCAGGATACACTGTCCCCTCAGCGACAAATGATCCCCAGCAAGAACATAGGAGGAGGATGTTAATCAAAGTGATGGCTTGAGAATGTTGGGATTTTCCTAGATAAAACTTGCCAATGTAAATCGTTCTCTGTTTGATTGGTAATCAACAGTTATGTATTGTGGTGGAGTAGTTGCCTCATTTAGATCTCTCTAAATAAAATTCGTTTCACATGATAATTCATCTCTTGGTTCCCGATCGATAGCATATAGTTCTTTTTACTTTTCATCAAATTATAAGTTGGCCATGAATTGACTCATTTTACTTTTCTTCCAATTATAGTCTCTTTTTAGCAAGAGATAAAAAGCAACAAACTTTGGAAGATGAAGGAATGACTGGATCTGCTTGAAGAAGCAACTGCTGTTCTTGATTTCTTCTTTCATCTTCTTTCCACTTTTTTTAGAATATGTGATCTAGTATTCATGAGATATAAACTTTGGCCAAAATGGATGCTCTTTTCGCCATTTTGACCAAGAATATGCAAAAGAAGCACTGCATAAAGTAACAGACGAAGAGCTTTTGCAAAAATTTTCCTGCGCCACCGTGGACATCTCATTGAGCCAAAACACCCTCATCAGGTCCCTCACAATGCCAGTAAAATTCAAGTCCATATTCCAATTCGCCATTTTGACCAAGAATATGCAAAAGAAGCACTTCCCAACATAAATTCCGACAAAAAGCATCCAAAAGTGGCGATGATACAAATTGGAATTCCATGGGATTCCAAGGGATTGTACCGCACATATTTTTTTGTATAACTTTTCAAGATAAATCTTTTCATATGTAATAAATTACTTCAAATTCCATCTCCTAGCAAGTGAAGTGCTTACGCCCCTTTAGAGATAGTTTTTACATAGGTTGGCCATGAAATGGCTCATTTTACTTTTCATCCAATAATAGTCCCTTTGTTGAAAAATTAAGATGTATACAACTTGCTATCTGTCTATTTGACTAAACAGCTAACCATGACATTTCTTAAGTCCAAGTAAACATTCCAATTCCGCATGTCATCTGCTGAATTTCGATCGGAGTTTAAAGAAAATATTTACTTGAGATCAAGACATAATATATTACAAATATGAAGTTAGTACTAGTCAAAGAGCATGCCTATATTTTTATAGGAAAAAAAGAGAGAAAATTTTGCCTTGAATACTTACATAGAGAATAAATGTACGTAGATTGGAACTAGTTTAGAAATAAATATTTGGGGACAATGTCAAAAATGGTCCCTATACTCCTATCCAATATTTAATTAGGTCCTTAAGCTTCGATTCCCACCACTTAAATCCTCCATCTCTTTTAAGGACATCAATTTTAGTCTTTTGATATCAAATCTGTTCCTCGAAAGGCCCCCAATGAACGCCGTGGCCCTCGCTTGGTTGATCCTCACGAGAGTCGCTAGACACACCATCGAGGGCGTTCCTTTGTTTGCTTTTGGTGTGGGGGCTTGTCGGCGAAGCTGGGGCGGCACCCTCCAGCTTTATTTGCCAATTGAACCTAGGACACCCCAAAATAGCCTTATTTGCTCGTCCATTTTTTCCTTATTTTATCATCAATACATGGGGGAAAATTTAAAAGGGTTAATGATGTGAAAATTTGGAAAAAAGTGGGTGAATGGAGAGCGGTCACAAGTCTGAACAAATTTTAAAGATTGGATGATGAGAGGGAACAAAAATGAGAAATGCGAATGCGGGTTTATGCGATAATGATTTTTTTGGTTAGGTTTCAAATTCTATTGTTTTCAACAAATCCGATCTCTGGCTTTCTTATGAGATGCATGGAAAATCCACGATCGAAAACTTATGAGCCAACTATATATAATATATTTGTGTAGAAGAACAAAGAAAAAGATTTTTCTAAATACGTGGAGAAAAATAAAAGCATCTAGATCAGAACCAGTTTAGGAAATAAATTAAAGAGAAAAATTAATTTCAAATTGGAAACATACGATGCTTTTTAGACTAATGACAATTAAATGATCTAATCCAACTCGACCGCCATCTCTAATTTTTTAATTCAGCTTATTGGTAAAAAATAAATAAAAGAAAAAACGACTTACTTGAGCCATCTACGTTCAAATTATTTGGTGGAGTCGTGGGATCTGATTGCGATTGATTGGTGCGCCCTCCAACTTGTTGAGCCTTTTTTCCTGATTATATATACTACGTAGAAGAGAAGTAAACACGTAATATTCACAATATGATACGGTAATACTTTTTCTATGGCATTTAAAGTGGTAAATCTTGGGCTTAGGGGTATTATAATATGATCACCTGGATATTCCATGGAGGTCTCTACTCCAATATATATACTCTTTTCTTCTCCATTATCAGGCACGGTATCGTGGGGAGCAGTCACTTATACAAACATAGATTAAATGATAGAATTTAGATGTTTAACGGTAAGAACTGAATCACCTGAAAACCTAAATTATTTAACAGATTGAGTGGAAAGATTCTGTAAGAATATTTGTATAAGTGAATGAATTACAAAGGTTCAAAGTTCTTGAAGTATTTGATCAATGTTTAGAAAATCAAATATGTTATTATTCAATAATGGTGATGATATTACTTTTCAACTTTGTATAGTCAAGAACTTTTACATTTTTATTTTGTTCCATTAAGTACCTCAACTTTTAATATTAGGCTCGATGTTGGGCTCTCGGAAATTAAATGCATGTTACTTGATTTTTACTTGTGGAGGTGGGCTACCTAATAAGGTCAAACTAATGTCGTGGAAAGTTTGGAACAAATTTTCTTTAAAAATTGTTACAAATAAAACAATTTTGAATATTATGTGGGCTACCTTCCCATGACAATTTTAAAAAATATCACAAGATGAATTACTTCAACGACGCTTCAGAATCTTCACAAATAAGACATATGACGGTTTTGAGGTGTCGTGTCAGAAAGATGTTACTAATGTAGGGTGACATTTCCACACTGAAGCTTTATTAGCATAATAGTCTTTGGGGTATTATGAAAATAACAATCTATTGTAAGTCACAAATTTTTGAAGAAATGAGTCTTACAACAATTTATAATTATTTGTGATTTAATTTTTTGTGGTCCAAAATAAATTGTTATTCTTATAGTATATTAAAGATTATCATACAATCATTTCTCTCCACATTGTCATTGGACAGCTGTAGAGGCATTTCCTTCGACCTGCCATATTTGTTTTAGTGTCATATGCCAAGTGACGGCTAAAAATGTAAAATCTGTGGTTCTTTTACCCTGTAATATTGACTGTAAGCTCAAAGAAAATTAGAAATGTAGCTTTGAACTAAATCGTCGTGGTCAAAGAATTCCTACTAACACAAGTAAAAAGACGAGTTGTTTAAGTCTTAAAAGATCACACAAAGTTCCTGTAAACACACATGTGAAGGCAAGTTTCTGTAAATCCGTTTCATGGTAAAAAAAAAAGAAAAAGCGCCATCTACTTCACAGTCTTCAATTCAAGGTCAAATTTCTAAGATATCGACGTTTTGGTCCTCGTCCTCATCCTCAATTATTAAAGATTCCATTTCCCAATTTTCGATCCCAGGTCATTATCTGGAAAAAAAAAAAAAAAGATCCTATGAGATTGATGTGGTTTTGCCACCACCTCTTTGCTGCAAGTACTCTTTTTTTTTTTCATCCGTTTAGCTCCACTACACAGTTAGCTTTACCTTCTTTTTTTTTTTTTCATTGAAACCGAAAGCATTGGTACAATCAAAACTTGATTTAGAAGCTTTAAGAAACCAAAACCCTCAACGTTCAAAGTCTGATTTGAATTATCTCACCACCCCCACGCTAACAAGAATTATGTAAGATGGTTGGGAGTGAGATCAGTGACTCATCTCAAATTATCTTGTCCTTTCTTTTGGCCACGGATCAAGACCTCAGTAGGCATTCGCCAATATGGCCAATATGAACACGTGGCACGTTTATGTTGTAGATTCGTATTCTCGAGAGGGTATTTTTCTCTTGTAGATTTCACATGCTATTTCCTCTTCATGTAGGCATGGGGCGACCTATTTATGTGTATTCGGTCCAGACTTAGCCTATCCATGCAAATAACACTTTTTCTTTGAGGTTATCACAAAGTGATATTCTTCACTTAAGTACGTTTTTGGTCAAAAATACAAAAAGGAAAAAGGAAAGACAAAACCAAACTTTTCACGTGACTAAGCGCGACACGAGATCCACTAATAAAACCTGGATATAATTAACGATAGTAAAAAACCACGTTCAACACAATTAAATTTATTAGAGCGGGATGTATCTTTTAAATGTGCACAACACTAAACACTTTAACGTATATTTAATCTGTTCGTATGATCTGGCCACCGATTCTTTTTGTTTAAATACAGTTGACTTGCACCGCATGGATTGAGGTGCTTTTGCGTGGTTACGTCCATTTCTTCATTATGCATGCCGCTGTCCAGGCCATGGGCTGCGGACATTTGGTCCGATGAAAACGTTAAATGCCCATTGACCACATTGCAGGTATGCTGGACAGAGGGCGCCTAGCGTGTATTTAGTCTTACTTTGCATCTGCAACTGGTCTTGGGTGCCCCTTCATTGGTGTTGTGAGAAGGCAAGCGATTGAAAAAAATAAACAAAAGGAGAAAACAAATCAGATATCAGATTTAAGTGATCTGGTCATGTGACTTATGCCCACACAGAAAGCAATGCAAAATTCCGCTATAGATTAAGTGACATAATAGAGATTCCAATCACACTTGATGTACTCAAACATTTTTTAGGCTTCACAATTTACATGAACTAATTTTTCAATCTCACAGAAAAATTACGCAAATTCTAATCACAAGAATCTAATTGGGTTTAAACACCGGTACTTTAAGTGGACTTGAAAGAACACTCGAGCAGCCCCTCCGTATTCTTCAAATTTGTCAAGGTCCACTCGTTGTTATATTCGACAGAGTATCTCATTCCTCACAAATTGTCACCTATTTTACTGCAATGACATTGAGGGACCTTGACAAATAGGATGGACTAATTGGTCATTGGGCTCGTTTAATGAAAACAATCAGTGCTTGAAATCAATTTGGTCTAATTGGCTCTTGACATGACTATCCAAGTCGTTCATGCGTGCGAATCACATTTGCAGATGGGGTCATACCCGTCTTTGCCCGCGTCACTTAAACTTGAAAAAAGGCAAAAGCAGCGAGCAAGAGGTACAAGACATGAGAAAATATGACAGCATGCACATTGCACGGGTTTCGGAGAAAGGCCGTAGGGAGCTGCCCCAGCTTGCTGACCAGCCCCCTCACCAAGAGCAAACAATGGAACGCCCTGCATGGTGTGTCCACCGACCCTCGCGAGGGTCAATCAAACGAGGGCCACGGCGTTCATTGTCGGCCTTTCGAGGGACATAATTGATTTCGAAAGACTAAAGTTGGTGCCATTACCAGAGAGGATAGAATTGTCTAGAGTCAAAGCTCAAAGGGCCAAGTCGAATATTGGATAGGAGTATAGGGGCTATTTTTTTACATTGTAACTAAATATTTTTTCCTAAACTAGTTCCAATCTACATGCATTTATTTTCTATCCAAGTATTTAGACGAAATTTTCTTGTTTTGTTTTCTACACAAATATATGCATGCCCTTTGCCTAATACCAACTCCATAGTTGTAATATGTTATGTCTTTATCTCAAATAAATCTTTTCTTTAAACTCCTTCAAAATTCACCAGGTGACACGCAAAGGAAATGTTTACCCGGAGTTAGGAAATCTCATGGTTAGCTACTCAGTCAAATAATTAGATAGGGAATTGTATGCATATTAATTTTTCGACAAAGGGACTACAATTGGATGGAAAGTAAAATGAGTCAATTCATGGCTAATCCATGCAAAAAGTAACCATCTCTAAAGGGTGCAAGCACTTTGCTTGCTAGGGGATAGAATCATAAGTAATCTGGTATATATAGAAATATTTCTCTTGAAAAGTTAAATGGAAAAAAAAAAAAAAAAGATGAGCAATTATTACTGCACAAATGAAAGAGCATATTCTTGGTCAAAGAAAGGAAAGAGAATACATGACATCGATGGGGAAACAAGGGAAGAAATATCACGCGAAACGACCTTTATTAAGAGATAATGAAATGAGCCAACTGCTCCACCAAAATGCACAATTGTTAATTGCTGTAGATAATGCCGTAATCAAACAGAGAATGACCCTTTTACATTGGCAATTTTCATGAAGCAAAAACCCCAACTTTCTCAAGCCATCACTTTGATTAACATCCTCCTCCTATGTTGGTGTTAGGCATCATCTGTCTCATTACAAACCACCTTCATCGTCATTTTATGACCCTAACCCTTTTGCCATTCCCCGGCAAAGCGGTATGACTCTAACCCTAATGCTTTTATCGTCATGCAGGCCACCCTTTTATGGTATTGTAGCTGTGCCCAAAAACATAAAGCAAAAGACAAATCTGCTTTAATTTTAATTATACGAACTTTGATCTTGATTCACAAAAAAGAATGAACAAAAAAGAGGACATTGACATCTGTTTAATGTCCTTTTTTCCCCCTAATCGCTGGCCTCAGGAAACGACTCAAAAATTTCAAGTCATGCCTTGCTAGACCGTGATCGACCCACTTCTGGTGGTGACCAAAGCGGTCTCTCAGAAGAGGTGCTGCCCACCACCTGTAGTCTGGGCCATCGCTCCTTTTCTAATAAATGACAAAAGTCTTGTCTGCTAAAAAGATGAGAAAATGAATGACTAACTGGCTATGGAAGGGTGCTAATCTGTTCGATTCTCAAAAGAGGTGAGTTGCCCCCACAACAGGTGCGTTATACTCGTACGAAATAGAGCACTTGCATAGCCAGGCAATCCCTTTTCTCATCTTTCCGCAGACAAGACTTAGTCGATTTTTAGCTGCAGGATACACTGTGCCCGGAGCGACAAATGGTGCCCACTTGCCCACCACCAACATACGAGGAGGATTTTAATCAAAGTGACGGCTTGAGAATGTTGGGGTTTTGCTAAATAAAAGTTGCCTATGTAAAAGGGTCATTTTCTGTTTGATTGGCGCATTACGGCATTATCTACAGCGATTAACATTTATATGTTTCTGTGGAGTAGTTAGCTTTTTCTTTATCTCTTAATAAAAGTCGTTTCGTATGATATTCCATTTCCTGGTTCCCCATCGATAGCAAATATGCTCTTTTCCTTTTTTGACCAAGAATTTCCTTTTCCTTTTGTGTAGTAATAAGTACTCATTTTTATTTTTTATTTTTTTTGTATGACTTTTATTGAAAAATCTTCTTGTATACACAAAATTACTTAAAATTCCATCCCCTAGCAAGAAAAGTGTTTACACCCCTTTAGAGATAGTTACTTTTTATATAGGTTGGCCATGAATTGGCTCTTTTTACTTTTCATCCAATTATCATCCCTTTGTTGAAAAGTCAATATGCATACAACTTCCTATCTAATCATTTGACTAAATATCCAACCATGAGATTTCCTAACTCCTAGTAAACATTTCCAATTCGCATGTCACCTCCTAAATTTCGAAGGGAGTTTAAAGAAAAGGTTTACTTGATTAAGACATATCATATTACAAATATGAAGTTAGTGCTAGTCAAAGAGCGTGCATATAATTGTATAGGAAAAAAAAAAGACAAAATTTTGTCGTAAATACTTGGATAGAAAATAAATGTATGTAGATTGGAAGTAATTTAGGAATAAATGTTTAGGGACAATGTCAAAAATAGTGTCCTTAAGCTTTGAATCTGGCCAATTTAATCCTCCTTTTCTTTTAATGGCATCAAATTTAGTCTTATGAAATCAATTCTGTCCCTTGAAAGTCCGCCAACGAACGCCGTGGCCCTCGCTTGATTGACCCTCACGAGGGCCGCTTGACACATCATCGTGGGCGTTCCATTGTTTGCTCTTGGTGAGGGGGCTTGTCGGCGAAGCTGGGGTGGCTCCCGACAGCCTTTCTCGGTAACCCGTGCAATGTGCATGCTCTCTCTCTTTTTTTCTTTTTTCTTTTTACATCTTATACCTTTGGGTGAAGGGGGTTTTCTGAACTGTAAATATCGTTTGGTAAAATTTACATTGAGATATAACTTTGGCCAAAATACCGTTTGGTATTTTGCATTTCTGCAAATGCATTCCTCAAAAGCCGAACCAAACGGGCCCAAAGTAGGTGGCAATTTGCGAGAAATGAGAATTTGTGAGGAATGAAATTCTATATCAAACATATAATTGAGTGGACCTTGACAAATTTGAAGAATACGGAAGCCGTTGCCATATTGATCTTGGCCAAAGAGGAAAAACATGTGGTATATGTGCGATTTCCCAAATTGAACTCAATGCCATTGCAGTAAAATAGATGACAATTTGTGAAAGAATTTGTAAAGAATGAGAGGAGGAGGAGGAGGAGGAGAACTAAGAGAAGAGAGACAGAGAGAGCGAAGGTAAAGAAAGAAAAACTAAGAATGGAATGAGCTTTTACTTTACATGTAAAGCTTAAAGGCGATTAACTCCTTGTATATGCCTTTTTGAAAGCGAAATGCAACAATGTAGAAAGAGACCGGGGATATTAGTAAAGTATAAGGGAAGAAAAAGAAAGAGAGACAGAGAGAGCGAAGGTAAAAAACTGAGAATGGAATGAGTTTCCACTTCACATGTAAATCTTAAAGGCGATCAACTCCTTTTATATGCCTTTTTTGAAAGCGAAATGCAACAATGTCGAAACAGACCAGGGATATTATTAAAGTATGAGGGAGATGGTTTGATTATGTTTCTCGATATAGCCCGTGGGATCGAGATTTAAGAATAATAACCCACAAATCGACATGGTGGTTCCATGAGAAACGTGGGGTCATTTTGGGAATGGGGGCAATTAACAATTATGTTTGTGGACCCAATTAGGTTTCCCTCACTAATTATATGGATAAAAAGTGAATTCATTTATCACTAGACTCACTTAGGTCATCGTTAGTATTATCGTCATTTTGGCTGAAGACCCACTTAGGTTATTGCCCTCGTTAATTACACGGATAAAAATGAATATATTAATCATATAAACTTTGGTTATCCGTAAGGTCTTTTAAAGTGCACAACTTTTCAAACAAGTAAACGGGAATATCGCATACGGAATATACGACATCCATACATTAAAAAAAGACATTTATTAATAAGGTGCATGATCATTTTGCAAAACAATATGAAGTTCAATCAATGTTTGAATCTCTTGGCACTTCTTTCGCTCATTATAACACAAGCTACTCATCTATGTCTCTGCTTACTATTTGATGTACTCATGCCTTCATCCTTCATTCACAACCTTCCCTAGCCACAAGCTAAACCACAGTGATTTACTATCAGTTTCTTCGCTTGCAGGGTACATTTCGTGCATGGAAACAAGCTTGCGCATTAAGTTGTAGCAAAATGAAAGACCCGTACATGAAGGGAGATTATTAAGAAACTTATTTGTGGAAGAAAGGAGAGAGAAAAGGGATGTCTCGCTTTCTGCACCTTGTTATCAAATAAGCGTGTTAGCAATTCTAGAACTTTGCATTTGCTTCATATGGATTTATTTGGTCCATCAAAATCCTTAAATCATGATGGTAAAAATTATTGTCTTTTATTATAAATGATTTCTCTATATACACGAGTTTTCTTTATTGCTGATGAAAGTGAAGCTTTTCACGAATCTGCCCCATATCAACAAGGTTTATAAAGAGAAAATATCTCATTTATTTCTATTTGAAGTGACCATGGCAATCAATTTAAAAAACCAACTTTTGTACGATATTTGCAAAGAACATGGTGTTGATCGCAATTTTCAGCCCCTAAAACTCCTCGACAAAATGTAGTAGCGAGAAGGAAAACCACGCTCTTCAAGAAATTTTTAGAACAGTATTTTGTGAAAGTCTTTGCCAAATTGTTTTGACCCAAATATGTAAACACCGCTTGTTATGTTTTGGATCGTGTTTTAGTTAGACCTGTTTTGTGGAGACCCCTATGCACTCTTTAAAGAAAAGAAAGTTGATGTTGTTTATTTTCATGCTTTTACTCGTAGCTGCTTTTTTCTTAACAATGAGGAAAAAACTTTGCAAGTTTGATGAAGAGTGATGAAGAGATGTACTTTGGTTATTCTTTGCATAGTGCAACACAATAAAGAACTTCAGTTATTGAGGAATATATTAATGTTATATTCGATGAATCTATTTCTACTTAACAAAAGCATGATTAGATCTTTTGGAACATGGCTCTAAGGATTCCCATTTACATCAAGAGATTTGCCTCAAGATTGGAGGTATGCGAAATACATACAAAAGATCCATCAAATAGGGTAACTACTTCAATGTTTGTCAGTAATTTTTTTTTTCAGAAATAGAATCTAAAACTGTTAGTGAGGCCCTAGATGTTGGTGATGCGTGGATTATGGCCATGCAAGAAGGACTGCTTCAATTTGAGAGAAAGAAGTATGAAAATTGGTTCCTAGACCTACAAATCGTCTTGTTAGATCTAAACGGGTTAATAAGAAAAAATGCATGATTATGGCAATGTGATCAGAAACAAGGCTGGGTCAGTTAGCAAGGGATACTTTCAAGAAGATGGAATTGATTTTGACAAGAGAATTAAAGCTATTCCCTTGTTGCTTGGTTTTGAATATTTTAAAAATCATAAATTTTACCAAATAGATAATAAAAGTGTATTTTTGAATGATTATATTCAAGAAGAGGCTTATGTTGAACCTCTCGAGTTTGAGAATCCAAATTTTCCTAATCATATTTTCAAGCTTGAAAAGGCACTTTATGATTTGAAACAACATCCTAGGCTTAGTATGACAGTCTAATCTCTTTTCTCATTCAAAATGTTTTTACTCAAGGAAGGTTGATACTTCTCTCTTTGTCAAACGCAAAATAACGATATGTTGGTTGTACAAATATATGGAGATAAACATAATTTTTTATTCCACCAGAGAGTCCACGTGTGAAGAATTTGCTAAAATGATGTAAAATGAATTTGAAATGAACATAATAGGAGAACTCAACTACTTTCTTGGTTTACAAATCAATCAAACAAAGAAGATATTCTTATTCATCAATCCAAGAATGTCAAAGAACTTCTCAGGAAGTATGAGACCGAGAACTCTAAAGCTGTAGAAATTCCCATGAGCACATTGGTAAAATTAGAAAAAGAGGAAGACATGAGAGTCTATTATAATAGTAGAATAGTTATTTACTGCGACAAATAGAGTGTTATTTAAATAACACATAATGATGTTTTCTATAGGTACATTGAAATAGATTATCATATCATTCGATATTATGTACTTCGCAGCACTGTTCATCTTGTCTTTACTTCATTGGTTGATTAGACTGCTGATATTCACTTAGGTTTTCTTTATTTGGATCTTTCCCCATACGGCAAAGTGAATCATAACCAAATAAACAAGAATAGTAATAAAAGATTGGGTAAAAGATAAAGTAACTCAATATAGTCAGGCAAAAATATAACATGGCCTTATTATTAAACTCCAGGATAGTAAACCCTGCAAGCTAAGTTTAATATGAGTCCAATTTTTCTTTAAAAGGACTAATCTACTAAGTCTAAACTAAATCAAAGGTACTTGCTAAAATCCATAAACTATAACTATATGAAACTAAGCTAAATCTAGCGCTAAAAATTTAACAACCTAATCACGAGGTCACTGTTTCTTGCCATTCTGCAAATTTAAATTTTTTTTCAAAATTTGAAAATTTTATTTTATTTTTCATTAATTAATTTTATTTTTTATTCGGAAAGTGGGGGCTCGGGCTTGTCCCGTGGGCCCGGCCTGGATAATGGGTTGACATAGTCTTACGGGTTTGGGCCATGGACACGATTGGTCTTGCTTAAAACAAGCCCACCTCAAATTGAAACCTCATCAAACCCAACTTGTTGAAACTAATTACACTGAGCCCTTTTCCCTTCTAACCGTATCAAGCCTACATTAAGCCTGTAATTACAAGATCTCGGAAATGTCGTTGCTATCGGTCAACAACAGCGAAGAAGTTTCAAGCGAAAATGCAAGCTATTCAGACTTCTTGGATTGAAAAAACAGAGTCACGAAACGAAGCTCTTGCAAAACGGCGTTTATGGCGACTGAGAATGAGGGATCTAGAGGCCTCCAGGCAACTAAGGAGATTTTTAGGTACTCTTTTTGACATGCATAAAGAAAATGAGCCCCCAAAATCCCCTTTATTTCATCACCTCCTCTGCCCATTAAACGAATGAATCCTCCCTTTGTCCAAAGCGGAAACTTCTCTCTTCTCCTCATTCGTCGAGCCGTTCTGGGGGCTGAGATCGCCTTTCTTCGCATGGCCTCCCTCAATCTTGGCGGGCGTCAACGTCGTCGTTCGTCTCCTCCGGAGCCGAGAGAGCGAGACAGAACGAGCCAGGGAAAGATGGAGTTACTGTGTGTGATAAATGGGCTTTCTTTGATTATCAATTGGATGGGCCTTTTCCAAGTCAAGAGTTCAAATAGGCCGTGGACTCAATTGAGCTATTATTTAGGACCAAACGGACTAAGTCCATTTGAAGGAATGCAAAGCTCAACCTATTTGGGCCTGAGTGGTATGGGCTGCCTGCGCTTTGTCGGGTAAAAATTTAGATATCAATAGCTACTCACTCTTTGGAAGAAATCTCTCCTTTCGAAGATAAAAGATGCTTGAATTTTGTTGATAAGTATGATATGTGAAGCGCAAATTTTTTTGAAGTAAGAAAATAGTTTAAGTATATACCGATGTACGCTTACTTCAATCCTTTATATTTGACGCATTGGCAAACACCTTACTTATAGTTTAACTTTTCTTCTTCTTCTTCTTCTTCTTCTTCTTTTTTTTTTGGATTTGTTCAATTTTCTGATTTTTTGTTCTTTTCATTGTTTCTCATTGTTTCTTTTTTTTTTTTCCTTACTTTTTTATACTTTCTATTTCTTCTTCTTTTTTTTTTTTTTTTTTACGAAAAAAATATGCTTGATTTTTCAATGAAAATTTAAATGTCAACAAGTTATAAATTAAAAATTTGTTGCTAACATGTTTTGATTGTTATCAATGCTTAACACATGTTACCAACATGAAACAGTGCTTGAATTTTATTTATGGAATAGTAGACTTGTCCAATTCCACATAGTCCGCTCATTTCACATTAAACATTTACAATATTATAGGACAAAAGCAAGATGTTTTTTAATCACCAAATGGAAAGAAAAAGACAAATGTTGGAGAATAATGAACACAACTTCTTTATAACTTGAAACTTCAACAGCAATCTTCCATCATGAAGAAAGGAACTATGAGCTCCACAATAGTTGCAATGGTGCACGCCTATAATTGGATATTCAATTTGTACTTTCATGGAGGGTGCCCCCTGCATCATAAATATGAGGACAAATGCTAGAAAGAATTAGCAAAATCTATCAACAAAATAATTGAGTACGAGAAAATGAAGCTATGAATATGAGGACAATGCTAGAAAGAATCAGCAAAATCTATCAACAAAATAATTGAGTATGAGAAAATGAAGCTATGAATCACATGAGAGAGGGAGGGAGGGAGGGAGGGAGGGAGAGAGATTGAATTTACTCACTAAATAACCTCTTCTTTGTGCAGCTGAAATGGAAAAATTCTCTTGAACCAAACCATGATAATCATACTCCTAGTTGACAATTTTTCGACAATCCTATCCACCATCCGACAATAGGAGGTCCTCCAAGAATGATTGACATGTAATATGCCACAGAATCCCATTAATGCTACTGCGAAACCCAATCCTAATCCTGAGTAAAACCAATTGAAAACAAAGTCACCTTCATTAGATCCATCTTCCCTTGAATTGTGACCAAATGATCTATCCATATTATTATGCTCATCTCCTGGACAAACTTTCAAGGGAGGAACTCCGCAAAGTCCATTGTTGCCTCGATAAGCGGATTGATCATTCAGAGTTCTTAGATGATTGCCCAATGGAACATGACCTGACAAATTGTTGAAGGAAAGGTCCAAACAACTTAGAAAGTCTAAATTGGATATGCTAGGAGGGATTTCACCTGATAGCATGTTATTGGATAGATAAAGTGATTCCAAATATCTTAAGTTACCAATATCTGGAGGGATTTTTCCAATCAACTTATTTTGGGAGAGGTTCAAATTCTGAAGTCGAACAAGCTTAATCAGCCCTTCCGGTATTTGTTCGTCTAATGCATTGCATGAAAGGTCAATGGAAAATAAATACTGGAGTGTCTTGGTGAATTCTAGGATTGTTCCTTTCATAGTAGCCATAATAGAAACCCTTGGCATGAATCCCCCATACAAGTCAAAAGTGGAATTGGCCCACATCTGTGAGAAGTTGTTGAAACAATGAGGAATGCCTCCAGAAAGGTTGTTATGTGCTAGGCTTAAGCACTGAAGATTAGCAAGATGGCATAATTGCAAAGGAATGTCTCCAATGAAATAATTTTTCTCAAGATCGATTATCCTAAATGATTGAGAGTGTTGTCCAAAAAAAGGTATCCTACCAGTAAATTGATTGTCACTGAGATCGAGAATCTCCAAATGTAGCTTTGATAAACATTTCGGAATCACTCCATTCAAGCCATTTTCACGGAGGCTTAGAACACCTAATTCCTTTAGATAGCATAGAGAGTTTGGAATCTGACCTTTTAACTTGTTGCCTCCCAATGAAATCCAATTTAAATATGCTTGTGACTTCCTCCAACACCATGGAAGTTTCCCAGACAGTTGGTTCTTCGAGAGATCAAGAAAAGACAACAAATCTAACATGCATAATGAATTTTGAATGCCACCGGTAAGGTTACTTCCAGAAAGTGACATTTGCGTTAAAAATGGCATCTTTTTTCCTATAATTTGGGAAACGTTTCCTCTAAGCGTATTGCCTAAGAGATCCAACACTTCAATGTAAGATAAAATACCAGATAGCCAATAGGGAACTTCATCTGAGATGCTAGCATTTGATAAGTCTAACGCTCGTATTTTCCTTTGTGTTCGAAGCTAGTTTGGGAATTCTAGTCCCATTTTGCAGCTTGCCATGAAAGCTACTTGAATTTGAAAAGGAGGAACCCAAGATGTGCTAAGATTTATAATAAGCTCGTTCCTTGAAAAGTATAACATGGTCAAGTTGGTGAGATTTGCAAAGTGAAGTTCGTTGACAACTCCATCAAATTGATTGTCACCAATGTCCATCACCTCTAGATTCGATAGTTGCCCAATACTTTCAGGAATAGGACCTGAAATTGAGTTCCAAGAAAGATCAAGGAATTCAAGATCTTTGAAATTCTCAAATCGATTGGGCAGGTGACCACTGAAATTGTTGCTGGAAACATCAACAATCTTCAAGTTATTTTGTCCACAAATCAAAGCACTGTCTTTGGTGTCAGAAATCCTCCCAGTAAATTCGTTAATACGCAAGCTTAGTACTTGTAGATTGCAGAACATGCTCAAGTTTTTCAAGAGCTCACCTTCCAGCTTATTTTCAGAGACATCAAGGAATCTAAGCCATGGATTATTTTCAAGGATGATAGTAGGGAATATATGTTGGAGATCATTATCTCTTAAATCAAGATGTTCAAGTTTGCTGAAGTTTTGAAACCAAGGAGGAATAGATGAATTCAAGGAGTTGTGACTCAAATCAAGGAATCTAAGAGAAGTGAAATTGACATGTAGAGAGGCTGGAACATCTTTCAAATCACATTGACTCAAAATTAAAAAATCTAGGGAGGAAAGCATGTTGATAGGGCTTAGCCATTCTTTGGTATCAAGACCGTGAGTACCAGAGAGGTCCAAGTACTTCAAGTTGGAAAGTGTGGATAGCCATTGAGGATTTGCTATTTTTAAAGAATGCACCCACCACCCACTACTAAGATCCAAGTATCGTAACTTGGAAAGGTTACTTAGCTGATGAGGAATATCTCCATGGAAACCTCCATTTGACAGGTTAAGATACTCCAATTTTTTAAGAGAAGCTAAAGATTCTGGAATTTTTTGGGTTGAAAAATTATTGAAGCTGAGGTCTAGATACTTTAAATGCTCTAGTTTGTTTAGATCAATATGTATCTTACCTCCTAGACTGCACTTCTCTAAGTCATCACAAGGATTACGAAGATTGAGCTTTGAGACATGAGCAGTCTTCTTGTTGCATGTGACTCCTTCCCACTCGCAACAATCCTCACCAGTCCACGACCAAAGACGTTTGGAAGGATCGGTGAGATCCTGCTTGAACTTGAGAAGAGCTTCCCTCTCAGAGCCAATGCAAGTTACATTTGTTAAGACTTTGGAATGAATGAACTCCAAGGCTTGAATGACAAAGAGTGCACACAAAAGTAGGGGCATGAAGCTAATGTAGAAGTAGGACGCCATAGTTGTTAAAAATCAGCCTGAGAACTTCCGTTTATATAATGGCTGGAAAAAAAAACACTATTTCTTTAGGAAGATAATTTTTTAAAAATATTTTTGTTATACGAACTTTGACCTTGATTCACAAAAAAAAATAAAAAAAATAAAAAAGAGGACATTAACATCTCTTCAAAGTCCTGATCGCTGGCCTCCTAAAGTGACTCAAAATTTCAAGTCATGCCTTGCAAGAGCCGTAATCAAATGGTCAAGGACATCTACTGTAACCAATAATCCATCACCTTGGGAGCACAAGGCCAGTGCAAATGCAAATTTACTTCCACGGTTTGACAGTGAGATGGATAGGCTTGATTGATTATCACCGAGAAAAGGACATTAATCATTTCTACTTACCGTGACAATGGGTTTAAATACCCATTCTTCTTCCTCCCTCTGATATTCTCTTTTCTACGGCCCTTTTGTTTTTACGGCTCCAATTGCAGTCGACCTGTCATTGTCTCCACTTTGCAGGACATCTAGAGTCACTGAACGTTCAAATGAAACCAAGAAAATCAGAGTCTACAAGTATGTTACTTTCTTACTATCTTCATATATACCATGTCATATTTCGCATATTTTTGTTGCGAATAAATTGTTTATGAAGTTGGTTTTATAACCTTCTTTTTCTTCACGTTAGCTCCTTTTTTTTTTTTTTTTTTTTTTTTTTTTTTTTTTTTTTTTTATGCTTCATGTTTGCTCATTTGGAAAGGAAATGCTATGGAGAAAAACCAATTCTTTTATTTGCTTTATTACGGAAATTCTTAAAAAAGTATAGGAGTAAATCTCATATTCAAATTTAATTATATTCCATCTAATGTAGAACATATAACATTCGATAGATTAATATAAAGCTAGACGTGAAGCACACAAATACTGCTTCGCTCTATCTAAGAAATTTAATTACGACTTCTTCAAACAATAGAGAAGTTTTTAATAACCCCCAAAAAATTTGAATATTGTTAAAGACGATGACCTTCATGAATTTGCAATTGCAACAATGCCAACAAAAGGGTGAATGAAAATAACCAACTAATTTCACAGCAAATGAAATTATGTGTTATCTTATTTATAATCAGCTATTACATAGAACTTTCAGATGCAAATTGAAGCTGCTTCTACCTATTAAAAAAAAAGTACCTTGAAGCTGCTTTAATCAATTATCTTCCCAGGAAACTAATGCACACTTTAAGGCGTCTTGTTTTTCCTACTAAAGTCAATTCCGCAGACTCAAAATAAGTCTCTCAGTTGCTAATTTCCATCAAACTTAACATCTTCTATAGAATATAATTTATCTCACTTATAAACTGCAAGGGCTATTTACTATAAACTAGTAAGGGCTCCTAACGATTTAGTTTCCTTGCTTCCAGAGATGAGCAGTGAAGTGAAAGACATTGAAGTTGATTTTAAGAAACTCTGAAGAAAATTACCAGAAAGCTCAATTTACCACAGCCTCTATATGACTACCGTCTCGAAGATCGCAAGTATCATGCTTTTTACAAATCCAATGTTCTAATCACGAATATACCATCCACCCCTGGAGTTATCTAGCTTACGGAAAAAAAGAAAAGAAATCAGACGCTAAAGAAGCAGCTAAACATGGTGTTGAGCAACTGAAATGGCAAGTATGGTGTTGGCATATATGATGTCAATCATAGTGAATGCAACTGTAACGAGACAATTTTCATCGTCTTACTGCTGACTGAAACTTCAAGCTATGTGGGACGAACTTAGAGAAACCAGGCCATCAAAATCAGTTCGTCGGAGGATGAGAACGTGGAAGACAAACATGTCACATTAGCAATGTTGTTTTTCTGAAGGGGGTCATGAGATGTAAATATGCACTTTTGGCAACTGTGGGTGATGTCGGGAATGAGGTAGATGATGTTCACGACATGTACTTTGGTATGATCAACATGTTCTATTTGCAACTATGATGTTCTTATTCGAATTTTAAGGAAATTTTAAATGAAACTGTTCCTTTATATAGCTAAAAAAAAGGGAAGAGAATAATCTAATCAATATAGTTCATTAAGTCCCGCTTTGATCTTATCCTTAAAGTATAATAGAGAAAGACCTACAGTCCGTTGGGAAGAACCGAAGAAATTTCTATCCTCCCACTATCAACTCTAAAGTTTGAAATGTTGGACAAATGCCAGATTCGGTCCAGCAAGTAAAAAAAAAAATGATTAATTTATGTAATAGAATAAAAGAAGATGTATTCTTGATCGTTGACACAAGCACGACAACTAAAGAATTAAATTGAAATTATTACTGGACGTAAAATGTTAATTATAAATGAATTTGGAATGTGAAGACTATATGGATTGCACGTAAATTATCTTGACACTTTCAATTCAAAAGGTTTTGTCGGTAATGTAAAAATATCTATTAAAATACATATAGAAAGCTTTGGTATTCATGAGATTATTGTGCAAAAGTATGTTGCTGAAATTCCCCATTAATTTGGCCTCACATATAACAGAAACAAGTTTAGGCACGGGCCATTCAAATATATTAACTAAAAGGGTAACTTATTGTCGTTGATCACGTAACAAACAGAATAGCTAAGAAAATATACGCTATACAAGTAGCATTGGTATCACACTAGTAGTGGCTATAAAGGCGAAATTCCTCATATATAAAAACAAAAGAACAACTTTCTGTTTTTTAGACATCCACTGTTTTGTATCTGAGGTTTAAGTTAGAGGGGTTGGAAACTCTCCTTGTTCTATATTATGAAAGCTAGGAGGAGCTCCGTATATTAACAATGGCAATGAGTTGGCTTTGGGGAATATGCTAGTTGATTCGATGTGATGAGTTCCATTCCCACGAACGGCGACCAATCTGGTCTTTGTTTTGTAAAAAAAATGAATATCCACAATCTTTTACTAGGTCTTTATCTTCATCTACCAATAAGTTGGAGGTGTGCTTGGAAATAGGCTACTACAAGTACATTGATAAAGTTGACGAAGACAACAGAGTTGTTGTCCTAAGATAATGGGAGAATAAAGCCACCAATTTTCCCATTCTTTCCACCACGGCTTTTGACTTATTGACCCTATAAGCGTTTATGGTACCATCAAATTCCATGTTCAATACTAGCCAATCAATTTGGAAAGACAATAGATCCAACTTCTACAAAAAAATTTAGAAATGGCTGTCATAGGACATTATTGACTTTAAAATAAAAAAAAGAATTGACTTTAAAGAACGTTCTCAACACGAATAAGAGGACAATGATGACATTGTATCATCTAATCATGATAAGGGACAGGGCACGGAAGATACCAAATTTATTAGACATTCTCTTTTAGTGTAGTTTTTGTATAATCATTATTAGAGCACCATTATGAATAATTTTTTTAATTATGTGAAGTTATACTCATATTTGGATTTGGTTTAGTTTAATGAGAGTTTTTCATTAATTTTCCTTGATTAATTTTGTTTTATTATTTTTATATTTGGAAAAAATACTTTCATTTTGTTTTGAATAATTCTAGTTAAGAAAAAAATTATCATTAATTTATTTAAAAAGACTTACCCAGCCTTACTAGTGTGTTTATTTCTCCCGCGTCCAATTTTATCTTTTCATAAATGATTCATAAGTAGGAAGAGTCTTCAAGATATATAAAGCTTATGCGAAATTTAGGACTGCTCAACGACGCCAATACTATGGCAGTTCTGACCAAGGATGTTCGTATGGGTAAAATTATCTATAGGAGGTTTTGATCATGAACCTAAATCAAATCATATCTACCATGAATGATTACTTTATAAGTAGATCATTAGTTGTACGTTGCATGTAATTTACTCTATTTTCAATGAAAGAGAGCCGTGAACTTCACGATGGAGGGGCGACATGTTTCATTTACTGGAGTAAAAAGCTGGAAATATTAACGCAATGATCAAGCAAATCATTGATTAATTAAACGGTTAGGAGCGTCATATGAATTTATTAGGGAGACTTACTTTTTTTTTTTTTTTGGTCAGTATTAGGGAGACTTACTTCGAGACTTCAAAAAATTCTAGCCTGGATGGTGACAAGATTATTTAGTCAATACGTTGGAGATTCTTTCCAACAAGAAAGAAAGCTTTTGGAAGTGAATAGGCCTCGGAAAGTTCTCTCTATCAATGTACTAATACAAAATCATTTTTACTGCAACAAACACCCAAGCATTCCTTACTCCTTCCACATTAGTTCTGATAACCAGAGACCATTTAAATAATATAATTCACACCATAACCTATAGTTTCATCACATTGTTAACGACAATGTAATTTTCACGATAATAGTCGTCCATAAACATTAACTCCATTGAAATCATATATAATGCCTTTACTTCCGTAAATCCTGTCCCTTAAGTATAATGTAGAAACTATCCTAGTGGGTTGGCTAATTTATTCAGTTCATTGTGGAAGAAAATGATTCTAACTTCTCTATTTTTAGTTTATATAACTACTTTAAGCCTCTGTTAGTAAATTAAAGTCACATCTTTGCTTAAAATACACATATGTAAGTAATTAAAAGGCCAATTGACTGTCATTTATCATGTAACATAAAGAACAGTAGAAACTATATGTTACGCAAGTAGCACTGGTGTCACAGCAATAGTGGCCATGAAGATGAAATTCATCAAATATTGATAGACTATTCCGCTTGTTCTTTTAACGTCCATTGTGTTGGATTTGAGGTTTGATAGATTTTTTCCTTTTTGATGGGCTTGAGTTGGCCTATCATGGGCCCGGCCCGTGAATTGAGGGCCCATGGAGAAAAGCTATAATAGATAAAGGAGAAAATCTAATAATAATTATCACAAACAGAACGAAAGTAACGTAAACGAGAGAAAACGCTCTCCGTCTTCACGTTTCTCCTTTCGCTTTTCCCGAAGAGAAGAATTCTCCTTTGAAGAACAGTGTCCGGTTTCCTTCTCGAATTGCAACATCAGTGTTTAGTCTGTGGACAAAAGGTACGCTCGATCCCGTGGCGTGCTTTCGATCGGTGATTTATGACTGTTTGTTCTTGGGTTCGTCTTCCGCTTTGTTTTAGCGATTCGGTTTAGTGTCGAATCCGTTTTCTGGGAATCGGTATTACCCAACATTGGTATAAGAGCCCTGTCCTTGTTTCCCGACCCCTTTTATTGCTTTTGATTAATTTTTTGGTAAAAAATTCGAGAAAAAACAATTTTGGTCGATCGGGGATGGAAAAACCCAACACCCTCCTACTGTTCGCCGTGTTTCGTGATTTTATGCAAGTCGAAATTACGTGCCGCCACACGCAGCCGAAACGCACGGGCCGACTCGGTTCCCCGCGCTGAAACGCGCGCGAACACGCCGTTTCGCCCAGGCGCGTGCAATGCACGCGCGCGCGAAACGGCGCGTCGGATGCGCCGTTTCGACCCAGGTGCGTGTGGCACATGCGCGAGCGAAACGGTGCGCCGTTTCGGCCCAAGCGCGTGCGAAACGACGTGCCGTTTCAGCCCCTGGCGCGTGCCACGCGCGTGCATGGCACGTGCCGGTCGGTTCGTTCGACCGGCCCGACCGTTGACCGCGACCGTTGACCATTGACCGCGACCGTTGACCGTTGACCATTGACAAAAAAAAAAAAAGGATTTGTTTCTTTTTTCCCAATTAAGTCTATGTGGATTATATGTAATCCCTTATTTGTTTTGCATTTGTTGCAGGAACAATGGCTCCCCTTCAATTACGCACGCCTATTCGCGTAATTATCGATAAATAAAAGGAAATGCTTTCTAAGTTGATAGCTGAGCTGAATGATTATCGATGGGAGAGTGGTGACTTAATTGATCATGTTCTTGAAG
This sequence comes from Eucalyptus cloeziana, assembly GCA_014182715.1. Lineage (NCBI taxonomy): Eukaryota > Viridiplantae > Streptophyta > Magnoliopsida > Myrtales > Myrtaceae > Eucalyptus > Eucalyptus cloeziana. Next base: position 25,466,411 of record CM024640.1, read on the forward strand.
TCAACGGGAAGATACAAAAGGTCATATGGAATGGTCGTCCCATGCCACCGTCTGAGATGGTGCGATTTTTCATGAACACTCTTCCACAAGAATGGAAATGAGTGATGGATTGCATATGGGATGTCAACAAAGCCGCTTCATATAAAAGTACTATGATGGCTTTTATAGATGATTATTACCTTATTGTTACAAAAGAAAAGATCAAGAAATTGAAGAAAAAAAGGATCTTTCCCTGTTCACTTTTTGAAGTGGTGTTAGTTGTTTTTGGTTGGTCTTTATTAAGTGTGCTTTGTGGACATCTTATATAATGTTTCCTACCTGGTTATTGTTGATGTAGCAACTGATATATAAGTTGTATTATGTGAAAGCTTTATTATTATATCATTGTTGGATGTCAAATATTATTTGCTTTCTGTTGTTATTAACTGCTGTGGGTAGTTTCTAGAAGTTTTTTGTAGCTTCATAGAATTTATTTTGCATGGACAATTATATTAATGATATTTTTAAGTTAGGATTTTTTGGAGGATGATTGGAAACATAGTGACCTTTTGATTCTGAAACCTTACTTAAAATTATTAATTAATATGATGGGTTTGTGCAAAATAGATGCATAAGTGATAGGCATTAGTTATTCGTGCATATATGTATGATGTGTTCAGATCAATGGCTTCAGCCACAAAGAGCATAATTGCCAAGCTGAACAAAGGTGAAAAGCTCAATGGCGACAACTATGAAATCTGGCACATGAAAATCCAATATGTGCTGGAAGAGCAAGAGGCACTAGAAGCTCTTAACCTAACAATGGTAGAACCTGAAGAAGGAAACACTGCGCAACATAAGAGAGATAAGGATGCTTTTGCTGCATGGAAAAGAAAGAACTCCCTTGCTCGCATTACGTTGCTGAGTAGCATGGAAAATGACGTCATGCGGGAGTTCAGGCGTTTTGAGAATGCCAAGGATATGTGGGAATCATTGGCAGCAAGGTTTGGTCATACTTCGATAACCAGACTAAAACAACTCACTATTAGGTTTGACTCTTATAAGAAGTCTCATGGTCAGACCATGAAGCAACACCTTAGAAAGATGTCAAACATGATAAATGAGTTGAAGGATGCTGGCCATGTCCTGACTGATGAGCAGCAAGTGCAAGCAGTGATTTATTCCTTGCCTCAGAGTTGGGAGCATATGAAGGTGTACCTGACCCATAATGAAAATATCAAAACCTTTGAGGATGTTGTGCGTCATCTTGAGCTGGAAGAGGACCACCTCTTGGTGGCTAAGCCGGAAGCTAAAATTTATCATGCTGGTTCTAGCTCACATGGAGCTTCGAGCTCCAAGCGCAAACGTCCTAACTGGTTTGATAAAAGGAAAGGCAAGGGAGCAGGTCCTTCAAGGAAGAAGCCAAAGGTTGACCAACGTGACAGAGGAAAACGTCCTCGAATGAAGAAGCTGACAAGGGTGAAGTGTTACAACTGTAACCAGAAGGGTCACTATGCCTGCGATTGTCGCGAGCCAAAAAAGTACACACCCCTTATACTATTGGGAACTTTGCCTATGTGTCAAGTTCTGTATTTTTAATTGAGTCTAATCATTTGTGGACTGTAGATTCAGGAGCGACAGACCATATAGCGAAGGATAGAGAATCCTTCGTGGAATTTCGACGAGTACCAACTCGAACTAAGTGGATCTATGTGGGAAACAACTCTAGAGCTGAAGTGAAAGGAATTGACACCTGCCAACTAAACATACGTGGTGGACACACTTTATTTCTACATGATGTTTTGTATACTCCGGAGATTCGTCGAAATTTAGTGTCTATTTTATTGTTGGTCAAGCTAGGTTTTAATATGAACTTCCATAATAGATGTGTGAATTTGTTTTTGGATACAAATTTCTATGGTTGTGGTTATTTTCTGATGGTTTCATTGTATTAGATATTGACAATGTTAATGCAAATGTTTGTCTTTCCCTTCTCACGTCTCCTAATTCATATGATAATGATGTGAATGTGTGGCATGCTAGACTTGGTCATATTGACCAACAACGTATGAATAGACTAGCCAAAGAGGGCTTGTTAGGGAACATTGAAAAAGTCGATTTGCTTATATGTGAGCATTCACTGATAGGAAAAACGACAAGGAAACCATTTGGAAAAGGTAAAAGAGCTGAATTCTCTCTGCATTTAATCTATTCTGACATCTGTGGTCCAATGAATGTGAGAGGAAGGCATGTAGCTGTTTATTTCATCACTTTTATAGATGATTATACTCGATTCGGATATGTCTATTTGATTTCTTATAAATCTGAAGCATTAAGTTGTTTCAAAAGGTTTATGAACTTGGTAGAAAATCAATTAGACAATAAAATAAAAGTATTAAGATCCGATTGAGGTCGAGAATATTTATCTGATGAGTTCAGAAAATTATGTGATGAAAAAGGAATAGAAAGACAGTTGTCTATTCAATATACTCCTCAACAAAATGATGTTGCGGAAAGAAGAAACAGAACCCTACTGGAAATGGTTAGGTCCATGATGGCACATGTTAACTTACCTATCACTTTTTGGAGTGATGCGTTGTTAACTGCTGCCTATATACTTAATCGGGTGCCTTCCAAATCAGTTACTTCCACTCCATATGAGTTATGGACAGGTAGAAAACCGGACTTAAATTTTCTTAAGTCATGGGGTTGTGCTGCCTATACACATGAGTCCTCTCATAAGTTTGGGAAATTGGGTCCTAGAGGAAAGAAGAGTATTTTCATAAGATACTCTGAACACTCAAAAGGATATGTGTTCATAGGTGAGCAGGAAAGTGGAAGTATAACTGAATTTGAATCACGAGACGTCACATTTTTAGAGAATGAATTTCCTAAGAAGAGCGAAATAGGTGAAGAATACTCCCTATTTGAAACCTTGGATCAAGATAATGAACATAATAGAGTTCGTCCAAGTGGGAGTAACATGAGAGGTAATGATTTTGATTCAACTCACTCTCAATTACAACCACAAGATGAGACGACATCGTCATTATCTAATCCTAGTGGGAGCATAATGGGGAATAATGTACAAAGTGTACAATCTCCCATACGGCGAACAAGTCGCAAAAGTGTTCCCCGTCGACGTTTTGACATTGAAGGGGAAACTTTTATGATTACCCCACAAGATGAGGATGAGCCAAGAAATATAAATGAGGCTTTGAGTTGCCCTAGTAAGGAAAAATGGATGCATACAATGAGAGAAGAAATAGAGTCAATGAAGTCAAACCATGTTTGGGAACTAGTTGATCTTTCTAAAGGACGCAAAGCTATTGGGAACAAGTGGGTTCTCAAAATAAAGTGTAAAGCTGATGGCTCGATAGAAAGGCATAAGGCTCGCCTTGTGGCGAAGGGGTATAATCAACAGGAAGGAATTGATTATGAAGAAACATTTTCTCCTGTGGTGAGATTTATCTCGATTCGCATTATTCTGGTAATAGTGGCTAGTATGGATCTTGAGTTACATCAAATGGATGTAAAGACTGCTTTCCTCAATGGAGAATTAGAGGAAGAAATATATATAGAACAACCTACAGGTTTCATTATGGAAGGCCAAGAAGAAAAAGTATGTCGACTTTTGAGATCGATATATGGCCTAAAGCAGTCATCAAGACAATGGTATATACGATTTCATAATGCCATAATGACATATGATTTTACAATGATAGATGAGGATCATTGTGTATATATCAAAAGATCCAAATATCAATTTGTGATCATATCATTATATGTTGATGACATACTAATTGCTGGAAGCAATATGAAGTTCGTTAATACTATTAAGAGTTGGTTATCTTCCAACTTTGAGATGAAAGATATGGGTGAGGCTGCATACATCATTGGAGTTAAGATTTCAAGAGATCGTTCAAAGAGATCATTATCTCTTTCGCAAGAAACGTACATAAATAAGGTTTTTGAACGATTTCGTATGCAAGATTGTAAACCCATTGATACTCCTATTGCAAAAGGTGAAGGATTGAGCCATAGACTGTGTCCAATGACTCTACAAGAGAAGGAACAAATGAAACATGTTCCTTATGCTAGTGCTGTTGGGAGCTTGATGTACGCTATGATGTGTACAAGACCCGACATATGTTTTGCAGTTGGAATGGTGAGTAGATACCAATCCAATCCAGGTCAAGCACATTGGAAAGCCGTTAAAAGAATATTGAGATATCTGAAGGGAACTGCTGATTACAAGCTGAATTACCAAGAAAATGATCTGCAACTTGAAGGCTATACAGATGCTGATTAGGGAGGAGATTTAGATGAAAAGAAATCTACCTCTGGATTTGCTTTCTTACTGAACAATGGTGCCATATCATGGAGTAATAAGAAGCAAACATGTATAGCCTTGTCCACGATGGAAGCTGAGTTCGTGGCATTATCACCAGTAGTACAAGAAGGAGTTTGGCTTAAGAGATTTTTGAATCATTTAGGTGTCATTGAGAAAGCTGCAAATCCATTATTGGTTAACTGTGATAGCCAAGCAGCTATAGCATACACCAAAGATCCAAAATATCATGGCAAGACCAAACATATAGATACAAAGTATAATTTTGTAAAAGATATGGTTGCACGAAAGGATGTGAACTTACAGTACATATCTACGCATAGAATGGTAGCAAATCCTATGACAAAGCCAATACCTAGAGATGTGTTTTGTGGTCATGTAAAATCTCTAGGATTGCGTAGAGTCTGATGTACTGGATATTGTAATTTCCCTGAGTTGTTCACATTTAATGAATTTGTGTTTTTTCATCATTAATGCCTATGAATCTTTGTTTGATCTTTATGCATCTTAATGCTTAGTGCATTACTTTAAGTTGAGAAAGTATGTCGGACAAATATAAGATTAGCCCACTCACATGGGTAATCGCCTCTATTTATTGTGTGATAAATAGAGATGAGACTGTTTTTAAGCTTATTATCTAGGTGATAATTGAGAGCTCAAGCTTAAAATCTATATGTCACCTTAACTAAGTGTTAAGATGAGGACATGATATTTACTATGTCCGAAAGTAAAATAACCCACATATTTTACTTTATCTGTCTATGATGCCAGATGTGAGTTTTGATGAATTTTGTGAATGAGTAGATATGTGAACTTAAGTTAGACATTAGGTATGTCTGAACTATCATCTGTACGGTATTGAAAGTGTAGACATACGCTCCATGGGAAAGGAGTTAATACCGTAATACGTATTTCATACTACGTATGCATGAGACGACCAATAAGAATGGCAAAAGTTTGATCTCAACTTTTATGCCGTGTGAGACTCTTGTGGAAAAGAGTTCTTCAATTTTTTTTTAGTACCCTCATGACTTTTACTTATTCTCAAGATTTCTATTTAGTGTTTGCTATCTTAGAATGTTGCCAATGGTCATGAGTTGATTCGATCTAATGGGACATTTCTAGGAAAGTAAGTTGAACTGAAATTGAGAATTTGAAGGAAAGAGGAAGATCGGTTTTGAAGAATCACATTGTAGTTTTGTATTCACTGGTCGACCAATTATGACTGTCTTTGGGATAATCATAATTATGAATACAATAAATATATATCATTGTTTAAAAGAGATCAAGAGAGATATAAATGTGATCGATCGATCTAGAGTACTGCATACTAAATTTACTCGGAATGTGATACCCATTATGAGCTGCTATATATTCCTAACAGATGTATGGCAACGAGCTCTCAAAGTATGCTGATCGCACGGACTATTCACAAGTATGAATGTTGTAGTGAGGAAAAGAGAATTCTGTTTGGCTCACCATGTAAAGTGGGAGTTAATGGTTTTTCAATTGATGGGCCTCAGTAGGGCTTGTTTGCCTATGTTGGTTTTGGCCCACCATGTGCGAGTGGGAGATGATAGATTTTTTCCTTTTTGATGGGCTTGAGTTGGCCCGTCATGGGCCCGGCTTGTGAATTGAGGGCCCATGGAGAAAAGCTATAATAGATAAAGGAGAAAAATCTAATAATAATTATCACAAACAGAACGAAAGTAACGTAAACGAGAGAAAACGCTCTCTGTCTTCACGTTTCTCCTGTCGCTTTTCCCGAAGAGAAGAATTCTCCTTTGAAGAATAGTGTATGGTTTCCTTCTCGAATTGCAACATCAGTGTTTAGTCTGTGGACAAAAGGTACGCTCGATCCCGTGGCGTGCTTTCGATCGGTGATTCATGATTGTTTGTTCTTGGGTTCGTCTTCCGCTTTGTTTTAGCGATTCGGTTTAGTGTCGAATCCGTTTTTGGGGATCGGTATTACCCAACAAGGTTCAAGTGGGAGAGGCTCAAAACTCTCCTTATTCCATATTAAGAAAATCTGAGACTAGGTGAGGAGGTCGAAGTGGAGTAGATGTTGGCAATGGTGATGAATTGGCTTCGGAATGTGCATGTTTCACACGTGGGTCGATTCGATACCATGAGTTTCACCAATGGACAGAGATCACGCCTTCATCGAGTAGTGTCTAGAAGCATATTTGGTCTTTATTTCATAAGAATAAGAAGACTCTGCCCTTTCTGTAGATCTTCATCTTCATCTAACAATGAGTTGGACGAATATTTGGCAACAGATTATGCAAAGTTAGGTGGTTAAGTTCTAAGTTCTTGATTTGGATGCGGTAGATTTTATATTCAGCATTTTAGCGTTATTCATCCGGAATGACAGTGAAACCCACACATGTCACCATAACACATGCTTGATACATATGAACGAGATGATTTATGTATGCCCTTAGGGCTTAGTAAATCTAAATGTTTGAGTATTCCATGTTGAGAACAGGCGTAGGATTTGTTGAAAAGTAGTGAGTACTCTTAGGATAATTTTTAAATGAATAAGTTACAGAAATTATTATTCTCACGAGATGTGATCAATGCTCGAAAAAGTTGAATATGTTTTAATGTATTAGGAATAGTGATATTATAAGGGCCTAAAGTTTTCATCATTTATAATCCGAAGCTTAGTTTTTATTTTATTCAATTAAATACCTCAACTTTCAAAATTAGGTTGGATATTAGGCTTAGGCCAGTCACGTCATTCACCTTTTTGAACTCCGCACATAGAAATTACTTTCGCCCTTTTGTTTTTCGTTCCTTTACTTTTTCTTTTGTTTTCGTCCTTCTTCTTTTTCTGTTTGTCTCTGACTTGAGCCTCAGTCCATCGGTGTCGTTATCATTGTCACCGTGGCTATCGACTTCGTGCCTTGCCGCCTCATCATGGCCTTGAGAGAGAGAGAGGGGGGGGGGTGGGGGGTGTGCGGTTGGTGGCGGGAACTTAGGGAGTGGTACTGGTAGTGGCGCTGGCAACTGACGGGTGTTGGTGATTTGTGGATGGGAAAGTTATGCAAAAAGTCCTAAATATATGTACTAATTCAATTTTAAACTCTTTAATCTTATTAGTTAAATCCAAAATATTTTCATTTTTCATCAATTGAGTCAATTTGGTCAATTTTGATTAGAAATCACTAACATGGATATCGACCATATTATATAGAATAACGGGTGCTAACATAGATAATATGTGATAATATTTTAATGATTTTTTGATTTTTTATTTTATTAAAAAAATTATGAAAATTGTCAATGTCAATGCTACTTGTACCATGCAGCAGGACAGCTAAGGTCCACCTTAGTTATTCAATTAGCCAAATGAAAAAATTTAGAATTAAATTGACACAAATATAATATATTTAAGACTTTCTTGATAATTTTCTCATCGAAGGCTCAGGTTCAATTTCACTCATCACCACTGTATCTATGCTGAACTACTTATTACTCGCAATTGACTTGTGCATTACCTAGATCATGAGGTTAGTGGCCCCCTTCGCGATTTGGATTTTATCTAAAGCTTCGTCTTTGAGAAACAGAAGAAAATGTGCTAACCCTTATAGCATATTTACCCAAACTTGCTTCACCAACTTTTTCTACTAATATTCTATCAATCTTTTTCCTTGCCTACGCCTCTTTTCTCCGATTCACTTTCGTAATCCATTTACCGTTCCACTAAATGTAATGCTCCTTGCGTCGGGACGATATAAACGAACGAATGTAGTATGGGCAGAGGAAAGGATTTCACATTTCCTCGCCTGACACGGCAGACGTCTGCGACCGAATTATTAGCGAATTGCAATGGCAACTTTTGACCTGTCAGCTGCGCGATCGACGACGAGGGAAGGGGGCTGGGAAAGAGGAAGAACGGTCCCCGGGGGGGTAAGTGGTTTAGGAATAAATAGAAGCGGAAAGCAAGACTCTTGGGATCACGAGATCAGCACAAATCCTCACAGAGCAGGCATGGACATCTAGGCTAAGTGGTTTCTGTCACACCCCAAAACTACTAAGAATGGGGATGACACGGCCGTCCTTCCACACGAAGGACGCAGCCTCAAATATAACCAACAACCTGATATTAACTTATATATATATCTCAAACCATATATATACATATAAGATAAACCAACAAATTGGTTGCAACATCAGAGTTTCTATGATCCACCAAAAAGAGATATACATTTAGAACTCAGACAATTTAACCACTAGCAAAGATTATGTGCACCACTTCCTTAAACCATACCCAAAAATAGAACTCCTCAAAAGTTTTCCACCGACGGTGCTCTCGCTCTATTCGCTGCTAACCGAAGAACTTGAAAAGATTAAAGGACGAGTGGAATGAGCAACAACAGCTCAGTGAGTAGTACATATTTTCTAAGCAGATCGAATAACCACCATGCATGTATACAAAGCAATACCCAACTTCATAATGCCAACTCAATATATAAAATACATATCGAATCATATAAGAGTTATTTCTTATCATCAAAGCTTTATACTAATATGGAAAACTCTTTTAAATCACCATCAAAAGTCAAGTATCAATGGTCAAGTCTATTGAATAATCTCCATCAAATATCACATATCAATGGTCCATCCATTGACTAATCTATTGTTCAATATTCTACCATGGTCACGACACAATGCCTGGTGACAAGGCGACCAAGCTTTTCCCCTTGGCAAAATCTCTACCTACAAAGCCGATGGCTGAGCCCAGAAGAATATTTTAACCTGGTATGCATACCCCAAAAACCCCTCACTGGGTTCACAGTCATATTGAACATAAATAACTATTCTCCAATACCAGAAATCCAATCCATAAATCAACATCTTAAACCAAACAAATAACATTTGTAGTATAGCCCATCATCCATTTCATATCCATTTCTCAAATCATCATAAACTTTTCCATAAATTAGTCGCAAAGTAATTTCATATATATATATATTTATTTATTTCTTCACGAACTTTGTATAACATGCTTTCCAAACATTCATAATCAACCAAAGAGTAGCACTTGCTCAATCCGGTTTTTTATGCAATAAAAATGCTCCTCAATTCAATATATATAATTCAAGACATGGTTTTACAAAACCAAAGAAAATATAGTACCACTCACCTCGTTGTTTACGACCAAACGACAAACAATACTCGTATCGTCGAACTCAAGGCCCTATCAAATAACCGAGGAATAATGTTAAAATCTAATAAAACTCTATTTCAACTACGAAACAACTAAATTACACCTTAACTCTAACAAAAGGACTTCTACGCGTTAACAAATCGCATAACTAAAGCGATTGTTCAAGCCATTTGCAACACGGGGTTTAAGCGCAAAACTTGATCGCGCCTTAACTTTCTCCTCCGACCCCCGATCCGAACGTATTTATAGTCAATAGAGAGCCCTTGACACATATTACAAGAATCCCAACTTGACTGTCCCAAAATCAAGCCGAAAAATGACAAAATATGGTTCCAAAGCTGCTGGATGTGTACTGCGCGCAGGAAACTTTGAAATTTTGTTTCAGACAAACCATAAACTCAAATCATGATCCGTAAAATCCCACCGCTCCACAACACCCTAAATTATCATTCCTACAAAAATACGCAGCTCAACGACTCCAAAATCGGACTTCGCCGCTCAATTTTCCCAAAATTCCGAATTTGAGCGCTAAACCCATAAATTACTTCAATTGGACGAACGAGGCGCCTAATCTCTTACCAGGCGCTGTGTTATGAAGTCGAGTCGGCTTTGGCGTGGCATCCGTGGCGTGCACGTGCCAAAGCCCCTTTCTTTTCTTCCCCTTTTTCCTCCTCTTCTTCTTCTTTTCTTTCTTTTCTTTCTGGTCGAGGGAACTCTCAGCTTTTATTTAGCCGACCTCTCTTCCCTCTCCCTTTTGTTTTATTGACTTTTCAACTTTTTTTCTTTTTCTTCTTTTGGGGCTCACTAGCCTAATATTACAATTTCAAGCATAAGATCCACCCGGGTCAGCTCCGGTGTGATGTTGCGGTAAAAAAGTTTGACCTTCGAACTGTTGGAAAGGGCGAAGGCCTGGAGTGCAACCGTGGGTTAAATTCCAAGAACAGTTGTCGCCGGTGACTCACTACAACGATAAAAATTCAGCACTTGCGTCTCCCGAGAGTCCTTTTTCCTATTCAACACGGTGTAATCCGGCATCGGCCGTGGCCCCAGCAGAAAGCCAAAATAAAAGAGGAAAGGAACAGTGGAGAAAAGAGGGATTTGCCACATGTAGTTCGCGGAATGGCTAATGCATCCAAGAGGCGGTTGCCCTAACTGCACTCGATGTATTCGAATGGTTTCGGACTTATTGAGTGCTCTAGAAGAAAGGAAAAACAAAGGCTTCTCTATTCCCTTTCGTGGATGGCGGATAGATGTATATCGTGCGCCCACGATTTCTTTCTCTACACAGAGAGAGAGACAGAGAGAGAGAGAGAGATCTTGGCTGATACTTCCCTTTCCGGTGCCTCTTAACTTTTGTCCCGGTGCGGCTCGCTTTCTGAAGTAGGTTTTTGCTTGATTGATGTGTGCGCGTGGATTTTTGGAATAGGGAGAGAGATGCCCGGATGTGCATAAACGACGCTTCCTGTGAAATTCCCTTCCGATTGTTGCCAGGTCGATGAAGAGACGGCTCGCCTGCTCCCCCGTATGTGCCTTTCATTTTTTTTTGCCTCATTTCTGTTTGTATTAATTCTCTCCTCAGAAAGAATAGAAATGCGCCACAACTTGCATCGGAGTGCGTAGCTGCCTTTCAATGTTTGTGTGTGGACTGTGCTCGTGTTGTTGTTAGAGAGAGGGGAGGGAGGGAGGAAGGGAGAGGGGACCACGCTAAAGAGAAAAGGGGAGGGAGGGAGGGGGGAGAGGGGACCACGCTAAAGAGAAGCGGCGCCGGGGGGGGGGCGCGGTGGTGTGGGGCGCGGGGCGGCGCGCCGCAAAACCCTAGAATTCCAAAATCGAGACATTGGCTAAGCTAATCATTTTCATAATCAGAAGATACACAAATGATTATAGCTTAGCCTCCTTCGCATCTCTTATTCCTTCTTGGGGACATAGAGCATCATTCTCAGAGGGAATGTATGCAAATATTTTTGCCCGTGAAGGTAAAGAGACAGAGGGGGAACACGCAGAGAGAGAAGGCGCAAAAGCCCTAGAATTCACACAATCGAGACATAGGCTAAGCTGATTTCGTAATCAGAAGATACACAAATGATTATTAGCTTAGCCTCTTTGGCATCTCTTCTTCCTTCATGGGGAACATAGAGCATCGTTCTCAGAAGGCGATGTACGCAAATATTGATCAATTTTAACATTCTTGCAGCATCTCCCTCATTTTCCGACCCTCTGTTTGTTCCCCGTTATTTGTCAGCTACCCATCCTCTTGTTCTTCCTTCTTTATTCTGATTTGGAAGATATGTATAGACTCATGGTCCGTGATTTCTCTTCACACAAGGCAAGGTCCTAGAGTGCTGGAAATTCTCTCCTACGATCTCCAAATAAAAGCATGGTTCGCAAGTCTCAAGTAGCCAAGTTTGCACAATTGTGCATCGTGATGTGGGTAACTTTGAATGGCTTCATCTGGGAAGCAAGTGCTGCCGGAGAGTGTGGGAGCATCCCAATCAGGGTGGCGTTCGCCAGCCTGAGTCCTTGCATGGTGGCAGCTAGAGACCCCCAGGCTAAGGTCCCACCCCTCTGCTGTGATAGAGTCAACACGCTCATTCAGACCAATCCTCGCTGTCTCTACACTGTTTTTCATTCTCCTGCAGCAAAGTTTGCTGGGATCGTTCCGGCCGCAGCAATGTCGATCCCCAAGAGGTGCAAAATTAGGAACAGGCCCGCCAGAAGGAATGCATAAGTGAGTACAACTACTCTTTACATATTATTAGCTACTTATAATAATAGGACGTCATCCTAAATCGATAATGTTTTTGTTTTCTTCTTTTTTCCCCTTCATTTATTAGCTGCAGGATACACTGTCCCCAGAGTGACAAATGATGCCCAGCACCAACACAGGAGGAGGACGTTAATCAAAGCGATTCCTTGAGAATGTTAGGGTTTTACTAGATAAAATTGGACAATGCAAAAGGGTCGTTCTTTGTTTGGTTGGCCGGAATCATCTACGGTAATCAATAATTATGTGTTTTGGTGGAGCAGTTGCCTCATTGCGCTATCTCTTAATAAAAGTCCTTTCACATCACATTTCATCTCAAAAGCAGCATACTTTAGAAGATGAAGAAATGAATGGAGTTGCTTGTAGATTAAGTTCTAAGTTCTTTGCTTGTAGATTAAGTTCTAAGTTCATTCCTTCATTTTTAGCAAAGAGAAGAACTTCGAAATAAGTTCAAGAGACAAAAAGCAGCAAACTTTTTAGAAGATGAAAGAATGAATGGAGTTGCTTGAAGAAGCAAACTTTTGATTTATCCTTTCATCTTCTTTCCACTTCTTTTAGAATATGTGATCCAGTATTCATGAGATATCAACTTTGGCCAAAATGGATGCTCTTTTCGCCATTTTGATCAAGAATATGCAAAAGAAGCACTTCCCAAAATAGACTCCGACAAAAAGCATCCAAAAATGGCGATGATACAAATTAGAATTCCGAGAGAAATTGTACAGAATATATTTTTTCATATAACTTTTCAAGATAAATCTTTTTATATATACAAATTTACTTCAAATTCCATCTCCTAGCAAGTGAAGTGCTTACGCCCTTTAGAGACAGTTTTTACACACGTTGGCCATGCATTGGCTCATTTTACTTTTCATCCAATGATGGTCCCTTTGTTGAAAAATTAAGATGTATACAACTTCCTATCTATTTATTTGACTAATGGGCTAACCATGAGATTTCCTAATTCCAAGTAAACATTTCCAATTTCGCATGTCATCTGCTGAATTTCGAACGGAGTTTAAAGAAAAAATTTACTTGAGATCAAGAGATAATATATTACAAATATGAAGTTAGTACTAGTCAAAGAGCATGCCTATATTTGTATAGGAAAAAAAAGAAAATTTTGTCTTAAATACATGGATAGAAAATAAATGTATGTAGATTGGAACTAGTTTAGGAATAAATATTTAGGGACAATGTCAAAAATAGTGTCCTTAAGCTTTGAATCTAGCCAATTAATTTTCGTTCTCCTTTAATGGCATCAATTTTGGTCTTTTGAAATCAATTCTGTCCATCGGAAGGCCAACAATGAACGCCATGGCCGTCGCTTGATTGACCCTCACGAGGGTCCATTGACACACCATCGGGGGCGTTCCATTGTTCTTGGTGTGGGGGCTTGTCGGCGAAGCCGGGGTGGCTCCCTACAGCTTTATTCGCCGACTGAACCTAGGACACCCCAAAATCGCCTTATTTGCTTGTCCATTCTTTCCTTATTTTATCATCAATACATGGGGGCAAATTTAAAAGAGTTAATCATGTGAAAATTTGGAAAAAAGTGGGTGATTGGAGGGCGGTCACAAGGCTGAACAAATTTTAAAAATTGGATGACGAGAGGGAACAAAATTAAGAAAAGCGAATGCGGGTTTATGCAATAATGATTTTTTTGGTTAGGTGTTAAATTCTATTGTTTTCAACAAATCCGATCTCTGGCTTTCTTATGAGATGCATGGATAATCCATGAACGAAAATTATGTGCCGGCTATATATAATATATTTGTGTAAAAAAGAAAAAGGAAAAAGATTGTTCTAAATACGTGGAGAAAAATAAAAGCATCTTGATTAGAACCAGTTTAGGAAATAAATTAAAGAGAAAGATTTAGATTCAAATTGGAAACATACGATGCTTTTTAGATAAATGACTATTAAATGATCTAATCCAACTCAACCACGATCTCTAATTTCTTAATTCAGCTTATCGGTCAAAAATAGATAAAGGAACGATCGACTTACCTGAGCCATCCGCGTTCAAATTATTTGGTGGAGTCGTGGGATTTGGTTGCGATTGATTGGTGCGCCCTTCAACTTGTCGAGCCTTTTTTCCTAGTTTCTATATACTACATTAAGAGAAGTAAATGCATAATATTCACAATATGATACGGTGATACTTTTTCTATGGCATTTAAAGTGGTAAGTCTTAGGCTTAGGGGTATTATAATATGATCACCTAGATATTCCATGGAGGTCTCTCCTCCAATATATACTCTTATCTTCTCCATAATCGGGCACGACATCGTGGGGAGCAGTCACATATACAAACATAGATTAAATAATAGAATTTAAATGCTTAACAATAAGAAATAAATCACCTAAAAACCTAAATTAATAACAGATTGAGAAGAAAGATTATGTAAGAATATTTGTTAAGTGAATGAATTACAAAGATTCAAAGTTCTTAAAGTATGTGATCAATGTTTAGAAAATCAAATATGTTTTTATTCAATAACGGTAATGATATTACTTTTCAACTTTGTGTAGTTGACAACTTACTTTTTTTATTTTGAACAAGTTCAATTTTTTTTTTTTTTTTTACGCTGAACATGTTCAATTGAGTATCTTAACTTTTAATATTAGGCTCGATGTTGGGCTCTCGAAAATTCAATGCATATTGCTTGATTTTTGAGGACGTGGGCCACCTAATAAGGTCAAACTGATGTCGTGGACAATCAAGTCATTTAACTTTTCCAAACTTTAACACATATTTATTACTTTCACCTTTTCCTTTCATCCCTTCTTTTCTCCTTTTGTTCCCGTCCTTTTTCTTCATCCGTTCGTCTTTGATCCGCGCCTCCGTCCAATGGCACCACCATCACTGTTGCTGCAGCTATCAACCCTTGCCTCTCTCTCTCTCTCTCTCTCTGTGGGCTTTTCCTTTATTCCTATTTTGCGGATAACATAGACCGAAAGGAGAACTCTTAGATTCCAAGACCATATTGCGTCAAGAAGAAGTTGCCTTTTTTACCTGTGGTTTTCCTTCCCTTCTCCAATAATCCGCCAGATGGCGCCCCGGACTTAAAATGCGACTTACCAGAAAGTAAAATCGTTGTCCTCATTTTCTTTTCAACGCCACAAAAGGCTATGGCGGCACTCATTTGGAGTGACAGCTTAGAAGATGCCGAGAACACTCATTAGCGATCTTGCCATGACAATTTTGAAAAACGTCACAAGATGAATTACTTCAACGACGCTTCTGAATCGTCACAAATAAGACTGATCGTGATTTTGAGGTGTCATGTCATTCGAAAGATGTTACTGATGCGGGGCGACATTTCCACAATGTCATTGATGGACAGCTGTAGAGGCATTTCCTTCAACCTGCCACATTTTTTTAGTACCATTTGCCAAGTGACGGCTAAAAATGTAAAACCTGTGGTTATTTGACCCTGTAATATTGATTGTAAGCTCAAAGAAAATCATAAATGCCTCTTTGAATTAAATCCTCGTGGTCGAAGAATTCCTATTAACACATGGAAAAGAGAAGTTGGTAAGGTCTTAAAAGATCACACAAAGTTCCTGTAAACACACGTGTCAAGGAAAGTTTCTGTAAATCCGTTCCATGGTGTTAAAAAAAGAAAAAGGAAAAAGCGCCATCTACTTCACAGTCTTCATTTCAAGGTCAAATTTCTAAGATATCGACGTTTTGGTCCTCGTCCTCATCCTCAATTATTAAAGATTTTATTTTCCACTTTTCAATCTCAGGTAATTATTTGGAAATAAAAGAACAAAGATCCTATGAGATTGATGTGGTTTTGCCACCACCTCTTTGTTGGGAAAAAGAAAATAATATTTGCGGAGAATGCCTAGATAATTTTTCCCGCTACTATTTTTGTGAAAATCAAATAGGATATTCAATGAAAGCAATAAATATGAATAGTAAATAACACCAGAATTTTTAACATGGAAAAGCCTCCAAGGTGAAGGGAAAAACCACGGGACCGTAGTCCACTTCAAACTTCCACTATGATAAATAATGGGATACAACTTCATCCAAAGGTGGATCTCTCGCTGTCTTCAATTTGTGGATCTGAACCTCTCACAAATTGGATAACTCTCAAAGATAACTCTCTTTCTTGGAAGAAGAAAACTGTTTCTTCCGCTATGCTGCTATGATATTCTTGCTCTGTGTCAAATCTTCTCCATTGAGGAGGACTCATATTTATAGGAGCAAATGCAATCCCAATTGGAATTGTACGATATAAAAAAATCACGTAGATATATCTCATAATCTCTCATAATTTTGTAAATATGAGAATATCAC
This sequence comes from Eucalyptus cloeziana, assembly GCA_014182715.1. Lineage (NCBI taxonomy): Eukaryota > Viridiplantae > Streptophyta > Magnoliopsida > Myrtales > Myrtaceae > Eucalyptus > Eucalyptus cloeziana. Next base: position 25,482,996 of record CM024640.1, read on the forward strand.
TTTGATTTCTTTTCCAATCTCACTTGATTTTCTGGATGTGGAAGATCACGTTGATATATCTTCCGACCTCTTTTGATATCTTCTTTTTCTTTTTCTCCCTTTTTTTTTCTTTTTACTTTTACACACTCACTACTATATATATATATTCTACTACAGATATACATAATTGCGTTGGCCTCTCCAATTGGGAGTGACCTACTCAACAAATCTCCCCTCACGAGCAATTTGGAGAAGGTGTCAAACCTGCAAAAGTTCGACAAGCTTGCATCTTCACTGTAGATAGAGATTTTGTCATCATATCTGAGCCGTTGTTGTCAGTGTGTATTTTCTTTAGCTCTAGGGCTTTTTCTTCCAACACATCACATATCCAATGATGTCTGATGTCAATGTGTTTGAATCGGGAGTGGAAAGTTGCATTTTTGCTGAGGTGTATTGCGCTTTGACTATCTGAATACAAGATAAACTCCTCTTGGTTGTGGCCCACTTCTTGTAGAAACTTCTTCATCCACAAGAGTTCTTTACATGCTTCTGTTATCGCAATATACTCTGCTTCAACAGTAGATAGGGCAACACATTTTTGTAGTTGAGATTGCCATGAAACCGCTCCCCCTGCAAAAGTCATTAGGTATCCCGATGTGGACTTTCTTGAGTCCATGTCCCCTGCCATGTCTGAATTCAAAAAACCTTCTAACACTGTTTTACCATCACCAAAGCATATACAATTATTAGAAGTACCTTGAAGATACCTGAATATCCATTTGACTGCTGCCCAATGTTCCTTACCAGGATTGGATAGAAATCTGCTTACCACTCCAACTGCATAGGCGATATCATGCCTCATACATACCATCGCGTACATTAGACTGCCAACCGCCGATGCATAAGGGACTTTTTCCATTTCCTTCTTTTCTGTCTCACTTTTTGGGCATTGCTCTAAACTGAGTTTGAAATGATTTGCAAGTGGAGAACAAAATGCTTTGGAGTTATTCATGTTAAATCTTTCAAGAACTTTATTAACATAACGTTCTTGAGATAACCAGAGTTTGCGATTCTACCTGTCTCGCAAGATTTCCATCCCAAGAATTTGTTTTGCGGGTCCCAAATCCTTCATCGCAAAGCACTTGCTCAATTCCTTCTTTAAGTTGTTGATCTTGCTTTTATCCTGGCCAACAATTAGCATGTCATCAACGTAAAGCAAAATAATGAGAAAATTACCATCGGTGAATTTCTTGACGAAAACGCAGTGATCAGCGGTGATTTTGCTGAACCCATTTTCTTCCATGAAGGAATCGAATTTTTTGTACCACTGTCTTAGTGCCTACTTGAGCCCATAAAGACTCTTCCTCAATCTACACACAAGATTTTCTTTGCCTTTGATTTTGAAACCTTCTGGCTGATCCATGTAGATCTCCTCATTTAGATCTCCATGTAAAAACGCGGTCTTCACGTCAAGTTGCTTGACTTCCAGGTTCAAGCTTGTTGCCAAGCCAAGGATAACTCGGATAGAGGACATTTTAACTATAGGAGAAAATATCTCATCGAAGTCGATATCTTTCTTTTGAGCGAATCCCTTCACAACCAACCTTGCTTTGTATCGTGGCTGTGAGTTACCTTCTTCAGTCTTTAGTCTGAACACCCACTTATTTTTGAGAGCTTTTCTTCCTTGTGGCAACTTGACTAAATCATAAGTATGATTTTCGTCTAAGGATTTCATCTCCTCTTGCATGGCTTTTAACCACTCCTCTTTATGCTCGTGGAATAAAGCTTCTTGGTAATTCTTTGGTACTCCCCTGTCAGTGAGCATCACGTACTCATTGGGAGAATATCTACGACTAGATTGTCGTTCACGAGTTGATCTCCTCAATTGAGGTTCTGATGTGACCTGTTCAACAATAGGTTCAAGTTCAATTGAATTATTTTTACCTTCAATCCTAGATTCAACTTGCTTGTTAATAGGAGGAGCGACTGGGCCAAGATCAACTGGGTATTCGTCTGGTGATGGAGATTTCTCATGCTTCTCGAAGTCCTCAATTGTCTGATCTTCAAGAAATACCACGTCCCTGCTTCTGACTATTTTCCGGTTAACAGGATCCCAAAGTCTGTAGCCGAATTCTTCATGTGTGTAACCCAAAAAAATACATTGCTTTGATTTCCCATCAAGCTTTGATCTCTCATCCCTTGGAATGTGAACAAATGCTCTACAACCGAACACCTTCAAGTGGCCATAAGAAATATCCTTACCAGTTCAGACACTTTGTGGTACATCACCGTTAAGTGGAGCTGAAGGTGATAGGTTGATTAAATCAAATGCTGTCCTCATTGCCTCACCCCAAAAGTGGTTTGGCAGCTTTGCGTTGGAGAGCATACATCTGATTTTTTCACATATGGTTCTGTTTATCCACTCTGCGACACCGTTGTGTTGAGGTGTTTTTGGTACGTATTATTCTAGTTTGATCCCAAGGTTCTTGCAATAATCTTCAAAAGGTCCTTGGTATTCGCCACCGTTGTCTGAGCGTACACACTTCAATTGCTTGCTTGTTTCTCTTTCAACCTTCATATGAAATTGCTTGAAGATTTCTTGCACTTGATCTTTAGTTTTCAAGGCAAATGCCCACACTTTTCTAGAGTGGTCATCAATAAATGTTACAAAATAAAGTGCACCTCCAAGTGTTCTAGTTTGCATTGTGCATACATCGGTATGTATCAAATCTAAAATTTCAGCTTTTCTAGATGGTGGGGAATTGTGAAATGCTACTCTATGTTGTTTTCCCATAATGCAGTCGACACAAGTATTCAATGGTGTACCTTTCATTCCGGGTAGAAGTTGCTTTCTAGTGAGAATCTTAAGTCCTTTCTCACTCATGTGTCCGAGTTGCTTATGCCATAACTCGGTGGTGACTCCTTTTTCCAGTTACATTCACCTCTCCTATACACGGCTTGAATTGTGTGATATAGAGAGAGTTAGTCTTTTCTCCTTTGGCTACCACCAAATTACCTTTAGTGAGCTTCCATTTTCCATCACTAAAGAAATTGATGTAGCCTTTGTCATCAAGCTTGCCGGGGCAGATATAAGATTGAAGCGTATGTCCGGAACATGCCTCACATCTTTGAGTAATAGCCTACATCCAACATTAGTCTCCAAATAAATATTACCCATACCAATAATTTTGGACGTACCTTCATTTCCCATCTTTACGAGTCCAAAATCGCCAGTGGTGTAAGATGTGAAAAGATCTTGACAAGTCATGACATGGTAGGATGCACCAGTATCAACTACCCATGTCGAATCTTGGGATACAAGATTAATGGAATCATCACTTTGAATAATGATCACCTCATCTGCAATATTTGCGGTGTCATTCGTCCGGTTCTCGTTAGCTTTGTTGATGTTATGACTTTTGATTTTTCTGCCTTTAGCTTTCTGCATTCTCGGATGAAGTGTCCCAATTTACCACAATGATGGCACTTCTTGTCTCATCTGAAGTTGGATTAGGACCTTCCTCGTTGCTGATTCCGGAAATTTCGGCTTTTGCTTCTCCCTCTATGTTCTTGATTTTCTTGTCGATTAATGACAAGAGCCTCAGATGCAGGGTTGACTCCACTTTCTTTTCGCTGGGATTCTTCATTCAGCATTCTATCTTTTACCACGTTCATGGTAAGTTTGCCGTCAGGAGCCGAGTAGCTGACCGACACAACAAGTGTGTCCCAGCTATTTGGCAAAGAGCTAAGCAAAGATAATGCCTGCAATTCATCATCTAATGTCATCTTCATAGAATTGAGTTGGTCTACTATACCTTGGAACTCGCTCATGTGTTCTGAGACACTGCTCCCATCTTTGTATTTCATATTCATGAGCCGCCGCATGTGATTTGCTTTATTTTGCGCCGTTGTTCTTGCGTACATTTTCTCTAATTTTTGCCAAAGAACACTAGCATCATGTTCATTAGCAAAATTTTGAAAAATGCTCTTATCAATCCATTGTCAGATTTGAGCGGCACACTTCCGATTGAGTACCATCCATTCGCTATCGGATATTGTCGTTGGTTTGCCACCAGAAGACGATGCCAATTTGGCTTCCGCTACAGGATTTGACTCCTCGAACGTTGGTACTAGCACCTCCATCGGTATCACAATTGGCCTCCAAAGATCTTTAATGTATAGCAGATCCTCCATCTTTGGTTTCCAGATTGCATAATTGAATGCAATCAATTTTATCATGTTGCCAAAATTTTCCTCCATTTAATTAAGCACAGAAAAATAATATATAGAGCAACCTCGGCTCGATACCACTTATTGGGAAAAAGAAAATAATATTTGCGGAGAATGCCTAGATAATTTTTCCCGCTACTATTTTTGTGAAAATTAAATAGGATATTCAATGAAAGCAATAAATATGAATAGTAAATAACACAAGAATTTTTAACGTGGAAAACCCTCCAAGGTGAAGGGAAAACCCACGGGACCGTAGTCCACTTCAAACTTCCACTATGATAAATAATGGGATACAACTTCACCCAAAGGTGGATCTCTCGCTGTCTTCAATGTGTGGATCTGAACCTCTCACAAATTGGATAACTCTCAAAGATAACTCTCTTTCTTGGAAGAAGAAAACTGTTTCTTCCGCTACACTACTATGATATTCTTGCTCTATGTGTCACATGTTCCCCATTGAGGAGGACTCCTATTTATAGGAGCAAATGCAATCCCAATTAGAATTGTACGATATAAAAAAATCACATAGATATATCTCCTAATCTCTCGTGATTTTGTAGATCTGAGAATATCACTTTGATTTCTTTTCCAATCTCCCTTGATTTTCTGGATGTGGAAGATCACGTTGATATATCTCCCGACCTCTTTTGATATCTTCTTTTTCTTTTTCTTTTTCTCCCTTTTTTTTTTCTTTTTACTTTTACACACTCACTACTATATATATATACTACTACTACAGATATACATAATTGCGTTGGACTCTCCAATTGGGAGTGACCTACTCAACACTCTTTTTTGCAAGTACTTTTTTTTTCATCCATTTAGCTTTCCACTAGATATTTAACTTCACCTTTTTTTTGAAACCGACAGCATTGATATAATCAAAAGTTGACTTAGAAGCTTCAAGAAACCAAAAACCTGCACGTTCAAACTCTGATTTGAACTATCTCTCCACACCCCACGCTAACCAAAACTATGTAAGATGGCATGGGGAGACCCATTTATGAGTATTCTGCCCAGACTAAGCCTATCCACGCAAATAGCACTCCCTTTTTGAGGTTATTACAAAGTAATATTCTCCACTCAAGTACGCTTTTGGTCAAAAACACAAAAAGGAAAAAGGAAAGACGAAACCAAACTTTTCACGTGACTAAGTGCGACACGAGATCCACTAATAAAACCAAGATCTAACTAACGATGATAAAAAACCATGTTCAACTCAATTAAATATATTAGAGAGGAATGTATCTTTTACCTGTGCACAACACTAAACACTTTAACATATATTTAATCTTCTCGTATGATCTGGCCACCGATTCTTTTTGTTTAAATAATGATTATTTGCATCGCATGGATTGAGGTGCTTTTGCGTGGTCATGTCCATTTCTTCACGATGCATGCCGCTGTCCAGGCCATGGACAGCAGGCATTTGGTCCGATGAAAAAGTCAGATGCCCGCTGACCCCAATGCAGCAGATATGCTGGACAGAGGGCGCCTAGCGGGTATTTAGTCTTACTTTGCATCCGCAACTTGTCTTGGGTCCGCCTTCATTGGCATTGTGAGAAGGCTAGCAATTGAACAAAAATAAATAGAATAAAAAATAAATTGAGCATTAAATTTAAGAATATTGGCTGTTGTGACTTACTCCACATAGAGAGCAGCACAAAATTCCGCTATAAATCAAGTGACATAATGGATATTCCAATCACGCTTGATTTACTCAAACATTTTTTAGGCCTCACAATTTATCATGAACTAATTTTTCAATCTCACAGAAAAATTATGCAAATTCTGATCACAAGAATTTAATTGGGTTTAAACACCGGTACTTTAATTGGACTTGAAAGAACACTCGAGAAGCCCCTCAGTATTCTTCAAATTTGTCAAGGTCCACTCAGTGTTATATTCGACAGAGCATCTCATTCCTCACAAATTGTCACCTATTCTACTGCAATGGCATTGAGGGACCTTGACAATTAGCATTGACTTATTGGTCATTGAGCTCGTTTAATGAAATCAATTAGTGCTTCAATTTGGTCTAATTGGCTCTTGAGATGACGATCCAAGTCGTTCATGCGTGCGACTCACATTTGCGGATGGGGCAATACCCCTCTTTGCCCGCATCATTAAAAATTTTGAAAAAAAAAAAAAAAAAAAGGCAAAAGCAGCGAAGAAGAGGTACAAGACATGAAAAAATATGAGAGCATGCACATGGCACGGGTTTCGGAGAAAGGCCGTAGGGTGCCGCCCCAGCTTCGCTGACAAGCCCCCTCACCAAGAGGAAACAATGGAACGCCCTGCATGGTGTGTCCACCGACCCTCCTAAGGGGGAGAATTACTAAAAAAATCCTATATCTACTGTAATTATGCCAATTTAATCCTAAACTCCCATTTGCTTATCAATCCAATCATAAACATTTTATAATTGTGACAATTTAATCATAAATCTTTTACAATTATGCTAATTCATTTCATTTGCCCAAATTTGGCCTATTGGTGTTGATGTGACATTGGACGGCATCAACCGTCTAACAAATGCTAATGTAATAATTTTTTAATAATATTTTATATTTTTTTCAATTGTTTATTAATTTTTCATTTTCTTTTCTTTTTTTCTCTTCCTCTTATTTGGCTTCTTCTCCGCCATAGTGGCCAGTGAGCCCTATGGGCTCGTTGGCCACCGGGTAAGGGCCGCAAAGCCCTCATCGGTGGCCTTGCCTAGATCTAGGCGAGGCTTGGGGTTGCGGGTGAGGCTGGTGTTTCCCAATGGCTGGCGAGCTCCACTGGAGTTTGCCAATCACTGTGGGTAAGGAAGCCAAAGAGGAAGAAGAGAAAAAAAGAAAGGAAAAAAAAAAGAAAAGGAAAAAAAATCAACAAAAAATTTCGAAAAAATATAAAATATTATTGAAAAATTGCCATGCATTAGTGTTTATCAAACGGCTATCGCCAATTTGGCCGGATGGACTGAATTAACACAATTACAAAAGAATTAGGACTGAATTGGCCGAAAAAAAAGTTTATGATTGAATTGGCATAATTGTAATATATTTATGACTTTTTGGGTAATTCTGTCAATTATGCGAGCCATGGCATTCATTGGCGGCCTTTCAAGGGACTGAATTGATTTCAAAAGATTAAAGTTGGCGCCATTATCAAAGAGCGAGGGTAGAATTGGCCAAAGTCAAACCTTAAAGGATCAATTGAATATTGGATCGGAGTACAGAGACTATTTTTTGACATTGTCCTTCAATATTTATTACTAAACTAGTTATATTTTACACGAATTAATTTTCTATCCAAGTATTTAAGACAAAATTTTCTTTTTTTTTTTCCTACACAAATATACGCATGCTCTATGACTAATACTAACTCCATTATTGTAATATATTATGTCTTGATCTCAAATAAATCTTTTCTTTAAACTCCCTTCAAAATTCACCAGGTGACATGCGAAATTGGAAATGTTTACCCGGAGTTAGGAAATCTCATGGTTATCTACTTAGTCAAATAATTAGATAGGAAGTTGTATGAATATTAATTTTTTTTATGAAGGGACTATAATTGGATGAAAGGAAAAATGAGCCATTTCATGGCCAATTTATGTAGAAAGTAACTATTTAAAGAGGCGTAAGCACTTCACTCACTGGGGATGGAATTTTAAGTAAGATTTCTCTTGAAAAGTTAAACGGAAAAGAAAAAAAAGGATGAGCAATGATTACTGCACAAATGGAAGAGCATACATGACATCGATGTGGAGCCAAGGGAAGAAATATCATGCGAAACGACCTTTATTAAGAGATAATGAAATGAGCCATCTGCTCCACCAAAATGCATAATTGTTCATTGTCGTAGATAACGCCGTAATCAAATAGAGAACGATCCTCTTACATTGGCAATTTTTATGAAGCAAAACCCCAACTTTCTCAAGAGGTCACTTTGATTAAGATCCTCCTCATATGTTGGTGTTGGGCATCATTTGTCTCATCACAACCCACCTTCATCATCATTTTACGACCCTAACCTTTTAGCTTTCCCCGGCAAAGCAGTATGGCCCTAACCCTAACCCTCATATCGTCATTCAGGCTACCCTTTTATGGTATTGCAGCTTTGGCCAAAAACATAAAGCAAGAGACAAATCTGCTTTAATTTTAGCTATACGAACTTTGATCTTGATTAAAAATAAAAGAGAACAAAAAAGAGGATATTAACATCTGTTCAAAGTCTGTCTTTTTTTATTCTTTTTATGGCTGGCCTCAGGAAACGGCTCAAAAATTTTAAGTCATGCCTTGCTACACCGTGATCGACCCACTTACGGTGCTGGCCACCGCGGTCTCTCAAAGAGGGTGCCGCCCACCACCTGTGGTCGGGGCCATCGCTCCTCTCCTGACGAGTGACGAAGTCTTGTCTGCCAAAAGATAGGAAAAGGGATTTAACTGGATCTGGTCATGGTGGTGTGCGAATCTGTACGAATCTGTACGAATCTCGAAAGACGTAGATCGAACTGTACAGGTGGGTTGTACTCTTACAGAATAGCACACTTGCATCGCCAGGCAATCCCTTTTCTCGTCTTTCAGCTGACAAGACGTTGTCAATCATTAGCTGCAGGATACACTGTGCCGGGAGCGACAAATGGTGCCCACTTGCCCACCTCCAACATGGGAGGAGGATTGTAATCAAAGCGACGGCTCGAGAATGTTCGGGTTTTGCCAAATAAAAGTTGCCTATGTAAAACGGTCGTTCTCTTTTTGATTGGTGCATTACGGCATTATCTACGGCAATTAACATTTAAGTATTTTTTGGAGCAATAAGGTAGCTATCCCTTAATAAAAATCGTTTCGCATGATATTCCATTTCTTGGTCCCCCATTGATAGCAAATATACTCGTCCCTTTTTGACCAAGAATTTGCTTATTCCGTTTGTGTAGTAATAAGTACCCATTATTTATTTATTTATTTTTTGATGACCCGGAAACCCCCGAATAGCCGACAGCTGGCGAGATAAACCCGGGGTGACGCTAGTGGAGGACCCACCACCCCGACGTTACACTTAAGATCCCGTGCGCGGCTAGCGGATTCAAACTCCTCTTTGCAGTCAGTAATAAGTACTCATTTATTTATTTATTTATTTTGTATGACTTTTATTGAAAAATCTTCTTGTATACACAAAATTACTTAAGATTCCATCTCCTAGCAAGCGAAGTGCTTACAACCCTTTAGTGATAGTTACTTTTTACATAGATTGGCCATGAATTGGCTAATTTTACTTTTCATCCAATTATCATCCTTTTATTGAAAAATTAATATGCTTACAACTTCCTATATAATTATTTGACTAAATATCCAAGCACGAGATTCCTAACTCTTAGAAAACATTTCCAATTCTTATGTCATCTCTTAAATTTCGAAGGGAGTTTAAAGAAAAGGTTTACTTGAGGTCAAGACATAATATATTACAAATATGAAGTTAGTGCTAATCAAAGAGCGTGCTTATGATTATATAGGAAAAAAAAAGAAGAAAATTTTGTCTTAAATACTTGGATAGAAAATAAATGTATGTAGATTGGAACTAGTTTAGGAACAAATATTAAATTACAATGTCAAAAATAGTGTCCTTAAGCTTTGAATCTGGCCAATCCTCGTTCTCTTTTAATGGCATCAGATTTAGTCTTCTGAAATCAATTCTGTCCCTCGAAAGGCCACCAATGAACGCCGTGGCCCTTGCTTGATTGACCCTTGCGGGGGTCGGTTGACACACCATCGACGGGGTTCCATTGTTTGCTCTTGGTGAGGGGGCTCTCTTTTTTACGTCTCGTACCTCTTGTTCGCTGCTTTTGCTTTATTTGTTTTTTTTTTTTTCTAAAGTTTTAATGATGCGGGCAAAGACGTGTCCGACCACATCTGAAGCTTTATTTGCAAATGTGAGTCGCACGCATGACCGACTTGGATCGTCATGTCAAGTGCCAAAAGACGAGATGATTTCATTAAACGAGCCCAATGACCAATTTGTCCATCCAATTTGTCGAGGTCCACTCAATACCATTGCAGTTAAAGTAGGTGACAATTTGCGAGAAATGAGAATTTGTGAGGAATCAGATTCTATATCGAATATATAATTGAGTGGACCTTGACAAATTTGAAGAAAACGGAAGCCGTTGCCTTTTTGAATGGAATGAGTTTATACTTTAAACAATCAAGCTTAAAGGCGATCAGCTCCTTTTATATGCCTTTTTTAAAGCAAAATGCAACAATGTAGAAAGAGACCAGTGATATTATTAAAGTACGAGGGAGTTGGTTTGGTTATGTTTCTTGATATAGGCCGTGGGATCGAGATTTAAGAATAATAACCCACAAATCAACAAGGGCGGTTCCATGAGAAACGTGGGGTCATTTTGGGAATGGGGGCAATTAAAAATAATGTGTGTGCACCCAATTAGGTTGCCCTCTGATGGATTTATTGATGGGCCTAAGCTGGCCCGGCCACGATGGGCCTAAGGGCCCGGCCCACGGGAATTAGGCCCGTGGAAAGGGCAACCTATTTAAGGAAATAGAGAGAGAGAGAAACGCACCTCTTGGCATTTTTGTGCAAGAACATTGTTCATTCTCTTCAAGTTCTCTCTCCAAAAGCTAAGAAGCGACGCCATCTTCACTTTACGACAAATCTTCGACATCGGATCGAACGGGACTGAAATCTCTTCCTCAATACGGCACGGTGTCTAATCAGGCCAATAAGGTACGCTCGAATCCAGTGGTGTGCTTTTGATCGGTGATACGTGACAATTCTAGGCTTATCTTCCGCATATGATTTAGGGGTTCGGTTTAGGTGCCGAATCCGGTTTTTCGGGATCCGACCGATCCCAACATTGGTATCAGAGCCCGTGTTAGCGTTTTCCCGACTTGTATCATGTTGCATGAAGTTTCTTGATTGATTTTTTCGCAATTGATCTTCGGCCGTACAAATCGGGCAAGGAATCCCGACACCCGAGAATGTTCGACTAATTTTTCGATTTTTCGTAAGTCGAAAACCAAAATCTGATTGCACAGGGGGCGAAGGCGACGTCGAGACGAGTCCGGCGACATGTCGCGAGCCGCCGGGGCGCCGCACGCTGCCCAGCACGCGCTTTCCGCTGCGTGCAGGCTGCGCACACGCACGGTGACGAACCGGCGCACAGGGCGCCGCCGGCCGGCCGCACGCGCGGCCCACGGACCGACGCGTGCCGACGCCGGCATGACGTCACCCAACGGCCGGAACCGCCGGGGTGACGTCATCGGCTGACGCCAGGCCCACGTCCGTTGGCGGGCGGCGACCCGACCTGGCGACCCGACCCCGACCCGACCCGACCGACCGCGGACGCCAGCACGCGTGCGGCACGTGCCGGCCGACGTGCACCGTGCGCGTCGGCCAGCGCACGCGCGGCACGTGTGGGCGGTCCGCCCGGCCGGTCCGACCCGCCCGGCCGGTCCGACCGGTCCGACGTCCAGTCAGTTGACCGTTGACCGTTGACGGACGACCGTTGACCGTTGACTTCCGTTGACCGTTGACCTTTGACCGACCGTTGACTTGACCGTTGACCGACGACCGTTGACCGTTGACCGTTGACCCGGAAAAAAAAAAAAAAAAAAAAAAAAAAAAAAAAAAAGAATTTGTTTCTTTTTTCAATTATGTCTATGTGGATTATATGTAATCCAATATTGTTCTGCATTTGTTGCAGAACAATGCCTCCCCTTCGCTTACGTACGCCTATTCGCGTGATTACCGATAAACAAAAGCGAAAACTTTAAAGTTGATAAATTGAGTTGACCGATTATCGATGGGAGCAAGGTGACTTAATTGATCATGTTCTTGAAGTCAACGGGAAGATACAACAGGTCATATGGAATGGTCATCCCATGTTGCAAATCGAGAGATGGTGCGATTTTTCATTAACACTCTTCCATCGAATGGCAAGATGTGTTAAATCGCATATGGGATGTCAACGGTCTTTGCTTCATATAAGAAAATTGTGATAGATTTTGTAAACGAATATTACCGCATTGTTGCAAGGGAAAATGTCAAGAAATTGACCAAAATAGGATCTTTCCCAGTTCGTGTGAAGGTTATTTGTAAGATGTATTAGCTGTTTTTTGTTGAGTGTGCTATGTGGACATCCTATGTAAATGTTATCTACCTGATTGTTGTTGATGTAGCAACCTATATGTTAGCCATATTATATGAAAGCCTTATTGTTATATTGTATGTCAATTATCTGCTGCTTTCTCGATTCTTTGGTTGTTGTGGGTAGTTAGATGTGGGTAGTAATTGAAGTTTTTGTAACTTCATAGAATTGATTTTGCATATAACAATCATATTAATGATAGTTTTAAGTTAGGATTTTTGGAGGATGATTGGAAACATAGTGACCTTTTGATTCTCAAACCTTACTTAAAATTATTAATTAATATGATGGGTTTTGTGCAAAATAGATGCATAAGTGATAGGCATTAATAACTCGTGCATGTATGTCTCGATGTGTTCGGATCAATGGCTTCAACCCACAAAGAGCATAGTTGTCGAAATAACAAAGGTGAAAAGCTCAAAGATGACAACTATGAAATTTGGCAAATGAAAATTCAATGTGTCTTTGGAAAAGCAAAAAGCACTAAAAGCTCTTGACCATGTTATGGAAGATCTAGAGGATGCTTTGTGCGCCACCTTGAGTTAGCCGATCATCGCCTCAAGGCATTAGAGCAGAAACGAGATATTTTACTCGTGTTACTTTAAGCTCGAAGGGGCTTCATGCTCTAAGCGTAAGCGCATTGATTCGTTCAATATGTGGAAATGCAAGGGATCAAGTCCTTCTTGCAAGAAACCAAGAATTAACCAACAAAAGAGAGGAAAACGTCCTCATGTGAAGAATATCTCAAGGGTGAAATGTTACAACTGTGACCAGAAGGGTCACTATGCCCGCGATTGTCGCGAGCCAAAGAAGGTACACACCCTTGGTACAATTGGGAACTTTGCATATGTGTCAAGTTCTCGTATTCTTGACTGAATCTAATCCTCTCGTGGACTATGGATTCGGGAGCGACAGACCATGTAGCGAAGGATAGAGGATCCTTCGTGGAATTCCGATGAGTACCTACCGGAACTAAGTGGATCTATGTGGGAAACAACTCCCGAGCTGAAGTGAAAGGAATTGGCACATGCCAACCGAATATGCGTGATGGACGCATTTTGTTCCTTCATGATGTGTTGTATGCTCCGGAGATTCGTCGGAATTTAGTGTCTGTTTTAATGTTGGTTTTATTAGGTTTTAATGTGAACTTCCATAATAGAAGTGTAGATTTGTATTTGAATACAAACTACTATGGTCATGGTTACTTTCTGATGGTTTCATTGTATTAGATATTGACTATGTTAATGCAAATGTTTGTTATTCCCTTCTCACGTCTCACAATACATATGATAATGATGTGAATGTATGGCATGCTAGACTTGGTCATATTGGCCAACAAAGATATGAAACAGACTAGCCAAAGAGGGCTTGTTGGGCAATATTGAAAAAGTCGATTTGCCTATCTCGTAAGCATTGCCTAGAAGGGAAAACGACAAGGAAACCATTTGGAAAAGGTAAAAGAGCTGAATTTCCTCTGTATTTAATCCATTCTGATGTCTGTGGTCCAAATGAATGTGAGAGGAAGGCATGGGGCTGTTTATTTCATCACTTTTATAAATGATTATACTCGATTCGAATATGTCTATTTAATTTCTCACAAATCTGAAGCAATAAGTTGTTTCAAAAGGTTTATGAACCTGGTAGAGAATCGATTAGACAAGAAAATAAAAGCATTGAGATCCGATCGAGGTCGAGAATATTTATCTGATGAGTTCAGAAAATTATGTGATGAAAAAGGAATAGAAAGACAGTTATCTATTCCATTTACTCCTCAACAAAATGGTGTTGCGAGAGAAAAAACAGAACCCTACTAGAAATGGTTAGGTCCATGATGGCACATGCTAACTTGCCTATCACCTTTTGGAGTGATGCGTTGTTATCTGCGCTAATATACTTAACCGTGTGCCTTCCAAATCGGTTACTTCCACTCCATATGAGTTATGGAAAGGTAGTAAACCGGACTTAAGTTTTCTTAAGCTATGGGGTTGTGCTGCCTATACACATGAGTCCTCTCACAAGTTTGGGAAATTGGGTCCCAAAGGAAAGAAGAGTATTTTCATAAGATACTCGGAACACTCAAAAGGGTATGTGTTCATAGGTGAGCAGGAAAGTGGGAGTATAACTGAATTTGAATCACGGGATGTCACATTCTTAGAGGATGAATTTCCTAAGAAGGGCGAAATAGGGAAGACAACACCCTATTTGAAACCTCGGATCAAGATAATGATCTTAGTGAAGTTCGTCCAAGTGGGAGTAATATGAGAAGTGATGAATTGAATTCGACTCATTCTCAATTGCAACCACATGATGAGACGACATCATTATCTAATCCCGGTGGGAGCATAATGGGGAATGATGTGCAAAGAGCACAAACTCCCATACGGCGAACAAGTCGCCAAAGTATTCCCCGTCGACGTTTTGACATTGAAGGGGAAACTTTTATGGTTGCTCCACAAGATGAGGATGAGCCTAGAAATATTAATGAGGCTCTAAATTGCCCTAGTAAGGAAAAATGGATTAATGCAATGGAAGAGGAAATGGAGTCAATGAAATCAAACCAAGTCTCGGGAACCGGTTGATCTTCCAAAAGGACGCAGAGCTATTGGGAACAAATGGGTTCTCAAAGTAAAGCGAAAGGCTGATGGCTCGATAGAAAGGCATAAGGCTCGCCTTGTAGCGAAGGGGTATAATCAACAGGAAGGGATTGATTATGAAGATACGTTTTCTCCTATAGTAAGATTTACCTCGATTCGCATTATTCTGGCAATAGTATCTAGTATGGATCTTGAGTTACATCAGATGGATGTAAAGACTGCTTTCCTCAATGGAAAATTAGAGGAAGAAATATACATGGAACAACCTACTGGTTTCATAGTGAAAGGTCAAGAAGAAAAGGTATGTCGACTTTTGAGATCGATATACGGCCTTAACGCCATCGAGACAATGGTATATACGTTTTCATAATGCCATAATGGCATATGATTTTACAATGATTGATGAGGATCATTGTGTATATATCAAAAGATCCAAGGATCAATTTGTGATCATATCATTATATGTTGATGATATACGATTGCCGGAAGCAATATGGAGTTTGTTCATACTGTCAAGAGTTGGTTGTCTTCCAACTTTGAAATGAAGGATATGGGTGAGGCTGCATACATTCTTGGAGTTAAGATTTCAAGGGATCGTTCGAAGAGATCGTTGTCTCTTTCGCAAGAAACATATATAAATAAAGTTCTTGAACGATTTCGTATGCAAGATAGTAAACCCATAGACACTCCTATTGCGAAAGGTGAAGGATTGAGCCATAGATCGTGTCCGAGGACTCCACAAGAAAAGGAACAGATGAAACATGTTCCTTATGCAAGTGCAATTGGGAGCTTGATGTACGCTATGATGTGTACAAGACCCGACATATGTTTTGCAGTTGGAATGGTGAGTAGATACCAATCCAATCCAGTCCAAAGACATTGAAAGCCGTTAAGAGAATACCGAGGTATCTAAAGGGAACTGCGATTATACGATGAGTTATCAAGGAAATGATCTGCAACTCAAAGGCTATTCTAAAATTGATTAGGGAGGAGGTTTAGACGAAAGGAAATCTACCTCTAGGTTTGTTTCCTTATTGAATACTGGCACCATATGTTGGAGCAGTAAAAAAAAAAAAAAAAAAAAAAAAAAAAAAAAAAACGTGTATAGCCTTATCCACGATGGAAGCTGAGTTCGTGGCATTATAAGCAGCAGTACAAGAAGGAGTTTGGCTTAAGAGATTTTTGGATCATTTAGGTGTTATTAATAAAGCTGCACATCCGTTATTGGTTAACCGTGATAGCCAAGCAATTATAGCGTACACTAAAGATCCAAAATATCATGGCAAGACCAAACATATAGATACCAAGTATAACTTTGTAAAAGATATGGTTGCACGAAAGGATGTGAACTTGCAGGTACATATCTACGCATAGAATGGTAGCAGATCCTATGACAAAGCCAATACCTAGAGATGTGTTTTGTGGTCATGTGAAATCTCTAGGATTGCGTAGAGTCGATGTACTTGGATTGTAATTTCCCGAGTTGTTCACATGTATGAACTAGTATTGTTTCATTATTAATGCCTATGAATTTTTGTATGATCTTTATGCATCTTAATGCTTAGTGCATTATATTATATTAAGAAAGTATGTCGGACAGATAAGAGATTAGCCCTCTCACACGGGTAATCGCCTCTATTTACTATGTGATAAATAGAGATGAGACGATTTTTTTTTTAAGCTTATTATCTAGGTGATAATCGAGAGCTCAAGCTTAAAATACGTATGTCGCCTTAACTGAGTGTTAAGATGAGGACATAGTACTTACGATGTCCGAAAGTAAAATAACCCACACATTTTTACTTTATCTGTCTAAGATGCCAGATGTGAGTTCTGATGAATTTTGTGAATGAGTAAATACGTGAACTCAAGTTAGACATTGGGTATGTCGAACTATCATCTGTACGGTATTGATGGTGTAGACATACGCTCCATGGGAAAGGAGTTAATACCGTAATACGTATTTCATACTACGTATGCATGAGACGACCTATAAGAGTGACAAAAGTTTGATCTCAACTTTTATGACGTGTGAAACTCTTGAGGAATAGAGTTCCTCAATTTTTAGTGCCCTCATGACTCTTACTTATTCTCAAGATTTCTATTTAGTGTTTGCTATCTTAGAATGTTGCCAATGGTCATGAGATGATTCGATCTAATGGGACATTTCTAGAAAAGCAAGTTAAACTGAAATTGAGAGTTTGAAGGAAAGAGGAAGATCGGATTTGTAGTATCACATTATGGTTTTGTATTCACAGGTCGACCAATTATGACTGTCTTTAGGATAATCATAATTGTGAATACAATATAAATATATCATTGTTCAAATGAGATTAAAGAGATATAAATGTGATCGATCGATCTAGGGTACTGCATACTAAATTTACTCGGAAAATGATGCCCAATATGAGCTGCTATATATTCCTAACGTATGTATAGAACGAGCTCTCAAAGTATCTTTGCGCACGGATTATTCACCGGTATGAATGTTGAAAGAGGAAAAGAGGATTTTCAGTTGATGGGCCTAAGTTGGGCCTATCCGCCCATGTTGGTTTATGACCCACCATGTGCGAGTGGGAGATGATGGATTTATTGATGGGCCTAAGCTGGCCCGGCCACGATGGGCCTAAGGGCCCGGCCCACGGGAATTAGGCCCGTGGAAAGGGCAACCTATTTAAGGAAATAGAGAGAGAGAGGAACGCACCTCTTGGCATTTTTGTGCAAGAACATTGTTCATTCTCTTCAAGTTCTCTCTCTCCAAAAGCTAAGAAGCGACGCCATCTTCACTTTACGACAAATCTTCGACATCGGATCGAACGGGACTGAAATCTCTTCCTCAATACGGCATCGGTGTCTAACTGTGGGCCAATAAGGTACGCTCGAATCCATGGTGTGCTTTTGATCGGTGATACGTGATTCCCCGGGCTTATCTTCCGCATATGATTTAGGGGTTCGGTTTAGGTGCCGAATCCGGTTTTTCGGGATCCGACCGATCCCAACACCCTCCTTAATTATATGGATGAAAAGTTAATTCGTATATCACTGGACCCACTTAGGTTGTCATCATCGTCGTCGTCGTCGTCGTCGTCGTCGTCGTCGTCGTCATTATTATTATGGCTGAAGACCCACTTAGGTTATTGCCCTCATTAATTATATGGATAAAAATGAATATATTAATCACTAAACTTTGATTTTTTGCAAGAGGCCTTTTAAAGTGGACAACTTTTCAAACAAGTAAATGGGAATATCGCATATTGAATATCCATACATTAAAAAAAGACATTCATTAGTAAGGCACATGATCATTTTGCAAAACAATATGAAGTTCAATCAATGTTTGAATCTCTTGGCACTTCTTTCCCTCATTATAACGCAAGCTACTCATCTAAGTCTCTACTTACTATTTGATGTAGTGGTGCCTTCATCCTTCATTCACAACCCTTCCCTAGCCACAAGCTAAACGACAGTGATTTACTATCAGACAAGCAAAGAAGATATTATTATTCATCAATCCAAGAATGTGAAAGAACTTCTCAGGAAGTATAAGACCGAGAGCTCTAAAGCCGTTGAAATTACCATGAGCACATAGGTAAAATTAGAAAAAGAGGACGACATGAGAGTCTATTATAATAGTGGAATAGTTATTTACTGCAACAAACGGAGTGTTATGTAAATAACACGTAATGATGTTTTCTATAAGTACATTAAAATAGATTATCATGTCAATCGATCTTGTCTTTACTTTAATAGTTGGTTAGACTGCTGATTTTTCCACTAAGACATATTCACTCAGGTTTTCTTTAATTGAATCTTTTCCCCAAACTGCGCAGTGAATCATAACCAAGTAAACAAGAATGGTAATAAAAGAGTGGGTAAAAGATAAAGTAACTCAACACGAGTCAGGCAAAAATATAACATGGCCTTATTAAACTCCAAGATAGTAAGCCGTACAAGCTAAGTTTAATGTGAGTCCAATTTTTCTTCGAAAATAATAATCTACTAAGTCTAAACTATATCGGAGGTACTTTATAAAATCCATAAACTATAACTAAATGAAACCAAGCTAAATCTAGCACTAAAACTTAACAACATAATCAAGAGGTCTCTGTTTCTTTCCATTTTGCAAATTTTAATTATTTTTGAAAATTTGACAATTTTATTTTATTTATTTAATTTTTCATTAATTAATTTTAGTTTTTTTAATTCCAAAGTGGGGACTCGGGCTAGTCTCGTCAAACCCAACTCGTCGAAACTAATTACACTGAGCCCTTTTCCCTTCTAATCGTATCAAGCCCACATTAAGCCTGTAATTACAAGATCTCGGAAATGTCGTTGCTATCGGTCAACAACAGCGAAGAAGTTTCGAGCCAAAATCCAAGCTATTCAGATTTCTTGGATTGAAAAAACAGAGTCTAACAGAACTGTACTCTCATGGCGATGAAGTCACGAAAGGAAGCTCTTGCTAAACGGCGTTTATGGCGACTGAGAATGATGGATCTAGAGGCCTCCAGGCAACTCAGGAGATTTTAGGTACCTTTTTTAACATGCATGAAGAAAATGAGCCCCCAAAATCCCCTTTATTTCATCACCTCCTCTGCCCACTAAACGAACGAATCCTCCCTTTGCCCAAAGCGAACACCTCTCTCTTCTCCTCATTTGTTGAGCCGTTCTGGGGGCTGAGATCCCATCTTCTCCAATGGCCTCACTCAATCTTGGTGGGCATCAACGTCGTCGTTCGTCTCCCCCGGTGCCGAGAGAGTGAGATAGAATGAACTAGGGAAAGATGGGGTTACTGTCTGTGATAAATGGGCCTTCTTTATTTATCAATTGGATGGGCCTTTTCCAAGTCAAGAGTTCAAATAGGCTATGGACTCAATTGAGCTATTATTTTGGACCAAACGGACTAAGTCCATTTGAAGGAATGCAAAGCTCAAACTATTTGGGCCTGAGTGGTATGGGCCGCCTGAGCTCAATCGGGCAAAAATTTAGTATCAATAGCTACCCACTCTTTGGAAGAAATCTCTTCTTTCGAAGATAAAAGATGCTTGAATTTTGTTGACAAGTATGAAATGCAAGTGCAAATGTTTTTGACGTAAGAAAATAGTTTCAGTATATACCGATGTACGCTTACTTTAATCCTCTATATTTGACGCATTGGCGAACACCTTACTTATAGTTTAACTTTTTTTTTCTTCTTTTTTTGATTTGTTCAATTTTCTGATTTTTTGTTCTTTTCATTCTTTATCATTCTTTCTTCTTCTTTTTTTCTCTCTCTTTTTCTCTCTTTGTTTTCTACTTTTTCTTCTTTTTTTCTTTTTACAAAAAAAAAAAAATATGCTTGATTTTTCAATGAAAATTTAGATGTCAATAAGTTACAAATTAAAAATTTGTTGGTAACATGTTTTGATTGTTACCAATGCTTAACACATGTTACCAACACGAAATGGTGCTTGAATTTTCATTTATGGAATAGTAGACTTGTCCAATTCTACATAGTCTGCTCATTTCACATTAAACATTTACATTATATTATAGGACAAAAGCAAGACGTTTTTTTAATCACCAAATGGAAAGAAAGAGACAAATGTTGGAGAATAATGAGCACAACTTCTTTATAACTTGAAACTTCAACAACAATCTTCCATCATGAAGAAAGGAACTATGAGCTCCACGGCAGTTGTAATGGTGCATGTCTATAATTGGATATTCAATTTGTACTTTCATGCAAGGTGCCCCCTGCATCATAAATATGAGGACAAATGCTAGAAACAATTAGCAAAAAATCTATCAACAAAATAATTGAGTATGAGAAAATGAAGCTATGAATCACATGAGAGAGAGAGAGAGAGAGAGAGAGAGCAAAATCTATCAACAAAATAATTGAGATGAGAAAATGAAGCTATGAATCACATGAGAGAGAGAGATTGAATTTACTCACTAAATAACCTCTTCTTTGTGCAGCTGTGGAAAAACTCTCTTGAGCCAAACTATGTTAATCATCCTCCTAGTCAACAATTTTTCAACAATTCTATCCACCATCTGACAATAGGATGTCCTCCAAGAATGATTGACATGTAATATGCCACAAAATCCCATCAATGCTGTTGCGAAACCCATTCCTAATCCTAAGCAAAACCAATTGAAAACAAAGTCACCTTCATTGGATCCATCTTCACTAGAACTGTGACTAGATGATCTATTGATATTATTATGCTCATCTCCTGGACAAACTTTCAAGGGAGGAGCTCCGCAAAGTCCATTGTTGCCTCGATAAGCGGATTGATCATTCAGAGTTCTTAGATGATTGCCCAATGGAACATGACCTGACAAATTGTTGAAGGAAAGATCCAAACAACCTAGAAAGTCTAAATTGGATATGCTAGGAGGGATTTCACCTGATAGCATGTTGTTGGATAGATCAAGTGATTCCAAATATCTTAAGTTGCCAATATCTTGAAGGGATTTTTCCAATCAACTTATTTTGGGAGAGGTTCAAATTCTGAAGTCGAACAAGCTTAGTCAACCCTTCTGGTATTTGTCCGTCTAATGCATTGCATGAAAGGTCAATGGAAAATAAATATAGGAGTGTCTTGGTGAATTCTAGGATTGTTCCTTTCATAGTAGCCATAATAGAAACCCTCGGCATGAGTCCCCCATACAAGTCAAAAGTGGAACTGGCGGCCCACATATGTGAGAAATTGTTGAAACAACGAGGAATGTCTCCAGAAAGGTTGTTATGTGCTAGGCTTAAGCACTGAAGATTAGCAAGATGGCATAGCTGCAAAGGAATGTCTCCAATGAAGTAATTTTTCTCAAGATCGATTATCCTAAATGATTGAGAGTGTTGTCCAAAAAAAGGTATCCTACCAATAAATTGATTGTCACTAAGATCGAGGATCTCCAAATGTAGCTTTGATAAACATTTTGGAATCACTCCATTCAAGCCATTTTCATGGAGGCTTAGAACTCCTAATTCCTTTAGATAGCATAGAGAGTTTGGAATCTGACCTTTTAACTTGTTGCCTCCCAATGAAATCCAATTTAAATATGCTTGCGACTTCCTCCAACACCGTGGAAGTTTCTCAGATAGTTGGTTCTTAGAGAGATCAAGAAAAGACAAAAAATCTGACATGCATAATGAATTTGGAATGCCACCAGTAAGGTTACTTCCAGAAAGTGACATTTGCATTAAAAATG
This sequence comes from Eucalyptus cloeziana, assembly GCA_014182715.1. Taxonomy (NCBI): domain Eukaryota; kingdom Viridiplantae; phylum Streptophyta; class Magnoliopsida; order Myrtales; family Myrtaceae; genus Eucalyptus; species Eucalyptus cloeziana. Next base: position 25,505,151 of record CM024640.1, read on the forward strand.
GCATCTTTTTTCCTATAATTTGGGAAATGTTTCCTCTAAGCATATTGCCCGAGATATCCAACATTTCAATGTCAGATAAAATGTTAGATAGCCAATAGGGAACTTCATCTGAGATGCTAGCATTTGACAAGTCTAACGCCCATATTTTCCTTTGTGTTTGAAGCCAGTTTGGGAATTTTGGTCCCATTTTGCAACTTGCCATGAAAGCTTCTTGAATTTGAAAAGGAGGAACCCAAGATGTGCTAAGATTTATAATAAGCTCGTTCCTTGAAAAGTACAACATGGTCAAGTTGGTGAGATTTGCAAAGTGAAGATCGTTGACAACTCCATCCATTTGATTGTCACCAATGTCCATCACCTTTAGATTGGATAGTTGCCCAATACTTTCTGGAATAGGACCTGAAATTGAGTTCCAAGAAAGATCAAGGAATTCAAGATCTTTGAAATTCTCAAATTGATTGGGTAAGTGACCACTGAAATTATTGCTAGAAACATCAACAATCTTCAAGTTATTTTGTTCACAAATCAAAGCACCGTCTTTGGTGTCAGAAATCCTCCCAGTAAATTTGTTAATACACAAGCTTAGTACTTGTAGATTGCAGAACATGCTCAAGTTTTTCAAGAGCTCACCTTCCAACTCATTTTCAGAGACATCAAGGAATCTAAGCCATGGATTATTTTCAAGGATGATAGTAGGGAATATATGTTGGAGATCATTATCTCTTAAATCAAGATGTTCGAGTTTGCTGAAGTTTTGAAACCAAGGAGGAATAGATGAATTCAAGGAGTTGTGACTCAGATCAAGGAATCTAAGAGAAGTGAAATTGACATGTAGAGAGGCTGGAACATCTTTCAAATCACATTGACTCAATATTAAAAAATCTAGGGAGGAAAGCATGTTGATAGGGCTTAGCCATTCTTTGGTGTCAAGACCATGAGTACCGGAGAGGTCCAAGTACTTCAAGTTGGAAAGTGTGGATAGCCATTGAGGATTCCCTATTTTTAAAGAATGCAGCCACCACCCACTACTAAGATCCAAGTATTGTAACTTGGAAAGGTTACTCAGTTGATGAGGAATATCTCCTTGGAAACCTCCATTTGACAGGTTAAGATACTCCAATTTTTTAAGAGAAGCTAAAGATTCTGGAATTTTTTGGGTTGAAAAATTATTGAAGCTGAGGTCTAGATACTTTAAATGCTCTAGTTTGTTTAGATCAATAGGTATCTTACCTCCTAGACTGCACGTCTCTAAGTCATCACAAGGATTATGAAGATCGAGCTTTGAGACATGAGCAGTCTTTTCATTGCATGTGACTCCTTCCCACTTGCAACAATCCTCACCAGTCCACGACCAAAGACGTTTGGAAGGATCGGTGAGATCTTGCTTGAACTTGAGAAGAGCTTCCCTCTCAGAGCCAATGCATGTTACATTTGTTAAGACTTTGGAATGAATCAACTCCAAGGCTTGAATGACAAAGAGTGCACACAAAAGTAGGGGCATGAAGCTAATGTAGAAGTAGGATGCCATTGTTGTTGAAAATCAACTTAAGAACTTCCCTTTATATAATGGCTAGACAAAAACACTATTCCTTAAGGAAGATAATTTTATATATATAAAAATATTTTTATATATATATTTTTTTTTTTGTTATACGAACTCTGACCTTGATTCACAAAAAAAAACAAAAAACAAAAAACAAAAAACAAAAAACAAAAACAAAAAACAAAAAAGAGGACATTAACATCTATTCAAAGTCCTGATCGCTGGCCTCCTAAAGTGACTCAAAATTTCAAGTCATGCCTTGCAAGACCCGTGATCAAATGGTCAAGGACATTAACTATAACCAATAATCCATCACCTTGGGAGCACAAGGCCAGTGTAAAGGCAAATTTACTTCCATGGTTTGACAGTGAGATGGATATAGGCTTGATTGATTATCACCAAGAAAAGGACATTAATCATTTCTACTTACCGTGACAATGGGTTTAAATACCCATTCTTCTTCCTCCCTCTAATATTCTCTTTTCTACGGCCCTTCCTTTTTACGGCTCCAATTGCAGTCGACCTGTCATTGTCTCCCCTTTGCAGGACATCTAGAGTCACTGAACGTTCAGATGAAACCATGAAAATCAGAGTCTACAAGTATGGTACTTTCTTACTATCTTCATATATACCATGTCATATTTCGCATATTTTTGTCGCGAATAAATTGTTTATGAAGTTGGTTTTATAACCTTCTTTTTCTTCACGTTAGCTCCTTTTTTTTTTTTTTTTTTTTGATGCTTCATGTTTGCTCGTTTAGAAAGGAAATGCTATGGAGAAAAACCAATTCTTTTATTTGCTTTATTATGAAAATTGTTAAAAAAATATAGGAGTAAATGTCATATTCAAATTTAATTATATTCCCATCTAATGTAGAACATATAACATTCAATAGATTAATATAAAGCTAGACGTGAAGCACACAAATACTGCTTCGCCCTATCTAAGAAATTTAATTACTACTTCTTCAAACAACAGAGAAGTAATAAGCCCCAAAAAATTTGAATATTATTGAAGATGATGACCTTCATAAATTTACAATTGAAACAATGCCAACAAAAGGGTGAATGAAAATAGCCAAAAATTTTCAGCAATCATCGAGAAGTATACTATATTGTCTCTAAGAGAGTAAAGATGTTAAAGAGTTCCAAACTAATTTCACAGCAAATGAAATTATGTTTTATCTTATTTATAATCAGCTATTACAAAGAACTTTCAGATGCAAATTGAAGCTGCTTCTACTTATTAAAAAATAAAAAAAAAGAGAAAGTACCTTGAAGCTGCTCTAATCAATTATCTTCCCAGGAAATTAATGCACACTTTAAGGCGTCTTGTTTTTCCTACTAAAGTCAATTCCGCAAACTCAAAATAAGTCTCTCAGTTGCTAACTTCTATCAAACTTATTATCTTATATAGAATATAATTTATCTCACTTATAAACTGCAAGGGCTATTTACTATAAACTAGTTAGGGCTGCTAACGATTTAGTTTCCTTGCTTCCAGAGATGAGCAGTGAAGTGAAAGTGATTGAAGTTGATTTTAAGAAACTCTGAAGAAAATTACCAGAAAGCTCAATTTACCACAGCCTCTATATGACTGCCGTCTCAAAGATGGCAAGTAACATGCTTTTTACAAATCCAATGTCCTAATCACGAATATGCCATCCCCACTAGCCCAGAGTTATCTAGCCCCATTACGGAAAAAAGGAAAAGTCTTTCCTTAGGACTCCAATCTTTAGAAATCAGAAAGGCACTAAAGAAAAGAAGGCTAAACATGGTGTTGAGCAACTGAAATGGCAGGTATGGTGTTGGCATATATGATGTCAATCATAGTGAAATGCAACTATAACGAGACAATTTTCATCGTCTTACTGCTGACTGAAACTTCAAGCTATGTGGGACGAACTTAGAGAAACCAGGCCATCAAAATCAGTTCGTCGGAGGATGAGAACGTGGAAGTCAAAACATGTCACATTAGCAATGTTGTTTTTCTGAAGGGAGTCATGAGATGTAAATATGCACTTTTGGCAACTGTGGGTGATGTCGGGAATGAGGTAGATGACGTTTACGATATGTGCTTTAGCATGATCAAAATGTGCTATTTGCAATTATGATGTTCTTATTCGAATTTTGAGGAAATTTTAAATGAAACTGTTCCTTTATATAGCTAAAAAAAGGGAAGAGAATAATCTAATCAATATAGTTCATTAAGTCCCGCTTTGGTCTTATCCTTAAAGTATAATAGAGAAAAACCTACAGTCCATTGGGAAGAACCGAAGAAATTTCTATCCTCCCACTATCAACTCTAAAGTCTGAAATGTTGGACAAATGCCAGATTCGGTCCAGCAAGTAAAAAAAATGATTAATTTATGTAATAGAATAAAATAAGATGTATTCTTGATTGTTGACACAAGCACGACAACTAAAGAATTAGATTGAAATTATTACTGGACGTAAAATGTTAATTATAAATGAATTTGGAATGTGAAGAATATATGGATTGCACGTAAATTATCTTGACACTTTCAATTCAAAAGGTTTTGTCGGTAATGTAAAAATATTTATTAAAATACATATAGAAAGCATTGGTATTCATGAGATTATTGTGCAAAAGTATGTTGCCGAAATTCCCCATTAATTTGGCCTTACATATAACAGAAACAAGTTTAGGCACGGGCCATTCAAATATATTAACCAAAAGGGTAACTTATTGTCATTGACCACGTAACAAACAAAATAGCTAAGAAAATATACGCTAGACAAGCAGCATTGGTATCACACTAGTAGTGGCTATAAAGGCGAAATTCCTCATATGTAAAAACAAAAGAACAACTCTGTTTTTTAGACATCCACTGTTTTGTATCTGAGGTTTAAGTTAAAGGGATTGGAAACTCTCCTTGTTCCATATGATGAAAGCTAGGAGGAGCTCCGTATATTGACGATGGCAATGAGTTGGCTTTGGGGAATATGCTAGTTGATTCGATGCAATGAGTTCCATTCCCACGAACGGCGACCAATGTGGTCTTTGTTTTGTAAGAAAAAGACATCCGCAATCTTTTGCTAGGTCGTTATCTTCATCTACCAATAAGTTGGAGGCGTGCTTGGAAATAGACTGCTACAAATACATTAATAAAGTTGACGAAGACAACAGGGTTGACGTAAATAATGGGAGAAGAAAGCCACCAATTTTCCCATTCTTTCGACCACCGCTTTTGACCTATTGACCCTATAAGCGTTTATGGTAACATCAAAATTCCATGTTCAATACTAGCCAATGAATTTGGAAAGACAATAGAGCCAACTTCTGCAAAAAAATTTAGAAATGGCTGTCATAGGACATTATTGACTTTAAAAAAAAAAAAAGAATTGACTTTAAAGAACGTTCTCAACACAAATAAGAGGACAATGATGACATTGTATCATCTGAATCGTGATAAGGGATAGGGCACGGAAGATGCCAAATTTATTAGACATTCTCTTTTAGTGTATTTTTGTATAATCATTATTAGAGCACCATTATGAATAGTTTTTTTTTTTTTTTATTATGTGAAGTTATACTCATATTTGGATTTGGTTTAGTTTAATGAGAGTTTTTCATTAATTTTCCTTGATTAATTTTGTTTTATTATTTTTATATTTGGAAAAAATACTTTCATTTTGTTTTGAATAATTCTAGTTAAGAAAAAATTATAATTAATTTATTTAAAAAGACTTACCCAGCCTTACTAGTGTGTTTATTTCTCCCTCTTCCAATTTTATCTTTTCATAAATGATTCATAAGTAGGAAGCGTCTTCAAGATATATAAAGCTTATGCGAAATTTAGGACTGCTCAACGACGCCAATACTATGGCAGTTCTGACCAAGGATGTTCGTATGGGTAAAATTATCTATAGGAGGTTTTGATCATGAACCTAAATCAAATCATATCTACCATGAATTATTACTTTATAAGTAGATTATTAGTTGTACGTTGCATGTAATTTATTCTATTTTCAATGAAAGATAGCCGTGAACTTCACGATGGAGGGGCGACATGTTTCATTTACTTGAGTAAAAAGCTGGAAATATTAACGCAATGATCAAGCAAATCATTGATTAATTAAATGGTTAGGAGCGTCATATGAATTTATTAGGGAAACTTACTTCGAGACTTCAAAAAATTCTAACCTGGATGGTGACAAGATTATTTAGTTAATACGTTGGAGATTCTTTCCAACAAGAAAGAAAGCTTTTGGAAGAGAATAGGCCTCGGAAAGTTCCCTATATCAATCTACTAATACAAAATCATTTTTACTGCAACAAACACCCAAGCAATCCTTACTCCTTCCACATTAGTTCTGATAACCAGAGACCATTTAAACAATATAATTCACACCATAACCTATAGTTTCATCACATCTGTTAACGACAATGTAATTTTCATGATAATAGTCATCCGTAAATATTAACTCCATTGAAATCATATATAATGCCTTTACTTCCGTAAATCCTGTCCCTTAAATATAATGTAAAAACTATCCTAGTGGGTTGGCTAATTTATTCAGTTCATTGTGGAAGAAAATGATTCCAACTTCTCTATTTTTAGTTTATATAACTACTTTAAGCCTCTGTTAGTAAATTAAAGTCACATCTTTGCTTAAAATACACATATGTAAGTAATTAAAAGGCCAATTGACTGTCATTTATCATGTAACATAAAGAACAGCAGAAAATATATGTTACGCACGTAGCACTGGTGTCACAGCAATAGTGGCCATGAAGATGAAATTCATCAAATATTGATGGACTATTCCGCCTGTTCTTTTAACGTCCATTGTGTTGGATTTGAGTTCAAGTGGGAGAGGCTCAAAACTCTCCTTATTCCATATTAGGAAAATCTGAGACTGGGTGAGGAGGTCGAAGTGGAGTAGATGTTGGCAATGGTGATGAATTGGCTTCGGAATGTGTATGTTTCACACGTGGGTCGATTCGATACCATGAGTTTCACCAATGGACAGAGATCACGCCTTCACCGAGTAGTGTCTAGAAGCATATTTGGTCTTTATTTCAGAAGAATAAGAAGACTCTGCCCTTTCTGTAGATCTTCATCTTCATCTAACAATGAGTTGGACGAATATTTGGCAACAGATTATTCCAAATACATTGAAAGAGTTAGCCAAAATAATGTTAACGTTCTAAAATGATGGAAGAGGTGATCCACAAAATTTCCTGGCGTTAATGAAAGGGAGAAGAGCAAGAGAATTTTTTTTTTTTTTTTTAAACCACATAAAAACAATGAAAAAAAAAGTGGGAGAGTAACGAGCGCAACTTCTTTATTACTTGAAGCTTCAGTACCAATCTTCCATCATCAAGAAGAAAGGAGGAACTATAATTTCATAAGAGTGTCTAACACCCATTTTTATCAAATGTAGTTTTAAGAGGCATTCATTGTAAATGAGAGTAACATTTGATATAATATTTTTTTATATAACTCACGACTTTATATTAAAGTACAATAAATCAAAGATGGAGCAAAGCAAAGTTTCACTTAAAAATGGCAAAGATAGGTCGAACACAAAGGAAAGTGAAAACGGAGGAGTAAGCCGACGACGAGGCCACAAATTTAGAAGCCTTCATGATAATTGGCGAAGGTGTCACGAGAGACTATGAGAAGCACGTGGAGGCATTCACGTTGGGCAAATTATAAAAGAAGAAAAGTCATTTTGATAGGTGCAAAAGATGCTGTAGAATCTACATGGCGCATTGAATGGAAAACTAGACGTGAAGAACACGAATATTCCTTTGCTCTATCCAAAAAATTCTAATTACGTACTTCTTCAAACAACAGAGAAGTTAATAACCCTAATCAAATTTGAATATTATTAAAATATGATGACCTTAAAAAATTTACAATTGCAACAATGCCAACAAAAGGGTGAATGAAAATAGCCAAAAATTTTCAGCAATCATCGAGAAGTATGTTGTATTGTCTCTAAGAGAGTAAAAACGTTAAAAAGTTCCCACCCAACAAATTTCACAGCAAATGAAATTATGCGTTTCCTTATTAATAATCAGCTATTACATAGAACTTTCAGATGCAAATTGAAGCTGCTTCTACTTATTAAAAAAAAAAAAAAAACGTTGAAGCTGCTTCTAGTCAGTTCTTTTCCCAGGAAACTAATGCATACTTTCTTTAAGGCGTCTTGTTTTTCCTACTAAAGTCACTTCCGCAAATTCAAAATACGTCTCTGAGTTGCTAATATCTATCAAAATTAGCATCTTATGTAAAATATAATTTATCTCACTTATAAACAAGGGCTATTTACTATAAACTATATGGAATGTTAACGATTTATTTTTCTTGCTTCCAGAGATGAGCAATGAAGTAACAGTGATTGAAGTTGATTTTAACAAGCTCTGAAAAAAAATACCAAAAAGCTTAATTTACCATAGCCCTTATATGACTAACATCTCGAAGATGAATGGTATCATTTTTTGAGAAATGATTACATGAAAGTTTAATCTACTGTTAGAATAAAAGTCTATTCTAAATTACAAAAAAATCAAACAATAAAAATTATAAATAGTCGTAGGGCTCACTTCTTTAAGAATTTATAGTTTACAACAAACTGTTATTTTCACAATAACCCAAAGACTATTATGCTAGAAAAGCTCCATGTTTTTTCACAAATCAAATGTCCTAATGACAATTATGCAATTATCCGCCTCTAGGTTATCTAGCTTACGGGAAAAAAAAAAATCAGAAGCTAAAGAAGCGGCTAAAATGGTGTTGAGCAACTGAAATGGCAGTAAGGTGTTGGCATTTATGATGTCAATTACAGTGAAATGCAACTGTACCGAGGCAACTTTCATCGTCTTACTGCTGACTGAAACTTACAAGCTAAGTATGGCAAACTTCGGAGAAACCAGGCCATCAAAATCAGTTTGTCGGAGGACGAGAACGTGGGAGACCAACCATATTACATTAGCTATGGTTTTGCCTCGAAGTGGGGTCATGAGATGTAAATATGCACTTTTGGCAACTGTGGGTAAAGTCAGGAATGAGGTGAATGATGTTTACGATATGTTAGAAAAACACGACACCATGTAATGTGCATACGAAATGTACTTTAGTATGATCAATATGTTCTATTTGTATATTTTTTTTTTATCTTATACGTACTTTAGGGAAATTTCAAATCAGAAACTGTTCGTTTATGTAACTATAAAGCAAGGGAATAGAATAATCTAACCAATATAGTTCCTCAAGTCTCGGTTTGATCTTATCCTTAAAGTATAATAGTAAAAGACCTACAATCCGTTGGGAAGAACCGAAGAAATTTCTAATTGTTTGGAATCACTATCAACTCTAAAGTCTGAAATGTTGGACAAATGCCAGATTCAGTCCAGAAAGTCAAAAAATGATTAATTAATGTAATAGAATAAAAGCAGATGTACTCTTGATCATTGCCGTAAGCAAGACAACTAGAGAATTAAATTGAAATTATTACTGGACGTAAAATGTTAATTATATATGAATTTGGAATGTGAAGACTATATAGATTGCACGTAAATTATCTTGACATATTCAATTCAAAAGGTTTTGTCGGTAATGTAAAAATATCTACTAAAAGACATACAGAAAGCATTGGTGTTCATGAGATTCTTGTGCAAAAGTATATTGTTGAAATTCCCCATTAAATTTGCCTCTCATATAACAAAGATATGTTTAGGCATGTGACATTCAAATATATCAACTAAAACGGTAATTGACTGTCAATGACCACATAACGAAGAGAATAGCTAAGAAAATATATGCTATCCAAGTAGCACCGGTATCACACTAGTAGCAGCTATATATATATATATATAAAAGAAGACAATTTTCTGTTTCTTAGAAATCCACTGTTTTGTATATGAGATTCAAGTTGGAGGGGGTGGGAAACTCTCCTTGTTCCACGTTATGAAGCTAGGACTGGATGAGGAGGTCCAAGTGGAAAATATATTGGCAATGGCGATGAGATGGTCTGGGATATATGCTAATCGATTCGATGCGATGAGTTCCATTCTTATGAATGGCGACCTATATGGTCTTTGTTTCGTAATAAAAAGAATACCCCCACAATCTTTCGCTAGGTCTTCATTTTCATCTTCCAATGAGTTGGATGCGTGCTTGGAAATAGACTACTTCAAATTAATAAATAAAGTTGGCGAAGACAACGGGGTTGACGTTCTAAAATAATAAGAAAGGGGAGCCACCAATTTTCCTATTCTTTCCACCATGACTTATGACTTAATGAGCCTATAAGTGTTTATGATACCATCAAATTCCATGTTCAGTACTAGTTGGGCAGACAATAGATCCAACTTCTGCCAAACATTTAGAAATGGCTGTCATAGGACATGATTTTTTTTCTAAGAATTGACTCTAGGGAACGTGCTCAACACGAACAAGAGGACAACAATGACATTGTATCGTCCAAGTCCAGATAAGGGACATGGCACCGAAGATATCAAATTTATTGGACATTCTCTTTTAGTGCAGTTTTTGTGTAATCATTATCAGAGCACCCTTACGAATAATTTCTTTTAATTATGTGAAGTTATACTTGTATTTCAATTTGGTTTAGTCTAGTGAAAAGTTTTGATTAATTTTTTTTCAATTAATTTTTTTTTTATTTTTAATATTTGAAAAATAGAGTTTCATTTTGTTTTGAACAATTTTAGTTAAGAAAAATCTATAATTTATTTATTTAAAAAGACTTACCCAGCCTTACTAGTGTGTTTATTTCTCTCTCTTCCAGGTTTATATTTTCATAAATAATTCATCAGTAGGAAGCATCTTGAACCAGACATATAAAGGTTATGCGAAATCTACTATCTAGGACCACTCAATGGAGCCAGCAATACAATAGCTCCGACTAAGCGTGTTTATATGGGTAAAATTATCCATAGGAGGTTTCCATCGTGAAGCCGAGTCAAATCATATTTACCATGAAATTTTAATTTATAAGTAGATTATTAGTTGTATGTTGTACGCTACTTTATCCTATTTTTAATAAAAGTGAGCCGTGAACTTCGCGATGAAGGTGCAATATGTTTCATTTACTTGACTAAAATCTAGAAAAAATTAAGGTGATGATCAAGCAAATTATCGATTAGGGCTCCGCATGGTAACATTTCTTTTTTCATTTTTTTTTTTTTTTTAGTTCTTTTACTCCTCAGAATAGAAAAAGAACATAAATCCTTTAAATAACACTAGTTAATTTTTTATTCTCCATAATAAAAAAGTGGCCAAGAAATAGATTTGAAATTAAAACAAAAAGTAGAAAAAAGTACCTTCTTATTCTTAGGTTTTAATTTCTAGAAATATGTCATTTTCTTTCTTTTCTTCTTCTTCTTCTTCCTCGCCGCCTATCATCTGTTGCTGTTTGCCACCGTCACCCGTTGCTTAGTCCAAAATGTTTCAATTTGGTCAATATAGTTATAAATCTTTTAACATAAATACTAATTCAGTCCATTTGGTTAATTTAGGCCGGAAACCATTGACATAAACTCCAATTGTCCTATGTGGTGCAGCCAATATTGACATGGATATTTTTTAATAATATTTTAGTAATTTTTTTTTTTTTTTTAATTTTTGTTTATTATTATTTTTTCTTTCTTTTTTTTTTGCCCCCTTCATTTTGGTCTCAGTTGGCGACCTTTGTCAGCCACTAGGCAAGAGCTAACAAGCCCTCACTAGCAAGGGCCAGCAAACTCTTGCTAGCCGCCTTTGCCCACCACTAGCAAGGCGGCCCTCACCCAGACCTAGTGAGGGCCTTCACAACCTCACCTACAACTAGTAAGGTCAAGGTGACCCTTGCCAACGCTCAATGAGGGCTAGGAGGGCTTGCTAGCCCTTGTTGGCCAAAGTGAAGGGAAAAAAAAATAGAAAGAAAGGAAAAATAATAAAAATAAAAGAAAATAAAAAACCAAAAAAAATAAAATAATTATCAAAAAATATCCACATTAGTGTCATTTGTGCTACTTAAGACGGCTTGCATCTACATTAATGATTTTTGGCCTAAATTGACCGGATGGATTGAATTAGTACCAATGTAAATATATTTAAAACTAAATTGACCAAATTTAAAGATTTATTAAGTAAATTGGTATCGGTACAATAGTTTTTTTTTAATACATTTCCCGTGTTTAACGTAAATGTTAATAACATTTATTATATGTATTTTTTATATAACTCACGACTTTATATTAAAGTACAATAAATCAAAGAAGGAGCAAAGCAAAGTTGCACTTAAAAAATGCAAAGCTAGGATGAACCGAAGGAAAGTGAAAATGGGGGAGTAAGTCGAGGTCGAGGCAATAAATTTATAGCCTGAAAAATAACTGGGTAAGTTGTGTTTCAATACTCTTTAATTTCATATAATTTACATTTCTTCGAACTTGGATTCATAGATTCATCACTCCATCTAAGCCTCATTCACATATTTTGCGTCCAAGTATGGAGTGACGGAGGTCCTTTAATTTGAGTAAAGAATATACAAAGCTGAGAAAGTAAACAATCACAGTTTATGCAAGTTGGAGGTATAGTACGACTATACGAGAAAGTAAATCCAATACTACTCAAGTAAAAGATATACAAAACCGCATTATTGAACCTCGAGATATGAATCCCGTAGCTAAATTCAAAATCAAAGTAAAATTTACATTTGACCAGAGAGAGCTATTTATTAAAAAAAAATCACTGAACGATGTTTAAAACAAAGAAATGCATCCAAATACTTATATACTCATCATTAAAACGCACTTTCTGACACACAAAAAAAGAAGAAGAAAGAATGCAATTTAGAAACATACAGCCCAGATTCACCTTCAAAGCATATATTAGCATTTAACTCGCAAATGATTAACAGGAGACCATTGGATCGAGGTCGGGCCGTGACACTCCAAGAGAATCCAACGACAGTCAACACGATATGTCTGTATCAGGAACCAGCCTGAACCTAACGTTGATAAAACTGATGTCTAAAGCCACTATGAGCGAGAACTTACTTGAATTTCTTTGCCGCTCCCAATTTTTTTATTTTGAATATATCGTGGTGTGACACTTATATAGGACATATTTAAGTTAAGATAATTCTGATTTTCAAAATAGTAATTGTACATAGTAAGATTCTTGATTATTTTTTTTCTTTTTTCGGAATGAAGAAAAGAGATCGAGACCGATAAAAAATCGGAATTACGAGGATTTGAGTGACTAAGGGGTTAATTTACAGCTTAATTTCATTTTCCTCAAATGATCAACATATAGGCAACCAAATAATAGAGGACAAAGATCAAGTCATATTACCGTTTTAACCTTAATTTTATCAAGATGCCGTCACATTTAACAAAAAAGAAAAAGAAAAGGAAAAAGATCGCATGGCAACCTAAATATCTCTTTCTCTAACATACATAGAAGTTTTCTATGGCTTATGGATGTGTTTATTTCACTAAAAAGTAATGATCTGGAAAACATCTTTTAAAATAACAGATTATATTATGCATAAAAGTGAATCAACAAAAAATATTTTTTAGTCAATAATGGATACATTTAGGGATTGATTGTTGCTGTTGATGAAATTTTCTATTGACTAATTTTTTTAAGTGACACAAATAATACTCATAGAAAACATCTCCAAGTTATTGATTTTTTGCGATATAAACATGCTCAATTTACGTATTTTACCGATATAGCTTTGGGCACCATGTCAATAATGCATACAAAAGTTTGGTCACATAAGCAATACCAAATTTACATGTTTTTTTATGATAATAATAGTAGTTGGCAAAATAACTTTATTACGCAGAAAAATAAGAATCGATTTGGCCCAAACAAAAAGATTTTCATTAAATAGCACATCACATAGGTATTAATATTATTTGCATCAACTTAGTTTCATTTTTTTTATTTCACTTTCCTTTATTTCAGATAAATAGACATTTAAAAAAAAAAAAAAAATATTATTTTAATATAAAAAGGGAGCTCAGGGGCTGGGCTTTTGCTCCAGCCGGGCCAGCCCCCTTCTCTTTTTCATCCCCCCGGGCGGGCTCGGGCCCAGCTCGCCCCAACTCTCCCCCCTCGGCCCGGCCCCTTCTCCCTCTTTCTCCTTCCTCTTCTTCCTTCCTTCCTGCAACCCTCACGCGCGAAGGCTGCTGCCGAGGCAGAGTCGGTAGCCGGCGACGGATGGGACGTCTCGCAGGCGCCATGAATGCCGCCGAACGGCGCAGAGCAGGCCTGGCCAAGGTAGGGCCTGACCTAACGTGGATGGGGTGGCCGATTGGATGCCGGTTCGGCCAAGGGGGAGTCCGGTCGGTGCGCCAAGAACTGGCGGCCAAAGCTCCTCCGTCGACCGGCCTCCTCGATTGGATACCAGGGCCGTGAGAACGTTTCGGGATACACAAAAAAGGGAGAAAAATGGGGGAGAGAAGGGAGATCCGAAAGAAGAGGGAAATCGGGGAGAGAGAGAAACCCGGTGCGAGAGAGAGGTTCGGGTGAGAGATCCAAGGGTGAGAAGGTGGCCGGCGTTTCTCCTCTCCCCTCGACTAGTACACGGTAAGACCCCGTCGTCCTCCGTTCGGGTTCATCCCGATTTGGCGTCGGTTTGGGTCGATTTCCTGAGGATCCGAGCTCGCAGATGCGCAAGGCGGGCGGACGTAGCCTGATCTATCGAGTTCGTCTGCCGTCCGATGCCGCCGAGCCTGGCAGGGACCACGACCGAACAAACCTGTTTCGGACCACCTCCCCCTTTCCTTGCTCTGTTTTATCTCGTCTTGGGCTCGCCGGACCGAGATTCGTCTTGATTCGGCTCACGCGATTTCGCCACGCATGATCTGTGGTCGGTTCTTCCTGGTCTTCGCTAGTTAATTGTTGCAAACCCAAGTGCTAATCTGGTCCCGAATGAGCTGATGTTTCCCCCACCGCCGATGCACCCCATATGTTTGATGGAATGCCCAAACTATATTTGCATTGGCTTTCTTGGTCTTTGGTTTGATCTGGGCATTCGCAAGTCGTTACGCATATTTCTTTATGGGGTTTCAAATCGTTGTTGTTCTGGGTACCGCTCGAGCTTGCGTCTTTGCTTCGCCTTGGTTTAGCCTGGGCCGCGTTTGTTGGTGGCTGAAGTGGGGTGACTCGCGGCCGGTGTTGATCGGGTCGTCCGAGGGGCGACGATGTGGGCGAGAGGGTCGAGGGGGTGGTCAGAGGCGCGGTCAGCGGCTGCCCGTCCTGGCCGTCCGCGGGGACCGCGTTTTGGTGTTCGGGCGTTCGGTGGCCGGAGTTGCAGTGAACTCGCGTGCTTAGGCTTAGGCTTGCTCTGGCTATTACATCAAGTTTGGGCTGAATCTGGTCCATTAAGGTGGGCTTTGATCAAATCCTAGAAAGGATTGGGTTAAATTCTTTGTTTGATGTTTACAAGATTAAGTACCAAAATGGCATTACCCAATTAACTAATGTAATCAAGTTTTCGATGTCCTTGATCCATAGAAGTAAAATTTTTCTTCTAATATTTTACTTGGGTACCTAATAAACTCACTACAAAGCAATTAGTGGTGATTTTTAAATGAAAATAACTTGTAGGTTAAAAACTTAGACCTTAAGTCACAAATTGATGGGCTTGGGAGAGACCAAACTAAGTTTAGATTTAGGTCACGCATGATAAACATTCTATTTCTATTTCAGAATTATTTTTCTATTCTAAATTTGTTTCTGAAACAAAAATCTAGTTGATAACGTAATTTCATTTTTCTATTTTAAATTTTTAGTCTATATTTGAAACATAAATGAGAAGTAAAAATTTCTACTCCTCTATTTTAAAAATAGAAATGAGAAATAAAAGCTCTTATTATCACTCATCCTTGCTATTAGCCAACCGCCCACCCGCCACTACCCGTCATTTGCCATTATTGGTCGTCGACCACTGCCGTAGTTATTTGTTGCCGTTTGCCGTTGTTTGCCATTGGTCACTGTTTGTTGCCGTTCGCCACTGGTCACCATCCGTCTCCATTCGCCACTATTGGAAGGAAGAAATTTTATATCGCTAAAAAGAATTTTTATTCAAGGTACGGAAATTCTATATCGTAATCAAACACATAATTTTGTACATAAACTCATCCATGAATAGAAATGAAAAATATATGTTTTTGGCCAGAGTAATTATCATTTGTGATCTTAGCAAGTCATTAGCTTCTGCGCCCGGGTGTAGGGCTTGGGGATGTCACAACAATCTTCAAGAAGGCACTGGGAAAGGAGACTCGAGGGGAAAATCTTGAATTTGAGTGTCATATTTGATCCCATGAAACCGATCTTACCTTCTGAAAATTCAAGGAAATCAGGCTGCATATTGCGGCCAATACCACCAAGATGACAAGAGCTGTTTTTCCTTAAATGCATTCTGATATGAGAGCCCAATAACATCAAGCACAATAGTTTTTGTATGTATACATGAAAAAAGAAGAAAGAAATTAGTTATCTAATTATCTTATTTATAGAAGGAATTCATATAAGTATATAATAGGGAAAGCAGTTTCCTTAAACAAACACGAACGGGCTCTAGTCCATTGCTGGGTGTAAAATCGAAGTCCTAAATTTATGTGGGGAACTTTTATTTATAGAAGGAATTCATATAACCCAGGCACACATTCGGGGTCCCTATCAATACAATGGGTTTAGAATTTTTTCGACACTTTTTCTTGGGATTTTCTTATGATTGTGGATCTTGTTACTTTAAGTGGTTAAGTGTTAAGTGCTTGATTTGGACACGATAAATTTTATATTTAAAGTATAGTGGCTTTCATCTAGAATAATTTAGGCTGCGCATGACAACGCTTCTTGGCCGAGGAAGATTTTTTTTTTTTTTTTTTTTTTTTTTTTTCAGAAATAATTCTTTTCTATTTCTATTCCGATGAACAATTTCTGAGTAAAAGAACGCGTTTAGTAACTACACAAAATTTTTACTTTTGGAATTTTACTTTTTTTTGTATTTATTTGAATTTTTGCTCAAAAAAAAAGTAGCGGCCGATAGAAATGCGTTTGGTGGCTCCGGGCGGTGGGAGGTGGCCACGAAAAGAAAATAAATTAAAAAATTGACTTATTTTTGTTTCCGTATTTATTTATTTTTTCTATTTTTAACTTTTATCACGGATTTCGTTCTTTTTTTGATGGTTGACCGCTGGTGATTAGTAGTGGCTGATGGGCTGTGGGCCAGCGGTCGTACAATGGCGGCGGCGGTTGGCGACGGGACGGTCGACGGCGGGCGGCGATCGATGGTGGCTCCGGGCAGTGGGAGGTGGCCACGGCAAGAAAAAGGACCAAAAGAAAAATAAATTAAAAAATTGACTTATTTCTAGAAATTGTTTCCGGGAATAAGAAGACTTTTTTTTTGTTTTTCGTTTTTATTCCAAATCTATTCTCGGGCTAACTTTCTATTCCGGGAATAAAAAAATAACTTAAGATTAACGGATTTCTTTCTTTTTTTGTCCTAGGGAACAAATTCTAAGTGAATTTATTATAATGGGCCTAAGTTGGCCCGGCCAAAAAATTTACAGCACCTCTTGGCATTTTGACGTAGAAATTGCCCTTAAAAGCTCGGTGATCAAGGTGATTGATTTATGTACAACCTTGGGTTTAATTCAGTTTTTCCCGAGCTGATTTTTCAAATTTTCAAATCCCGACCTCTTCGCCATTTTTTCCTACTTTTCGGTTGAAATCAAAATCTAATGGCATAGGGAGGAAGGCGACGTCGAGACGAGTACATGTCGCACGTTTTTGTTAAAAAGTGCTCCAAGGGTACTCGTTACATGAATGAATTGCAAGGCTTAAATTTCTATGATATGTGGTCCGGGCCGATCGGTGTTTGAAACCATTGACCGTTGACTGTTGAATTGTTTCTTTTTTTTTCCATAATTATATTTCCCTGTTATGCATTTGGTGTATGATCCTATTTCTAAAGGCCTAAACTTTTCAATTGATCATGTACTTTGTATAATCAATGCCAACGATTTTTCATTAGTTGTGTAATCGCTTTATTCAACTTTTGTTAAAGAATATTACCATTGTTACAAGGGAAAAGATCTTTCAAAAAAATGTATTATCTTTTTTTTTTTTTTTTTTTTTGTTAAGTGTGCTTAGTGGACATGTAATGTTAACTACCTGATTGTTGTTGTTGTAGCGACCTTCTAATTATCCGCGCATGTTACTAGTGATTTTTGTAGCTTCATATAATTGATTTTGCATATGACAATGGATAGTTTTAAGTTAGGATTTTTGAGGATGATTGGAAACTGTGACTTTTGAAAAACCTTACTTGAAATTATTCATTAATATGATCAAAAGGATGCATGATAGGCATGTGCATATATGACAGTCATGTCATTCACAACTTGAAATTTGGCAAATGAAAATCAACTCTCTTAACACCATGAAATTGAAGCACGCACAAAGATAAGAGAGACAAAGAAGCATTTCGCATGGAAAAGAAAGAACTCTTTTGCTCGCATCACGTTGCCGAGTGGAAAATGACGTCATGCGAGAGTTTAGGCGTTTTGACAATGCTAAAGATATGTGGGAAGCATTGGCGGCAAGATTTGGTCATACTTCGGTGACCCAGGATTGAAATGGTTTGACTCTTATAAGAAGCCTCATGGTCGGACCATGAAGCAACATCTTAGAAAGATGTCAAACATGATAAATGAGCTTAAAGATGCTGGCCATGTCCTAACAAGATGAGCAGCAAGTGCAAAGTGATTTGTTCCTTGCCTCGAATCTTGAGCTGGAAGAGGACCTTTGTTGGCGGCTAAGTCGGATCTTTGAACTCTATCATGCTAGTTCTAGCTCAAATGGAGCTTCGAGCTCGCGCAAGCGCCCTAACCGGTTTGATAAAGGGAAAGGCAAGGAAGCCGGGTCCTTCGGGAAGAAACCCAAGTTTAACCAACATGAAAGAGGAAAGCGTCTCGCATGAAAAAGCTTGCAAGGGTGAAATGCTACAACTGTGACAAGAAGGGTCACTATGCTCGCGATGTCGTGAGCCAAAGAAGGTATGCACCCTTTGTATTTTTCCTTTGCTTCATAATTCTTAACTGAGTCTAATCCTTTGTGGAAATTCGGGAGCGACAGACCATGTAGCGAAGGATAGAGGATCCTTCGTGGAATTCCGACAGTACCAACTGAACTAAGTGGATCTATGTGGGAAACAACTCCGAGCTGAAGTGAAAGGAATTGGCACATGCCAACGAATATGCGTGGTGGACACACTTTGTTCCTACATGATGTGTTGTATGCTCCAGATTTGTAGGAATTTAGTGTCCATTTTAGTGTTGGTTAAATTAGGTTTTAATATGAACTTCTATGATAGAGGTGTGGATTTGTTTTTGAATACAAATTACTATGGTTGTGGTTATTTTCTGGATGGTTTCATTGTATTAGATATTGATTATGTTAATGCAAATGTTTGTTATTCCCTTCTCACGTCTCCTAATACATATGATAATGATGTGAATGTATGGCATGCTAGACTTGGTCACATTGGCCAACAACATATGAATAGACTAGCCAAAGAGGGCTTGAATGAATGTAAGAGGAAGGCATGGGGCTGTTTATTTTCATCACTTTTATAGATGATTATACTCGATTCGGATATGTCTATTTGATTTCTCACAAATCTGAAGCAATAACTTGTTTCAAAAAGATTTATGAATCTAGTAGAGAATCAATTAGACAAGAAAATAAAAGCATTGAGATCCGATCGAGGCTTCGAGAATATTTCTCCGATGAGTTCAGAAAATTATGTGATGAAAAAGGAATAGAAAGACAGTTATCTATTTTCATATACTCCCAACAAAATGGTGTTGCGGAGAGAAGAAACAGAACCCTACTGGAAATGGTTAGGTCCATGATGGCGCATGCTAACTTACCTATCACCTTTTGGAGTGATGCGTTGTTAACTGCTGCCTATATACTTAACCGCGTGCCTTCCAAATTAGTTACTTCCACTCCATATGAGTTATGGACAGGTAGAAAACCGTACTTAAGTTTTCTTAAGCCATGGGGTTGTGCTGCCTATACACATGAGTCCTCTCACAAGTTTGGGAAATGAGTCAAAAATGATGTACAAAGTATACAATCTCCCATACGGCGAACAAGTCGCCAAAGTATTCCCTGTCGATGTTTTGACATTGAAGGGGAAACTTTTATGGTTGCTCCACAAGATGAGGATGAGCCTAGAAATATTAATGAGGTTCTGAATTGCCCTAATAAGGAAAAATGGATTCATGCAATGGAAGAGGAAATGGAGTCAATGAAATCAAACCAAGTTTGTTACTAGCCACTCTATCACGATAACCCATATGTGATACACATGATCAAGGTGATTTATGTACAACCTTGGGTTTAGTTGAGCTCAAATTTTCAAATACCTCTTGGGAAAAAATGTAGGTTTTGTTAAAAAGTGCTCCAAGGGTACTCGTTACATGAATGAATTGCAAGGCTTAAATTTCTATGATATGTGATCGGTGTTTGAAAAGTGGAATATAATTATATTTTGTAGGTGTATGATCCTATAAAGGCCTAAACTTTTCAACTTTGTATAATCAATAACTTAAGTTTTAACTTTATTCAACTAAGTACCTCAACTTTCAAAATTAGGCTAATGTTAGGCTTCTAAGCGCATGTTACTTGATTTTTGCTGAGGTGGACTGACTAATTAGGTCAAGCTGATGATGTGGACAGTCATGTCATTCAATTTTTCCAACTCAACACATAGAAATTTCTTTCGCATTCTCACCCACCCCACGATCTAAAATCCCTTCAACTGAACAAAAGGAGGAACCGATGTGTCGTCCGATGAGAGGGAGACTCACTGGTTTTTTGCACCATGAGTGGGAAACATTTGATTCGAACGTGTCAAATCATAATTACCCTCTTGAAGGTGCAAGCCAAGGTCACGAACCCTCCAAATTTCTTCCACGTTGGTTTACTCCGCCAGCCCACCATTCCAAAACCCATCACCTTTTTCTGAGTTCCCTTCTTTCTTCATGGCTTGTGCTATGTATATATATAGTCATATTCCTGACCTCTTTCCACAATCCGACTTATAAGAGCAAAGTCCTGGAATAGAGAGAAATCGTCACCTGCGATCCCCAAATACAAGAATGGCTCACAACTCTCGTGTTGCCATGTTTGTGCCCTTGTCCATCTTGATGGTATTGGTTATTTCAAATGGCTTAGTTCAGAAAGCGAGCGCAGCTGGAGAGTGCCGGAGGACCCCAATTAGGTCTGCTGCTGCCAGCCTGAGTCCTTGCCTGGGGGCAGCTAAAGACGCTCGAGCTAAGATCCCACCCGCCTGCTGCACCAAAGTCAACGCGCTCATCGGCACTTCTCCTCGTTGCCTCTGCGCTGTCCTGCTCTCTCCTCTAGCGAGGCAGGCCGGGATCATGCCGGCCACAGCTATCTCAATTCCAAAGAGGTGCAACATCAAGAACAGGCCCACCGGAAAGAAATGCGGGAGTGAGTATAGCTATTCTATGCCTAACAATCCACTAAGTAGCTACTTATAATAATTAAATATCATCCAAAGTTAATAATGTTTTTGTCCTTTTTTTATTTTCCTTCATTTATTAACTGCAGGATATACTGTCTCCTGATGAGCGACAAATGCTGAGCCCGGCAATCTAGGGGGAGGATGTCAATCAAAGTAATGGCCTGAGAAAGCTAGGGATTTTCCAAATAAACTTTGCTAATATAAAAGGGCCATTCTTTGTTTGATTGGCCCAGGCCCATTATGGCATTGTCTATGGTAATTGATAATTATGTATTTTTACTATCCGATAATAAAAATAATTTCCTACGATATTTCATCTATTGGTTCTTGATTCAAATGCGTTCCTCCCTTTTTGGCCAAGAAATTGCTCCTTTTAATTTTTCATCAAAATATAGTCCCTTTGTTTAGGGGTGAGCATCGGTCTATGGTCAACCCTGGACCGACCCTGGACCGGCCCAACCCTACCGGTTTTGGTTCGGTTCCCAGGGAGACTGGGTCGGTCATTGGTCATAGAATTTCTTGATCAGCACTGTATGGATTGGTTCTCGGTCCTGAGAGTTCCGGGTTGGGCCAATCCGGACCAACCCTGATTATATATATATATATATATATATATATATATATATATCTATATATTATTTATAATTTTTTATATAGAAAAAACCTTAAAATAAACTGTGTCAATAATATTAGACAACTCTTTAGTGAGGAGTTCAAGTAATTTTACATTGTTCTTTAATAACTTAGATTTTTAATTTTTTTACGGCGTCAATAATTATAATTTACAAATGAGGAAAAAGTTTTTGTAAGGAGTCTCCACATCATCCAAAAATGCATAAACAACTGCTTATGGCATCTTCCTCTAGTATTTGTTCTCTTATGTCTTATTTGTCCTCTTAGTCTTCAATTTGCCAAAATCGAAAGAAACAACTTATCTACTCATCACTCAACACTTGCCTCGCTCGCTTTGGGTCACTCGTGTCGCTCGCCACTCGATGCTTGCTTGGCTTGTTGCTCCCCACTCGACATTCGATGCTCATTCTGTTCGACGCTCACCCTACTTGACCCTCACCGCTTGTCTTTCTTAGTTGACCTCGCTCATCATCAAACCCATTGGGTCGGTACAGTTCTCGGTTGCCCTTTCAAGGAGTACAAAAAATGAAATAAAAAATTATTGGTTGGTCTTGGGTTGACCTTGAAACCGAACCAAACCTATTGGGTCAATCCGATCTTCAATTGCTTTTTTAAGGAGTACAAAAAATGAAATAAAAAATTATCGGTTGGTTCCGGGTTGACCCTGAAACAGGACCAAATCCATTGAGTTGGTCCGGTCCTTGGTCTTAAGCTCAATAGGGTCGGTCCTCGGTCCCAAAAATTGAGGACTAGTACTGTGCAAGTTGGTCCTAAGGTTAGGAGGTGGACCGGCCCAACCCGGACCATGCTCACCCTTACCTTTGTTGAGAAATTGACATGATTCTAAGTGCCTATCTAATCACTTAACCAACTACCTAATCATGGAATTTCCAAACTCCTAGTAAACATTTCCAATTCCGTGTGTCACATGCGAAACTTTGAAAGGAGATTGAAGAAAATATTCTATTGGCACACCTGAGATTACATAAGAAAAATTATAGTACAAGTGCCATAATGTACTTAAGACGCTCACTTTAGTGTTAAATTTTTTCGCCGAATCACTTCCATGACACATTGGAGGAAAACACAATCACTTTAGTGACTTCAATGATAAATTATAATAAAAAAGTCCTACATAACTTTTTTTTTATAAAATATTAATGCCTATGTGGCTTTTGAATAAAAAATAATAATTTCAGTCCTTCAAATAGACAAAAAGGTAAAGAGCTTCACATGGATCGGGGGATCTCTCCTCCTCTTCTTCTTCTCCTTGAAATGCTTGCGTACTTGCGTCATCCAGATTTCTTCTCTACAGGCTTTGCTGTTTTCATTTGTTTAAGTTTCGTAAATTTCGTCATGCCAAGCTTTCCAGTATTCTTCGTTTCAGATTTTCCAAGTCCACTTCTTGCCCCTGCTGCTCCAACTCAGTAGTGTCGTCTTCCTCCCTCTCCTCATTGGAAGAAAATTCAGACAGCTGAAATGACAATATATTTGCTCTTATAATTATATCCTGGGACGAACCAAATAGTTCCATAGGAGGAGCTCACTGGAAATTTTTCATTGAAATTCGATAATCAGAACTTAGATATGCATAATCAACTTCATCTTCATCTTCATCTTCTTATTACTCACAGAGAGGTTGATCTTCTTCATCTTCTTTGTTGTTTTCTATTGAGCGAACCGAAGAGCGTCTTTGGAGTGGCGAAGTAGTCAGAATCACTAGCATTCGCTACGAGACGGAGGCTTTCTTCTTCATCAATGTCTGCACCTTTCATGACATTGTTCTCTGTTGTGAATTGCGATCCCATTGTCCCAAATTGACTCGGTTCAAATTAAGGTTTGAAGAAAAGGAAAATGACTCGATTAGTTCGATTAGGTTTTAAATTTGGAGCAAACTTGTTGAAAGATGTCTTTTAGGGCTATTTATTCGACTCAAAGCACCTGCAAGCACATTAGTCAGAAAGAAATGATAATGTATTATCACATTGAATTTCTGAGATCACAAATCAGTAACGACACTAAAGTAAATATATATATTTTTTCAAATTAAAATAATTCGGTGAAAAGTTTAGATATCAAAGTGGGCGCAGTATGAACCTTGGTAATATTTTTTTGTGTCTTTTTTCCTTTTTTACACGTTTGGAATTGATACCAGTAAGAGCGCGCCTATGTTTTTATAAGAACGGGGGAAGAGAGTTGATTGATCCGTGCGAGGGCTGATCGACGCACAGTGCGATGGCGCTCCATCGCTTGCTCTTGGCGAGGGCGCTCTGGCGAAGCTAGGGCAGCTCCTGCCGCCTTTCTTTGGATCCTGTGCAGTGTGCATCTTTTTTGTTTCCCGTTTTGACCTTTTTTTTTTTTTTTTCCCTATATTTGGTTTTATTTATTTTTTCCAAAGTTCTAATGACATGGATAGTGATGTGCACAGCCACCTTAGGAAATGTGAGTCAAACGCATGGCCGACTTGGATTGTCGTGTCAAACGCCAACGGGGTCAAATTGTCAACAATCATATTGAATTCATTAAAAAAGAACAAGGACTAATTTGGCCACACCACTAAATTGAGCATTGGATAAGAGTACAAGGACTGTTTTTGACATTGTCCTCAAATGTTACACATGTGGAATCAGTACTAGCAAAACATGACTGGAGAATTAGTACTATTCCAAAGCGCATCACCTTTTTGTCTTCCCTTCCTTCTTCATGGCTCGTATTATGTATATTATTGAGTCATGTTCCTGATTTGTCTCAACACACCCAACTTACAAGAGCAAAGTCCTAGAATAGAGTAGTTGTCACCTACGATCTCCAAATAGAAGAAATGGCTCGCAATTCATTTGTTGCCATGTCCGTGCCCTTGTCCATGTTGATGGTATTGGTGATTTCGAATGGCTTCGTTCGGGAAGCGAGCACGGCTGGAGAGTGCTGAAGGACCACTATCCGGCTAATCGCCACTAGCCTGAGCACTCACCTAGGGGGCCAGGGGCAGTTAGAGTCTAGAGACGCCCAGGCCAAGGTCCTGCACGCAAGCCGTGCCAAAATCAATGCACTCATCCGCACCGCTCCCTGCTGCCTTCGCACCGTCCTGCTCTCTCCTCTAGTTTAGCAAACCAGGACCATGCCAGCCACGGCTATCTCGGTCCCGAAGTGATGCAACATCAGGAACAGACCCGCTGGAAAGAAATGCGGGAGTGAGTATAATTATCCTACACCTAACAATCCACTAAGCAGCTACAATAATAATCACAAATTATCCAAAATTAATAATGTTTTTGTCTTTTTTATTTGCCTTCATTTAATGACTGCAGGATATACTGTCCCCTGAGAAACAAATGCTGAGCCCGGCCTAAGATGGAGGAGGACGTTAATCGAAGTGATGGCTTGAGAAAGCTAGGAATTTTGATAAATAAACTTTGCTAATGTAAAGGGGTCATTGTCTGTTTAGTTGGCCCAGGCCCATTAATTAATTATGTATTTTGGTGGAGCTGCACCATTGGAGCTGTTAGCTCAATCTATAGCAAATTTGTTCTCCTTTTGTGGCCAAAAAATTTCCTCATTTTAGTTTTCATCCACCCATAGTCCTCTGTTGAAAAATTAACATGCATCTAACTCCGTATCTTATCACTTAGGGTATTTTTGTCTAGAAAAAATAAATGATTTGAAAAATATTTTCTTAAAAATAATTATTTGTATTTTTTATAAAATAGCCGAACGAGAAAAAGTTTTATCATTTACGAAAATATTTAGACATGCATCGTTGTTGATTATAAATTATTTTTTGTTGATTCATTTTTCAATTGATGAGTGGAATTTTAAAGAAAATATATTCTAAATTATCCACTTCTTGTGAAACAAATGGGGCCTTAATTAGCTACCTAAATATGAGATTTCCTAACTCCCAATAAACATTTTTCAATTTTGTGTGTCATGCGGCAAATTTTCAAGGATTTCTATATCGTACAGATAGGTAAGCGAAGCTTTGATGTAAGTATTGGGTGGTATTATGTCTATTTCATATCAAAAGTTAGTTCATATGATTAGATTTTGTCTTACACTTATAAAACGATTACCTACCCAGTAACCCTGATGCATTTATCAATGGCACCCTTGAGAATGAGACAATTTTTACTTGTATGAAATTGGCATTAGTAAGAGAGCGCGCGCGCATGTGTATAAGACCAAGCAACAAGAGTTGGTTGACCCAAAATTAATCTAATAAAAGTTGAATTAGTACATATATCTTTTTTTCTTTTCGTTTCACGTTCTGTCCTTTTTTTCTCACAGTTTTTTCTTTTAATTCTTTTTTCAGGTATTAATGATGTGGGTATGGTGCGTACGGCCACAGCAGCAAATGTGAGTGACATGGATGGCTGACTTGGGTGGTCAAGTCAAATGCCAATCGGATCGAATTGATTTCAAGAATTAAATTTATTTTCATTAAAAGAGCACAATGACCAATTCGGGCCACAATCAAAATTCAAGGATCAAATTTAGCATTGGAGAAGAGTACAATGACAATTTTTGACATTGTCCCCATACACAGATGGAATTAGTGCTAGTAAAAGAGTGAGCGCATGTCTATATTTGTATAGAGTAAAAAAGAAAAAAGATAGCTTTAAATATGTGGAGGGGAAATAAACACATCTAAGAACCAGTTTAGGAAATAAATTTAATATGTAGAATATTAGAGATCTTCTAAATTAATGACTATTACATATGGCCAAGGCAAACTAAGAGAACTTGTCTCACCCTGTTACCACATCAGTATCATTTGTCTCAGCAAAAGGCGCGGTCTCTAATGAAATTTTTAGATAAAAGCGTGAGCGTTTAAAGGCTAAAATGTCTGCTGTTGTAACTACTAAACAATCTAATATACGTGGGTGATGGACTCAATTAACGGTCGGTAATTTCCTAAAATAGTTATTGAGTTGCCCAAGTTCGTAAGCTGTGCGAAAAATGTTGATAAATTATTAAAAAGTTGAAATTTGAAAATAATTAAACGAATTGTCAATTATGACCCTAAAAAAAGTTGGTGACTTTTTATAAAAACTAGTAAATTTAACATCATGCTAACTTTAACAAATAACTTTATAAAGTAGTGGAAGCTTGGTAATCGCAAACAACGAGGTAACATTTATAAAATGATTTAAACAAGGGTCGGTAATTTCCTAAAAGAGTTAATAAATTTAGTAGTTCGCTCCAAAAATATATACTGGTAAATTACTTATATCGTTTTTAGTTTTGAAACAATCAAACAAATGTTGGTGATTTTCTCGCATAACAGTTGGTAAAGTTAAAATTAGTTGGTACTTAACCTGCAAAACTCGATATATCACCCAAACCAAGACTGGTAGTTTTGGATAAGATTTAGTAATTCTGAAGCACATACGACTTCACAACAAATTTTAGTAAAATATTGGAGCAATCAGTAAGTTTGAAACAATTTGATAAATGGTGATAAGTGGACTCTAATAAGAATAGGTAATTTTCTACAAAAAGTTGGTAACATTAACACATTGGTAAATGATGTAAATAATGTTAGTAAATTATTGAAATAAGTAATTTAAAACTGTTGGTACTTTCGTAAAAGTGTTGGTAATTTATTAATGTGTTATCAACTGAACAAGTTGCTGATCAAAATTTTATTGCTAACGTGTTTGGTAGTTACCGTGCTTTTCACATGTTACCTGTGCGAAACATTGTTCCAATTTTTACCCTACAAGAATGGTAGACTCGTTCGATTTTGGCTTACATAGTCAGGCTCATTTTACATATAACAAATGCATTTTCTTGGGCAAAAGCAAGAGATTAATAATAATAATAATAATAATAATAATAATAATAATAATAATAATAATATAATATTATTATTATTATTATTATTATTATTATTATTATTATTATTATTATTATTATTATTATTATTATTATTATTATTATTATTATTACTACTACTACTACTACTACTACTACTACTACTACTACTACTACTATTATTATTATTATTATTATTATTATTATAACCAAATAGAAAGAAATGTTAGAGAATAATGAGCACAACATCTTTATTAATGGAAACGTCAACAGCAATCTTCCATCATGAAGAAAAGAACTATCAGCTCCATAACAGTTGCAGTGGTGCACCTCCGTAATTGGAGAATCAATTTGTACTTACATGCAGGGTTTCACCTGCGATTTATAAATGCGAGGACAAATGCCAGAAACAATTAGCAAAATCTATAGACAAAATAAACGAGTATGAGAAAGAAGCTATTAAATCATAAGAGAGAGAGAGAGATCTTACCTACTAAATAACCTCTATTTGTGTAGCTGAAATTGAAAAGCTTTCTCACACCAAAGCATGGTAATCGTGCTCGTTATGGACAATTTTTTGATTATCCTATCCACCGCACGGATTGAGATTTATGAGGCCGAATCAATCGATTCCCACGAGTCCATGTTCAAAAAGCCTATTAGAATGGGCGTATCTAGATTGGGCTGTGCGGACTAATTGAATTTGAAAAGTTTGCGTGGATCTAGACCAAAGCCCCCTTTCCTTTATCATTTTTTGCTAATTTGTTCTTTTGTTCATTATTCATTATTCATTACAAATTAATCTTAGTAAATTAGTAAAGCAATTGTTTCAAAGTGTAATAAATGTTGAAAAGTGGACTCGGAATAAGAGTTGGTAATTTTCTATTTGTGATTATATGCTAACGGTTGGTATTTTCATAAATGTGTTAATAACTTATCTAGGTGTTATCGCTGAACAAGTTGCTTATTTAAATTTTGCTGCTAACGTGTTTTGACAGTTATTGACCCTTTTCACATGTTACCAGCATGAAACAATATTCCAATTTAAACTCTCTGGAATAGTAGGCTCGTCCAATTTCGGCTCGTATTGGGGTCATTTTACACTAAAACATGTATTTTTTATTTATATGACAAAAGCAGAGTATTTGTTTTTTTTTTTTTTTAACCAATTGGAAAGAAAGGGAGAAATGTTGAGAACGAAGAAATAAACTTCTTTATTATTTCATGAAGCTTCGATAGCAATCTTCCTCAAAAAAAAAAAAAAAAAAAAAAAACTATCGGTTTCATGGCAGTTGCAATAGCCTTTGTCTCCGGAATTGGATAAGTTAATCCATACTTTCATGCTCGGTGTCACTTGCGACCAGGAGTATCAAAAAAGCCCTACTCGACCCTACCCTACCTGAAAATTTAGGGCCTTGCCCAACCTCACCCTACATGAAAATTTAGGATATTTTGGGGTTGGGCCTTAGATTTTTTTTTAGTGTCGCAACCTCCCTAAAGTCCACATAGGGGTTCGATTAATAGATTATTAAGACTAAAATTAATTCAGGCTTTCCAAAACCCATACTAATTTGCTACTTAGGGTTTAAGTTATTAACAAGCAAATGATTTTTATTATGAAGTCGCCACTAATTTATTTCTGCTTGGTCGATTAGAAACTCAAGTAAAGTAATGTGATGATTACTTCACTGCTACAAACTAGAGATTAAATGACCTTGGGGACTTGATTACGCTAGATTTTTCTAACTTCATTTCAATGTTTTTTTCTCTTTTATTTCAAATTGTATGAAGCTTGCATTGATTTTAACTAAAATGACATGTAACAACCAACCTATCATGCAAACTATATGTCACCCGACATTGATTAAATGACCTAATCTAATGATGGGAAAAACTTAATGCAACTATTCTAACATGTCACACACTTTAATTTAAATGATTCATAAATGTGCAGTCACTCATTTGACGTGATACGCGCATGATATTTTTATTTTATTTTATGTTTTTTAATTAAAATTCGAAATTTAAAATACCATATATTTAAACATGCAGTCTTAATTCAGAAAATGAAAATTAATTTAATCTAGAACAATATTCTTGGATTTTTATTTAAAAAATTTAAAATAAAAAATTATGCAATATTATCTCAAAAGAATCAATTTCAAGTTATTCTCTAATCTTTTTGGATTTTTCTTTATAGAAGCAAAATCAATTCAAATAAAGAAAAAAATAGAAAGAAATCACATCCACATCAAACATGGCACCAAATCATGCAAGATATATCCATATTCATTTAATTTTGAAAATAAATTGACGAATCATATCTTGGGCATAAGACCAAATTAGACAATTTTTCATGAAATAGCGAATTATATCACGGGCTTGAGATTGGATTGTCAATTTTCCATACAATCGCGAATCATATCTCGAGTGGAGATTGGATTGACAATTATAACATGTTAGGAAATCAAGGAATAATCCATAATTTAAAAGGCAATTCAGTATGGTTTATCATGCCCCAGACCTTACCTTTGCCATGAGAACGTGACATCCACTACGTCAGGATTAATTTGTGTCATCCCAAAAGGCGTTGCTATCCTATTGATTTTTATCTTTCCATTAAACACATGTGGAAGCGTGTAATCTCAATTACCCAATCAATAACAACATATAGTAATCGGAACATTTCATTTACAAACCCTTATCTTTAGGGCCATTTTGATTTGTCATCCTCACATAAAAAGATATAAGGGGGTTAGTCCTAATTCCTTCTATAAGGACGACCACCAAAAATGGTTCCCATTAAAGTTGATGTCCTCATGGCTAGGGCTCAGAGGCTTTGGGTCATAATTAGGGTCGTATTCAGAGTTGTTGATATCTGACTTTTAGTTGACACATCAGTAAAAGGTAAAAAATCGAGATTTAGATTTATGATCGCGATAGAGCCCTATCTCTCAATCAAAAAGTGTTGTTCTTCATTTTTTTTTCTTTTACATTGTCATTTTTAAGCAGCTTCTAGCTTATTTTCAAGAAAAACCCAAAAAGTTAAACGGTTGACTTTCGGGTTGACTTTTTGGTCAACCCTTCTACCAAAAGCCAACCCCGGGAGGGTTGATAAAAAAGTCAACCTCGGGTCAAAAAATTGACTTTTTACTCAATAAATTTCACTTAGCTTTAATTTCACTTTTGTCAAATTTCTTGAAAATTCAAAGATTTGACCAAAAAATCAACATTTTAGGAAAAATAAATCAAATGGTTGACTTTTGGTCAAACATTTGATAAAAAAATAAAAAATAAATAAAAAATGCACAAACACATTTCTTTTAATGCCAATTTGACTTTTGTGTAAAAATTTTCACAAAATTCGATTAAGAACATTGATTTCTGAATTTTTCAGTTTTAGGTTCTAAATCGACCAAAAAATAAAATTACTTTTATTGTTGTCATAATTAGGAGTAGTACCTTCTTTAAAATTTGGTTTAGGGACTATCTGAAATCTGCTTGAGCATTCAATTTCGCGATTTATCGAGTCAAAATATAAGTTGCCATTTTGAGCCCTAATTAGGGGATCAAAATCGATCATTCATAACTTGTAGACGATTGTTTCTCACTTATTTCCTTAAAATAAGTCCAAATTCAAGATCGATTTTGTGAAATTCACACCAGAACTTATCAATTTGAAGAATTTGATCCTTTAGAAAACCAAGCAATTAAGCTTCAATCAACAAAATTTGAATTGAGCCATTCATGGCTATGGTTTAATTTCATGAATCTAGGTCCAATTTTAATATTAGGCTTAGATCCATTTTTTACCTAAGCTTGAGCACTTCAATTTATGGTCAATTTGAATATGATAAGTGATCTTACATATGGGTAGCTCATTAGATAGGGCAATTGTGATACTAATTGAGTTCAATTTTAGTTAATTTGCAATTTTTCCCATTGAATTGCAAATTTCATCATTTTAGCCCTTTAGGCCCAATTCAAAGCACCCATGGTTTCGACTCAATTTGTTCCATAATAATCATTCAACTAGGTCAATAAAAGACCCCTAGATGATGTTTATAAGGTTTGATTAGCTTAATTATATCTTAATTGGTTAATTTATATATAAAAATGATAAAATTCCTTTTTAATTTGGTCATATAGGGGTCAAATTGCATAAATTTTTGACCCAAAAGGGTCTCAAGTGGACAAAATAGTAGGAACCAGACCAAACCGGTCAAGAACTGGTCAAAATTCGGCCGAACCGAACTGAGCCGGTTTGGCCAATTTGATCGACCGCTTGCGGGACTTGTCAGTTTAGGCCCTTGCCGGTCGGTTCTTGGCCTTCAGCCACCGGTTCTAGAACCCTCTCAATGGAAATTTCACTTCTACACCTTCAATTTCCCAAAATTTTACCAATTGATCCTCGAATTTTGTCAAATTGTAAATTAACCTCTAATTAGACATTTTGACGCAATTCCCGATTTTGGTTTGGCTTTTTGCAAATCAAACCCACTAGATCAATTACTTGACACCTTGAGATCATGATGGAGCTTTCGAAATGGGTTTTTGACCGTTGGATTGAGATTTTGATCGTTGGATCAAACCAATGGTCAAAATCGCTTAATGTGAGTAGTATATAAATGAAATATCTTCTATTTTCAAAAGGGGGGATTCATTTGGCATGAAATTTCCTCTCTTTCAGGCCTCTCTCTCTCTCTCTCTTTTCTCCCTCTAAATGCCCGCCCAAACAAATCACTCTCTCACACACTCACTCTCTCTCTCTCTCTCTCTCTCTCTAAGTTTTGGTCCATCTCTTAGACTGGTTTCATTCTAGGCTCGAACTAACAGTCGTTGGAACTCCCAAGCATCTAAGTTGCTGATGATCTACAATAGCAGAGGTCTTTGACCTTACTGTGGACAGAGGAGATTAGATCGGTGGCCAGATCTTCACGAACGGCCCGATCTTCGCTGGCAAGTTAAGACCAGTCCATTTTGGACCAGTTCTTCCTTTTTTCCTTAAGTCAATGGTTTGATTGATCCCAATTTGAGCCATAATGACCCGATCTACATTCTTGGAGTCCCGATCGTGATCCGGCGGCTTGATTCGATTGATCGCGATAAAAATCGACAAAAATTGCGATGAAGGTAACGATTCGAAACTCGAATCTAATGAAGCGAGATCGAGTTAGTCGATCAGGATTAGGATTCAAGATTAGGAGTCTTTATATGCTTAAGATAAATGAGTATGAATGCTGCAATGATTTGTTGATGATTTGAATGATGATTGTGCTTTTTAGCATAATCTATGATTTTCGTAGGTCTGTACATAGGTCGGTGTTTTAGCCAAAATGAGGTCTGAAATGTGACATCCCAAATTTCACCGACCTTTATTAGTGTAATTAGATCATTAAGAACTTAGATTATTTTAGATCGGGCCAAAAAAGTGAACCCGATGGACTGGAGGAATGTGTGGGCTTGAGAAGTAGGCGGGCCACACAAGTTTTCGAATTGGGCTTGATAAGCCGAATGGAGGAGCTGGGCTTGGGCTTAGCTTAGAGTGGGCCAAGATTTAGAATTGTTAGATTAGTAAATTTAGTTTGATGGACCGTGATCGTTGTAGATTGAGCCTGTTGGGCCAAAGATGGGTATTTAGGCCCGAGTGATTTTATTTTCAATTAAGTATATAGATTATAGTTATGATAATTTGATTAGTGATTGCAATGCTAATATCAATTCTAACTTTAGCATTTCTTGTGATAAATTCTCTATAGACTAACACTAAATAGTGAATATGTCATATAATTTCATAACTTTATATGATTACAATAGAATTGAAATCTAATGGAATCGAAAGGGAATTAAGTGAAAAACATTAGATACAAATGAACTAACTAACGACATGGATTAACTGTTAATGAATGGCGAACGACAGATGGCAAAATTGATATGCATGGAGGCCACGACACCCCCTCTTCTCTTCGCATCACCCACGGTTTTCCCATCCTCAAAACCGAAAACAAGCAACTCATGAGACATCATCATTAGCAAATCTCATGATTAGTCTAGCCTAGGGATGAGACCATAGTCCCATATCCCTTCTTAAATTTCGAAACCCCTCTCTCTCTCTCTCTCTCTCCAAAACCGAAAACCCATCTTCTTCTTCTCCTTGTTTTCTCTCTCGGTCGAGTAGCAAAGAACCAGCAACAAAACCAGCAATTTCTTCTTCTTGCATGCGAGTTTTGGTGTTGATTTTTGAAGAATCCTTGAGTTATCTAGTAGCTGAAGTAAGGTAAGGAAAGATAAGTCTCTAAACTAGAAGTTATCCATTGTTCTTGTCAAGGAACTTGTGGATCTAGCCGAATGGTGGAGGATTAGATGTATTTATGCTGTTTTGTGTTGATTTGAGCTTGATGAGTACTAGATTGAAGTTATAAGTCATTGCATGTTGCATTGGAGGCTTGCATGTCTCGAAATCTAAGAGTGAGTGAGCTGTGATTGTCGAGTAAGGTAAGGAAATGGTTGCCGAGTGAAGAGAAGTGGTGTATGTCGCGGTGAGTGAGCTGAAGGATGAATATGTGCTTGAGCCGAGTTGTGGAAGGGTTCTTTATTAAGAAAAACCTATTGGAAGTATTCTTAGATGCTGTGGAAGAGTCTTGAAGTATTGTAACATAGATTAGTAAAGAAATAAATGGTTTGATTGAGCTAGAATTGGAGAAAACCGTATATAACGATTCTGTTTTAGAAAAATTTAGATAGGAAGTCTTTTTATCGTGTCGCCTTGATTTCTAAAGATGAAGATGAGGAGAGGAACCATTTTACATATTAGAGCATCCATTAGAATGAGTTCAACATCTAGCTATAGCTATATGAATGTAAAAACATGAAGATAGAAGTGTACTTATTGAAAACAGTAAGCTGTTTCGTGGAGAATAGCATGACCTTTGATGATTATATGAATTTTCTGTAATTATCTAGTTAGAACTGGACTTCGAATCCATAATGAAAGTTGTAGAACACATTCTTAGGAATAACATATCAAAATTTGAGAATAAATGGACGAATTTTAGTTAGTAAAATAATTTTCTCCGTAGATACTATACCCGGACGTCATTACTGGATGTTAGTAAATATTGTAGCGATTACTACTCTAAATACAATGAGAAATAGACTTAGGTTTCTTCATGGAAAATGTCAATCTATGTCTCTAATTTAACATACTAAAATTTTGTAGTATTCCGATAAGAATTGATATACTTTTTGTGTCCGAGATCAAAACTGCGCATTTTAGTTAATAATCTGTTTAGACCCGAGGATATGAAATCATAGTTGTGTCTTTTACATTAGTCTTGCATGACACACATAGAGTCTAGTGACCTTATAACAGATGTTAGTCGTATAAAAGTAAGTCTCATATATCATTTGAGGTATAGGCACAATTAGTATCATGTGTGTGCAATGAGTGCGGTGCATAATGCTTGATTATGGGGTAAATATCTATTTGGCATGGTATGGGACATATAGTAATGGATTTTATCTTATAATTTGGACACGCACGTGTGCTAGGTACATGAGAGTTAGATGTATAGTTGTATACTTTGAAGTCTTTTTCTTTTGCATACGATAAATGCATTAATCGAAGGTGTGGTGGTGTGAAATGTGTGCTTAAATGAGTGAATGAACCCATTGGTACTGAGATACCGGTGATGCCCCTCGGAAGTTGGGATGCCCATGCTGTGTGATCTTAGATGCCTTGGCCCCGTGTTATCGAGATGCCTCGGAGTGAGATGCCCTTGTGTGTGATCAAGGATGTCTCAGTTGTGTGATCCTGAGATGCCTTGGAGTGAGATGCCCCATGCTAAGTGATCTTGGGAGGACCTCGGTTGTGTGATACCGGGATGCCTCGGAGTGAGATGCTCGTAATAGAAACATTGTGGAAGTCCGGATAAGAGAATTTCCGAAAGTGACTCGATCGGGCCGGCAGAGTTCTGATGGGTAAATTGATCGAGGGTGGACCATAGGCACACTAAATATAATTCTACTTGGTGAGTGAGTTCATTCATTAGTGTTGCATTTCATGTTGATATGGGATCATTCTGTGATGCATATTTATAGATATGGATACATTCAAGATGTTTTATATGAGGTGGTTATAGATATATAATGTGTTGGTATTCGATTGATTATACTTGTGACAATCCTATCTTAGTATCTTAAGTTGTTTGGTTATGATTCCCTTGTAAACTTGATGGTTGTGGATTGTCTAAGTTAGAGTCTTATTATTTCTTTATTGGGCATAGTTTTTGCTCATTCCTTATATTTTTCAGATTGATAGTATGGACGTGCCGCCGATAGCTCGTTATGGTGTGATATCGCGCATTGAGGTTACCTTTAGTGATGTGTATGATTCCGACGTTGACCTGACTTTCTCCAAGTATGAGGTTGTGATATGGATGGATGATGGTAGAGTTGAGATGATCCCGATGAAGTTCGTTGCATGGGTTGTTAATCACGAAGGAGCGATGTATGGCCCTCTTCCCTTTGGCGATGATGGACCTGGAGCTAGGACGGATGGCGCCTAGACGCCAGTGATCGTGTAGATGCTAGAAGATTGTCTTTTGTTTTTTGACGAACATGGGCTTGTATGATTTTAGTGGAATAGATACCCTCACCCTAATCCCTGGCTATTTTTACATGCGCCTTTACTTTTGAATGTGTATATATGATGTAAATAGGCGATGAACATGTAAGAGGTCCAGGTTGATTTTTGTAAGCCCGAACAACCCTAACAGGTTTAGTAATGAAGCTTCCCATGATCTCTATATATAATCTTGATACGTTTGTTTATTATGGATTGATAGGACTATTATAGGCAACCTTATAATATTAAGTTTAAATGTTAAATAATCCATGTTATACATGCTAACCTTCAAAGGTGAATGTCACGCCCCGAACCCCAAGCGCGTGCCCATCCCTCTCTGGTCAATAATATTTTGCGACTTCCCAGGACTAGTCGCCGACCATTTCTTTTTATTTCACATGCAGAAGCGAAAACGAATCCCTTGACAGTAATCATCTCGGGATAGAAAAGTAGAACAATAATTGCACAAACACACAAACATACATGCCTTTATAAACATATACTGAGTCAAGTACAAGAGTCCATGGTCAAAAGACTACAAAAAACTGTCCTCCAAAAGAAGCAGTCATATCCAACCTATACTTCAAATCACCTCCTCTCTGCTCCAAGTCCTCCACTCGATGACCTTAAAAGTGGTTATACAATAACCAGTGAGACAATGTCTTAGCAAGTCTATGCTCTAAACTTCGACTAGGAGGGAAAGATGCTAAGAAGCGTCCTAAGCATGCAATCACACAATCAAGGAGACTTATCTCGTCTCAGTTCCACCTTGTAGGTTAGAACAGTTCATATCACAAATCATAGCATCACTCGAGCTCAATTAATTGAAACACAATACTCAATCTCAAATAAGTACAAGGGTCCTGATTATAGGACCAAATCATTATGACACGTCACATACCGTGTCACACAATTTTGTCCCATAATCAGACATATTCAACTCAATTCATCATGCTTTCCTAGTTTTGATCTTGGCATATAGCACGGCCTACTCTCAGTTCGGTGGTCTTCTGGCATTGCCAGGCTATCTCACCCCATTGAGCACGGTACATCACTTCATCGACAGCTTTCTCGAAGGAGCATAGGGTCCAGAATCTACTACGACCAGCTTCCCTTTGTCAAGGGGTATTCCAAATAGGGATAACATCCAGCTCAACAGCCCGAGACGATTTCTCTTAATCATCGCACGATCACTCAAATATGGCCCAGGGCACCGTGCATTGCACTCAAATGCTTCAATTAAAATGGTGAACCTGGTCTTTTTCTTCGTATTAGAAATACGCATGAAAATAGTCGTGTGTGGGATACACAGTCAACTTGACCCAGAAAAATTGACATTCTTCCTTTTTTTAAAATCCCACTATTTATACATTATATAAAACCATTTTCGGTGTTAAAATCCGACACGCGGGATTTTCTTAATAAATATTGAAAATTCACAATTTTTGGAATTAAACACCAAAAATCCAATCATCACTCAATTTGCATAATTTAACACCCAATTGCAGAAATTAACCACATTATTACAATCAGCATGAAATTCCGGTCACCGACTATTCCAGCCTAATTTCCGGAAAAATAATTAATAAATAATTAATTTCGAAAATTAATTAATTAACTCAATTTAATTTCTAAAAATACTAACCTAGGCCAAAATTATTAAATTAAATACAAATATGGACCTAGAAAATTCCCGAACCCTTCTAAATAAATAATACAATTTAATTAGGCCTTAGCTAAACCATGCTAAGCACCTAACATGCTCAATTAAATAATTAAATCATTAATTTAATCTAACTAACCACCTAATTCCAAATTAAATAAATCTAAACACCCTTTAGCATCAAAGCCTACTAAGAAGAGTTTAGAGAATAAACTCATCGGTGTATCGCGAAAACCGATTCACCGCGACGACGGCGTGACGACGGCCGAAATCTTAATTTTTGGCAGTGTCGGCGAACTCTCGGGCCGGGCCTAAATCGGGCCCAACAAATTTCAGCCCAACTGAGATTTCCTTTTGAAATGGGCTGGGCTTCACTTAATTCGCGGGCTAAACTAGACTACTAATGGGCTGAACACAATGGACCCAACTGGACTGGAATTTTGCTGGGCTTCAAGGACTGAAGAGAAGACCGAACTGGGCTGAAAGGTCTTGAAATCTGCAGCCAACGCTGGGCTGGGCTTCAGCTCCAAATGGTGAGGGCTGCTCGGTGGACTTACGGCTCGCGGAGTTGAAGACTGTTGGGCCATTGATGCGGGCTGACTTCGAACGGGCGGTGGTGTCTCAACGGATGGTTGTTGCAGACGGTGGGTGGACAACCAGCAGACGCGCGGCAGCAGCTTCGCTGGGTCTTCGATCGTGAGGCAAGACGTGGCCGAGGATGAAGGGATCGAAGTCAACTTTGGGCTTCTTGCTGAGTTGAAGTTGACCCAACAACTTGAAGACACAAGGAAGCTGGAGTCTTCGTGGCAACAGAAAGGGAATCGGTGGATTGAAGGATGCACGGCAGCAAAATGGGAAGTCTTCAATGGGGTTTTGGGTTGACTTGAAGGGGGAAACAATTGGTGGTGGAGAGCAGGTGTGAGCTGGCTTCGGTGGAGTCTTCAACGTGGAGAGGTATGAAAATTAAAAATGAAGGCAGAAGCAAGAAACAACGAGCAGATTGGGGGAACCGTGCGTGAGTGTTGGCGCGAGAGAAAATGAACAAAGAGAGAGATGGAGACCAGCGGAAGTTTATACAACAAGCTGGAGGAGAGAGAGGCCAAAAAGTCCAATTGATTAGCCAAAGCTTAAATGCTTGGTCCCCTTTGTTAAATTATGTCTTGAGTTTGAGCATTTGCAAAAACGCAATTCGCTGGACAGCACAACGGATTTACAATAGAGGAAATATTAAAAGAAAAAAAAAAGGGAAAAGAATTCTATAGTTACGAATTCCCTCTGGAAAAGGAAATATGGTCGTGGGGCCTAGAGTCAACGTAAAGGACTCCTCTGCTGTGAAGCTATCCAAATTCTTTTTGGCATGAAGACTTGCACATGAAACAAAAGGAAATTAAAGTGGTGGGGCCCAAGGTCAAACTTTTGACTTTGGGCACACCCTCTTTCTCGTGCGATGCGGCTGAAACCCTATGAAACGGAAAGAGGAGCCGCGCATCCATGTTTCCGAAGAGCCGCAAGTCTTTGAAGCTGGGCAAAGCTTGAACGGGCAAGATTAATTTTGTACCGTGAGTTTATACCCTAATGAGTTGTTATTTATAAACATGCTGGGTTTGGGGTTAAATCTAGGTTTGGGAAACACTTGGGCGATTGAGCGATTGTAAACTCTGATTCTCCGATTTTAGTGGATTATTTGCTACTGGCTCTCCCTTTGGACGTAGGTACCGATACTCGGACCGAACCACGTAAATTTCTGGTGTCCTTATTTTTCTCGTTTATTTCTTTGGCGATTTCTCGTTGACGTAAATTGCAAGATCCTGTCATTTCCGCGTATTATATCCCAACAATTGGTATCATAGCTTGGGGTTGGATTTCTTGATTGTGATTTGGAGCTTTTGCTTGTCTGATTATCATTTGGAAATTATGTTATTGCAATTATGTCTGAGAGGAAATTTGAGATTGAGAAGTTTGATGGGAGCAATAACTTTGTGTTATAGAGCATCAAGATGCGAGCTTTATTGATAACACAAGGTTTGGTCAAGGCACTGAATGGTGAAGATGAGTTGCCGATTATAATGAAAGCCTCTGAGAGGGTAGAGCTGATTGAAAAAGTAAAGAGTATAATCTTGTTAAATTTGACGGATGAGGTCTTAATAGAGGTTGCTGAGGAAAAGGATGTCGTAGCATTATGGGCAAAACTTCAAGCATTCTATGTGAAGAAAGGTTTGAACAATCGCTTATACATGTTGAAGAAGATGTTTCAATTTAGACATACTGAAGGTACGTCTATTAGAACCCACCTAGATGAATTTAATAAACTCATGTTGGATCTGAAGAACGTCGGTAAGATACTTGATGATGAAGAACAGGGCATGATGTTGTTAGCCTCTTTACTAGAGTCATGGGAGCACTTTACTAATTCACTGTTGTAGGGGCGTACTACAATTACCTCAGAGGAGGTAAAGTCCGCCTTATTCTCTAAGGAGTGGCAAAGAAAGTTGCGAGATGACGGTCTGGCGAAAGGAGCAGCGCAAGCACTAACGATTCGAGGTAGAGAACAACATCGAGAGCCTAATAGTAGTAGAGGTAAAAGTAGATCAAAATCACGCCATAGAAAGTCCAAGGGACACGTGAAATACTTTGAGTGTCACGAGGAGAGGCACATCAAGAGAGATTGTCCAAAGTGGAGGAATAAAGTTGATAGGCAGAATGCCACAAGCATTGTGGCAAACGTTGCCGAGAGGAGCAATAGTGATGCATAAGCTGTCTTATGTGTGACTGCTACATCGTCAGGAGACGAATAGGTGTTAGATTCGGGGTGTTCTTATCATATGACGCCTCATAAGAACTGGTTTACTACTTACCAGACTGCAGATGGTGGTAGAGTTCTTTTGGGGAATAATGCAGTCTATAAGGCTATGGGGATAAGGACAATTCGAATCCGGATGCACCATGGGGTGGTGCGCACATTGACAGATATGAGGCATGTACCAGAGCTCAAGAAGAACCTTATTTCTCTAGGGACACTCGATGACATCAGGTGTAGGTACACCGCTGAAGGTGGAGTACTGAAGATCTCTCGAGATGCCATGACAGTGATGAAAGGGAAGAAAGTGAATACTCTCTATCATCTACTGGGAGAGATCGTGACCGAAATCGTTGCAATTTCATTAGGTGAGTCAGATTCTGACTTGACTCAATTATGGCATATGCATTTAGGGCACATGAGCGAGACAGGTATGACGATGCTGAGTGAAAGGGGGTTGTTGAAGGGTCAGAAGACAGGGAAGCTGGACTTATGTGAGCACTGCATTTATGGGAAACAGCACCGAGTTAAGTTTACTACAGCTATTCATTCGACCAAATGACCAGTTGAATATATTCACTCAGACGTCTGGGGCCTATCTTCAATTCCTTCGAAAGGAGGTGCCCGATATATGCTGACATTTATCGACGACTATTCGAGGAAGGTATGGGTTTACTTTCTGAAGCACACATATGAAGTGTCTGATCGGTTTAAGAAATTTAAGGCATTGATTGAGAAACAATAAGCTAAACAAATCAAATGCCTGAGAACCGATAATGGCATGGAGTTCTGTGGTAAAGATTTTACCGAGTTTTGCGAGAAAGAATGTATTGTAAGACACCGCACAGTACCTTGGACACCACATTAGAATGGCGTGGCAGAACGGAAGAATAGAACATTGCTTAAGCGAGCTCGATGCATGCTTTCGCATGCAGGACTTGACAAGGAATTTTGGGCCGAAGCAGTAAACATGGCATGTTACCTAGTAAATCGATCTCCATCGTCTGCTATCAAGTGGAAGACTCCTGAGGAAGTATGGTCAGGGAAACCTGTTGATTATTTCAGATTACGTATATTCGGATGTCCTACATATGCTCATGCGAGTGATGGTAAGCTTGAGCCGAGGGCGAAGAAGTGCATATTTCTGGGTTATGCACATGGGTTGAAAGGCTACCAGCTATGGTGCACTAATCCCATATTACCCGGTTTTCTGATCAGCAGAGATATGATTTTTGACGAGACTACAATGCTTCAACAGAGGAGTTCTGAGACACAACCAGCAGAGAAGACAAATCATGCTGTTATTAGTGAGGTGGAGCTTCAGGCGGAGACTCCGGAGACCTCGAAGGTAATAGAAGTTGAGACTACAAATGAGGCCGCAGTTCCTGAAGTCGGTGATAGTGAACAACCAGCAAAGTCGCAGCAGACTATAGCCACAGATAGACAGAGAAGGCAAATTAAATCACCGGTACGTTATGGTTATACAGATGTTGCTTATGCATTGACTGTAGGTGATGAGGTGGAGACAGATGAGCCTTCGTCTTACTCTGAGGCGATGGCTAGTTCGGAGTCATCGCAGTGGCTAGGGGCTATGAGTGAAGAGATGGAATCACTCCATCGAAATCAAACATGGGAGCTGGTCAAAGTACTCAAGAGCCAAAAGATTGTCAGAAGTAAGTGGGTCTTTAAACGGAAAGAGGGCATTCCCGGTGTCGAGGCATCAAGCTATAAGGCAAGACTAGTGGCAA
The DNA here is from genome assembly GCA_014182715.1 of Eucalyptus cloeziana. Lineage (NCBI taxonomy): Eukaryota > Viridiplantae > Streptophyta > Magnoliopsida > Myrtales > Myrtaceae > Eucalyptus > Eucalyptus cloeziana. The sequence goes on from CM024640.1 coordinate 25,547,531, forward strand.
AGGGGTATACATAGTGTGAGGGCATTGACTACAATGAGGTGTTCTCTCCTGTGGTAAGACATACTTCTATTCGTGTTTTACTTGCCTTAGTTGCTTCGCAGGATCTCGAGTTAGAGCAGCTAGATGTAAAAATTGCGTTTCTTCATGGTGTGTTGGAGGAGCAGATTTACATGAGGAAACCAGAGGGATTTGCTATTCCGGGTAAGGAAGATAATGTTTGCTTGTTAAAGAAATCTTTGTATGGGCTGAAATAGTCTCCTAGGCAGTGGTATAAACATTTTGATACTTTCATAACTAGTCAAGACTACTCAAAAAGTCAGATGGATAGCTGTGTTTACTATAGGAGATTGGAGAATGGTTCTTTGATTTATCTACTCTTATATGTTGATGATATGCTGATAGCAGCCAAGAATATGTCTGATATTGATGTGCTGAAGAGGCAGTTAAATGCTGAATTTGAGATGAAAGATTTAGGTGCTGCAAAGAAAATTTTGAGTATGGAGATTTTGCGTGACAGGATTGCAGGAGTTTTACGTCTATCTCAAAAGAAATATATTGAGAAAATCGTGGCACGTTTTAATATGCAGTCAGCAAAATCTGTAAGAACACCTTTAGCAAAGCACTTTAAACTTTCAAATAAATTATCACCACAAACTGAGAAGGAGGAGGAGCATATGTCCCATGTTCCTTATTCTAGTGCCGTGGGTAGTATTATGTATGCTATGGTGTCTACTAAGCCTGATATTTTCACAAGTTGTGAGCGTGGTTAGTCGCTATATTAAGCATCTTGGTAAAGCTCATTGGGAAGCAGTGAAGTCGATCCTCAGATATTTGAAGGGGACAACAGACGTGTGTATAGTATATCGAAGGGACAGCAATGGCAATGAGACAATTGGTTTTATGGATTCGGATCACGCCGGTGACTTGGATGATTGCAGGTCTTTAGCAAGGTACGTGTTTACGCTAGCAGGTGGTGCAGTTAGTTGGAAAGCGTCCTTACAGGATCACATTGCCTTGTCTTCGACTGAGGCGGAGTACATGACACTAACCTTTATAGCGAAGGAGGCGATATGGTCACAAAGTTTGCTCTCGGACTTTGGGTTAGAACAGAAAAGTGTTGAAATACACTGTGATAACCAAGGTGCGATATATTTGGCGTATAATCCAATTTATCACGAGTGAACGAAGCATATCAACATCAGGTATCACTTCATCCGAGATGTCTTAGCTAAGGGTATTATTATTGTTAAAAAGATTGCTACAGCAAATAACCCAGCAGACATGATGACTAAGTTTGTTCCTTTGGTGAAGCTCAAGCTCTACTTGAGCTCTATCGGCGTCTGTGGAGAGTGAGCGCCCGTCAGGGCGTTAGGAGAGCAATATAGATGATGAGCACTATAACTTGGCTTCAAACATCGAGCCAATGTGGAGAATTGTTAAATTAAGTCTGGAGTTTGAGTGTTTGCAAAAACGCAATTCGCTGGACTGCACGACAGATTTACAATAGAAGAAATATTAAAAAAAAAAAAAAAAGGGAAAAGAATTCTATAATTACAAATTCCCTCTGGAAAAGGAAATATGGCCGTGGGGCCCAGAGTCAACATAAAGGACTCCTCTGCCGTGAAGCTATCTGAATTCTTTTTGGCGTGAACACTAGCACGTGAAACAAAAGGAAATTAAAGTGGTGGGGCCTAAGGTCAAACTTTTGACCTTGGGCACACACGCGTATATATATATATCAGAAGACCCTCTTTCTCGTGCGATGCGGCTGAAACCCTACGAAACAGAAAGAGGAGCCACGTGTCCATGTTTTCGAAGAGCCGCAAGTCTTTGAAGCCGTGCAAAGCTTGAACACGCAAGATAATTTTGTGCCATGAGTTTATACCCAAATGAGTAGTTATTTATAAACACTCTGGGTTTGGGGTTAAATCTAGGTTTGGGAAACACTTGAGTGATTGAGCGATTGTAAACTCTTATTCTCCGATTTTAGTGGATTATTTGTTGCTAGCTCTCCCCGTGGACGTAGGTGCCAATACTCGGACTGAACCACGTAAATTTCGGGTGTCCTTATTTTTCTCATTTATTTCTCTGGCGATTTCTCGTTGACGTAAATTGCAAGATCCTGTCCTTTCGGCGTATTATATCCCAACACCCTTGGGCCTTCAATCTTATCCCCTTTTGTCTCCAATAATACTTTCTAGCTCAATTTTCACTAAGTAAACCCAAATGATGCCAAAATGCAGCCCTTCTCTCTTTGATCCGAATTTTACATTTTTGGCACTCAACTTCGGCTTCAATTTCTTCTCCGATTCCTTCAATTTGAAGTCCAATTTCGTTGAAGAAAAAGTCCACAAAATTTTTATAAATTCTCATCAGCACATAGCTCGGCTTGGAAGTCAAAACTTGCTTAAATTCGGCCCGTACGAATTTCTGTTTATTTTCCGCGACGTCCGAATCGGATTTCCGTAAAAATCTCGGAATCTCTGAATTCCTAAAATAGCTCATGACACCACAAAACTTTCAATTTCTGAAATCGGGTTCAAATTTACGGTTAATTTCAATCCGGCGCGCTTTTAGTGTGACCTAGTCTACCGAGTAACTTTTAGGGATTTTTGGTGCAATTGACCCGTGATCGATTTATCTCAAGTCACATAATGCATCTTTGACACATTGGCGACTTTCGGTTGTCGTGAAAATCTCAAGGTTTCAAATACGGACACAGGGTACCCAAAACGTCAAAAAATCAATTTAGTGCCGATCGGTGAGAATTTTGAAATCAAGTGGAATCACCCACATTTTGATCACATATCTTAGCCAAATTGACTTATCTCTGATCTCTGATCGATTTTGACAGTGCCGTAATAACCCTTGTAGATCGACACGGTCGAACAGTCGATTTATGGTCGAATTCTCAAATCCATTGCATTTAGATTCCTTAATTGCTTCCCTAGATAGACCAGTTATCTCGTGAGTGGCCAACTCAGAGAATAGCACTATAGATGCGTCGACAAAAAACCCGATTTATTTAATCGAAAACAAATCAAAAAATTCAAACAGCCACAGTGAACACCATAGACTAACAAATGGGATTTATAAGTCATGAAAATCGATAATATTTATAATTCCGCTTGCGCTAGTACGTGACGCTACTGGGATGTCACATGAAATGACCTCATTTCTATTGGAGAAAACTCCTTTATTGTTTTGAACTTGACAAAACTTGTGCAAAATCTATTTTGAAGAATTCCAAAATTTTGTGTCAAAGTCTAAAGACTTCTAGACTCTATGTCAAAGTCTGAAGACTCCCAAACTTTATGTCAAAGTTTGCCCACTCTGACTAATTCCAGACTGAACAAAAGTGAATGATGAAGATGTTTCCAGATAAGGGATTATCTTTCTTTCTTCAAGAGTTTGGTTCACATAGATTATATATGGATTTCTGGTTAGAAATATCACATACGAGATTGAATATCTTCATTAGAATCAATTTCGATACGTCAAATCCTTTGGAAGGCAAGTAATTTAGGAAAGAATCCATTTATGGAAACCAAGATCCTAATTGTATGGGCAAACAAGATTGACGGACTTTCATCACAATCTTCAAACGGCTTGAGATCTCCTTGATTGATTATGTCCAATGGATTGATTGGAAGAATTCATTTGGAAAGTGCCAACAGTCAAGGAGACATGAAGAAGTATTTAAGGAGGACTCCCCAATTGTTCAAAAGGGTGCATGAAAGAGAAATTCCAAAGTCTGAAGCTTTTCATTCCCTTGTTACTTCTTACTCTGAGCTCTAAATTGTACTCAAAAGAGAGAGACTTATAGTGTGACTTTGTGAGAGAGTAGTAGATACTCTTCACTATAAAGTTGAGATCGCAAGACTGTAAATTTTCTTTTGATTCATAATGGAATCCAGCCATAAGGCTATCAGTGTCGGAGAGTGGATGTAGGCTTGATCTAAGCCGAATCACTATAAATTCTGTGTTCATATTCTCTTCCCTAAACTTCTTTATTTTGCTTGTAGCTTTATTTAACTGCTAAAGTCCGAACTAGCTCAAAGTCTGTTGTTCTTCAGATTTAGTTTCTAAAGTAAAATATTTTCACTGTTCTTTGCGAAAAATTGATTTTACACTTATGCACCCCCCTCTAGATGTTCATACTAACACTTACAATTGGTATCAGAGCTTATGTGCTTAATTTTTGAAGTGTTTTACTTGTAAGCTAAAGATCCTCTATGGCTAGTATTTTGGCTCCAGGTTTGGTTGAAGGTCAGAGCAACATCAGATCTCCTTACTTCGATGGAAAGGAGTACAATGTCTGGAAGAACAAGATGAAGGCATTTCTCAGATCTAGAGATCCTCTAGAGTGGGATGTGGTAGAAAAAAGGGATCAACCTTAAAGCAACATCAGCTTTAGACCGAGGAAAAGAAGTCATTGATGCTGACGAAGCAACACAAGCTAAATTTACTAAGAGATAAGCTCTTGATGTGAAAGCAATATACTCTTTATACTGTGCCTTATCTCCTACTGAGTATAACCAAATTTCTTCTTGTGAAACAACAACAAAAGTTTGGGACAGATTGCATGTAACCTACGAAGGAACTGACCGTGTGAAAGAAACCAAAATAAACATTTTGCTTGGACAATATGAAGCCTTTAGAATGAAGCTTGGAGAATCTATTATTGATATGTTTAGGTGTTTTACAGAGATTGTAAAGGCTTGGTTTATCAAGATTAGCCAATCTCAAGAACAATGAAAGTCAACAAGCTACTGCATGGGCTTTCGAAAGACTGGAATCATGTGAAGACTTCAATTAGAGAAACCTAAAGGATCATGCCTCTATTAGTTGACAAACTGATAGGCACGCTTCAGTCATATGAAGTGGAACAAATAATTGATGAAGAAGATCCTAAAGGTAAGAAGTCAATTACTTTAAAGTCTAATATTGATTATGATAATACAAATTCACATGATGATATGGACGACGAAGAGCTGGCACTCATGATCAAGAAATTCAGAAAGCTAAATAGGAAGAAGATTTAACTGGAAGAAACAGAGCACGCAAAATTTCCAGAAGAGACCAACTAAGGACAATGAAACCATCAAAGATGTGATATGTTTCGAATGCAAGAAAAAAAGGGTATATCAGACCTAACTATCCTCTATTGAAGAAGAAGAAAGGAAAAACTGAAAAGTACAAAAAGACACTCAAAGCTGAAACTTAGAGTGACATCGAGTGTAAGGAAAGTGAAGAAGAATATGCCAACATATATCTAATGGCTCATTCCGACTCAAACTCAGAATCAGAAATAGACTCTGATTCGGACTCAGACAAAGAAATTGAGGTCACTATCAAAAGGAAGATCAAATGGTATTTGGATAGTGGCTGTTCGAGGCATATGACAAGAGACTTAAGCTGCTTTATAAAGCTTGTGAGACTGAATGGAGGTCTTTTGGATGAAACAACAAAGGGAAGATTGTAGGATGTGGAACTGTGAAGATTGAAGCCTAACTATCAACAACGTTTCCTTGGTGGAAGGTTTGAACTATAATCTGCTGAGCAAAAGTCAGCTTTGCAATACTGGTTTCAGAATAAACTTCCAAGAAGGTATTTGTTCTGGAACGAGTCAAGACTTCTCTCAATCTTTCACTGGGCGAAGGCATGGCAACATTTATCTTCTGGATGTAAACCTAGAAAGTTCTCAGTGTATTATTTCCATTCAAGATGAAGCAAGTCTCTAGCATCGGAAGTTTCGTCATGTCAACCTGAAGCAAATTGCCAAAATTTCTTCTAAGAAGCTTGTTCAAGGACTTCATAATCTGGCTTACTAGAAGAATGAGTTATGCACTCCTTGTGTTTTGGGAAAACAAGTCAGAAGTTCAACCTGTGAATCAAGTCTCTACCAATCGAGCTCTGCAACTTCTTCAGATGGATCTTTTTGGTTCGACTAGAACTCAAAGTATTGATGGAAAGAAATAGTGTTTAGTAATTGTGGATGATTACTCTCGCTTCACTTGGGTCTATTTTTTGGCAAATAAGTCTGAAACATTCTCTTATTTCTCAAAGTTTACCAAGAAGGTTCAGAATGAAAAAGGTTATGCTATTTTGAGCATACGAATTAACCATGAAGGTGAGTTTGGGAAACAGGACTTTGCTAAGTTCTTTAATGAATCTGGTTTTTAGTATGTTTTCCATTTTCCACACTCTAGAACAAAATGGGGTTGTGGAAAGGAAAAACAGATCCTTATAAGAGATGGCCAGAACTCTCTTAATAGAGAGCAAAATATCCTCTCGATTTTGGGCTGAAGTAGTTTCTACAACTTGCTATATTATCAACAGAGTATTATTGAGGTCTAATATAGAGAAAACTCCTTAAAAGGTGTATAAAGGAAAGAAGCCAAATGTTTCCTACTTTCATGTCTTTGGCTGTAAATGTTTTATTCTGAAGAATGCAAATGATCAATCTGGAAAGTTCGAGGCAAAATCAAATGAAGGAATCTTCCTTGGCTATTCGACTTCAAGCAAAACTTACAGAGTCTTTAACAAGAAGATTCAATCTGTGGAAGAATCTATGAACGTGAGTTTTAAGATTATTTGGAGAATCTACCAGACCAGACTCAACTTGAAGAGTCTGAACCTATTCCAGATTTTACAAAGTCTATTTCCCCCGAAAAGGTTCAAACTTCTGGAAAACAACAACAAGCAGAACAAGAAGATTCAACCAATGCAGAGGATTAACCAACTTTCAAACCAAGCAGAAACTAGAAGCACAAGTCAAGTCATCCCAAAAAACTCATCATTGGTAACATCGATGAAGTAGTTCACACCAGATCCAAAGGAAGAGAAGAGTCTAATGCTCTAGCACTTTTTTCTGAGATAGAACCAAAAGGAGTAGACGAAGCCTTGTCTGATGAAAGTTGGATAGAAGCTATGCAGGAAGAACTTAGACAATTCAGCATGAACGATGTATGGGAGTTGATTCCAAAACCTAAAGGCAAATCCATTATTGGAACGAAATGGGTTTTCAGGAACAAGATGAATGAGAATGGTAAAGTAGTCAAAAACAAAGTAAGACTCGTGGCAAAAGGATATACACAGGAAGAAGGGATAGATTATGATGAGACCTATCCACCAGTGGCGAGGTTAGAAGCAATTAGATTATTACTTGCTTTTGTTTGCTATAACAATTTCAAGTTATTCTAGATGGATGTCAAAAGTGCATTTCTGAATGGATTCATACAAGAAAAAATCTATGTGGAACAACCACTAGGATTTGAAGATCCAAGAAAGCCAGACTCGGTCTACAAACTGAAAAAGGCTTTGTATGCACTGAAGCAAGCACCTCGAGCTTGGTATGAGAGGTTGAGTAAGTTTCTAACTCAAAATGGTTTTGAAAAAGGAAAGGTTGATACAACCCTGTTTATAAAGAAAGAAGAAAAATACTTTTTACAGGTACAAATTTATGTAGATGATATTATTTTTGATTCACCTAACAAAAGTCTTTGCAAGAAATTTTCAAGATCTATGTAAGATGAATTCAAGATGAGCATGATGGGTGAGTTAACGTTCTTTCTGGGATTGCAATTTAGACAATCGAAGAAAGGTATATTCATTCACCAAGAAAAATATGCCAAAGATCTCATCAAGAAATTTGGGTTAGAGAATTGCAAGAAAACGGAGACTCCAATGTCAAGTTCTTTGAAACTGGACAAGGATGAAGAATGAAAGAAAGTAGATAAGAAATTATATAGAAGCATGATCGGTTCACTTCTCTACCTTACTACTTCTAGACCCGATATTTTATTTAGTGTGTACATGTATGCTAGATTTCAGTCTGATCCTAGAGAATCTCATCTAAGTTCTGTAAAACGCATTATTAAATATGTTGCGACCTATCCAAAGTTGGGTCTATGGTATCCAAAAGAATAAGACTTTACTCTTCTTGGATATTCAGACGCTGATTTAGCAGGTTGTAAAGTCGATAGAAAGAGCACATCTGGCACTTGTCAACTGCTGGGAAACCTGTTAGTAACTTAGTTCTTAAAGAAGCAAAGTACTATGGCTCTTTCAACTGTGGAAGCAGAGTATGTTGCTCTTGGGAGGTTGTTGCTCTCAAATCTTATGGATAAGACAACAACTAAGAGACTTTGGGATTGAAGAATCGTGTACCAAGATCAAATGTGACAATACCAGTGCTATTAATCCCACCAAGAATCCAATTCTTCATTCAAAGGCAAAGTATATAGAGATTGGACATCACTTTATAAGAGATCATGTCCAGAATGGGGAGATTATGATTTAGTTCATTGATTCGAAGAATCAATTAGTAGATATCTTCACGAAGCCTCGGGAGAAAAATTTATTTGAGTCTATTCGCACCAAGCTAAATATTATTTCTATTTCGAAGTAAATTTTGAAGTTTGTCAGACTCAAACTTTCCAGATGCTACTTCAGTAAGAGAAAGTCTCGAATCCGAGTATTTTATTTTTGGAATGAAAATGTATAATTAATCGAATCATTGTTTGCCTATTTTATTTTTAGAAGTTATCTTTTTCAAATTTTTGAATTTTTGGCAGTTTTTATTTTCAGTTATTTTGAAAAAGGCAGTTTTCTTTTTTCCTTGTGACGGTTCACTTATCTCTTTTATTTGTGACCTTTCATTTCCTTTATATACCCTATTGTATTCCTTTCGAGCACTTTTTCCAAACCCTAAAATACAGACTCTCTACTCTCTCGTTTCTACTCTCAAGATTGTTCCGCAAGTTTCCATCTTTTTCACTCGAATTAGTCTGTGAAATCCTCCAAGCCTGCAAGTAGGTTTTACCAAAGGAAATCCTCTCGGATTGCTAACCAAGGACCGAGAAGCATGCCAGAAGGGCAGACTCATTTCGATCTTACTGAGGAAGACTCTCCGCGCAACTCTCCACAGCATTCTCAGCAACACTTTACTCAGGATATTCCGCGCCAACCTCTAGAGGAGGAAGTTGTAGAAGACGCAAAACCTTTTAGAGCCTTGAGACCCTAGGTTCACTATAAGCTTTACACTCATTTAAAGTAGGGTGGTACTCCCATGTCTTTTATCGATGAGTTTCTAAGAGAAAAAGGTTATAAGAATGAGACTTTGTTCTTGAGAAGGATGGAACAGTTAGGTATAGCACCGAAAGGATCGGCGGAAAATGCCTTTCTTCATTTTCCTATAGACCCTAAGTTCAGTTCTAATCATCTTGAGAACAAGGATGACGATGAGAAATTTTATTCTAATTTTCAACCAATAATGGGTGTTGCTGCAGACGTTCCTGGAGAAAGAACGAGATTGTTTCGTTCTAAGGAACACAAAAACGTTTATTCACAGATGCTAAAGAGAGGGGTGATGAACCCTCGTACTGTTGATTTTGACTTCGTGGACTCGATCAAGGTTAACTTGAGGAAGAAGTTAGCCTTTCTTCAACTAGAGAATTTTTGTTCTAAGACAACTATTACTTTTCCAGAGTTGACTGCATTTTTCTATTCAAACCTTTCTTTTCTTGACCAGAATCATATCAAATTCACTGTGTGTGATAAAGACTATGTGGTAGATGTTGACAAACTGGCAGACATTATTAGGGTGGAAATGAGTGGTTTTCAACCAATAAATGTCTCATTTGGTCAAGCAATGAGATTTCTTGTCAAGGACAGAGTACTAGAAGGATGCATCACTTATTCTCGACTGTTAGCCTCAAATGTTTTGTTGCATAAAGTGGTCATTAACTGCATCAGACCAAAAGCTGCATCCAAAACAGATGTTTCCAGGTTCGAAGCACGGCTCATGTTTGCAATCTACAATGGGATGAGATTTTCACTCCCTCATACCATTCTGATGCACATGTATGGGATGGTTGTGAAGGACAAAGGACAATTACCTTATTCTACGCTGGTTACCAAGCTATTAAGACATTTTCAGATTGAGTTTCTCACCTCATTTTGTTCTCGAACTATTGCTCCTATGGTTATAGGACTGAAAATGATTTCGAAGATGAGGCTGAAAGATCTTAACAAGGTTATTGAGCACATGAAGAATGAGTCCTCCAGCAAAATCAAAGTAGATTTTGCTACAAGGAAAAGGAAAAGCAAGGAAGTTCTTAAAGAACCTGTAAAGAAGAGATCTCTCATCTTGTAGGACGAAGAGGATGATGATGATGATCTCACAATTTTTGCCATTACCTTGAAGAATCTTCGAGGTTTTGTTGGTGTTGAGAAACCCATTGAGAGAGTCAGAGAAGAAGCAAAGCCAGAAGAAGAAGAAGAACTAGAGAAGGAAGAAGCAACAAGAGAAGAAGCAGCAAGAGAAGAAGAAGGAAGAGGTCATGAGGATGAATCTTATCAGGTGACCATTGCCATATATTTATCTGAAGATTCTGAAGCAACTCGGAGTGGTCAAATCGGAGTACATACAAAAGAAGCACATCACTCTCGTCCTACAAACGAGAAGACTCAAGAAGAATAAATCCTTTCTCCACCTGTAGGCACAGATTCCGAGGGGGGGGGGGTGGGGTTGTTGAGAAAACAAGAACTTCTTCTCCTATTTTTGCGAGTGATGGTATCAGTCGATCTCCTGCACATCCAGAAGATGTCTATGCTTCTCACTTTCCTGAAGCTAACATTGCAAAATCTACTCCGAGTTGTGGGACTAGACAAGTTGATGATCCCTTGTTTCTGAACTCTCCACAAACTCCATTCGCTAAAGCTAGTGCGCAGACTGCACAAAATGCTGATTATCCAAGGATGATGGAACTTCTTTTGGAGGTAAAGGCTCAGCAATACGCTATGGAGATTGAGATTCAGAAATTGCATACTGCATTGTGATCCTCCTCTGACTTTCACACTGAAAAGGTACAGTCCTTAGATACTCAAGTACATACTTTGAATCAGCAAGTATCTCAAATTGTGGCCAAGCATGATCAGACTCTACAAATTATCAAGACTGTTCTGACCCAAGTAGAGAATGTTCATCTCTAGTGCCAGAAGGTTGAAGAGGCAGTGCAGTCAATGGGGGATTTCCAGCTCGTTCGAATTCCAAGACAACCTTGACTCCTTTTATCTCTATTTTGACATCCTCCACTTTTTGCTGTTGACAAAAAGGGGGAGAATGTGTAGATTTAATCTTTTAAACTAAACTCCTTGATTTGGTTTAAGTTTGTTTTGAATACTTATACTGCAACAACTTTTGTGGTGATATTCTTTTGTGGTAATGGTTATGGATGAGGATGTGTGGTGATGGTTATGGATGAGGATGTTTAAATCTTGATATGTGCTTAATGTTTTCAAGATTAACATGTTTTCTATGGTTGCAGAATTGATGCTATCCAAATCCTTGACTAACTATTTTTATAAGATATCATGTACTGCTAAGAGTTGTTTTGCAAGTTATAAATCTTTAAATCTGTAAGGAAATTTTGTCACCATAAAAAAGAGGGAGATTGTTGGAGAAAACTCCTTTGTTATTTTGAAGTTGACAAAACTTGTCCAAAGTCTATTATGAAGAATTCTAGAATTTTGTGTCAAAATCTGAAGACTTCTAGACTCTATGTCAAAGTCTAAAACTCCCAGACTTTATGTCAAAGTCTGCCCACTCTGACTAATTCCAGACTGAACAAAAGTAAATGATGAAGACGTTTCAAAATAAGGGATTATCTTTCTTTCTTCAAGAGTTTGGTTTGCATGGATTATATATGGACTTCTGGTTGGAAATATCACTTACGAGATTGAATATCTTCATTAGAATCAATTTCGATACGTCAAATCTTTTGGAAGGCAAATAATTTTGGAAAGAATCCACTTATGGAAACTAAGATCCCGATTGTATGGGCGAACGGGATTGACGGACTTTCATAATAATTTTCAAACGGCTCGAGATCTCCTTGATTGATTTTGTTCAACAGGTTGATTGGAAAAATTCATTTGGAAAGTGCCAACGGTCGAGAAGGCATGAAGGAGTATTTAAGAAGGACTCTCCAGTTGTTTGAAAGGGTGCATGAAAGAAAAATTCCAAAGTCTAAACCTTTTCATTCCCTTGTTACTTCTTACTCTGAGCTCTAAATTGTACTCAAAAGAGATAGACTTATGGTGTGACTTCGTGAGAGAGTAGTAGATACTCTTCACTGTGAAGTTGAGATCGCAAGATTGTAAATTTTCTTTTGATTCATAGTGGAATCCAGCCAGAATGTTGTCAGCGTGGGAGAGTGGACATAGGCTTGATCTAAGCCGAACCACTATAAATTCTTTGTTCATATTCTCTTCCCTGAACTTCTTTATTTTGCTCATAGCTCTATTTAACTACTAAAGTCTAAACTAGCTTAAAGTCTGTTGTTTTTCAGACTCAGTTTCTAAAGTAAAATATTTTCACTGTTCTTTGCGAAAAATTATTTTTACACCTATTCACCCCCTCTAGATGTTCATACTAGCACTTACAGTTTCAGCTCAAGTCCTCTTAGCATTAGATAATAGACATCCCGAGCTTTGAAATGATAGGTCATACACCCTAATCAGTATCCTTTAACTCTCAAAAAACACCTCCGAAGATTAACGATTCAGCAGTAGTTTAGGTCTTTTTCCGGTTCTAATTTTGTTCTGTCTTCTGGCTTTATTATTTTTGTGCCGACTTTCGTGATCATTTTTTGATAAAATTGTCTTCATGAGTTTTGTTCCAAATCATCTCATGCATCTTCTGTAATGTTTTCATGATTTTTGGATGTGTTCAACTAGGTCAGATCTACTTAGATCTAAGCCTAGGTCAATCTATTCCGTATTGATCTCTGATTTTGCCATTTTTGTACTGATTTGTTTGTTGAATTCTGGAATAACTTTCCTTCATGAAAGTTGCTTGTATGGGTGTTGTACATGTCCCGTATGTTTTTGAAAAATTTTAGATATATTTAGCTAGGTCAAAATCACTTAGATCTAAACATAGGTCAGTTTGTCCTACATTAGTCTGAGATTTGTTTTGATGAAATTGAGTCCATAAATACACCTATTTGGTCTCAAATCCTTCATGAGAGTTGAAATACATGATATATATATAGATATATATATACACGTTCAATTGATGTATGCTTTGCAAGGCTTTTACATTAGCAATGTGAATCAATTACATACATTAGAGTAAGAAGGTACTGCAGCAACATATGCTGGACATATAGTTCGTCTGTTTTGCCATTTTTGCCACAATTCATATGATTTTAATTGAGTTTTGACCTCTTAACAAGAAATCTTCATCATCATATGCTCCGTTTGTGAGATTTTTGGTAGAATTTATGCGTGTCTTGAGAATGGCTAAAATCATATTTGTTATGTAAACTTAATGCTGAAATGGAACCCTGTCATATGTGTACATTTCCATGCTTGTTTGAGTCATCTAAGGATTAAATCTTATGATCATGCCTTCTTGATAATTGAACCACATGTTACAAGGTTTGCATACGTATTTATGTTATGTTATTTGAGTGCATCTTGTGCATTAAATTGTCTCACGAGAAGTGTTCATCACACTTAGAATTCTCAAGCATAGAATTAGGAATCATGAATCATCTCATAATGTCATTTAAATTGTATGACATTTTACATGCCGAATTAGGATTGGATGACTATCCAAACTTTCCATCACATCCAATCCTAAGTCCCGTGTGATTTCTTCATGTCGTTTGGGCATTCTTTGAGTGATTTTAAGGTTTTCTAATGAATGCTTGTATTCTGTTTTCTTAAATACTGATGCGCACACTTTTAAAGATCTCAATCTTAGGATACCAAATTGACCTAGTTTAGACTCAAACTCTTCTACGAAGACGTAGGGCACACTTAGAAGTTTCTAATGCCATTAATTTCATGCCAACTACTCATCGTTTGGACCAATTTTCCATTTTTTCAAAGCTAGATCACAATCTGGACAAAGGATTAAATTCGAACCTCTGTTCTAACCCCTGTTTTGATAGGCCTTTGATATTTTTGTTCAATTTTTTTCTATTTAGAATATGAACTTGGCCTCTTGATGAAACTTTCTTGTCATCATGTTGACTATGTTCTGTGTAAATTTGATGATTTTTAGATATGTTTTGATAGGACAAATCCTCGTGACATTAGCTGAATGTCCTGTTATTTTGACAAATTCCTGATGTGTTGTTGCTTGTTGTTTGATTTTTGTAAAATAATGTATAGATTGTTTAAGAAAACTTTCTTCATGAAAGTTGTTCCTCATCATGTCATGCATGTTAGAGAAATTTATCATTACCATATTATCATTAGGTATTGCCCAATTTTTCTGTCCTTACACGTTTGTTCTAGAATTTCCTGATATAAACATGATTGTGATTATTTAGTTATACCTTTTAGGTTAGTTTGTGTATCAAATTAGGACATGCCATCTTTATGAAAATTGTTTTAAATTCTTTAATCTTTATTGTTAAACAATCAGCCTTTTTCAAATTGTATCTTTTAAAAAATACTTTGGTACATGTGATGTTTCTCAAAAACAATTTCTAAAAAAAGTTATTCTCCAAAACTCGATTTGGCTTAAGGAAAAATCATGGTTTGGACCATACTCAAAATACCTACGACACTTGTGAGTGCATTTATGTGAGCCTCAGGCTAGCCTTGACAATTGAATGTGTTCCGTAGCTTATATATTCCTTAATCCTAAATATTTTCAAATCTTTTTAAAAATCCTAATTTGACATCATGAAAGTCACGGTTTGAATTGTATTCAACATGCTTGTGATGCCTGTGAGTACATTTATGCGAACCCTGGGCTAGCCTTGGCAATTGAATGCCTTTTATAGTTGAGACATCACCTTGTCTCAAAACTTTTCATGAATGATTTCAAGATATCTTTTTGAAATATCATATGTACCATTTATACATATAATCTCATCATGCACTAGAAATTGCCTATGTTTGTGATTGGCGCATGCCCTTGGTAATAAGTGACCTGCCGACGGTTCACTTTCTTGCTTGATTGGTTGAGAAACAAGGTTCAAAAGACTTGCATGTATATTTAAATTTTTGCAATGCATGTGACTTTTAGATGAATGGTAGGGTCGATGCATGATATTGAAGGAAAATTCTAGGATCACATAGATCGCTTGATTAGGAGACTTATTAGCGTTATTGGCCATGCAAAAATGCAATTGGTCAACAATTGCTATAAGTCACCAAAAAAAAAAAAAAAAAGATTAGGTCGGTGTCTTAGTGGGACCCTTGTATGAAAGATAAAGACCAACCCTGAGACCCCAAAATTTGACTTTCGTATTGTACTTCATTTAAATGATTGATCTCAACATAATGTCTTGTTTTTTTATTGTTTTGATGTGTATGTTTGTTTCCTTCCATTGTATGCACCTAGTTATAAGTTTCTTAGATCAAATTTAGATTAGGACCTTGAAGATGGAGAAAGTGCGAAGACGGTGGAGTTTGATGTTCATTCCGACCATTATCATGTACTATTCATTTCCCTGACATATGTTTCGGGTTCCATTTGTTGTATAAAGCCCGATGAGTTACGGGTTTTTTCTCTTTCGCTCATCTTTTTTCAATTATGTTTGTCTTTTATATTTTTTAGGATTGCATGGTAGATTTACTATTTTTCTTGATTGTATACTTATTGTCTTGTAATTTCAATTCCATTGATTGCTTTCTTTTCTTGTTGTTCTAGAAATAGAATAGAATGAAAATGACCAACCATGCATGATCGCTTAGTTTAGGGCTAATGATCCCGAAAATGTAAAAAGAAACGAATGGACATGTTAGGAAAACACAATATACCGTTTAGGTATCGAAAGGGCGCTAATAGAAATATTAGCGTAACCCAAGTCTCCGAATCTAGATATTTGTTTGCGTAGGAATCGAGGAAACACTCATGACCCTCAATTGGGTTTTTTAGCCGACCCCCAAAATGAGGTTAGTGGCGACTCCCGTATTATTTTTAGGTTATCATAAACAACTAGATCGTATAAATAAACCCGTCGCGCAGGGTACGAGATTCGATGAAACTCGCCATGGTTTAGCATACTCGATATAGGAGTACCCTAGAGGATGAAGTGATGCCATCCTTATGGGCGAGGCGTACTGTTGAGAGGGATACCATGGATAAAGGTACCCTCAAATCCGATATCCATATCCGACCCTTTTTTCTAAAGTGTGTCACCCGTATGGGTATGGATTGTGACACTCCACTGTCAAGCGGGGTACGAGCTTGGGAGAGCTTGTGATCTCATGGAGGGAACTCATGAGAGGCTTAATCTGAAAGGCGAGATGATGACGTCTTTTGAAACACGAGCCGTGAGGGAACTCGTGTGATCAAGTACCCCTAAACCTAACCTTTCCCCCTTTTCTCTCTTTGTGATGATGACGGATTTGAGGATGGCAAGATCGGTTTGCGACAAGAGTCATCCATGGTGCCATTAGGAATCATTGGGCGAACCGTCGAACCCATGCAAAGGACCATAGAAGTCCTTGTCAACCTAGGCAGACTAGACCACAAAAAGATGGGGAATCCAAGTACTCCATGCCCTCGTCCACCCACACCATCCCGGTGTGGTGCTAAAAGAGGATGTTGGTTGTAACATCCTCAAAGTCAAGCACCATGACTTTCATATGCACAGGGAGACCAACACATGAAGATAGAAGACTCATACATCTGGACTTGAAAAAGGTTAAATAATAACAAATGAGTTGAAAACTCGATAAATAAATAATCTAAACTTCGTATAGACGGATGCCTAGCATGGGAACTTTACGATTACCCGACCCAAACATGTCAATGACAAATCACTAGTGAAGCCTATGCTTTGCCTTAACTATATATATGAGAGAATCCATGCTTTACTTTGACATCCATCCTATCAAAACTACGAGGTATCCCTTACTCCTAAATTTCCAAACCGATCTGTTTCATTCTCATACATAAGTCCCTCAAGACCTAATTATAGCATAAAAATTCCCACATGTCGCACCACAACCTTCGAAACTCAATTAACAGTCTTCAAAACATCTACATGCCTCTTACGTCACAAATAATGATAATTATAGTATGCGCGTGCTTTCAAGTCACTAAAAATAACAATTTAATTATGCACTTGTCTCGCACATCTCATATAAAGCCATAGCAAACATGCACGAGTCATATATCAACTTCCAAAGCATGCTTATAACACTCAAATGCCTCGTACATCTCTAGTGTCTTGAGAATCACTAAATACTCCATAATATTATGCTATCTTAAGTCCAATTATTAATCACACATAGCTGAAACCCTCCAGCTCTTCTAGAAATCTCCAAGACATTGTGTTGCCCCATCAAGCACGGCATCCAAACCCCATCGAGCATCCTTTTCGGTATCATTCCAATACAGCATTCCTATGAACAGCATCCGGAAACCTCCAGGCATCACCCTCCAACGTCTCTCAGTGGTGGCATCATCCGCCAAAAACTTCGATGACAGAATCCCTCACGTGATCATACGAATCAATTATACAATCGATTTTATCTTTCATATTAGTCCAATGTATGAATGCCCCAAGGGCATGTGGAGTGATGTGCAACTCATGACCTATCAAAATGTGTCGATAAAATATGTTGAACACGAAACTAGAATCGTGGCTTGACCCATTACGTTTGAGCACTGGCTTGGGTCAAACTCAGATCGGATGATACGCCTCAATATCACCAAACCAAGAGAGTGACCTAGTCTAGCATTCTTCCATGCACATCTAAGAACCAAGGCTGTTTTAGCTTTGAAGGCTTGATGTGAATTTCAAGCATCAATCATGATATGTGGACTTCTATATGTGAAGACCACATCCATATTGCAATGGTAATCCTTGAAGATCAAATCTAATACTAACACAAATGAACGATTGAACCACAATAGTCATGACACATGATAAACCGCATCGCATAACACTTATACAATCAATCATAACAATTGAATATGAAGATTAAGCCTAGGTGTCGATAACAAATGGTCCACAAGCAATAACCACGCCAATTTTCTTAACACAAGCAATAACCTAAGCCTAAACGAACTATTTCTATGAATCACGCTAACATGAACAACCTCGATAGATCCCATACTCACTCCTAGCTTGTCCTCGAGCCTTAAAGTCGAAGCATATTATGAATAAACCATACAAAATTAATCACATGAGCTCATTTACCTAGGATAGCTCTAAGAACACTAGAACCAAACCTAAATCTGAGTTACGTAACGCAACAACCTAGCCAACATTTAGGAAATCTACTTACAAATAATCGAGACGCGAAAAATCCGAATGACGTAGGGATGGCTGCTCAAGGACAGCACGGCAGCGACAATGGCAAACGGTGCGAGGATGACAAGCAAGTGGTGGCATGGCAACAGTAGGCGGATGGATGGGTGGACGATGGGAAGTGCAACGGCAGATGGCCAGAGAAGGAAAGGAAGAGGGAGAGAAAAAAAGGGAGAGAGAGAGAGAGGGGAGGGTTAGTCGAATGGGAGGAGAGGGGGAGAAAGAGAAAGAGAAAGAGAGAAAAGGAAACTTAAAGGAGAAGGAGAAGCAAGAAGAGATGGATGTTCATCATGCATTAAATGCAAACTTGCATTATTGTCCCTTCTTCATGATGAAGAAAAAATATCAACCCTTCATCTTGCCCAGCTAATCAATGACCAAGATCTTTTCTTCAAGTCTCAATTATTGGCTAGATGCAAGAAGATTAAAATGGTCCAATCCTCCTTATTTCTCCAAAGTGGTGCCTACACCCTTGGAGGATGGCCACTTGACTTTTGTCTCACTTAATTAAATCTAAAGAAGCTAAATTAGTCTCATCATTAGGTCCATTGGAGTTTATTTCCTCAAATTAGCGCATTTCCCCAATTAACGCAATTATGAGCTTACTAATATTATTTCAATTGGATAGGAATGTCTTGATAACATCTACACTCAATACTCATAATTGGACTAGAGTTGTGGCTAAGTTTTGATAAGAACGGCTTTAACATGACCTACGCAAATTTGCGTGGCATTGACGGAGCTCACTCGGCTAGACTCGAACGAAGTTTGACGCTTATCCTGGGTTTTACGCATAAGTTGTATTTGAGCTGATCGATCCATGAATGATCATCAGTTGTCATGTAATCGAGTAGGATTGATAAACCTGTCTTGAACTCATAGTTCTCTGGGATTGGATTAAGGTCATTCACGAATGATACATTAAGAATGATACATTAACCATGCGGCGTCACCCGCAACTAGTACATACTCGAGCTAAATTAATCTATACCCATCTATTGACTAACTCATGATGACATGTGATCACCCACGATCCTTATGGTCGAACATCTTTTCATTGTGGAATGATCTTCTCATTATGGAAGACTATGGTTTATCGCAACGCTAATCCTGAGTCACTTTGCCCCAAATTAGTTAGTTGGTTCATGAACAATCCCTAGGATTAAGTTACAATTTATCCTTGTTACTGACATACCGATCCTTATTCCATCCTTCGCAATCTAGATAGGAATCAGAATTGAGGATGTCACATGGTGGATATGATAATATAAGAGGAACTTCAATCATGTGCATCAACGATATTTCAAATAAGGAAATGGAATATTCGAATCAAATTGGACAAGATTTTTTATCTAATTTGAATATTGGCTTCAAATTTGGACCTATGAATGACGATTTGCGCATCAAAATCGAAGCTTGACAATGTGGGGGGTGCTGCTTGTGGGTGGGTTGTGGAGGCTACGTTGGTGTTGTTGAACACAACCAAAATCTGCAATTATCAATGAAACAACCGCACGACTTGAGAAGTGGCTGAGGAAAGAGAGAATTTTTTCCTCTTCGTGGGCCTCCAAGTGAATTTTTCTTTGCTAAACGTTCCCCACTTCGGATTGCCTCCACTTACTAAATTTTACTACAACTTCCACTAAAGCTCTTTTGACCAGCGTTTGGAATTTTCCTCTACTCTGCAAAGCCACAAAAACAATTTATTACGGAGAGCACCAAGGGGCGCTCGGTATGACGCAAGGCCAATAGCGTCGTCGATCACGGGATAGAGCACCTGCAGTTGTTCGGTGCAAGATCACGGGTAGCTTTGTTGTCATAACGTGGGTCTTCTCGAATCAACGCCAGTAGCAGGGACGACACGGGTCAGAGGTTGCAGGAACTCACGGAGTCATGACGAGTAGCATCATTGGTGTGTGCTTGGTGATGGCGGTCAGCAGCGCGCGCCAAGGGGGTGTTGGCGTGCAGCAACGAGGGTGTCGGTGTAAAACTTGCAGTGAAAAAGTAGCGTCTGGAATGAAGGAGCTCGGTCGCGATCGGCTGAAGAAGAAAACTCTCTCTCTCTCGTCTTGTTTTTTCTCTCTCGCTCCACGTCTTAAACCCCAGAAGAGAACCCCTTTTTCATATGCAAAGTAACGACGCCCCGCCATGGAAAGAAAGTGCCATAGAATATTATATATTTTTTGTCCTTTTCTTCACTTTCTTCACTTTTGTCTCTCTTTCCTTTCCAGCTCAGATGCGAAATCTCCCAGGGCAATACAATCTTTCTTGCCTTGAAACAATGAATATATCACTCAATATATGACCCTTGTTGACCAATCGTCTCCTTGTAATCTATATATATTTTCATTGTACGAAGAAACAAACTTGTAGAGTTTCCTTTTTTCTCCTTTATTTCTTTCCTACAACTAAAGAATTCTTAAATATCACGCGCATTTCAATTCTTTGTGAAAAAAAAAATATTTTGATGAAATCTTTGCGCACATAATTTTGGCCATCAAAGAAATAATTGGCTTGGCCAACTTCTCCTCACTGTGGGCTTACTCCAACTTGCTAAATAAAAACTCTAAACTATCAATTCAAACCTATCTACCAAATGAATAATAAAAAATATATATATAATAAACTAAACAATAAAATGCTCCTAAAATTATATGCTATGCAATTTAATTTTAATATTTTTATTTAGGGATTAAATGTTAATCCTTAATTTTCTATGCAATAAATGGATGACTGGATTGCCAAAATTTAAGTGTCAATATCGAGTAAGAGTTTATATATGTGGGTATTGTTAGGTTTGGGTTAGGTTTGGGTTATAACCTTTACCACCGGGCTTGATTGATGATCCGATTCTTTCGAAGAGCTCGTATTAGATTCCCTCCATTTCTAAACGGTCATCATGCTGCTCATATTGGGGATTGATTTTCATTATTTGAGTTGTCCATTTTGTTATTGTGTTCATCGAGTTTGCTTGCCCTAGCTTTTGGACTTGATTCCTCACTGCCTTGAAGTGATTGACATGGCATGCCGATGAAGTATATTTATGGAGCACCGTGGGGTGATGTCATCAAATATCCGGTAGCTATGAGCATCAGAGTTGAGCACACCTTCATCAAGTAGCCAAAGATGAGCACTATGGGGTGATGCGGTTTAGTTTGTCACGATTCAAGTGGGGTTTTCACATGATTCTATTAAGGTTTTATGAAAAAGAAATGTCAACTTTCTAAGCATGTATTGTTTTAGCACTTGTCTCAAATCTAGTTTGACATGACGTTTGATCACAAACTTTTGAAGAAAGTTGCACAAATTATATGAGATAGAGCGATGAAGTATATTTATAGAGATCAAAGATTTTCTTGTTAGAGAATATTGTTAGAGATATTGTTAGATATTAAGAATATTATTAATATTTTGTGATTCTTTAAGATAGCTAATTTCCTTTCATATGCATATTGCTCCGGTATAAATACCTCATCTAATAATTAGTAAAGTTGAGCCAATTGAGTGAAGATGTAGCATTTATTGATTTTCTCTCTCTCTTTCTTGAAGATCTTATGAATGTTTACACATGATGTTAGGCTTAGCGGAGTTTACCCTGGCACGGAAAGAAAGGCCAGAAATGAAGCCCCACCTAGTTGGGATTTGGTCTTTGTTTCTGTGGAAGTTTCTTGGAGTTAGAAATCTCTCCATTTTATCTGCATGAAGTGGGCAATTGTGCTTAGAAGAGGGTTTTTGCCTTTGATGGGTTCCTTGTAAATTGCTCTGTTTCTTGCTTCTTTTATTCTTTCTGCGTACAATATCAGAATGTTGAATTCTCGTCTATGAATTTTCATCTGCCGGTCTTTCTCCGTATATAGGTGTGCTACTTCATTTGCTCCACTTGCTTAATGCTTCTTCATTCGGGGCTTTTGGGGTTTGCTTGGTAGCTTTGAGTGGGTTTTTTGAGTGGTAGATTGAACGCGGCAATTTAGATGCATGGTCTTGAGCTGGATAACAAGGAGAATGCAGAACGTTTTGCTGGTCTTTCAGGTTGATTTTCTTTCAATCCCTCTTTCAGAGATTGTTGGTATTTTGATTATATTTTGGCCAATCTAAGGCTACTTTTAAACTGCATTACTGCAATGGTTGATTATTTGATGCCAATTATTGGGCACCTTGACAGCTCAATTTGCTGTTTGTCCTTGACTTTGACTTGACACTCTTAATTTATTAGCTTGTTGCTGTCTGTAATTTTTTTTTTTTTTTTTTTTCGGAACAAGAACGAAAAGAAGAAGGTGAGGGAGGTGGGGATTCTAAAGAAGCACCCTGAAACCTTGAAGGAGCAGTTGAGAAGCTGGAAATGATGATGAGTAAGTGTTGAAATTGTTGATTTTCCCCACTCAATTGCAGCTTGTTATTTTCTTCCATTTAAGTTGGGTTTTGTATTTTGCAGGTATTGCGTTGGTTGTCCTTGGTTGCGGCATCAGCGGATCAGTCAGCTGCAAGTGTGTGGTCCAAGCAGGAACGAAGGAGATCACTGCTAACCTTACACCAGAAGACTGACATCTGATGATGGCATCATTGGCCAAGTGAGATGACAAGCGCAGAAATTTTTGGAGTGAGGGACAATATTGGCGATGTTTGTTTGTCCCGACAGGTGCTGGACTATCCTTTGCAGTAGTGGTGGTGTTTGGTTGGATCTTTGGATATGAATTCGCCGGCCACTCATTTCAACTCTACCGATTGGATACCATGGTTGCGCATGTCAAGTTCTTGGAGTGGTAGGCGAACAAAACTAGAGCGTTCATTTTACTTCCTTTGAATAAATCGAGATGGAGTTGTCAATTGTGGATGTTTCAGTGGCTACATCTTTTGAAATCTTCTGGTTTTATACTTCTAGAATATTGGCTTTGCTAATTTATATGATGAACAATTGTTTGTTTTTGTGGAAACTGCATTGTGAAAACCCATTACAAGTTGACATACCATTGATGATGTCATAATATTTATGATCAAATATTTATGACACGAGTACATGATCAAGTAGCTACTACATTCAGAACTTCTGGTTGGGCATTCTAATAAATTTGTGGACTCAACAACAAATAGAAGTTTGAGATGTGAGAAAAAGAGTGAAATCGGCTTAGGCAACAACACTAGGTTGTCCCTTAGTTGAGATGTCTAATGCTTAGACTCATAAGCCATTGTGAAAATATGTTCATCTTAAAAAAAAAAAAAAAAAAAAAAAAAAAGAGGGAGAGAACCCGAAACCATACTAGATCAACCTGACTCAATTGTTCAGATTATTCACTGTTTGCGTCTTAGGTCGAGTAGGGTTAAGTGTGTTCCTATACTGTTTCAAGTTGGGATGGGTATCATGGAGACCCAGTCTGGCTTGACCTATTAACATCCCTACCTGTGACTCACAAATGTGAGAGCAAATGGTAGAAATAATTAGCAACATCTATCAACAAAATAAATGAGTATAAGAAAAAGAAAATATGAATATAGAGAGTATATATATGTGTGTGTGTATTTACCTTACTAAATAACTTCTTATTTGCGTAGATGGAATTGAAAAGCTCTCTTGAACCAAAGCATGATAATCAACCTTCCAATCAATAATATTTTGATAATCCTATCTAATGTTCGAAAATAGGAGATCCTCCAAGATTGATTGACATATAATATACTACAGAATCCCATA
Source organism: Eucalyptus cloeziana (assembly GCA_014182715.1). NCBI lineage: Eukaryota > Viridiplantae > Streptophyta > Magnoliopsida > Myrtales > Myrtaceae > Eucalyptus > Eucalyptus cloeziana. The sequence goes on from CM024640.1 coordinate 25,571,513, forward strand.
AGCGCCACTGCGAAGCCCGATCCCAATCCTGTGTAAAACCAATTAACAACAGAACCACCTTCATTAGATTCATCTTGTCTCTCCATTTCAGTATGCTCATCTCCCGGACAAACTTTCAAAAGAGGAGCTCCACAAAGTCCATTGTTGCCGCGATAAACAGATTGATCTTCTAGAGTGCTTAGATGATTGCCTGATGGAATATGGCCAGATAAATTGTTGAATGAAAAATTCATACAACTTAGAAAGTCTAACTTGGATATGCTAGAAGGGATTTCACCCGATAGCTTGTTATTGGATAGATCAAGTGATTCCAAATATCTCAAGTTTCCAATATCTGAAGGGATTTTTCCAATCAACTTATTTTGGGAGAGGTTCAAATTTTGAAGTCGAGCAAGCCTAGTTAGCCCTTCTGGTATTTGTCCTTGTAATGTGTTGCTTGAAAGGTCAACAAAAAATAAATATTGGAGAGAGCTGGTGAATTCTAGCCTTGTTTGTTTTATATTAACCATAATAGGAATCTCTTGCATGTCTTCCAAATATAAAGTATCGGTGGAATCGGCCCACATTAGGGAGAAGTTGCTAAAACAAGGAGGAATGACTCCAGAAAGGTTGTTATGGGCTAGGCTTAGATACTGAAGTTTATGAAGTTGACATAGCCATAAAGGAATGTCCCCAGTAAAGTAATTTATACTAAGATCGATTACCTTAAATAGTCTGGAACTAAATGGAGGTATTCCACCAGTAAATAGATTGTCACTAAGATCAACAATTAACAAATCTTGCTTTAGTAAACATTTTGGAAGCGCTCCATTCAAGCTGTTTTTATGAAGGCCTAGAACTTTCAAATGCTTCAAACCGCAAAGAGAGCTTGGAATCTGACCATTTAACTTATTGTTTCCCAATGAAATCCATCGCAAAGAATTTAGCAACATTCCCACACATTGAGGAAGTCTTCCAGATAGTCGATTCTTAGAGAGATCAAGATATAGCAATTCATGTGACATGCATAATGACTTTGGAATGTCACCACTGAAATTATTTGTAGAAAGTGACACAATCTTTAATTGTGGCATCTTTTTTCCAATAATTTCATATATGTTGCCTCTTAGCATATTTCTTGAGAGATCTAAGAATTCAATATTAGATAAAATGTCAGGTAACCAATGGGGAACCTCACCTGAGATGCTAGCATTTGACATATACAAACCCAAAATGGTCCTCTGAGTTTGAAGCCAAATTGGGAATTCCGGTCCCACTTTTCAACCAGATAGGACAATGCTTTTTATTTGGAAAGGAGGAACCCAAGATGCGCTAACATTTATAACAAGCTCATTCGACCATAAAATCAACTGTGTCAAGCTGGTGAGATTTGCCAAGTGAAGTTCGTTAACAACTCCATCCAATCTATTATTACTAAAGTCCATCAGCTCTAGATTGAATAGCTGTCCAATACTTTTTGGAATGTTCCCACTTAAATTGTTAGAAGAGAGGTCCAATTGTCTTAGAGATGATAATTGACCGATGGTAGAAGGAATAGGACCTGAAATCGAGTGATGTAAATGAATAACAATTCATAGAACATGCATAATGAATTTGGAATGTCACCACTAAGGTTATTTGCAGAAAGTGACAGCAACTTTAATTGTAGCATCTTTTTTCAATAATTTCTGACGTGTTACTTCTGAGCATATTACCCGAGAGATCTAACAATTCAATATTAAACACAAAGTTAGGTAACAAATGGGAACTTCACCTGAGATGCTAGCATTTGACATGTACAACTCCAAAATGTTCCTCTGAGTTCGCAACCAGCTTGGGAATTCTGGTCCCACTTTGCAACTTGATAGGTCAATGACTTTTATTTGAAAAGCAGGAACCCAAGATGCGCTAACATTTATAATAAGTTGGTTCGACCGTAAACTCAACCGGGTTAAGTTGGTGAGGTTTACCAAGTGAAGTTCGTTAACAACTCCATCCAATCGATTATTACTAAAGTCCATCAGCTCTAGATTGGATAGTCGCCCAATACTTTCAGGAATGTTTCCACTCAAATTGTTATAAGAGAGATCCAAATGTCTCGAGATGATAATTGTCCGATGGTAGAAGGAATAGGACCTGAAATCAAGTAATGTGAAAGTAAAAGGAATTTGAGAACTTTAATGAATAACAATTCATATAACATGCATATAATGAATTTGGAATGTCACCACTAAGGTTATTTGCAGAAAGTGACAGCAACTTTAATTGTAGCATCTTTTTTCAATAATTTCTGACGTGTTACTTCTGAGCATATTACCCGAGAGATCTAACAATTCAATATTAAACACAAAGTTAGGTAACAAATGGGGAACTTCACCTGAGATGCTAGCATTTGACATGTACAACTCCAAAATGTTCCTCTGAGTTTGCAACCAGCTTGGGAATTCTGGTCCCACTTTGCAACTTGATAGGTCAATGACTTTTATTTGAAAAGCAGGAACCCAAGATGTGCTAACATTTATAATAAGTTGGTTCGACCGTAAACTCAACCGGGTTAAGTTGGTGAGGTTTACCAAGTGAAGTTCGTTAACAACTCCATCCAATCGATTATTACTAAAGTCCATCAGCTCTAGATTGGAAAGTCGCCCAATACTTTCAGGAATGTTTCCACTCAAATTGTTATAAGAGAGATCCAAATGTCTCAGAGATGATAATTGTCCGATGGTAGAAGGAATAGGACCTGAAATCAAGTAATGTGAAAGTAAAAGGAATTTGAGAACTTTAATGAATAACAATTCATATAACATGCATATAATGAATTTGGAATGTCACCACTGAGGTTATTTGCAAAAAGTGACAGCAACTTTAATTGTAGCATCTTTTTTCAATAATTTCTAATGTGTTACTTATGAGTATATTGCGCAAGAGATCTAACAATTCAATATTAAACACAATGTTAGGTAACGAATAGGGAACTTCACCTGAGATGTTAGCATTTGACATGCCCAACTTCAAAATGTTCCTCTGAGTTCGCAGCCAGCTTGGGAATTCTGGTCCCATTTTGCAACTTGATAGTTCAATGATTTTTATTTGGAAAGGAGGAACCCAAGATGCGCTAACATTTATAACAAGCTCATTCGACCATAAAATCAACTGTGTCAAGCTGGTGAGATTTGCCAAGTGAAGTTCATTAACAACTCCATCCAATCGATTATTACTAAAGTCCATTAGCTCTAGATTGGATAGCCGTCCAATACTTTTTGGAATGTTCCCACTTAAATTGTTAGAAGAGAGGTCCAATTGTCTCAGAGATGATAATTGACCGATGGTAGGAGGAATAGGACCTGAAATCGAGTGATGTAAATGAATAACAATTCATAGAACATGCATAATGAATTTGGAATGTCACCACTAAGGTTATTTGCAGAAAGTGACAGCAACTTTAATTGTAGCATCTTTTTTCAATAATTTCTGACGTGTTACTTCTGAGCATATTACCCGAGAGATCTAACAATTCAATATTAAACACAAAGTTAGGTAACAAATGGGGAACTTCACCTAGATGCTAGCATTTGACATGTACAACTCCAAAATGTTCCTCTGAGTTTGCAACCAGCTTGGGAATTCTGGTCCCACTTTGCAACTTGATAGGTCAATGACTTTTATTTGAAAAGCAGGAACCCAAGATGCGCTAACATTTATAATAAGTTGGTTCGACCGTAAACTCAACCGGGTTAAGTTGGTGAGGTTTACCAAGTGAAGTTCGTTAACAACTCCATCCAATCGATTATTACTAAAGTCCATCAGCTCTAGATTGGATAGTCGCCCAATACTTTTTGGAATGTTCCCACTTAAATTGTTAGAAGAGAGGTCCAACTGTCTCAGAGATGATAATTGACCGACGGTAGAAGGAATACGACCTGAAATCGAGTGATGTGAAAGTAAAAGGAATTTGAGAACTTTAATGAATAACAATTCATATAACATGCATATAAATATTCATCATGAATTTGGAATATCACCATTGAGGTTATTTGCATAAAGTGACCAATTTTAATTGTGGCATCTTTTTTCCAATAATGTGGAAATTGTTACCTCTAAGCATATAGCCTAATAGATCTAACAATTCAATATTAGATATAACATTAGGTACCCAACAAGGAACTTCACCTGAGATGCTAGCATTTGACATGTACAACATTGAAATGTTCCTTTGAGTTCGAAGCCAATTTAGGAATTCTGGACCCACTTTGCAATTTGACAAGTCAATGAATATTATTTGGAAAGGAGGAACCCAAGATGCGCTAACATTTATAACAAGTTCATTCGATCGTAAACTCAACTGGGTCAAGCTGGTGAGATTTGCCAAGTGAAGTTCATTAACAATTCCATCCAATTGATTATTACTAAAGTCTATCAGCTCTAGATTTGATAGCCGCCCTACACTTTCTGGAATGTTCCCGCTCAAATTATTAGAAGAGAGGTCCAAAAGTCTTAGAGATGACAATTGACCGATGGGAGAAGGAATAAGACCTGAAATTGACCAATGTGAAAGCGAAAGGAATTTGAGAACTTTAATGAATAACAAACATATAACATGCATATAACATACATAATGAATTTGGAACGTCAACATTGAGGTTATTTTAAAAAGTGATACCAATTTTAATTGTGGCATCTTTTTTTCCCATATTTTGGAAATTGTTACCTCTGAGCATATTGCCCGATAGATCTAACAATTCAATATTAGATATAATGCCAGGTAACTAATGGGGAACTTCACCTGAGATGCTAGCATTTGACATGTACAACACTGAAATGTTCCTCTGAGTTTGAAGCTAATTTGGGAATTTTTGACCCATTTTGCAACTTGACAAGTCAATGAATATTGTTTGGAAAGGAGGAACCCAAGATGCGCTAACATTTATAACAAGCTCATTCGATTGTAAACTCAACTGGGTCAAAGTTGGTGAGATTCACCAAGTGAAGTTCGTTACCAATTCCATGCAATCGATTATTACCAAAATGCACCAGCTCTAGATTGTGAAGCTGCCCAATACTTTCTGGATGTTCCCACTCAAATTGTTATAAGAGAGGTCCAAATATCTCAGAGATGCTAATTGAACAATATTAGAAGGAATCAGACCTAAAATCAAGTTATGTGAAAGAGAAAGGAATTCGAGATGTTTGAAAATCCCACATTGATTGGGCAAATGACCATTGAAATTATTGTTCCCAAGTCTTAGATACTTTAGACGCCTCAATTCGCTAAGAGCAAGATCTATCTTACCTCCCAGACCACGACCAATTAGATTGAGCTGCGAGACATGACTAGTCCCGTGGTTGCATTTGACTCCTTCCCACTCACAACAACGTTTGCCGGTCCACGATGCAAATTTCTCAAAGGATCGATGAGATCCTGCTTGAACTTCAAAAGAGCTTCCCTCTCAGCACCAATACAGCTTACATTTGTTAAGGTATGGGGATAACAGAATTCCAACGCTTGAAAGACGAAGAGTGCATGCAAGAGCGTGGGCACGAAGTTTGTGTAGAAGTAGGACGCCATTGTGCTTTAAAATGAACCTGAGAACTTCATTTTATAATGGCAAAGCGACGCTTCCTTCAAGAAATATGATCTTTTTAAATTCACAAAAAATGTAGAAAAAGAAATAAGGAGGAAATTAACGTCTTTTCTGAGTCCATCCTCTGATCGCTAGCCAACTAAAGTGACTTATGAAGATTCCAAGTCGTGCGTTGCGAGGCGCGTCAAGTGGTCAAGAAAGCAAGTAAAGTTTGGTTGGGGCCCCGCCAAAGAAAACTTTGGCTGAAAGCTGTCGTAGACAATGGAAACCTTCGAAAAGAAATGTTTTTGGACTTTAAAAACATAAATCCAAATTATCATCAAACGCACGATGTTAATTAAATTTAAATTTTGAATGTGGAATACTATGTGGGATACACGTGAATTACCTTGATATTTTTAATTCAAGGTTTTGTCGATGATGAAAAATTTCTTATTACATACAAAACATAGCAAGCATTGGTTTTTTTTTTTTTTTTTGATAAGCTAAGATGTATATTGACTTTTACCAATGGAACTTTACAAAAAGTAAGTCTCGACACAAAAAACTTACACTCATGATGACAAACAAGTCACAAAGAGTGGAAGGGCCTCGAGAGTAAAAAAGAAGGAAGGGAAACCAAAACAGTGGCGACCCTCAAACAAGATCTAAAGAAGATCTGACACCTATAAAGAGAATAGCAAGAAAATATATGCTCCGCATTTGCGTCCATTTCTTTTAATTTTTTTGGACATTTATGAATGAGGTTAGAATTGGAGGCGCTTGAAACTCTCATTGTTCAATATCACGAAAAATTGGGATTGGGTCGGAAGTCCAAGTGGAATAGATATTGGCGATGGCAATGAGTAGCCTCCAAAATATGTACACAACATACACCAATTGATTCGATACGACGAGTTTACGGAGATGCTCATCAAACAGTGCCTAGAAACCTATATGGTCCTTGATTCGTAAGAAGAAGACCACCCCACAACCTTTCGTTAGGTGTTGGTCTTCATCTATGAGTACATTGATAGAATTGATGAAGACAACGTCGACTTTGAAATGATGGAAGAGAAGATCCACCATTTTTCCAATTTTTCCACTATGGCTCTTGATTTACTGACCCATCAGCGTCTATGTGACGTTCACTTTCTAAATTGGTTTAAGCTGTTCATTATTTTTTAGAATGTCTAACCCAAAATTTAAGTTGCTTTAATGTAAATAAAGAGCACATAAACTCATGGAATTTGATACACAAGTTGGATACATATGTGAAATAAAATCAAGCATAAGCTGACTCTTATATCATATTAGAAAGTCAACGGGAAAGCATGGAGAGAGATCACATGGGTATAAAAACTTTCAACAATTTTCAATGTTGGTTTTGGGGATGTGCCTTGGAGAACACTTTCAATGATGGTCGGCAACCTTCATTATCCATTGGGTGAGGGCTGATAACCTCCATCGGCCACTATTGAGGCCGTGGACTAGCGAAGGGAAAGAAGAAAAAGGAAGAAAGGAAAAATTAAAGAAAATAAAAATGGAAAAAAAATTAAAAATTAAAAATAATTGTAAAAATTGTTCACCTTAGTGTAGATCATGCCACATAAGACGGCTAGTGTGCACATTAGCAATTTCCAGCCAAAATTGGTTTTAAGACTACATTGGTGAATTATCAAAATGTTTAGAATTAAGTTAGCCAAATCAAAAGGTTTGGGATTGAATTGATATCTGTACGATATATTTAAGATATTTTCAATAAATTTTCCAAAAGCTAGTGCAAAATGCCATAGTTCTTCACAATTGCCCAACTAGGGTTTCGATGAATTCATAAGTGCTAGGTTTGGATCAAACGAATTTTGGTTCAATTCACAATGAAAAGATACTAAATCTTTTCTATATCCTAAAGCATGATTCTGTATTTCCAACTCAATGCCCTTCAAGACTTGTCCAGTCAACCCATCAAGTACAATGAGACTTCAAAGTCTTTATGTCGTTTATTCTTTTGTACTTAAACCTTTCAACAATCTAATTACAACCTATTTTATCTGCCAATGTAGAAAATTTCTATTTGCAACCAAATTGTGAGTTGAGATAGAAAATCCAATAAAGAGTCTATAGGGTCAATTGTCAAGCAATGTGGGACCATATTTCAACACATCCTCTCGCTTGTAAGCTAGATTAGAAGCAACATGTGAAATTTGACCAATGAGGATGGACACACATATGCAAAGGAGATAGCACTAGCTATTACGTTACATGAATATAAAGAGAATACACGACCCATTATCAAGCGATGTGGACAATATTTCAACAATTGTTCTTACTATTGTGCCTATCATTTTTTGTGCGTGCCAGTCGGTAAAGCAATCTCATAGTTATGCCAAAAAAAAAAAAAAAAAACCCTTTTCAGACAAGGGACCTCATAAATTGCTCTATGAGGTCAATCTCTATACTAATAACAAAGAGCGCACACCATGTGCGTGAAAAAAGAACAAAACTTGAATCATGTAAAGAAGGTACTATATTTATGGATTTGAGTAACTTTAGAGTATAAATTCACATTATTATCAAATGCACAACGTCAATTAAATTCACATTTTGAATGTGAAGACTATATGGATTGCACGTAAATTACTTTGATATTTTGAATGTGAAGACTATATGAGTAACTTTAGACTATATGTGATGTTCAATTTCTAAATTGGTTCCAACTCAAACTTGGGACTTGCTAGTGTCTCAAGTTTTTCAAGAGTTCAACTTCCCGTCAATAATTGTTAGACATCAAGGAATTTAAGCTGTTCATTAATTTTTAGAATGTCCAACCCAAAACTTAAGTTACTTTAATGTAAATAAAGAGCACACAAAATCGTGGAATTCAATACACGAGGTGGACACATACATAAAATAAAATCAAGTAGAAGTTGACTCTGATATCATATTAGAAAGTTAACGCAAAAGCATGGAGAGAGATCACATGTGTATAAAAACTTTCAACAATTTTCAATGTTGGTTTGGGAATGTGCCTTGGAGAACACTTTCAATGATGGCTAGCAACCTTCATTGGCCACTACGCGGGGAACCGCGACCTTGGCCGGCCACTATCGAGGTTGTGCATCGGCAGAGGGAAATAAGAAAAAGGAAAAAGGAGAAGAAAGAAAATAAAAACGGAAAGAACAAAAATAACTTAAAATTTTAAATTAGCTATACAAATAGTTCAAGTTAGTGTCGGTCGTATCATATAAGACGACCATCGTTCACATCAGCATTTTCCGACCAAAATTGGCCGTAGGACCACATTGACGAATAATCAAAATGTTTAGAACTAAATTGGCTAAATCGAAAATTTGGGGTTGAACTAGCATCAGTACAATAGATTTAAGACATTTTCAATAAATTTCCCAAAAGCTAGTGTAGCATTGACATGGTTGTTCGCAATATCCCAACTTAGGTTTCAATGAATACATAAGTGCAAGATTTGGGTCAAACGAATCTCTTGATTTGATTCACAAGGAAAATGCACTCAATCTTTTCCATACCCTAAAGCATGATTCAATTTTTCCAAGTCAATGCCCTCCAAGACCCGTCTGATGAAGCCATCAAGTACAGACTTCAAAGTCTTTATGTCATTTATTATTTTGTACTTTAAAACCTTTCAACAATCTAATTACAACCTATTTAATCTGCCAATTTAGAAAATTTCTACTTGCAACCAAATTGTGAGTTGAGATAGAAAGTCCAATAAAGAGTCTATAGGGTAAATTGTCAAGCAACGTGGAACCATATTTCAACACATCCTCTCACTCGCAAGCCGGATTAAGAGCAACATGTAGAATTTGACTGATGGGGATGGAGACACATATGAAAGAGCATACACAATCCATTGTCAAGCGATGTGGACGATATTCGTACAATTGTTCTTACCATTGTGCATATCTGTTTTTGTACATGCCAGCTGTTAAAGCAATCCCATAGTCATGCAAAGACTAACGCCATCTGCGGCATATCCTAATGAGTGATGATAACTTGATTTTCACATGTATAGCACGATTTGTGGAGCTTGTGCAAGAAAACCCTTTTCAGACAGGGGACCTCATAAATTGCTCTATGAGGTCAACCTCTGTACTAATAACAAAAGAGCCCACACCATGTGCATGGAAAAAGAACAAAACTTGAATCATGTAAAGAAGCAAAACTTGAATCATGTAAAGAAGGCACTATATTTATGGATTTGAGTAACTTTGGAATATAAATTCACATTAATATCAAATACACAGCGTTAATTAAATTCAAATTTTGATTGTGAAGATCATATGGATTGCACGTAAATTACTTCGATATTTTCAATTCAAGGTTTTATCGATAATGTAAATTACTTATGACAATACATATAGCAAGCATTGTTGTTTATGAAGTTATTGTGCAAAAGTGTATTAATGAAATCTCACAGTGAATTTGCTTCACATATAACAGAGATGAGTTGAGATACGTGCCATTCAAATATAGTAATTAGAAGGGTAATTGCTTGTCCATTGACCACATAACAAAGAGAACATATGCTCCGCAATTAGCATAGGCGAAGTTCCTCTAATATTGAAAGACTCTCTCTCTCTCTCTCTCTCTCTCTCTCTCTCTCTCTCTCTCTCTCTCTCTCTCTCTCTCTCTCTCTCTCTCTCTCTCTACATCCACTGTTTTGACCTTGACGTTCAACTTGAAAGTAGGAGTGTGCAACCGGACCGGGTTTACCCGGTTCCCGGTTCAACCCACCCGGAAAATAGGGTCGGGAACCGGTTCCCAAAATTCAGACCCTGTTTGAACCGATCCGGAAACCGGTTCCGAGGGATTACCCATCCGGGAACCGGATCGACTGGACCGGTTCGGGAACTAGTTTGAGAACCGGTTTTTAAGGCAGGCCAAGACCAAAACCCTAATTTATTCTCAGAGTTTTCCTTCGACGCACCATCGCCAGATCCCCTCTCCTTTGCCCCCTCTCCCCAAGCATCACCACCGAATCGCCATCCCCTCTCCTTCTTCTCTTTCCTCCTCCTTCAATACCCAGTTCAGAACCCTCTCGTGCTCCTTCCGTGGCCACGAGGAGAAGCACCTCCAAGCTCACCAAGACCACCTTTGCCACGATGAACGCGGCCTCGGCTCCTCCGCAACGGTCCTCCGCCGCCGCCGGAGCTGCCTATGCCCTCTTCCGCTCTCGATCGCTCCCCGGCTCCGCTTCCGGTTCAGGGAACTCCGTTCACCCGTTGACTGGCCCACCGCTTCGCGAAGCTAATGTTCTCGCCTCGGTATCCGCCAGGGGCATCAAGCTCCGCGGTGTCGTCGGCTTCTTTTCGCGGGGCTTTGGCCTTCCCCCTCGGGCTTACTCAACCGCCGCGAGCGCGTCTCAGGTTGGAATTCAATCGATATTCATTATGTGAATGCGGGTATTTTTGTGATATTACGGAAAGGTGTGATTTTGAAGTGTTTTGGTCGGTCGGTGTCGGCCTGATGCTAGGGGCTTATGTCATTGCCAGTTTATTTGAGGTTTCTATGTTAGAGTTGGGAATAGTGCTCGTTTGTGAAAATTGAGTTTAGAGCAATTTGTCTGCAGTCTTCTTCTGGTGTTGCTGAAGCTTTTGGGACTCAAGCTTGGTGCTTCCTGCGTTAAGTTTGTGACAATCTTTTTCCTCTAGGAACGATCTCTCAGTGTGCTGCAGTTACAGAATAGAGATATAAGGGGCGTTCGATGTAAACATTATAAGCTTAACGAAATAAACTTTTCTCCTGTATCACTAAAGTGCATTACTATTAGCGGTATTCTCAATGACTGTTATATTCAAAATATCGTTTGATGGTTCTTTAAGGTATACTTTGGAGAATTATAAGCTGCAACTTTCCCATCTTCCGTGACCATCTGCTTATGAAGGTCTGCCTAACACTTGAGTAGCTATTACATTTTCTTAGCAGTGGAGGCGACGGTTCCTTGATTTTACAAGTTAACGCAGTTCCTTGAGTTAAGACTATGTGTTCTATTTTCAACATCCAAAGTCTAATGTGGAATGTGGTTGTGGTGGTACTGGCTTCATGGGTTTTCTGTACTTCTGTGACAGCCTCCGTGTCTTATGATGCTAAGGCCATTAAAATTAATGGGCAGAGAAGGATCCTCAATTCTGGGTCCATTCACTACCCCAGAAGCACTCCTGAGGTAGCTCCTTTCTTTTTTTCTTCTTTTTTTCTCCTTTTATTCCTTATTTTTAGGTTGAATGTGTCTCCATTTTCGGCTGAATGATCTTTCCGCCCCCCAACTTTTCGCTATCATGCTGGAAATGGGCCTCTCTATATTGCGCTTTGTATTACTACAACATCTATTTTCTTATCTTAGCAAAAAGCTGCTTCATTTTGAAAAAAAAGGTTCCAATATATACAGGGTTAACCCGGTTCCCGGACTGGAAAAACAGGGTGGGTCAGGTACAGGGTCCAAAAAAATGGAACCGGTTATAACAGGGTCAGGTATAGGATTCAGATTTGGACCCTACCCACCCTGGACCCAATCACCCCTAGTCCGGGTTAGGCCGGTCCACCCCCTAACCCTAGGACCAACTCGCACAGTGATGGTTCTCAATTTTTCGGATCGAGGACCGACCCTATTGAGCTTGGGACTGAGGACTAGACCCACCCAATGGGTTCGGTCCTGTTCCAGGGTCAACCTGGGACTAATCGATAATTTTTTATTTCATTTTTTGTACTCTTTAAAAAAGCGATTGAGGACCGGACTGACCCAATGAGTTCGGTCCAATTTCAAGGTCAACTCAGGACCAACTAATAATTTTTTATTTCATTTTTTGTACTCCTTGAAAGGACAATCAAGGATCGTATCGACCCAATGAGTTCGATGATGAGCAAGGTCAGTTAAGAAAGGCAATCAATGAGGGTCAAATGGGGTGAGTGTAGAACATAATGAGCATCGAATGTCAAGCGGGGAGCAATAAGCCAAGCGAGCATCGAGTGGCAAGCGGCACGAGTGACCCAAAGCGATCGAGGCAAGTGTCAAGTGGCGAGCAGAGAAATTGTTTCCTTCGATTTTGGAAAATTGAAGACTAAGAGGACAAATGAGACAAAAAAAAAAAAAACTAATACTAGAGGAGGATGCCATAAAGTGCCTTTTTAAACGCCGTGAGGACAAACTTCTCACAAAAATATTTTCCTTCTTCGTAAATTATGACTATTGATGCGATAAAAGACATTAAAAACCTAAGTTATTAAAGAACAATGTAAAATTACTTGAACTCCTCACTAAAGAGCTGTTTAATGTTGTTGATGCCATTTATTTTAAAGTTTTCTCTATATAAAAAAATATATATATATATATATATATATATATATATATATATATATATATAATCAGGGTTGGTCCGGATTGGACCAACCCGGAACTCTCAGGACCGATGACCGATCCGCACAGTGCTGATCTAGGAATTTTAGGACCAAGGACCGACCCAGTTTCCTTGGGAACCGGACCAGGACCGGCAGGGTTGGGCCGGTCCAGGGTCGGTCTAGGGTCAACCCTAGACGATGCTCACCCCTAGTGGGGTGGCTTATTTACTTAGTACTCCAGCTTCTCTATTTTTAATTAGGATAACTATACTGGAAATCTTAAAATTTATTAAGAAAGTATAATTAATTTTTTAAATTTTGAGATAATGCAATTAAATCATCAAACTTGTTATATCGAGCAAAGAAGTCTTTCTGTTAACTCTATTCGATTTGAGACCTCACCTTGCCACGTGATGACCCCAAACACGTTTGTTTCTTCTAGAGTCACCTCGACCAGCCCTTCCTTGGCTCAGCTCCATTTTCGGCGCCCAACATTGCGGAGCTCTCGGCTAGTTCGCGTGTTCCACACCTCAGGTAAGCCACCCCTTCAGTTTATTCCAACTTTTGGTGCGGAAATCCTGGAAGCTTATGACTTGAGTTATATCGAGGAAGCTTCCTGATTTCCTAATAACATGTTTAGTTTCTTGATTGGAAATTTTCGCTAAAATTGATGTAGATTTGTCATCGTACAAAAGGGCGATTGCTGACCTAAATATAATTTAACGATTTCAAAACTCACTCAAATATGGTAATGATTTTTGGAATAACATTTGTTATATTTAAGTATTTCTGAAGGATTTCGAAATGGTATAAACTATAAAGATTGTCCCTGCCTCGAAGACAATACTGCGTACCCGGCCACGTAATGGTTGGACACCTGACCATTCTGGTGCCCAAAAGCTGCCTTAAACAATGAGGAAGAACGCTTCGTACACTTCCTAAACACTCTTGTACACACTTATCAAAACTTTTGAGAGATTGAATTTGGGAGAGATATATTCTATAAGAGAGTGCACCCTATTTGGAAAAGAGAGTTGGTTCCGTTATAAACCCTTTTGCACGTAACTTCAAGTATAGTTGATTAGGCATAACTCTTGTATGGTCTCAGGGAGTGAAGTAGGCATTAATTTTTAGCTGAAAAAACTATAAACCGGATAAACATTTCTCTATCCCTATTCTTATTTTTATGTGCGCATCAAAGTGTTTTATTATTTGCCTATCTCATATCTGAGCATGAATATTTTATATTTGTAGTGCATATTTTAAATATTCGGGACAATAGTGTTCACCATAAAGTGTTTCAATCAGATAATATAGATTGATAGCCGATCAACCGAATATCCATTGGATGAAATTGTTGGGTGTTTTCTTACTTTAGAAAGTAAGGCATCTCCTTGCAGTTAAATAAGACACATAATGAGCAAGAGTTAAAAGTAGATTCATCAATTGGTGACAGCTCATCATTTTCTATTGGATCACCCATTAGTGAGATTATGGATAACCTTGGTTCCACTAACGCTTTCGTCATCGCCATTTAAATAACTGGAACAAAAATTCAAATATTCCTCTGCTAACACTCTGCAATGGAACATACAAGACAATTTCGATTGCAAACAGGGGATTCTCTTCACATTTCAACCCAGAGAGACCGACCACCGGTATTGCATCTATAAAAAAGTGATTAATAGTAAGTCATTTTTTTCTGGTTAACATAGGTACACCAAAGCCAAGGAAGAATATTGCACAAATGACGATATTCAATTATTAATGTCATTTGACCCGAAAGACGAACCTGATCTAGTCATCAAAGCAAATTTAGCGGTAACCATAATCTTTTTCCTTTCAGCACGGATTAGATCTGATCATATCACTGAAAGTGGAGTTTCCATATTAGAAATATCTTTATGAGGACTAATTAAAGAAATTTAGCTTCCTTGTAGGTCGTCATCTTTGGGCCCGTTTTCCCTCCGTGGCTGCTTGAACTGTCAACTATAGAAATTTAGCTTCCTTGTAGTCTTTGGGCCCGATACACGTGTAATAAATTTATCCTAAACAATTTTTTTGACCATGAAAGATCCTAAACCGGTACTTATGTGACAAATGTGCCCTAAAATGACTACAAAAAACCCTAAACTCTTGCACTTATCATAAATTTATCAAAAACTAATTTGTTCGACTGCCAAAAACCTCAAAATGATACATTTGTGACAAATAACCATCCATTAAATTGGATTCAACAAAAAAAATCACAAAAATTGTATAACTGTAACAAGCGAAGAGTAAAATCCTAAATTGGTACACTAGTCAATTGTCACGTGTCATCAAACTTAACAATTTGATAGTAAAATTTAACAGAAACTGATAGAGAACAAAATTTATCACAAGTTTACCAGTTTGGGGTAAATTTATCAAAGATGTACCGATTTAAAGTTTTTAGTGGTCAAAAAATTAGTTTAGAATAAATTTGTCATATGTGTACCAGTTTGGAATTTTTCAAGGTATTAACTTGATTTATAATTATAAATCACCTCTCTTAATATAATCTTAGATGTACAACGAAGACTATTATATTGACAACAATTAATTAATAAATTTTAAAAGATAATATTGGAATGCTTCATAAGATTCAATAAAAGTGTTATGGAAATATAAACCTTCCTATTTGATTTAAATGCTTTCGACAATTTCAAACTAGAAAGTAATATAGATTAACTTTCTTATTGAATTTATTTTAGGATATTAACTCTGGAAATTAAGGTGTAGTCACCGAAAGTGATTTTTCTCATTGCATTGTGCAGCTAGTTCAATGTGCCAGCATTATTTTGTTTCTAATATCACTTCGATAATCCAGTAAAGGACAAAGTCACCGTGTGGTATACAATCGACAAGAAGATGGACTCTACTTTTTCTATGTCAAATTTCTGAATACTCTTCAACTTGTGTTTAAATAAAAATGCTAACTTGTAAACACATCAATTTCATGAATAAAAAGTTTATCTCGAAGATCTGATTACATTTGAGTTATTTTGACCCAATATAACCTATTCAATTAAACATATTATATAGGTTTTGTTTAGGTTACCTATTCATCGAATAGGTTGTTTTTGGGTTAAGAATTTCTGGCATGATCATTAAACACGTTTCGACTACCCCATATAATAATACATTCTTCAGTCGTCCGACACGAATGTGATCCATGGAAACAAACCAAATACCACCCTAATATTTTATGAGATTAAGAATTCCCACATAGGAATTTAAGCCGGTGGCCATAGAAATACAATTTAAAACTTTAAAGAAACAAAAAAAGAGAAGGGCATTGGCAATCCAAATGTGATGAAATTCTAGTTAGAATATTTTATCATATTTCTAATCACAATTTGCACGTTGTTTCTCTTAGAGTCCGTTCGTTTCGTGGAAAATAATTTCCAGGAAAACGTTTTCCAGATTTTTTGGTGTTCATTTCACGGAAAATGAATTCCTTGAGGAAAATATTTTCCATCAAAGGAAAAAAGTCTTCTAAAGTAGGGGAAAATGTTTTCCACTTTTGAAAAGTGGAAAACATTTTCCTCACTTAATCTTTCTTATCTCATACCTCTATAAATCTGACTTCCTCATTCCCTTTATTTTTTTCTTTTCTTTTTCATTTGAATTATTTTTTAATTTTCTTTTTTTTTTTTTAATTCTAATTATTTTTAATTTACTTTTTCTTTTTTTTCTCTTTTTTTTTTCGTTTTTTTTTTTGTTTCTCATCTTCTTCTTTCTTGGCTAGTTGTCAGACCAAGTGAACCTCAAGCTCGTCGATTTCAAACTCGTGCTCGTCAATCTGGCGAGCCTCGAGCTTGACGCTCGCGCTTGCTAATTTGGGGAGCGGAAAATATTTTCCTTACCGAACACCGGAAAATATTTTCCGAAACATTTTCAGGTTTTAGCCGAACACCAGAAAATATTGTCATTTTTCTGGAAAAATATTTTCCGGAAATGGCTCATTTTCCGCGAAACGAACGGACCCTTAAGGTTCTTAGTTCTTTTAAGGAAAAATTGTCCAAAAAGTCATTTACCTATTGCACTTTTGCCAATTCAGTCTTAAAATTTTGAATTTTGTCAATTCAATCATAAAAATTTTCACTGCTTGCCAATTGAGTCATCTGATCAATTTTGATCAAAAATTTCTGACATGGACGCTTACGGTGCCACATAGGATCGTTGGTGCTACGTAGGATCGTTGGTGCTAACATAGACAAATTTTAATAATATTTTGAATATTTTGAATATTTCTTTTTTTTTCTTTTTTCTTTTCCTTTTGTCAGTGGCTAGCCACCACCCATATGGTGACGGCCGGCCACCGGCCAAGGCTAGCCAACCGGCCTCGCTCACCACAAGTGAGGCTCGGCCAGGCAAGGGCAAGCCTTGGTGAGGAGAGTCGCCCAAGCATGACCTTGCCTAGGTCGATGCCCGACAAGGCTGCCTTGGCCTAAGCGAGGGCTAGCCTTGTTAGATCTGGCAAGGGGACTCGCACGGCCGATGCCGCCCTAGCCTTGCTAGATCTAGCAAGGGGAGCCCTACCTCGCCCAGTCGATGCTACCCTGGCTTGGGTGAGGGCTAGCCCCGCCAGATCTGGCAAAGGGAGCCCTCCTTCACCCAAGTGAGTGTTGGCCTTGCCTAGGCTAGATCTAGTGAGGCCAACCTTCACCGAGGCTAGGGCAGCCTTGCTATCACTTGACCAACGTCAAACAAGGCCACCCTAGCCTGGGCAAGAGTAGGCCTCGCTAGATCTGGCTTAGGCGAGGTTGACCCTTATCAGGCTATGCCTAGGCAAGGGCTCCCCTCGCTAGGGCTCACCCTCGCTCAACTGGGCCTCACTTGTGGCAGGCTAGGCAAGGCCAACCGGTGGCCAGCCACTGGCAAAAGGAAAAGAAAAAAGCCAAAAAAAAAAATCATAAAAATAGAAAAAATCATAAAAATAATTAAAAATTCAAAACTATTAAAATATTATTAAATTTTGTCCACATCAGCGCCGATGGTCCCAATTGACACGGCCGGCGTTTATGTCAGTATTTTTTGGTCGGTCAAAATTGACCGGATAGACTCAATTGACAATAAGTGAAAATGTTTAGGACTAAATTGGTAAAATTAAAAGGTTTATGACTGAATTGGCAAAAATCTAATAGGTTTATGACTTTTTTTGACAATTTTTCCATTCTTTTAAGGTTAAATTTACGTTAAAAATAGTGCACTTCGTGCTTATTGCGGCCTTTGAATTGGGAATGAAATAAGCATAAGCTTAATTAATTGGTCTGTATACATGATTAATTTAATGCGTGCACCGCTCATGTAAACACTTTGTACATTGTGGTGTCTTATGATCAATTGGCATGGAAACTATGCAACATATATATAAGGAAATAATTTGAAATACATTTTCAAGAAAAATATTTTCCCCATTTTTTGGCATTTGGTTCGCTTAAGAAAATGAGTCAATAAAAAATGTTTTCCTAATCAATAGAAAAAGTTTTTCTATCACAGCTTAAATTTAGAAAAATGATTTCCTCTTTAAAAGAACTAGAAAATGTTTTCCAAATCTACCAAACTTCAGATTTGGTGCTTGGTTTACAACAATTGTTCTTATAAAATTATATTTTTAAAAAGTTCAAATTTTTTATTTTATTTTATTCTTTTCTTTTCTTCCTTTTTCTTTTTCTTCTTACCCATCCATCACTGGCCATGGGGATAGCTAGTGAGCTTTGGCCTCACTAGATTGGGCGAGCTCACAGCTTCTGGTGACAAGGCTTGAGCTCACCCAAGGCTAGTGAGCCTCAAGCCTCGCTAGATCAAGCAAGTTCGTGGCCTCCAACAATGAGCCTCAAGCCTCACTAGATTGGGCAAGCTTGTAGCCTTTGGTGGCGAGTTGGTGAGGCTCGAGCCGGTGAGCCTAGAGCCTCGCTAGATTGAGCGAGCTTGCAGCCTCGGGCGATGAGCTCGCAACAAGGCTAGAGCGGCTAGCTGCAAGCCTCACTAGACCAGGTGAGCTCGCGGCCTCGGTGATGACCTCGAATCTCATCACATCAGCGAGCTCTCAGCCTTCGTTGACGGCTCAAGCTCCTCCCTTGTAAGCCAATCGAGGACGAACCACTAGAGGAAGCAAAAGGGATGGCACGAGGAACCAAAGAAGTAAAAAATTGAAACAAAAAGATTTTCATTAAATAGCACATCACGTAGGTGTTAATATTCAACTTAGTTTTAATATTATGTATATGAACTTAGTTTTATTTTTTTTTATTTCATTTTCCTTTATTTTGGATAAATAGACATTTTAAAAAATAAAAAATAATAATATTTTAATAAATAAAAAAAAGGGGCTCGAGGGCTGGGCTTTTGCCCCAAACCCCTTCTCTTTTTCACCCCCAAGCGGGCTCGGGCCTAGCTCACCCCAACTCCCCCCTCGGCCCAGCCCCCTCTCCCTCTTTCTCCTTCCTCTTCTTTCTTCCTTCCTGCAACCCTCACGCGCGAAGATTGCTGCCGAGGTAGAGTAGGTAGCCGGCGACGGACGGGACGTCTCGCAGGTGCCATCAATGTCGCCGAACGGCACAGAGCAGACCTGGCCAAGGCAGGGTCTGACCTACCGCGGATGGGGTGGCCGATTGGATGCCAGTTTGGCCAAGGGGGAGGTCGATCAATGTGCCAAGAACCAACAGCCGAAGCTCCTCCGTCGACCGGCCTCCTCGATTGGATACCAAGGCCATGAGAACGTTTCACCGCAAGTGCATCGTCTTTTAAGTAAGTGGCAATACAGTGCAATGTGAGACTTTTCCTAAAGAGCAATTTTAAACTAAGACTATGTATATTTCGTTGAAAATAAATTATTTGAAAAATATTTTTTCTAAAAATGATTGCTTATAATGATTAGTCAATGAAAAATATTCTTATTATCGACAATAATTTATATATAAATATTTTCATGGATGATAAAATATTATTCGTTCAATTATTTTTTTAAATGATACAAGCTATTATTTTTAGAAAAATAATTTTTAAATCATTCATTTTCCTTGAAATAAAACGACTCTAGACAATAACAAATTGGCATCGATTTTTCGTTTCTGTTTCCAACTCAAATCAGAAGCCACAAGCTGTTATTGTTCTTTGTTTAATTGCTGGGGTGATCAATCAATAAGAGGACACCTTTTCTTTTTTTGCGTGAAAATAAGCATTCCACTTGGGTATTATGGGACCCTGGAATGCGCGAGTTATGATATTGAGGCAACAGATTCAGATTTTGCTCTCGTGATCGAAGCTCTGAAAATTGAAATGGGTATTTTTCCATGAATGATTCATGTGCTCTCTCTTTGATATGGAACTTGGGGGCTAACAAATTTTATATGGAGAGGCAATGAGCCATCAAAGCAAACTTCGGCCTATGGGATGTACATTTTCTAAATTGGTTCCAGCTCAAGCTTAGTACATGCTAGTGTCTCGAGTTTTTCAAGAGTTCAATTTCCTGCCAATTATTGTCGAGACATCAAGGAATTTAAGCTGGTCATTAGTTTTTAAAACGTCCAACCCAAAACTTAAGTTGCTTTAATGTAAATAAAGAGCACATAAACTCAAGGAATTTGATACACGAGGTGGACACATACGTGAAATAAAATCAAGAGGAAGCTAATTTTGATATTATATTAGAAAATCAATGCGAAAGCATGGAGAGAGATCACATGTGTATAAAAACTTTCAACAATTTTCAATGTTGGTTTTGGTGACGTGCCTTGGAGAAGACTTTCAATGATGGCTGGCACCCTTCATTGGTCACTGGGTGAGGGCCGGCAACCTCCGCCGGCCACTATCGAGGCCATGCATTGGCAGAGGGAAATAAGGAAAAGGAAAACAGAAAAGGAAAAAGGAAAGAAAATAAAAACCGAAAAAAAAATTTAAAATTTTTAAAATTTAAAATAATTGTAAAAATTGTTCACGTTAGCGTTGGTCATACCATAGAAAACGGCTAGCATGCACGTCAGCAATTTTTGCCAAAATTGGCCATAGGACTACATTGGCAAATTATTAGAATGTTTAGAACTAAATTGACCAAATCGAAATGTTTGCGATTGAATAAGCATCCGTATAACAGATTTAAGACATTTTCGATAAATTTTCTAAAAGCTAGTGTAGAATGCCATAGTTCTTCTCAATTTCCCAACCAGGGTTTCAATGAATACATAAGTGCTAGGTTCGGGTCAAGTAGATCTCTTGGTTGATTCACAAGGAAAAGGCACTCAATCTTTTCAATATCGTAAAACATGATTAAATATTTCCAAGTCAATGCCCTCCAAGACTTGTCCGGTCAAGCCATCAAGTACAATGAGACTTCAAAGTCTTTATGTTGTTTATTATTTTGTACTTTAAACCTTTCAACAAGCTAATTACAACTTATTTCATCTGTCGATGTAGAAAATTTCTATTTGTAACCAAATTTTAAGTTGAGATAGAAAGTCCAATAAAGAGTCTGTAGGGCCAATTGTCAAGCAATGTGGGATGATATTTCAACATATCCTCTTACTTACAAGCCAGATTAGGATTAACATGTGGAGTTTGACTGATGAGGGTGGACACACATATGCAAAAAATGTAGCACTAGCTATTAGGTTACATGAATATAAAGAGCACACACGACCCATTGTCAAGCGATGTGGATGATATTTCAACAATTGTTCTTACTATTGCGCATATCATTTTTTGTACATGTTGGTTGGTAAAGCAATCCCGTAGTCATGCCAGGACTAACGCCATCTGTGGCATATCCTAATGAGTGATGATAAATTGATTTTCACGTGTATCGCACAATTTGGGGAGCTTGTGCAAAAAAAAAAAAAAAAAAAAAAACCTTTTCAAACAAGGACCTCATAAATTGCCCTATTAGGTCAATCTCTATATTAAGCGTGAAAAAAGAACAAAACTTGAATCATGTAAAGAAGGTACTCTATTTATGGATTTGAGTAACTTTAGAATATAAATTCACATTATTATCAAATGCACAATGTTAATTAAATTCATATTTTGAATGCGAAGTATTTTGAATGTGAAGACTATATGAGTGACCTTAGAGTATATGTGATGTCCATTTTCTAAATTGGTTCTACCTCAAGCTTAGTACTTGCTAATGTCTCAAGTTTTTCAAGAGTTCAACTTCCCACCAATAATTGTGAGAGACATCAAGGAATTTAAGCTATTCTTTAATTTTTAGAATATCCAATCCAAAACTTAAGTTGCTTTAATGTTAATAAAGAGTGCATAAATTCATGGAATTTGATACATGAGGTGGACAAATACATGAAATAAAATCAAGCAGAAGTTGACTTTGATATCATATTAAAAAGTCAACGCGAAAGCATGGAGAGAGATCACATGTGTATAAAACATTTCAACAATTTTCAATGTTGGTTTTGGGGACATGCCTTGAAGAAGACTTTCAACGATGGTTAGCAACCTTCATTGGCCACTACGTGAGGGCCGGCGAGCTCCATTGGCCACTATCAAGGCCGTGCACCAAGGGAGGGAAATAACAAAAAGGAAAAAGGAAAGAAAATAAGAATGGAAAAAAATTTAAAATTTAAAATAATTTTAAAAATTATTCACATTAGTGTTGATCGTGTTATATGAGATAGCCAGCATGCATGTTAGCATGGAAAAGCTAGTGTAGAATGCCATAGTTCTTTGCAATTTCCCAACTAGGGTTTCGATGAATACATAAGTGTTAGGTTTGGGTTGAACGGATCTCTTCGTTTAATTTACAAGGAAAATGTACTCAATCTTTTCCATATCCCAAAGCATGATTAAATATTTCCAAGTCAATGCCCTCCAAGACCTGTCTGATCAAGCCATCAAGTACAATGAGACTTCAAAGTCTTTATGTCGTTTATTATTTTGTATTTTAAACATTTCGACAATCTAATTACAACTTATTTTATTTGCCAATGTAGAAAATTTCTATTTGCAACCAAATTGTAAGTTGAGATAGAAAGTCTAAAGAGCATATGTGTGTCCACCTTCATTGGTCAAATTCCACATGTTGCTCCTCTCTAACTTGCAAGTGAGAGAATGTGTTGAAATATTGTCCCACTCTTTATTTACAATAAAGCAACTTAAGTTTTCGGTTGGACATTCTAAAAATTAATGAACATCTTAAATTCCTTGATGTCTCTAACAATTATTGGCGGGAAGTTGAACTCTTGAAAAACTTGACACACTAGCAAGTACTAAACTTGAGTTGGAACTAATTTAGAAAATGAAAATCACATATAGTCTAAAGTTACTCATATGGTCTTCACATTCAAAATATCAAAGTAATTTATGTGTAATCCATATAGTCTTCGCATTCAAAATTTGAATTTAATTAACGTTGTGCATTTGATACACAAGGTGGACACATGTGAAGTAAAATCAAGCAGAAACTAACTCTGATATCATATTAGAAAGTCAATGCGAAAACATGAAGAGAGATCACATGTGTATAAAAACTTTCAACAATTTTCAATGTTGGTTTTAGGGACGTGCCTTGGAGAAGACTTTCAACGATGGCCGGCAACTTTCATTGGCCTATCAAGGCTTTGCACCGGCGGAGGGACATAAGAAAAAGGAAAAAGGAAAAAAATAAAAATGGAAAAAATTTAAAATTTAAAATAATTTTAAAAATTGTTCACGTTAATGTTGGTCATGCCACATAAGACAATTAGGATGTATGTTGGCAATTTCCGACCAAAATTGGTCATAGAACTACATTGGTGAATTATCAAAATATTTAGAACTAAATTGGCCAAATTGAAAGGTTTGTCATTGAATTGACATCCGTATAATAAATTTAAGACATTTTCGATAAATTTCCCAAAAGCTAGTGTAGAATGCCATAGCTTTTCACAATTTCCCAACTATGATTTCGATGAATACATAAGTGCTAGGTTTGGTCAAATGGATCTCTTCATTTGATTCACAAAGAAAAGGCACTCAATCTTTCCCATATCCTAAAGCATGATTAAATATTTCCAAGTCAATACCCTCCAAGACCTGTCCGGTCAAGCCATCAAGTACAATGAGACTTCAAAATCTTTATGTCATTTATTATTTTGTACTTTAAACATTTCAACAATCTAATTACTTATTTTATCTACCAATCTAGAAAAATTCTATTTGCAACCAAATTGTAAGTTGAGATAGAAAGTCCAATAAAGAGTCTATAAGGCCAATTGTCAAGCGATGTGAGACAGTATTTCAACGAATCCTCTCACTTGCAAGCCGGAGTAGGAGCAACATGTGGAATTTGACCGATGAGGGTGGACACACATATGCAAAGGAGATAGCACTAATTATTAGGTTACATGAATATAAAGAGCACACGACCCAAACGCCTAATATTTGGCCAAGGGACTTCCAAAAATACTTACCAAATGCCTAATATTTTCCTTAATGGACTTTAGAGGCCCAAAACCCCTCGGGAAAAATGAACCAAACGGGGCCTCACTTAAGCGCATAAACAATAACTAAATGAAACTAAGTAAAATCATTTTCCCTTGGTGAACATGATTGAGCAATATCAAGTGTACTGTTTGAATTACTAAGGAGTGAGAAGCAATTACTTAGGATTTACCTAGGCAGAAATTACTAAGCAGTGAGAAGCATTCAACAAGCAATCGTTTATTTTTCGCCTTTTCAGTAAGATTGGAATGCATGATAAGTGATAATGTGTTGTTGCCGCCATGAGTATTTGGCTACATAAGGATATTCCCTATGTAATATTCCGGTCATTTCCGTTTAGTGGAAGTATCGCTAATCAATTGAGACAGCAGGTTGACCAACGTTTTCTTTACGATGGCTAAAGCTCCGACATCACGAAAACAACAAAAGACCGCGATTACTTTAGACGAACCGTGTCCATTGGTCCAACAATCAATACACGTCCGAAGACCTTGCCTTGTTGACTTCCGGAGCGCGCATCCGACAAAGACCTTGACTTCTGGAATTTATCCAACTTCCATAGGTAAGCTGGTTCAAGTTCTATTAAAAAATTCATTATTGTCGTCTAGAGGGAGAAACATGACTTCGACTTCTTGCCAGCCGCCCCTCCTCCTGGTGGCGACGCTGTCGTTGGGACCGCCTTCCTCGCAGAGGTGCTGAGGCCAGATGTGCGGATCGACAACGCTCGTGCCGTGCATCTGCAATATCGTGTCGACAAACCGTCAGACACCTGCCGCGACCCGCTCATCGAGGCAGCGACCTACGACCTATCTTGCCACGGCGTCCTCTAATACACCCCCGCCCGCTCGCCTCCATGGGGATCAACGTCACTCGGGCTCTACTGCTCCTGCGGAAATGTGGCGTCTCTATCGTCTGCGGCCTCTACACTGGTACGATCGCCTACCCTCTCGTGTCGTGTCCACGGTTTTCAGAGGAAAACCTTTGAAGGGGAAGGGAAAAACAGTCGAGAGGGTGGAACGAATTCGGTTTGGAAAAAAACTCGATTTGCAATTCGGAAGAGCGTTCTTATAACAAGATCGAATGACGATTTCTGAGTCATTTTTTGAACATTCGAAACTGAGATTTGGCCTTTTGGAACTGAATCGAACTTGCTCATGCGACAACTCCTTTCTTTTGAGTTTCCATATGAACAATCAACATCGAAAAAGGTTTTCTGAGACGGAATCCCTCGTTTTGCAGCCAGCGCTATGATTCCATCGTCAACAACATTACCAGGTAGGAAAATTTGTTTCCATTTTTCTTTCTGGGTCGTGAAACCACATTTCCTGATACCGCTTTTCTCAGCAATTGACGAAATTCAAGCCCACAGAAGCAGGTTTGGGTTCATGATTGTGTCCATTATGCTGGCTGCATTATTCGTTTACTCCATAGTCATTGGATCTTGCTTCCTATTTCGACGTGCAACAAGGAGTGTGCAATTAGAGACTACTACTGAGCGCAATGGAAATTTCTTGTCAATATGGAATTATGACGGGAGGATTGCATATGATGACATAATCAATGCAACAGAGGACTTCAACCTCAAATATTGCATCGGGACCGGCGGCTATGGTAGTGTATATAGAGTGCAATTGCCTAATGGGAAAGTCGTGGCATTGAAGAAACTTCACCGTCTTGAAGCAGAAGACCCGTCCTTCGACAGGAGCTTTCGAAATGAAGTGGAACACTTGACGGAAGTTAGGCATAGAAGCATAATCAAGCTCCATGGTTTTTGCTTACACAGTCAATGCATGTTTTTGATTTACGAATACATGGAAAATGGGAGTCTCTTCTGTGTTTTGAGAGATGACGTCGAAGCATTGGAATTGGATTGGTCCAAAAGAGTTGATCTCGTTCAGGATATGGCACATGCTTTGTCTTACATGCACCATGATTGCGCTCGGCCAATTGTTCATCGAGACATATCTAGCAACAACATCTTACTGAATAGCAAAATGCAGGCTTTTATATCAGATTTTGGCACAGCAAGACTTCTGGATCATGATTCCTCATCTAACTTCACTGCAAATATAGCAGGCACCTATGGATACATTGCACCAGGTAAGCAACACTTTATGCTCCATATATATATATATATATATATAGGCACAAGTCAAACTAACGACATTGTAGAAGTTTCACTATACATGCACATCAATGACTTGTAGACTCGTAGTGTACTAGCCAACAATAGCTTAGAATTGGTTGTGCCTCGATTAGGGATGGCAAAATGTCCCCGGGGAACCACCCCGTTCACTGCCCAACCCCAACTCTCCTCCTCTGACGTCTCCGAACGGGGGGGTTGCCGCAGTGGAAGCTGGCGCTGATAGTGGGGATTGGGATTAAGGGGCTCATTGTGGGGGTGGGGGGTGTGGGGTTTGGGCGGTTAAGGGTGTGGTCATCCCATCCAAAAACCTCAACTGCCAAAATTCTTATTCTTTTTTGTATTCCTTTTTTGCCAGAACTTGCGTATACTTTGGTTGTTAATGAGAAATGCGACGTATATAGCTTTGGAGTAGTGGCAATGGAAACAATGATGGGTGAGCATCCAAGAGATATTGTATCTACGTTGTCGACATCCTTTGGAGAAGATATCATGCTACATAAAATCTTAGACCCACGGTTGCCTATTCCAAGAAAGAACTCCATTGCAGGAAGTATTGTTCAGATAGTTTCTCTGGCGCTTGCCTGCTTGAGTGCTAAACCGAAGTCTCGACCAACTATGAGGCATATCTCGGAAGCTTTTCTAGTTCGAAAGGTACCATTGGCGAAGCCCTTCCATGAGATTTCATTGGCTCAGCTTCGAAATAACAATAGATCATGGTTGGAAGGTGAATCGACAGACGCTTCATCAGGATTAAACGATGTGTAAGGGTCATTAAGTGCTTGTCCCAATGATAAGTGAAGAGAGATTGATAAGACGATACTGCAATTTGGGGAAAGTGGCCGAGGATTATAGAAGTGTATGGCTTCTGCAAATCGTCAAGTCATGTTAAACTTTTTCCATACTATGCTATAGGAGTGAGAAGCAGTTTACGAAGGAGATCCATTTATTTTTTGTCTTTCCAGTAAGATTGTAACTTAGGATTAATAATAATGTAATGAGAAATAATGTGAAACACACTAGTCCCAATATAAAACACGAGCACCCATATACAATTTCTATAACATAATTGATTCTATTCAAGTTACTCATAAAACAAGTCTATTTGATATTTATTTCTTTCCATTAAAGATGGGTAAAGCTCATATTTTCAAGGCCAAACATCACCAAAAAGTCAATGAAGATTATGACTTATCACGAAGCATATAACACATGGTGGCTCCGAAAATCAACATACGAAACCCCAAAAGACCTGCTACATGTTAGAGTTCTCATGGTCCTAAAATCAACACATAAGACCACAAAGACCTTGACTTCTGGCGACACTCGAATTGCATACTCTCCACAAAAAACCTTGACTTGATGATGAATGGGTACAAGTGCCATGCAAAAAATGCGTTCTGGTTTTAAGTTATGATTTTTTTTTTTTTTTTTTTTTGGTCTCACTCATCTCTTCTATGTACATGTGTGTGTGATAATCATGGAAATCGAACCCAGACTTGGTACTCTCCGGCCCCATCCCCCAAATCCCTTTACCAATAGGGTCACATGCCTATTGGTGATTTAAGTTCTAATTTTTTTTTTTTTTTAGTCCTACTCTAATTCTACTCTAACACTCACTCTCAGACTTTTGTCCTGCCTCCTTGCAGGGCGTGGGAGTCGAAACCCACTCCTGAAATGAAATCTTCCCTACCCCAATCCCCCCGAAAAGGTGAGGATTTGAACCCCCAACCTCCCCCTTCCAAGATGGAAGGGTGGGATTTAAGTTCTAATTGAATCGTTGAAATTTATTGATTTTCAAACCAGAGATATATTTTCTCGATGGAGGGGCTGAAACTTCTTTGGGATGTAAGATTCTTAGGACACTTCAACTTAGGACTCAATCCTTTGTATTATCATGCACTTGTGAATTAATTAATCCTATTGCAGATCCAATTTTTCTCCTAAATATATATATATATGAGAAAGTGCCCCTCTATTGAGGCCAAACAAAAGTAACACGTGTTACACCACTAAAATTAAACCAAGAACAGTACCTCGTACTAACCGGTGAGAAGACCTTTTCGTTTTCATGCTCGCTTCGAACATGATTGGCCCGAAGTTGAACCCAATAATTATGAGACCGACATCATCTAACCATTGAATTGGGATCTTGTGCATCTGATTTATGCAGGTTTGGCTTGTATCCGCATTAAAACCACCAGGCCCAACGCTTCGTGACCACTTAATGACTTGTACAGGGAAACTTGGTGACGGTGGTGACATGAGACTCGTAACGTTTTTGTCGGTGCAAGAAGACTTCGAGTCTTCTGGAAGTCTTTCAACAAACAAGACAAAATGCTAGAGAAAAAGTAAATAAAAGAGAAATCGCATCCGCCGTGTTCCATCCGGAAGAGGACTTTTCTCAATGCCTTGTGACATGTGATTAGCAAATGAACTCCAACAAGTGAAGAGTAGATTGGTATAATGATACTGCCAATTGGAGAACGTGGTAGAGGATATGAAGTATGCGAATTGTGCAATTTAAGTCATGCCGAACTCTTTTCATACTAGGTAGGCTAAAAGTTTACCCAAGTAGCAATTATTAACAAGCAAGAAGCAATCATCAGACTGTCATTTATCATTAGACCTTTTAGCAAGATTAGACTGAACGATAATTGATAATAAGTTGTTGTTACCACGAATGTTTGACCTGTTATGAACATTCGCTACATATTTGTAGGATCATTTCTCTTTTGTTGAAGACTGGAAATCGCCCGATTGATGGAAAAAAAAAATTGAAGACCTTCACTTTGATATTGGGCACCCGACCAAGACCTTGACTTCATGAATGTGCCCAACTTCAAACTTCCGTAGATAGGCCGGTTTAAATTATAATTGAATCACCATATAGTTAATCGTGAAATTTACGACTGAGGACTTGCTCATGCAAATATATTATATTTCTATATAAATATATTAATACATAGTAACTCTCCATGAACGTCCTTTTTCTTTTGGCAAGTATGCTAGTTTAAATTGCAAACAAATTATAAAACTGCTAGATTTAGAGATTACAGAAGTAGAATATTTTGCTTGTTGGAAGATTTGTGCTACGACTCTGAAAAACTAATCACCTAAATTACATAGGCTGTTTTCCTCACTTGAAAATCGATTGTGGCGTATCATTATTTGTGGCTCATCAGAAAGGTGTTATTGAGAGATTACTTCTTGTGGGTAAAATTCGTTAACTCCTTTATAATATTGAGAGATTATTTTGCGAAGAATTATGAGAGATAAACACTGTGAGTTGTTGGACATAATTGGGACTGAGAAATATTGAAAGTGTTTGAGTAACTCGAACACTTTCAGTATTTCTCAAACACTTTCATAATTGTGACAAATCAAGGACCTTCTTCAGATTAAAGTAATCAAGCGAATCGAGGTCTAAAGACATGAATGAGGAGCGAATTAAGGATGAAAGTCGGGTGTCCATCCGTGTCCACGGCCAGTGTTCATGCGGTGTCATGTTAACGGGATACTCTTAAAATTGATTCGCCGGAACATGATCCATGTAATCAATAGGTAATCCAGCCCCAACTCACATGACTCTGCTCAATTAAATAGGTCAAACTAGGCCAGTCCAATCCGAATGTTACACGAACAATCCGAATAACTTTTTTGAGGTAAAATCTAGTTTTTGTGGCTTTTACTCAAGAAAATAGATGTGCTTAGATGGTTATTCGTGTGAGACCTGATAATTTTATGAAAATTCAAAATTATAATATATGATAATAGTGATTCATTTCAAATGTCTGTAATATCATCATCCATGATAAAGAATAGAAAAAAACTAAGCTTAAGCTCCTTGACTTGCCCCATCCCTCCATCTTTGGCCAATTTAACAATCTCCAGTGTTCTTGAGCCCAATCCCGCCGCATCTTGGTTTGGACTGCTCCGTTCCATTGGAACTAGGAGATTTGACTAATCTCAATTGTCTAGATTTGAATTCGAAGGACTTCAATGGAGAATTTGCTGTTAAATTTGAAAAGTTTACTGAAGTTTGGTAAGGCAAACCTTTCTCTTAAGATGAGTTAGAATTTTTTAGGGTCAAACATCACCAATAGATGTGTCGTGAGGACCATGACTTCGCATGAACCGTTGAACACGCACTGATCCAAAAGTCTAACACATTTTTAAATCCCAAAAGACCTTGATTTCTTGATGGATGTGTACAAGTTCCATCCATACATGCATGCTGGTTTAAATCCTTTTTTTTTTTTTTTTGCAGCAAGGGGTCGTGGGTAGCTACTCCAATAAGTGGTCTTTTCTTGGATAATTTGCCACGAAAGTCACCTGCTTGATGATAAACGTAATGTTCAAGTTCGTGCACGAGGTAAAATTTTGAATTCGAAACTCATGGCCTCCTCTTCAACGCGAGGCCTCCTTTTCCTCCTCCGAGCTTGAAGAACCCGTCTCTTTTTCGCCCATTACTAATTTTTAGTAATTAGTTCCCCTTTTACTGCCCCATGAGTTGATGGCACCTCCATCATCTCGAAAGGAAAAGGGAGGAAAGACTAAAACAGTTACAATAAGAGTGCGTATGGTAACGTTTCTGTTATCGGGAACAGTTTCTTTGCAGAAACACTTTTTTTTATTTCTATTCTTGGGAACAGTTTCTAAGCATTTTAAGGCATTTGGTAACTATGAAAAAATTATATTCCGGGAATAGAAATATGTTTGATACAACCCCAAAAAAAAATTTGACTTAGAATTTCTTCTAATACATTAATAATTTTATTAATTTTTTTCTTTTTTTTTCCTTTTCTTTTTCTTCTCCTTCCTCTTAGCCAGTCGCCGGTCTTGGCCATGGCCGGTGAGGTCACCAGCCTCGAGGGAGCCTTGTCCGGCCATCGGCAAGGCTCGACCTCGCCCAGCCACCGCGAGGTCGGCTTCGCGATGGTTGAGCAAGGTCAAGCCTCACCGTAGCCAAGCGAGACTTGACGGCTAGATGCTGGCCTCGCAGTGGCTAGGCAAGGTCGAGCCTCGCCCCGCCACAGTGAAGCTCCCCTGAGCCTCACCGATGGCCGACGAGGTCACTGGGCCTCATCTAACTAGTCACCGGCCATTGCCAGGCCAGCAACCAACTAAGGAAGAAGAGAGGAAAAGGAAAAGAAAAAAAAAAGAAAAGAAAAAAAACTTGTTTCTTGAGTTGTTCTCGGGAACAAGAAATGACTTTTTTTTGTTTCTAGTTTCTTGTTTCTATTCTAAATCTATTCTAGGAATAAAAAAAATTACCAAATGCGTTTCTATTTTATTTCTATTTCGGGGAATAAAAGAATAGAAATGGGTATTCCTCGAAACATTACCAAACAGCACCTAAGTGTCAAGTCAATAAAAGATAACACGTGAATTGTGAAAATTGTGTTTCCTTTGACGTGTGAGTTGTGAAAATTGCGTTTCTTCAACGCATCGGTACAGTATCTCGCTTTACTTTATAAGTTCTGTAGTCCACTAATTGGAAAGAAGAACAAAATCGCAGCACTATAATTACTGCAAGGCCAAAATAAAGAAGAAGAAGAAGCAGCAGAAACGAAACTCAGTCATCACCCACTGAGTCACAACCATATAAACCGAGTTGACTCCATCAAAAGACATCATCGACCCACGTAACTCCTTCATTCTCCTGTATAGAGAGAGAGAGAGAGAGAGAGAGAGAGAGAGAGAGAGAGAGAGAGAGAGAGAGAGAGAAGCATCTAATAGATACTAAAATGCACAATCCTAAGATCTTCATAATTGGAACAATAACACATATAATTAAGTAGGAAGATTAACGCACTTGTTTTGGAATTCATTGTTCTTGATATGAAAGTGGAAAAGCGATGATCCAAGCGCAAGTCCTTCTCCTATATTGCCTTATATATCACTGACTCAATAAGACGGCTCTCTCACCCTTTAGCGCTATGTAAATGCTAATTTGTGAGGACAATTGTAAGAATTAGAGTTAGAAGAGAAACTTAAGCACTGTTTATAGAGTTTCTAACCAAACCCTCTCATTACGGGCCAGATTCAACTCGGCCCACACTAGCCAGCCCCATATTAGACTAATTAAAAAACCTTCTATCTCACTTAGATCAACACCGTAAAATGGTAAATTACAATATCAATGTAGTTCACATTAGGAAAACTCTTACATTCTCCCACTTGGGCTATATTAATTAAAATTGTACATATGTGCACACCTTGGTATAGAGATAATTCTTAATAGTCAATCACATCCCATAAAATCTCAAACACCCAATCATGGCTGTAACTGTGTGTATATACATAAAGCCTTCCATGGTCACGAGTGCTTTCAACTTTATAGTAGTGTGGCAAATGGATAACATCTTTTATAGAAAGATCCCATTTGCTAGTCACAATTCTCTTACCTTAAATGTCACAAAAAATTAATGCCATTAGAGGATATTTTTATGGTTCTAGTGAATCCACATATGCTTTGTCTTTACGATTAATCTTTTTTTAATATATAACAAGACATATGCTCAAGACAAATAACTGGATACCCCTAACCTTTACTCAAGATTTATATAATACCTTGAGACCTTTATCAATATATATTCAACATAATAACAATTTATTCAAAAACATTCTATTATATATATATATATATATATATATATATATATATATCAAAACGTTACTAAATTTAACAAATACAGATGTAAACTTTATCAAATGAAAAATAAAAACAACTCCCACTAAATAACAATATCCCAAGATGCTCCTAAGTCCATGCTAATGACATGTTGCTCAAACACACAAGGGTGTAGGCCTTTCTTTAGTGGATCTACAACCATATCATTTGTAGAAATATGATTTATTGCAACGTTACCAATTTGTACAGATTCATTTATGGTAAAAAAACTTGACCTCCTAAGACCCCTTAAGACTTATGTTGTTATTAATAAACAACACTGCAGAGTTATTGTCACAATATAACTATATGGGCCTATCCATAAGATCAAAAATAATTAACTCTCTAATGAGGTTCCGGAGCCAAATAGCCTAAGTAGCAGCTGAAAAGCATGCTACAAACTCCGCTTGCATAGTTGAAGAAAATATATATTTCTAATTCTTGCTCTTCCATGATACTACATCTCCTACCAACATAAATATGTACCATGTCATTGACTTTTTATCATCTTGACAGCTAGTAAAATGTGTATCTGAATACCATATCATTTATAGGAATATGATTTACTGCAACGTTACCATTTTGTACAGATTCCTTTATGGTCAAAAACTTGAACTCCGTGTGTTTAGACCCCCCGAGACTTATGTTGTTATTAATAAACAACACTACAAATTTATTGTCACAATATAACTATATGGGCCTATCCACAAAATCAAAAATAATTAACTCTCTAATAAGGTTCCGGAGCCAAATAGCCTAAGTAGCAGCTAAAAAGCATGCTACAAACTCCAATTGTATGGTAGAAGAATATATATATTTCTAATTCTTGCTCTTCCATGATACTACATCTCCTGCCAACATAAATATGTATCATGTCATTGACTTTTTATCATCTTAACAGCCAGTAAAATGTGCATCTGAATACCCTACTAGTTGCAAGTCCAGAACATGTTTATAAATTAGCATATAATCTATTGTCCTTTTTAAGTACCTTAAAATCTTCTTGGCAGCAACCCAATGATCGTGTCCTAGATTTCATTGATATCTACCTATAAGTCCTATCGCAAAAGCAATATCTGATCTAGTGCAAACTTGAACATACATGATACTTCTAAGCACACTAGCATAAAGTACATTTTTCATTTAAGCTTTCTCAAAATCTGAATTAGGACATTGTGAGAAACTCAATTTATTGTCACGCCCCGATCCTCAAGCACGTGCCCATCCCTCGGTGGTCGATTAAAATTTGCAACTTCCCAGAATAAGTCGCTGACCCTTTCATTTTATTGCACATGCGGAAGTGAATAACAAATCCCCTGATAGTAACCATCTTGGGATAGAAAAGCAGGATAACAGATTCACAAACAAAAATGCTTTTATAAACATACTGAGTCATATACAAAAGTCTACGACCAAAAAACTTCAAAAGATCGACTCTCAAAAGAAGCTGTTCTATTTAACCTACACTTCCGATCACCTCACCTCAGCTCCAGATCCTCCACTCTACAGCCCTAAAAAGAATTGAGCCCACAACGGAGTGAGATATAAATTTCAACGAGTTCACGCTCTAAACCCCAATTAAGAGGGTAATACACCTAGAAGCGTCCTAACCACACAACCACATAATTAGAACAAATGACTTACCTCGCCTCAGTTCCTTTATGCACGTCAGCACAGTTCATATCACAACCATATGCATATAGAAATTTCACGCATCAATTGAAGCAACTCACTTTCAAACCAACCAAACACCGAAGTCTCGATTATAAGGCTAAATCATCATGACACGTCCCATAATCAAGCACGGGTAACTCATATCGGTGGTTCAATCCACACCCGATATTCACTCTCAAGAATCGAATTCCTAATTCAACTCAACATCCCCATTCAATATTCCGACTTAATACTCAATACTAAACTCAAGGTTCTAGAGGTGCCCTCTCCCCACGAAGTTCTGACATTGCGTGGCACTTAGTCCCTAACTGCAAACAGTCATAGTACGAGATACTAGAGGTGGCTCCCACGAATTCACAATGTCGTGTAGCACTTAGTTCTCAACTATACTAAACAAACTCAAGGTACTAGAGGTGGCTCCCACGAAGTCACGCTGTCGTGTAGCACTTAGTTCTTGACTATGTAGGATAGTATTGCAAGGCTTCTAGAGGTGGCTCCCATGTGACTCAAGTCACCATGTAGCACTTAGACCTTTACTACAAATAGGCCACGGTACAAGGTACTAGAGGTGGCTCACACGAATCCTCATTATTGTGTAGCACTTAGTTCTTTACCGGCTCACAACCCATGGGGTTCTCTCAACACAACATACGTCACCTCACTTTCAATAGTCAGCTTGCAATGGCTATAAACCATCACATGATTATTCACTCACGGCAAAGGACATTATGCTTCGCACTTAAATTCCTTGATTAAAATAATGTCTTGGTCTATTTTCTTCATATTAAAAATACCCGATAAAAATAATCGAGTGTGGGTACAAGGTCGGCCTGAGCCAAAAATGCAATAAATTTCTTTTCATAAATTCCATTATTTATTATAGTGCCAAAAAAACATTTTTTGGCGTTAAAAACTGACGCCCCGGTATTTTCTGACTAAATACCGAAATTATTCGATTATGGGATAATTACCCAAAATTACAATCACCACTCAATTTGCACAAAATAGCATCCGATTAATTAAACCAAGCACACCATTGCAATCATCACAAAATTCCGGTCACCGACTATCCCGGTATAATTTCCAGAAAAATAATAATTAATTAAATAATTACCAAAATTAATTAAATAATTCAATTTAAATTCTAAAAATACTAACTTAGGCCGTACTTGCTAAATTAACCGCAGAAACGGGCCAGGAAAATTCCCGAACCTGTCTAGATAAATAGCACGTCCTACCTAGGCCCTAATTGATCTAATTTAACCACCTAACATGCATAATTGAATAATTAAATCAATAATCTAATCTAACTAACCACCTAATCCCTAATTAACTTAAACTAAACACCCATTAAACGTCATTAGCCTACTAAGTAGAGTTTAGTGCATAAACTCCGGTTCAATGCGACGGCGGCGCGACGACAATCGAAACTCAAGCTTACGGTGGCACCAACGGAGGCCAAACCAAGGCCAAAATCGGCCTCACAAAGCTCACGGTGGAGCTGGTCTTGCTGCTCCGGTTCTGTGGAGATGAAAGCGGTGGCTGAACGGGCGCGACTTGGGCTGGTCTTGGCTGCCGCGGGTGCGACACGAAGATGGAGGAGTTGCTGACTTGCTGTGGTTGTTTGGTGGTGGACGCGGAACTCAGCTGGCTGCGACGGTGCTGCTGGGCTCACGGAACGTCGCTGGTAATGGAGAGGAGCAGGCGGTGGAGTCGAGCAAGGAGTCAACATGGAGGCTTGCTGGTCACTGGAGTTGACCGATGGGGGAAAATGGGCCGATGAGCGGCTGAATGGAGCTGGCCGCGGCAAGGAACGAAAGGGGGGGTTTTGATTCGGTGGATGACCGCTCGTTGGTGGAGTTGGCGCTGGCAGCAGTGAAGTCGTGGACGTTGCTGCTGGAAGGAGGAGACGTGGCCGATGCAGGGGAAATACGGGCGTGACTTCGAGGGAGACTTTGCTGGGTTTGACTCGGGGGAATTGAATTGTGGACGTGTGGCGGTGGAAAGACGAGGCAACGATGGAGCAGCAGAATTCGCAGGGGGGAAGAGCTGAGTTCAAAGAAAAGCAAATGAAAGCCAACAAAAGGTGAATGAAAACAGCCAAAAATTTTCAGCAACTATCAAGAAGTATATTGTATTTTCTCTAAGAGAGTAAAGATGTTAAAGAGTTCCCACCCAACTAATTTCACAGCAAATGAAATTATGTGTTTCCTCAGTATAATGAGCTATTACATAGAATTGAAGCTGCTTCTACTTATTTAAAAAAAAAAAAAAAAAAAAAGAAAAGGATCTTGAAGCTGCTTCTAATCAGTCAGTTTTCTTCCCCGGAAACTAAGGGTGCACATGGTAACGCCTCTTGGCTGGGGAAGAGTTTTTTTTTTCAGAAATAGTTATTTTCTATTTCTATTCCTAGGGAACAATTTCGAGTAAAAGAACCCGTTTGATAACTACACAAAATTTCTACTCTTAGAATAAAAAAAAGAATAGAAACGCGTTTGGTAACGCAACGATTCCTTTTTGTATTTATTTGTTTTTTATTCGTTTTTTTATTCTTTTTTGTATTTATTTGTATTTATTTGTTTTTTATTCTTTTTTTGTATTTATTTGTTTTTTATTTGTTTTTTTGTATTTATTTGTTTTTTATTTGTTTTTTTTATTTTCTTGCGTTTGTTTTTTATTTGTATTTATTTGTTTTATTTTTTTGTATTTATTTGTTTTTTATTTTTTTTTGTATTTTTTTTATTTTCTTGCGTTTGTTTTTTATTTGTATTTATTTGTTTTATTTTTTTGTATTTATTTGTTTTTTATTTGTTTTTTGTATTTTTTTATTTTCTTGCGTTTGTTTTTTATTTGTATTTATTTGTTTTTTTGTATTTATTTTTTTTAAGTATTTATTTATTTTTTGTATTTATTTGTTTTTGTATTGATTTGTTTTTTATATTTATTTTTTTTGTATTTATTTGTTTTTTATTTATTTGTTTTTTTATTTTTGCTCACGGTCGGCGGCGGCGGGCGGCGGTGGCTCCGGGCGGTTAAAGGTGGCTATGACAAGAGAGAAATAAAACAAAAATAAAAAAGAAAATTTGCTTATTTCTAGAAATTGTTCCCGAAACAAGAAGCAATTTTTTTTTGTTTCTCGTTTTTATTCCCGGGCTAACTTTTCTATTCCGGGAAATAGAAATCAACTTGGCGTTACCAAACGGGTTTCTGTTCTTTTTTGGTTTCGGAGAACAAAAGAACAGAAATTGGGAGAAACAGAAATGTTACCATGCAGACCCTAATCCATACTTTAAGGCGTCTTGTTTTTTCCTACTAAAGTCAATTCTGCAAATTCAAAATACGTCTCTCAGTTGCTAATATCTATCACACTTAGCATCTTATATAGAATATAATTTATATCACTTATAATTTACAAAGGCTGATAACTATAAACTATTAGGCCTGTTAACGATTTATTTTTCTTGCTTCTAGAGATGAGCAGTGAAGTGAAAGTGATTGAAGTTGATTTTAAGAAACTCCGGAAAAAAATTACCAAAAAGGCTCAATTTACCGTAGCCTCCATATGACTAACATCTCGAAGATGGCAAGTATCGTGTTTTTTTAACAAATCAAATGTCCTAATGACGATTATGCAATTATCCACCGCTGGGTTATCTAGCTTACGGGGAAAAGAAAAAGAAAAAGAAATCAGAAGCTAAAGAAGCGGCTAAACATGGTGTCGAGCAACTGAAATGGCCGTTCGGTGATGGCATTAATGCTGTCAATTAAAGTGATGCAACTGTACCGAGACAACTTTCTTCGTCTTACTGCTGACTGAAACTTCAAGATATGTATGGCGAACTTCAGAGAAACCACGCCATCAAAATCAGTTCGTCGGGGGATGAGAACGTGAAAGACTAAACATATTGCATTAGCTATGGAGTTGTTTTGAAGGGGGGTCATGAGATTTAAATATGCACTTTTGGCAACTGTGGGTGATGTCGGGAATGAGGTGGATGATGTTGACGATACGTAATAAAACACAACACCATGTAATGTGCATGCGATATGTACTTTTGTATGATCAATATGTTCATTTTGCAATAATGATGTTCTTATTCGAACTTTAGGGAAGTTTTATATCAGAAATTGTTCATTTATATATCTAAAAAGCAAGGGAAGCGAATAATTAAACCAATATGGTTTCCCTTCCCACAAACGGCGACCCATATGGTCTTTGTTTTGTAAGAAAAACAATATCCCACAGTCTTTTGTTAGATCTTCATTTTCATCTACTATTGAGTCGGAGGCGTGCTTGGAAATAGACTACTTCAAAACACATTAATAAAGTTGGCGAAGACAACGGGGTCCACGTTCTAAAATAATGGGAAAGGGGAGCCACCAATTTTCCCGTTCTTTCCCCCTTGGCTTTTGACTTATTGACCCTATAAGCGTTTATGGTACCATCAAATTTCATGTTTAATTCAGACCAAAAAAATAATAATAATTCATGTGCAATACTAGCCAATGAATTTGAGAAGACAATAGATCCATCTTCTGCGAAAAATTTAGAAATGGTTGTTATAGGACATACTTTTTTTTCCCAGTAAGAATTGCCTCTAGGGGAACGTTTTGAACACAAACAAGAGGACAACGATGACATTGCATCATCCAAATCACAATAATGAACATGGCACCGAAGATACCAAATTTATTAAACGTCCTCTTTTAGTGTAGTTTCTGTGTAATTATTATTAGAGCACCATTACGAATAATTTCTTTTAATTATGTGAAGTTATACTTGTGTTTTGATTTGGCTTAGAGAAGTTTTCATTAATTTTCTTCAGTTAATTTTTTTTTTTTTAATATTTAAAAAAAATATTTTCATTTTGTTTTGAATAATTTTAGTTAAGGAAAATCTATAATTTATTTATTTAAAAAGACTTACCGTTACTAGTGTTTTATTTCTTTCATCATCTTTCATAAATGATTCATCAGTAGGAAGCATCTTCAACCAGACATATAAAGCTTATGCAAAATCTACTATCTAGGACCACTCAACAGAGCCAACACAACGACAGCTCCAAGTAAGGATGTTCATATGGGTGAAATTATCCATAGGAGGTTTCGATCGTGGACCTGAATCAAATCATATTTACCATGAAGTTTTAATTTATAAGTAGATTATTAGTCGTATGCTGTACATTGCTTTATTCTATTTTTAATAAAAGTGAGCCGTGAACTTCACGATGAAGATGCGATGTGTTTCATTTACTTGAGTAAAAACTTGGAAAAATTAACATGATGATCGAGCAAATCATTGATTAATTAATTAGTTAGGAGGGTCTAATGAATATATTAGGAAGACTTACTTTTATACTTCAAAATATTCTGCCCTAGATCGTGATAGGATAATTTAGTTAATACATGGGAAATTCTTTCTTAAAAAAAAAGCTTTTGGGAAATGGATAGGCCTCGGAAATTTCCCTACATCAATGCACCAATATAACATCATTTTTACTACAACAAACACCCAAGCATTTCTAACTCCTTCCACATTAGTTCTAAAAACCATAGACCATTTGAATAATATATTCACACCATAGTCAATGATTTCATCACATCTGTTAACGATAATGTAATTTTCATGATAATAGTCGTCCATAGATATTAACTCCATTGAAATCATAAATAATGCCTGTACTTCCATAAATCCCGTTCCTTAAAGTATAATGTAAAAACTACTCTGGCGGGTTGGCTAATTTATCTAGTTCGTTGTGGAAGAAAATGATTCCAATTTCTCTATTTTCAGTTTATATATCTGCTTCAAGCCTCTGTTAGTAAATTAAACTCATATCTTTGCTTAAAGTACACTTATGTAAGTAATTACAAGGCCAATTGACTGTTATTTATCACATAACATAAAGAGCAGCAGAAGATATACGTTACACAAGTAGCATTGGTGTTACAATAATAATGGCCATGAAGGCAAAATTCATCATATATTGAAAGATTATTCCGCCTGTTCTTTTTACACCCATTGTTTTGAATCTGAAGTTCAAGTTGGAGAGGCTCAAAACTCTCCTTATTCCATATTAGGAAAATTTGAGACCAAATGAGGAGGCCTAGGTGGAGTAGATGTCGGCAATGGCGATGAACTGATTCAGAAATATGAATGTTGAACACGTCGGTCGATTCAACACCACAAGTTCCACTAAATAGAGATCACACCTTCATCGAGTAGCGTCTAGAAACATATTTTAGTCTAAGAAGAAAGCTCCACAGCCTGTCGGTATTTCTTTGTATTCATCTACCAATGAGTCGGAGGCATACTTGGTAACAAATTATTCCAAATACATTGATAGAATCAGCGAAGGTGAAATTAACATTCTAAAATGATGGAAGAGGAGATCCATAAATTTTCCTATTCTTTTCACCATGGATTGTGACTTATTGACACCACCGACGTTTATGAAAGGGAGAAGAGCATGATAGTTTTTTTTTTTTCTTCATAACCAAATAAAAAGTAAGAAAAAAAGTGAGAGGGTAAAGAGCACAACTGCTTTATTAATGGAAGATTGTTAATTGAAGCTTCAGTAGCAATCTTCCATTATCATGAAGAAATGAGGAACTATAATTTCATAGCAGTTACTGTGATGCGTGTCTTTGAAATCTAGAATGAGTGTCATACCCATTTTTACCAGCATCGATATTAATCCAATCTTAAATATTTTAATTGAGCCAATTTAGTCATAAATCTTTTTACATTAGTACCAATTCAGTCCATTCGACTAATTTTGTTCAGAAACCATTGACGTATACTCCAATTGTCCTATGTGGCGTGGCAAACATTAACATGAATATTTTTTAATAATGTTGTAATAATTTTTAAAAAAATTAAATTTTTATAAACTTTTATAATTTTTTTTTTATTCTTTTTTTCCCCTTCATTTTCGCTGGTGACCCTCGTCAAGCACTAGGTGAGAGCTAGCAAGGGCCAACAAGCCCTCATCGGCCGCCCTTGCCAACCACAGGCAAGGTGATCCTCGCCCAGATCTAGTGAGAGGCTTCACACCCTCACCCACAACTGGTGAGGCCAAGGCGACCCTCACCCAAATCTGGTGAGGGATCCTATCCTCCCAGCACTTGGCGAGACCTAGGAGGGTTCACCAACCAAATTGAAAGGGAAAAAAAATAAAATTAAAATTAAAAATAAAATTAAATATATTATCAAAAAATATACATGTTAATATCGATCATACCACATAGGATAGCCCACACCCACATCAACAATTTTTAGCGTAAATTGATCAGATAAATTGAATTGGCACCAATATGAAAATGTTTACAATTAAATTGTCTCAACTGAAGATTTAAGAGTAAATTGGTACTATTGTAATTGGTTTATGATTTATTTATTTTTTACTTTTATCACTGTGCAATGTAAATGTGAGTGACATTTTATATATATATATATATATATATATATATAGTATATAATTCATGACTTTATATTAAAATACAATAAATCAAAGATGAAGCTAGGTCGAACAGAAACGAAAGTGAAAACGGAGGAGTAAGTCGAGATCGAGGAACCAAATTTATAAGCCTACAAGATAATTGGGGAAGTTGTCATTCCAATAGTCTTTAATTTCATGCAAATTACATTTCTTTGAACTTGGATTCATTGATTCATCACTCCATCTAAGCCTCATTAGCATACTTTGTGTCCAAGTGTGGAGTCACAGAGGTCCTTTAATCTGGTTAAAGAATATACAAAACCGAGAAAGTAGATAGTCACAATTCATGCGAGTAATAGGTATAGTACGAGAAAGTCCACCCGATACAAGTCAAGTAAAAAATATACAAAGCCTCGTTGTTGAACCTCGAGATAGGAGTCTCCATGAGCTGAGTTCAAAATCAAAGTCAAATCTACGTCTGGATAAAGAGAGCTATTTATTAAAAAAATTCACTGAACGATGTTTTAAACGACAACTGCATCCAAGTACTTGTATACTCATCATTAACATGCACTTCCTGACACTAGAAACATACAGTCCAGATTCACCTTAAAAGCATATATAAGCAGGTAACTCACAAATAATTAACAAAAGACCATTGGATCGAGGTCGGTCCGTGACATGCCAAGAGAATCCAGCGACAGTCAACACAATACGTCGGGAAGATTGTTCGAAAAGTTCTAAATTTATTGCACTTTGCCAATTGAGTCATAAACCTTTTAACTTTGTCAATTGAGTCCTAAAACTTTTCAATTTTTGCAATCGAGTTCATCTGGCCAATTTTGGTCGGAATTTGTTGACGCGGATAAATTTTATTAATTTTGAATTTTTTTTCGAATTTTTAAATTATTTTTTATATTTCTTTTTTCTTTTATCTTTTTTTTTTCTTATTTCTCCCCCAACTTTTTTTTCTCCTTTGGCCAGTTGCCCACCTCTGGCAACTGGCCAAAGGCCATGGCCATGCAAGGGTCGCTCTCATGGGCCTCAGGCAAGGTCGTCATCGCTAGGTCGCCCTCATCGAGATCTAGTGAGGGGCAACTTTGCCGGCCTCAAGCAAGGCCAATGAGGGTCAGCCTCACAGGCGCGCAATTGCCCTCAGTGCAATCTAGCAAGGGATTGAGAACCAATACATTTAGGGATTGATTGTTGCTGTTGATGAAATTATTTTCCATCGACTAATTTTCCTCAGTTACGCAAATAATACTTTTAAGAAAACATGTCCAGAGTAATGATTTCCATGATATAGACACACTCAATTTTTATGCTATTTTAGGGGCATAGCTTTTGGCACCATGTCAATAATGCCTACAAAAGTTTTATCACATAAGCAATACCAAATTAACATGTTTTTTATGATAGTAATAGTAGGTGGCAAAATGACTTGATTACACAAACTTAAAAGAATTAGAAGACTTAACTATAAAAATTAAAATATTTATAAGAACTTGATGGTACAGAAAAGCTCGAACGCCCAATTGCACTTTCACAAGAGTTATGGAACCAAAATGGTTCTTCACCTAAGTTTTCTTTGGTTGATTATATCATCCTTTCTCTTCATCACACACTCAATGACGGACTTAAACCGATGAGTCTTCCAAAACTTCACAAACTTTCGTAACAGGTTTCATTAATGAAAATCGTCTCTTCATGGAATCTGACGTCTTCCCAACACTTCTCCACCCGAGGATAGCAACGTCATCTCATGAAATTTGATTTAGGACTTGTTTATTACTATGTTATACTTCTTGTGGTCCCTAAACTAATGAATCGCCCATTGTTACGAATTAAGATTAGAGTTTGTTAAGTTGAATAACAAGCAGCAATTTGAGTAGTTGGAGATGACTAGTAGAATATCTTGGACAGAGAAGCAAAATTGATGTTCACTTATGTCATGAAGATTGATCTATTCAACTCT
The DNA here is from genome assembly GCA_014182715.1 of Eucalyptus cloeziana. NCBI lineage: Eukaryota > Viridiplantae > Streptophyta > Magnoliopsida > Myrtales > Myrtaceae > Eucalyptus > Eucalyptus cloeziana. The sequence goes on from CM024640.1 coordinate 25,615,788, forward strand.
TTCACCATTTCCTAGTATTTCGTATTTTTTTTCTTGAACTTATTTAATATACTTGTCAAGATGTTTAAGTTTGAATTGTGATAGTATTGCTTTTGCTTATCGATAGATACTATCACATCAAGAAGACCTGATGATGATAATGATCGATTCTATATTCATCAAACTGATAATTCAGGTGTAAGCTTAAAATCTCAACTATTTATTGGTCAAGAAAACTATTCAGCTTGAATCAGAGCTATGACTTTGGCAATCTAGACAAAATACTAAGCTTGCATTTGTGGGTGAGACAATTCTCATGTCAAACGAGGGCGCACCGTCCAATATAGAATATTAATGCGTAGAATCTTATGTTTAATAATTACTTGACGGGACATTACTTCCTCCTTGAACACTCTGAGTCAATTTAAGGGAAATCCAAAGAAGAAACATTTAGAAGCAGCATTAAGAGTGTTAAGATTTTAAAATTTACTACTGGCCGATGGATTTTTCTATTACCAAATAGTGATTTAAAATTAGAAGTTTATTTTGACTCGGATGGGGGGTCATATCCAAATGCAAGAACACCATTACCGGATATTATGTATTCATCGAAGAAAGTGTCATCTCATGGAGAAGTAAAAAGCCATCACCAGTGGCTACCATATAGATATTCAAGGAATTTGGGAAATTAAAACTGTGCCTGATGTCATAAATCAGGCATTTTATATATTGCACCAAATCCAATTCATGAGTGTACCAAACACATAAAAGTAGATTGTCTTTTGAAAAAAAGAAAAGAAAAAGACACACACACACACACAGAAGGACTCATGAAGCCAAGCTACAGGCTCACAAGATTACATAGAAGAAATCTCTATTGACACCTAAATTTTAATTAAACATTTAGGAATAAACTGCATAGAAAATTAGACACATCCCACAGGTATTAATATTATTTGCATCAACAAATTTTTATTTTTTTAATTCATTTTCCTTTTTTTTAAAATATATATTTTAATATTAAAAAAGGGTGCTAGGGAACTGGGCTTTCGCCCCAGCCCTTCTCTTTTTCTCCCCCGCGGGCCCGGGCCCAGCTCACCCCAACTCTCCTCCCTCGGCCCGGCCCCCTCTCCCTCACGCGCGAAGGCTGCTACCGAGGGAGAGTAGATAGCCGGCAACGGATGGGACGTCTCGCTGGCGCCATCAATGCCGCCGAACCGTGCAGAGCAGGCCTGGCCAAGTTAGGGCCAGACCTAGTGCCAAGAACCGGCGGCCGAAGCTCCACCGTCGACCGGCCTCCTCGCCTGTAAATGCCGAGGCAATGACAACGTTTCGGGACACGAGAAAGGGGTGAAAAAGGGGAGAGAGGAGGGAGATCCAAGAGAAAAGGGAAATCGGGGAGAGAGAGAGAGAGAGAGGTTCGGGTGAGAGGTCCGAGAGTGAGAAGGTGGCCGGCGTTTCTCCTTTCCCTGCAACAGAGTACACGGTAAGACCCGATCGTCCTCCCTTCGGGTTCATCCCGATTTGGGGTCGGTTTGGTTCGATTTCCCGAGGATCCGAGCTCGTGGATGCGCGAGGTGGGCGGATGGAGCCCGATCTATCGAGCTCGTCCGCCTTCCGACGCCGCTGAGCCCGTCAGGGACCACGACCGAACAAACCTGTTCCGGAACAACCCCGCCCCCCTCCCCCTTTCCTTGCTCTGTTTTATCCCGGCTCAAGGTCGCCGGACCGAGATTCGTCTTGATCCGACTCACGCGATTCTTGCCACGCCTGGTCTGTGGTCGGTTGTTCCTGGTTTTGGCTAGTTAATTGTTGCAAACCTAAGTGCTAATCTGGTGCCCTATGAGCTGATCTTTTCCCCACCGCCGATGCACCCTATCTGTTCGCTGGAATGCCCAAACTAGATTTGCATTGGTTTTCTTCGTTTTTGGTTTGATCTGGCCATTCGCAAGTCGTTACGCATATTTCTTTATGGGGTTTCATCGCCGTTGTTGTTCTGAGTGCCGCCCGAGCTTTGCGTCTTTGCTTCAACTTCGTTTAGCCAGGACTGCGTTTGCTGGTGGCTGGAGGGGGGTTGACTCACGGCCGATGTTGATCGGGTCGCCCGAGGGGTGACGATGTAGTCGGAGGCGCCGTCAGCGGCCGCCCGTCCTGGCCGTCCGCGGGGGCCGCGTTTTGGTGTTCCGGCGTTCCGTGGCTGAGAGTTGCAGTGAACTCGCGTGATTTTTGGTTCAATATTTGGGACGTGAGCTTAGGCTTGCTCTGGCTATTAGATCAGGTTTGGGCTGAATCTGGTCCATTAAGGTGGGCTTTGATCAAATCCTAGAAGGGATTGGGCTAAATTATAAGGTTGAGCCCAATTCATTTTAGTTAAAGCTTTTCTACTATGAAGCCCATCTATCTTTGCATCCTTGGTCCAACTCTAAGGCTGGAGACAGCCCACATTTGGACTGGGCTAAAAGGCCCAGCCCGAGTCTTAATTTCGAAATAAAAATTATTTAAAAATTATATATAATAATAAATAAATAATCCGAAAATACTTTATAATTTCCAAAAAAAAGAGAAAAAGCTTTAAAATAGTCCTTGGGTATTTTTCCTTAAAATATGAGAAAATCTTTAGAAGAAAACCAAAAAAAAAAAAAAAAAAAAACAATTGTGTTTAGAAAGTAAATATCGGATTGATATCTGCACATTTCTTTTATTTCAATTGCGTACTTATGACTCGTGATTGTTACAAAAATGTTGCATAAATTCTTTATTTGATGTTTAAAAGATGAAGTACCAAAATGGCATTAGCTAATTAAGTAGTGTGATCAAGTTTTCGATGTCCTTGATCCGTGGAAGTAAATTTTTTTTCTTCCAATATTTTACTTGGGTAACTAATAAACTCATCACAAAGCAATTAGTGGCAATTTTTAAATGAAAAGGACTTGCAAGTTAAAAATTCATATCTTAAGTCACGAATTAATAGGTTTAGGAGAATCTTAACAAAGTTTAGACTTAGGTCACATATGTTAACTATTCTATTTTTGTTTTAGAATTATTTTTCTATTCCAAATTTATTTCTGAAACAAAAATCCGTTTGACAAAATAATTTCATTTTTTTTTTATTTTTGGAATAAATTTTTAGTCCAGAAATATATTTGAAACAGAAATGAAAAAGAAAATTTTTTCTACTTTTTAGTAATAAAAACTCTTATCATCACTTATCCTTGCTATTAGCCGACTGTCCGCCCATCACTACCCACCGTTTGCCACCACCCACCATTTGCCACCGTTGGTCATTGACCATCGCTGCAGCTATTCGTTTTCGTTTGCTGTTGTTTGCCACTAGTTGTTGTTTGTTGCCATTCGCCACCGGTCACCTTCCATTGCCGTTCGCCGCCACCGCCGTTAGAATGAAGAAATTTTATGTTGTTAAAAAATGATTTTTTACCCAAGGTACAGAAATTCTGTATCATAATCAAACACGTATTTTTGTTCATAAACTCATCCATGAATAGAAATAGAAATATCTGTGTCTAGCCAGAATGATTATTATTCGTGATCTTAGCAAGTCATTAGCTTATGCGCCCGCGTGTAGGGCTTGGGGATGTCGTAACAATCTTCAAGAAGGCATTGGGAAAGGAGACTCGAGGGGAAAATCTTGAATTTGAGTGTCATATTTGATCCCCATGAAACCGATCTTACCTTCTGAAATTTCAAGGAAATCAGGCCGCATATTGCGGCCAATACCACCAAGACGACAAGAGCTGTTTTTCCTTAAATGCATTCTGATATGAGAGCCCCATAACAGCACGCACAATAGTTTTTATATGTATACATGAAAAAGAAAAAAGAAATTAGTTATCTAATTATATTATTTATATAAGGAATTCATATAAGTATATAATAGGCAAAGCAATTTCCTTAAACAAACACAAACAGGCTCTAGTCCATTGCTGGGTGTAAAATCGAAGTCCTAAATTTATGTGGGGAACTTTTATTTATAGAAGGAATTCACACAACCTAGACATACATTTGGGTCTCTGCCAATACAATAAGTTTAGAATTTTTCTAACACTTTTTCTTGGGATTTTCTTATGATTGTGGATCCTGTTACTTTAGGTGGTTGAGTGCTTGATTCGGACACGATAGATTTTATATTTAAAGTATAGAGGCTTTCATCCAGAACAACTTAAAAGCCACTCCATCACAATAACCCATATTTGATACACATGAACAAGGTGATTTATGTATAACCTTGTGTTTAGTTGAGCCGAAATTTTCAAATACCTCCTGGAAAAAGATGTAGGTTTTGTTAAAAAGTGCTCCAAGGTTCTTATTACATGAATGAATTGCAAGGCTCAAATTTCTATGATATGTGATTAGGGTTTGGAAACTGGAATATAATTATATTTTGTAGTTGTATGATCCTATAAGGGCCTAAACTTTTCATCTTTGTATAATCAAGAAATTAAGTTTTAACTTTATTCAACTAAGTATCTCAACTTTCAAAATTAGGCTAATGTTAGGCTTCTGGTAAATTGAAGCGCATGTTAGTTGATTTTTACTGAGATGAACTGACTAATTAGGTCAAGCTGATGACATGGACGGTCATGTCATTTAATTTTTCCAACTCAACACATAGAAATTTCTTTCGCATTTTGTTTTCGTTCCTTCGTTTCTTCTTTTTGTGATGGTGAGGCAGTGTGGTTGGTGGTGGTAAGGCCCGATTTGTTCACATCGGCAGGACTAAGTACTACTGACAGTGGTAACATCGACCTAGGTAATGGCGACTACTGGCGTTGATGGTTTTTGGGTCCGTAATGGTAGCAAAGTGTTCGAGAGCAGTAGTGGCCGCTGCAGGAGATGTGGGGTAGGGGTGGCTGGGAGAGTTTTCAACAAAAAATCAACGAAAAAAACTATCTTGTTAATGAGTTCCCTTAGGGCACTTGCTAATGACACTTAATATGAAATGTTTTGTTTTTGGAAACATCATTTATGCGAGACACAAAATAACAAGTACACAAACTACAAGCTTTGCTTAATGAGCTGCTTACCGAAGGCATTTTCTAACAAAATTTTAACAAAATAAGAGATTTAGATTTATAGAGAGAGAGAGAGAGAGAGAGAGAGAGAGAGAGCACGTTGGATGCCGTTGTGCACTTTTTAAGATCACCTAATAGCATTAATATTAAGATCAAATACTAATCAGGTGCAATTCTATTAAATATGTTCAACCATTGAAGACTCATGTCATTATTAGAGAGGACTAAATAATAGACAAATGTTCTTAAAAGATACAGTTTGAGTTAGATTTCTCGCACCACGAAGTGCACAGAACCTATGTCGAAGCCACATATTACTCGAAATATGACTTGTGCATTACCTAACCTGTGAGGTTAGCAGGCACTTCATCATGAGAATTAACCCAAAGTTTTGTCTTTGAGAAACTGAAGATGACGGGCTACACTTATATCATATATACCCACAGCTGCTTCACCGACTTTTCTACGAATATTCTATCAATCTTTTTTCTTGCCTACGCCTCTTTTTTCCAAGGCCACTCTTTCAGGCCTTCTAAGCTTTCCACTCGGTATTAGACTTTACCTTCTATTCACGGCATTGAAACCGTTAGTCTACTGTTGTAAATAGTTTGTTCTCTATCATTACGTAGGGCATGCGCACTTGTGATCTAACGGAGCCCTCAGTGGGAGGACCCAATCGTGGGACTTTACGTCCGCATGCTTAGCAAGAATAGACACAGAAACTTCCCGAGACCAAAGCGCCGCATGTTCACACCTTGATCTTCCCAATCTCACCCACCCCACGATCTAAAATCCCTTCAACTGAACAAAAGGAGGAACTGATGTGTCGTCCGATGAGAGGGAGACTCACTGGTTTTTTGCACCACCATGAGTGGGAAACATTTGATTCGAACGCGTCGTATCATAATTACCCTCTTGAAGGTACGAGCCAAGGTCACGAACCCTCCAAATTTCTTCCACGTAGGTTTACTCAACCACCCCACTATTCCAAAACCCATCACCTTCTTTCAGTTCCTCTTCCTTCTTCGCGGCCTGTGTTGTGTATTTATATTGAGTCATATTCCTGAGTTCTCTCCACGCACCAACTTACCAGAGCAAAGTCCTAGAATAGAGAAAAATTGTCACCTGCAATCCTCACACACAAGAATGGCTCACAACTCTCGTGTTGCCATGGTTGTGCCCTGGTCAGTCTTTATGGTATTGGTGATTTGGAATGGCTTAGCTCGGGAAGTGAGCGCGGCTGGAGAGTGCGGGAGGACCCCAATCGGGTCGGCCGCCGCCAGCCTGAGTCCTTGCCTAGGGGCAGCTAAAAATGCTCGAGCTAAGGTCCCACCCACCTGCTGCGCCAAAGTCAACGCGCTCATCCGCACCTCTCCTCGGTGCCTCTGCGCCGTCCTGCTCTCTCCTCTAGCGAAGCAGGCGGGGATCATGCCGGCCACGGCTATCTCGATCCCTAAGAGGTGCAACATCAGGAACAGGCCCGCTGGAAAGAAATGCGGGAGTGAGTATAACTATCCTATGCCTAACAATCCACTAAGTAGCTACTTATAATTATTAAATATCATCCAAAATTAATTATTTTTTTGTCCTTTTTTTCCTTCATTTATCAACTGCAGGATATACTGTCCCCTGAGTGACAAATGCTGAGCCCGGCCCAATCTAGGGGGAGGATGTTGATCGAAGTACTAGCTTGAGAAAGCTGGGGATTTACTAAATAAGCTTTGCTAATGTAAAAGGGCCATTCTTTGTTTGATTGGCTCAGGCCCATTATGGCATTATCTTTGATAATTAATAATTACGTAGTTTTCCTATTCCTTAATAAAAATCGTTTCCCATGATATTTCGTATATTGGTTCTTCATTAATAGCGAATTTATTCTTTCCCTTTTTGGCCAGGAATTTGCTCCTTTTTAATTTTCATCCTAATATAATCCCTTTGTTGAGAAATTGACATGATTCTAACTGCCTGTCTAATCACTTAACTAATTATTAAACCATGAGATTTCCGAACTCCCGCCATTGTCATCTTCCTCCCACTCCTCATTAGAAGAAAATAGTGACAACTGAATGGCAATTTTCAACAAGAGATTTGCTCCCGTAATCATATCCTGGGACAACCCGAATAGGAGGAGCCCGTGGGAAATTTTTCATAAAAATTCAATAATCCAAACTTAGAAATCCGTCATCACCTTCTTCATAGTACTCATCGAGAGATTGATCTTCTTCTTCTTCTTCCTCCTCTTCTTCGGAGTGGCGAGGGAGTTAGAATTGATCGGGAAATGGGAATGAGGGAGGAGTGGAGACTAGATCGATCTTTGCCAGTAGTTGAAGGTGAAGAACGAGTTATCCAGGAACTTGTGGTGGAGGTTTCCTAACATCACTGGCTCTAAAAACTCCCACAACCTCGCAAGCGTTCGCTACGAGACCGAGGCTTTCTTGCTCGTCATTGTCTGCTTCGTTCATGGCATTGTTCTTTGTTGCGAATGGCGGTTTGATTTGTCCCAAATTACCTCGGGTCGAATTAGGGTTTGAAGAAGAGAGAAATGGCTTGATTTGTCTAATGAGGTTTTAAATTTGGGGCAGATTTGTTGAATGATGTTGTATAAGGCTATTTATGTTGACTCAAAGCACATGTGAACATGTCAATTAGAAAAAAAAATTGTCATATCAGATATCTGATATTCCAAATCAGTAATGACACTTAAGTGATCATTTTGTTTTTAACAAAGTAGTACCAAAATAATCCGATGAAAATTTTTAGTACTAAAGTAGTGTTCTACCAATATTATGACACTTTTAATTTCTTTTTTTTTACTAGTGAAGCTAGGGCGGCTCCTGCTGCCTTTCTTCGGAACCTGTGCTGTGTGCATCCTTTTTTGTTTCTCGTTTTGCCATTTTTTACCCTATCTTTGGTTTTATTCATTTTTTTTCCCGAACGCATCACCTTTTTTTAGTTCCCTTCCTTCTTCATGGCTCGTGTTGTGTATATTTATTGAGTCATGTTCCTGATTTCTCTCTACACACCCAACTTCCAAGAGCAAAGTCCTAGAATAGCGTAATTGTTACCTGCAATCTCCAAATAGAAGAAATGGCTCACAATTCACATGTTGACATGTCCGTGCCCTTGTCCATCTTGATGGTATTGCTGATTTCTCAAATGGCTTCGTTTGGGAAGCAAGCGCACCTGAAGAGTGCGGGTGGACCCCCATCCGGTCGGCCGCGGCCAGCCTGAGCACTTGCCCGGGGTTAGCTAGAGGCGTCCGGGCTAAGGTCCCGCCTGCGTGCTGCGCCAAAGTCAATGTGCTCATCCACATCGCTCCCCACCGGCCGTCCTGCTCTCTCCTCTAGGGAAGCAGGCCAGGACCATGCAGGCCACGGCTATCTCGATCCTAAAGAGGTGCAACGTTAGAAACATGCCCACGTGAGAAGCAAATGCTGAGCCCGGCCTAAGATAGGAGGATGCTAATTGAAGCAATGGCTTGAGAAAGCTAGGGATTTTGCCAAAGACACTTTGCTAACGGAAAAGGGTCATTCTCCGCTTAATTGGCCCAGGCCCATTAATTAATTATGCATTTTGGTAGAGCTGCACCACTGGAGCAGTTTTCTCATTTTATCACCCCTTAATAAAAATAGATTCCCATGACAATTGCGTTGCTGGGTTCCCCCTCCATAGCAAATTCGTTCTCTCCTTTTTTTGGCCAGGGATTTCCTCATTTTAGTCTTCATCCACTTCTAGTGAAAAACCAACATGCATCTAACTCCCTATCTACTCACCTCGGTTTGTCTCACGAAAAAATAATGATTTGAAAAATATTTTTCCTCAAAATAATCGCTTGTTTTTCTTATAAAATTTTCATCATCCACAAAAATATATAGATATAAATTATTCTCGATAATGAAATAATTTTTATTAATTAATTATTTCAATTGATACTAACAATTTTCTTTTAGGAAAATATTTTTCAAATCATTCACTTTTCGTGAAATAAAGGGAGCATTAATCAGCTACCTAAACATAAGATTTCCTAACTCTCAATAAACATTTCCAATTTTGTGCGTGGCAAATATTAAAGGATTTTAAAGAAAAGATTATATGTTGTGCATATGTCGGTGGTGTACCTGAGAACGAAACATAATTTTTACGTGTATGGAATTAGTACTAATAAGAGAGCACGCACGCGTGTGTACAAGACCAGCGACAGGAGCTGGTTGACCCCCGCAAGGGCCGATGGACACACCACCCGGCTGCATGCCATCGCCGGCTCAAGGCAAGGGCGCTCGACGGCAAAGGTGGGACGACCTTGCCGCCTTTCTCTGAAAATTGTGCTATATGATCCTCTCTTTTTTTTGGATTTCACGTTCTTCTGTCCTCTTTTTTCCCCTATTTTTGCTTTTTTTTTTTTTTTTTCTTTTTCAGGTTTTAAATTTTAATGATGTGGGTAATGGCGCGTAAAGCCACAGCAGCAAATGTGAGTCACATGCATGGCTGATTAGGGTTGTCATGTAAAAATGCCAATCGGACCAACTTGATTTCAAGGATTAGATTGATTTCACTGAAAGAGCACAAGGACCAATTTGGCCACAATCAAAATGCAAAAGCCAAATTGAGCATTAGATAAGAGTATAAGAATAGTTTCTAACCTTGTCCTCAAATTACACTGATAGAAATTAATACTAGTAAAAGAGCAAGCGCATGTAAATAGTTGGTAAGCTGTGCAAATAAATGATGGTAAATTATTTGAACGATTGGAATTTGAAAATAATTAAACGATGGTTAATTATGGCTCAAGCAAAAGTTGGTTTTTTCCTATAAGAACTAGTAAATTTAACATCTTGCTACCCTTAAGAAATAACTTTGTAAAGTATTGGAAGGTTGGTAATTGCAAGCAATCAGATGACATTTGTAATATGATTTAAACAAATTTCCTAGAAGAGTTAGTATATTTAGTTCGTATGCTCTTGCTAACATCGTTTTTAGTTACAATCAAACAAATGTTGGTAATTAACTTAAATAATAATTAGTAAAGTTAAAATGAGTTAGTAACTTAACCCGCAAAACTTGATATATCACCCAAATCAAATCAAGACCGGTAGTTTTGGATAAGATTTAGTAATTTTGAAGCGCCAATGACTTTTACAACAAATCTAAACAATTTAATATTGAAGCAATCGCTACTTTTGAAACAATTTAATAAATGTTGATAAGTGGACTCAAATAAGAATCGGTAATTTTCTATAAAAAAATTGGTAACATTAACACATTGGTGAATGATGTAAATAATGTTCGTAAATTATTAAAATAAGTAATTTAAGACAATCTAGTAACTGTTGGTACTTTCGTAATAGTGTTGGTAATTTACTAATGTGTTATCAACTGAACAAGCTGCCGATCAAAATTTAATTGCTAATGTGTTTCGTAGTTGTCATGCTTTTCACATATTACCGGCATGAAACATTGTTCCAATTTTTACCCTACCAGAATGATAGACTCATCCGATTTTGGCTCACATAGTCAGGCTCATTTCACATATGACATTTACATTTTCTTGGAAAAAAGCAAGAGATTTTTTTTTTTTTAATAAACAGAGAGAGAGATACATTGGAGAATAATGAGCACAACATCTTTATTACTTGAAACTTCAATAGTGATCTTCCATCATGAAGAAAGGAACCATTAGCTCCATAGCAATTGTAGTGGTGCATGTTCGTAATTGGATAATCAATTTGTACTTCTTCTTTTTTTGGTGACCCGGCAACCCCCGTACAGCCGGTAGCCGGCGAGGTAAATCCGAGATAACGCTAGCGGAGGACCCACCACCCCGACTTTACGCTTAAGACACCAAACGCCTCCACTGGGTTTCAAACTCCTCACCTTTAGAAAATGATCACTGAAGCCTTTATCCCTTATCCAGCGGAGCCACCACGGCTGGCGGTATCAATTTGTACTTTTACATAGGAACAATCAGCAAAATCAATCAACAAAATAAGTGAGTACGAGAAAAAGAAGATATGAATCATATGAGAGAGATTTTACTTACTAAATAACCTCTTATTTGTGTAGCTAAGATTGAAAAGCTCTCTTACAACAAAGCATCGTAATCATCCTTAATATAGACAATGTTTCGATTATCCTTCCCACCGCACAAGCTGAGGTTTATAAGGCCGAATGAATCGATTCCTATGAGTCCATGTTCAAAAAGCTTATTAGAATGGGCGTATCCAGAGTGAGCCGTGCGAACTATTTGAATATGAAAATTTTGTGTGCATCTGTACCAAAGGCCCCTTTCCTTTATCATTTTTTGCGAATTTGTTCTTTTGTTTATTCATTACGAATTACGAATTAATCTTAGTAAATTATTAAAGCAATTGTTTCATATTGTAATAAATGTTGAAAAGTGGACTCGGAATATAAGTTGGTAATTTTCCATTTGTGACAATATGCTAACAGTTGGCATTTTTGTAAATGTGTCAGTAACTTATCTACATATTATCGCTGATTAAATTGTTAGTTAAAATTTTGTTGCTAATGTGTTTCAATAGTTACCAATGCTTTTCACATGTTACTAGCATGAAATAGTGTTCCGATCTTAACTCTCCGGAATTGTAGACTCGTCCAATTTCGGCTTATAATTATGTCATTTTACACTAAAACATGTACTTAAGGTCCATTCATTTTACGAAAAATGATTTCCGGGAAAACATTTTCCGAATTTTACGGAATTCGTTTCACGGAAAATGAACTAGTTGTGGAAATCATTTTCCACCAAGGAAAAAAAGTATTTTAAAAGAGGGGAAAATGTTTTCCACATTTCAAATTGGGGAAAACATTTTCCTTACTCATTCTCTCCTCTCATAACCTATTAGCCCCTTCTTTTTTGTTTTCTTTTTTTAATAATTTGAATTTTAAATTCTTTTAATTTTTCTTTTTCTCTTTTCTTTTCTTCTTCCTTTTTTTTTCCACCTTCTTCTTTGGCCAATCGCTAGCATGGCTACAGCCGGTGACCGGCCACAAGCGAGCTCGAGGCTCGCTAGCAGCAGTGCCGAGCTTGGGCCTTGCCTAGCTCGCCGATCTTTGGCGAGCGTGAGCCTTTGGTGAGGCTAGAGGCCGGCGAGCTTGAGACTCGCCCTTGCGCTCAAACCCTAGCGCTCACCGATCTCAAGCAAGCAGCAAGCTCGAGGCACACCGCTTGCTAGATTAGCGAGCCAGCGGTGAGCGCGAGCCTCTGGGTCCGATTTGGCGAGGCCAAAGGTCGACGAGCTTGAGCTCACCGCTCGTGATATCGGCAAAACAATGGAAGCTGGAATTCAATTGGTTGCTCGCCGTCATGTGGCCAGCAAACGGCCAAAGAAGAAGAATAAGATAAAAGGAAAGAAAAATAAAAAAATAAAAAATAATTAAAATTTTGAATTTTTTTTTTTTAAAATAAAATAATAAAATAATTATTCAAAAAAATACATAGAAAAATATTTTCCTTACCGAACAACAAAAAGTACTTTCCACTTTATTTTCAGGATTCAAACGAATGCAGGAAAATAAGGATATTTTTTCTGGAAAATGACTCACTGGAAAATATATTCTAGAAACGTTGCATTTTCCATTAAATAAACGAAGCCTTATTTATATAGAGCAAAAGCGAGATAAATTTTTTTTAACCAATTAGAAATAAAGAGAGAAATGTTGGAGAACGAAGAGCATAAACTTCTTTATTACTTCTTAAAGCTTCAATAGCAATCTTCCTCAATGAAAATGAGACAGTTGCATTGACCCATGTCTTCAAAAGTGGATAAGTTAATATGTAATTTCATACAAGGTGTCACTTACGATGGGAAAGGTACCAAAAAAAAAAAAGCTCTAAATTTATTGCATTAGTACAAATTTAGTCATAAATCTTTCAATTGAATCAATTTAGTCATAAACATTTTTATATTGATAATAATTTATTTCATCCAGCCAATTTTGGCTACTAACATGGCAATTTTTTAATTTTTTTCTAATTTTTTTGTTAATTTTTTTCTTTTTCTTTTTCTTTTTCCTTTTATTTTTTCTCTTCTTCTTCCTTGGACTTTCCCCGTACTGGCCAGCAAGGCTGGGCGAGGGCCTTGAAGCCTTCACTAGCTACTGGCAAGGTAGTATCTAGGCGAAGCCAGCCTCTTCTACAACCCTAGGCGAGACCCATGACCCTCGCCTGCAGCCGGCAAGGGTTTTGCGACCCTCACCCAGTGACTGCCGAGCTTTACAAATCATCGCCAGCCATTGCAAGGAAAGTCCAAGGAGGAAAAAAGAAAAACAAATAATATAAAAAATAATATAAAAAGGAAAAAGAAAAAGAAAAAATTAATAAAAAAATTCGAAAAAAAAAATTATTTAAAAATTTGCCAAGTTAGCGTTGCCCAAACGACCGGCATTCACGTCAACGCTGACTGGCCAAAATTGGCCGAATGGACTAAATTGGTACAAATGTGAAAATGTTTAAAACTGAATTAATACCAATATAATATGTTTATGATTTTTTTGGTATTTTTACCCACCTACAACTAGGAATGTCAAAAAAGTCCAGCCTAACTTGATTAAAACATTAAGGGCATTTTGGGGTTAGGCCTTAGATTTTTTTGAGTAAGGGTCTAATTACATGGGCATGTATTCGATTCCCTCCATTCCCGAACAATTATCGTGGCCGTTCGTATCGGGCGATTGAATTTTGTTCTTCGAGTTGTCTATTCAGTTATCGTGTTTGCCAAGTTTGCTTCCCCTAGCTTTTGGACTTGATTCCTCAATGCCTTGAAGTGATTGGCATGGCATGTTGTTAAGTTCAGCTAAGTTTACCCCGGCACGGAGGGAAAGGCTGGAAATGAAGCCCCGCCTCGTTAGGATTTCGTCTTTGTTTCTGTGGAAGTTCTTTAGGCTTTGGAATCTCTCTATTTCATCTACATGAAGCAGGAAATTGTGCTTAGAAGAGGGTTTTAGCCGTTGAGGGTTTTCTGTAAATTGCTCTGTTTCGTGCTACTTTTATTATTTCCGTGTGCAATATGAGAATGTTAAATTCTCGTCCGTGTTCATTTGCCGGTCTTTCTCCATATAGAGGTGTGCTGCTTCATTTGCTCGACTTGCCTAATGCTTCTTCATTCGGGGCTTTTGGGGTTTGCCCGGTAGCTTTAAGTGGTGTTTCTTTCTGAGAGGCAGATTTTTTTTTTTTTTTTGTCAATCCTACGCTAATCATATTCTAACACTCACTCTCAAACTTTTGCCCTGCCTCCTTGGAAGGCGTGGGAGTCGAAACCCACTCCTGAAATAAAATCTTCCCAACCCCCAATCCCCCCTGAAAAGATGGGGATTTGAACCCCCAATCTCCCCCTTCCAAGATGGAAGGATGGCCACTGGGGCGGACCCCCAGTGGTTTTCTGAGAGGTAGATTGAACGCGGCAATTTAAATGCATGGTCTTGAACCGGATATCAAGGAGAATGCATAATGTTTTGTTGGTCTTTTAGGTTGATTTTCTTTCAATCCCTCTTTCGGAGATTGTTGGTATTTTAATTATATCTTGCCCAATCTAAAGCTACTTTTAAACTGCATTACTACGATTGTTGATTATTTGATGCCCATTATTGGGCACGTTGATAGCTCAATCTGCTATTTGTCCTGTCCAACTCTTTTCCTTGACTTTGACTTAGCACTCTCTTGATTTATTAGACACATGACAGGAATCCAATTATAAATTTATATTGAAACCACATTTGATGTGTTCTAGGTATACGCGGCCATTGAAGGGAAAAATTAAGTGATTCGGATTTTTGTTGAAAAAGCAGCACAAGCAGAAATGTAGGGAGATCATGTAATGAATGACCTAAATTAAGTAGTTCATGGGGGGCATTTCAAAGTGCCGCGAAATATGGCCAAACGCATCTATTAATTGCGGTCATCATAAGTGACGTCGGTCATATATTGCGTATGACAAATTTTGTTGTATTGATAAATAAATTAAGGGTAAGCAACATGGACCAATCAAGTCAAGATCACTTGGATCAGATTGGCCGATTCTAGGTTGTTCTTGAAGACATCGATCCGATTCCCGATTATATAAAATTGGAACATATGATTTTCGATTTAGTCCCTGGTTCTTGGAGGGAGGAGAGGCAAACCGGACCACTCAGAGCAAATTGAGATTTTTTATTATTTTTATTATTTTTTAATTCTCACGTAAATTTATTTCCCTTCCCTTCTCATGTGTCCCACTCTCCTCTCTCCTCTTTTCCTAGTTCCATGGGTATATTATTCATAAATCAACCGACTCTATTGGATCACCCCGGAACCAAATCAGACAAGTCCAGTCCCAAGACTAGGTAGTCCAATCTGGTCCTTCTAGTCTGATTCCCGATTTTTGGGTGGGACCGGACCGGACTAAAAACCACTCACTCCTAAAATAAATCCTCTCTGCATTACAACTCAACATATTTTCACTATTAGGTCGAAAAGCAAAACTACCCACCCTTCCAAATGAAGATCCGTTGAATGATTAAGATTTGTGGCCTAGGCATAGATGTCCACAAAGGACCACGGACTCACCCACGACGAAGTTGGCCTATTGATAAACCTTCCTATTTTTCTTTATTTTTTGGCTAGTCTTCTTGCTGAGTTCACACTATACCTTCAAAGTCCTAAAGATGTCATGGGCTTCGTGATCGTGGACGCTTAAAATCTTCTTACAAAAGTGGAATATTCGGAGTCACCGGGCGAAGCAAAAGATTCAACGAGCCGACGAAGCACCTTCCGTAAATGCCCCCACTCTTTTTACTACTAAATGAAGCTTTTGGAGGGTAAAAAAGACACACAAAAAAGAGGAAAAAGTTCCTTTCAATTTTAAGATAGACACTCTTTTATTTCATTTGTTTTCACGCCAAATATAAACATACAAGGGGACCACCCATGTGATGGCCACGCTAGCTTGGGCTTCCATCCCCCTCACGAAGGGGACAGATTCAAACCCCAGCGTACAGCCGCTAGTGGTTTTAAGTGTAATGCCGTGGTGGTGGATCCCGCTTCTAAAGATCATCGGAGGTTTATGATGCGGCTGTGCAGTTCTGCTTCCTCCCGCCTCCAAAAAAAAAAAAAAACAAAACAAAACAAAAACAAAACAAGGGGGTCCACATTAAAGTTTGTCCCGTTTGATATGACTTCTGATCACATTTTCTTTTCATATATGACAAGAATAGAGCATATGATATTTGCATGATATACTACACTTATTGTAATCTTTCCCAACTTCTCTAATTTTGCAAATACACAAGATTACCCTTTTTAAGCGATTCCAAACAAACACCCGCCTTTCAAATTTAACATGCCGACTCAAATTCCCAAGGCAGATTTATGAAGGAAATTACGTTCCTATATCCATGCTCGGACCAGACTTTGCAAGATCAGGTCGCGAGTGTCCGCCTGCAGTAGATTGGGTAATTATACGATCATGACTGCAGCCTTTTACGACGGGCGTTCAGATCAATCAGGCGCGCGGCGCGGGTTCGATGGATACGAAAATTTTCATGTCACGAAGATCGATGCCTAGGACTTTTTGGCTCAGCCGCACGTGAGACATGCGGGGCATTTGCATGGAAAAAGCAATGTAGGCGGATTCGGAGTACGCAGGGTCCTCGTGGACTGTCGTTTACTCGTTAAGGCATGCCGTCGAAATCATGAGGACACGAGACGCACGCCATTGACAGCCGAAAGTGTGGGGCTTCAAAGGCAGAAGACAAGTCGCCGCTGCCTCTGTCTCTCTCTCTCTCTCTCTCTCTGTGGCTTGCTGGGTGGGCGGGCGGCGATGGCCACGGATCAGCCGGTCGGGCCGCCCGAGGCGGCGGTGGCGGCCGCGTTGGAGATCGGGGTCGAGTCCGGTCGCGGCCCGCGGGGTCGTCATTGTCTGGACAAGGTACTGTCTGACGCTTTTTCTTGGATATGGGTGTCTCTGTTTTTGTCGTCTGTGCGGGAAACTCGGAAAGTTTGAGTCTTTCGGATTCTGAGTGGGACTGCCGTGGAGAAAAGGCGAGGCCTTTGCGATTTCTCATCGTTGTTGTGAATGCTTTGGTTTCCGAAAGTCTAATTAGTTGGGTCAGTGGGGTTCGTTTTGTTTTTGTTTTTTTCCAATTTTTATTGTGATTTCCAAGTGGGTGTTTACAATGAATAAAACATATCAGTTGAATGGCTGAAAGTTTAAAACTTTTTTAGTGTTTCTTTCAGCAACTGTTTGTTCTGAAAGAAAACATTACATACGTCAAGCATATTTGCGAGAAATCCTCCTCTTTCGAACGCCGGGCATTACATGTGTATGTGAACGTCAAAGAGACTCCGCGCAGAAGCTACTAACGTAAGAAATATAAGCAGAATAACCAGATCAGAGAGTGTTAAGAACCGGAAACTTGGACTTCAAGCTCAGATATCATGTGGAACAACTGTTTGTGCAGAAAATGTCAATTTTTTGTGCATCAATCATGACACCCTTTGCTGTGTAACAGCTAATAAGCATGTAACCATGTCTTTGGCCATGAAAGTTGCTGCGGTTGAACCTAGTTTACTGCTTTTCTTCCCGATTTTTGGTCTTATATATATTTTGGAATTTGTTATTGCGCTATTTGAATTATACCTTAACAATTTAATGATCAGTCAGATGTTCTGAGTAAAGATAGTGTTTGAAACAGGGGAAAGGAAGAGGGGCTACTCTGATACTTGCCTACAAGACACTTGGGGTCGTGTTTGGAGGCCTAGTAACATCTCCCCTATACGTGTACCCGTCAATGCCACTAAAGTCTCCAACGGAAGAAGACTACTTAGGGATCTACAGTATCATGTTTTGGACGCTCACCCTCATTGGTGTTGTAAAGTACGCAGGAGTAGCTCTCAAAGCTGATGATCAGGGCGAAGGTCAATATGAGACCCTAATAATGTTTTTGATTTAGTTTGGTTTGTATTATATTCATTTCTTACAGTTGCTTTGCTAATTCTACTGGTTCCCACATACTCTAGTCCACTCTGTAGCTCCTTCTACACACACCATTGCACATTGTTCTACAATTCTAAAACCAGTCTAATTGAAAAAGTGGTATTTGGAGTTCTGCACGCAGTTGTTGCCCCAAGAATTTAAAATTGGTGACACGTGATGGCTCGAAAGCTATTTTGGAGTAGTTGTCTCTCTTGAAGGGCTAGATTTGTACAGTAGTACCTCTTTGTTTTTTTATAGAGAGCTAGGTAACGTATTTTGAGTCATCTCCTTCATGGTTCTACTCTAGTTTTTGCTGAAAGTACACTACCAAAGAGAGAATTACAACTCCAGCTGAGTGAACAAGAAAATGCTAGTAGGAGTGACACCTGAAGGAAGGTTTTTTGTAATTGAAAATAGTAAAACAATTTAGAAATTTTATGACCTGCAAAATGGTTATGTTTATTATAAGTGGACTTTACAATTTCCTAGAGCATTGTGGTTTAAGCCGTTAACGATGCTGAGTAGTTTAGAGCCACTGAGTAGTTTAGAGCCACTCCATGAGTCAGACAATTATTTGTTTGTGAACATATTGGATCTTTCTCTTGGTGGCACATTAAACAATGGAGATCCTTTTTAATGAAGAGTGTCTATTATTGTCATGTTGAAAGTATTTTATTGCAAATTCATGAAGTTGTCTGACACTGGGGAAACATTGCTAGTATGTCATTTCAAAGCTTTTTAATGTTTTAGAAGCAAGTATACTCCAGAGATTAAGTAAACCTACAGCAAGCTTGGAGGTGTCTGATGATGTCAGTTCTCCTTCTTCAATTTGGTCTTTGGACCTTTCTGATGGTCTTTTGGAAATTAAAATTGATTTCCCTCTCATAATATGAGCTGTTATGTTTTTGATTGAGGAAGACAACTGCTATTGCAGGTGGGACATTTGCATTGTACTCGTTGCTATGTAGGAAAGTGAATGTTGGCATCCTCCATCCCAAACATGTAGAATTAAACTCTGGTGTTTCACGACATGGCTTGCCAGAGGGCACTGACAAGCAAAGTAGGCTAGGAAAATTCTTTGAACAGGAGCATAGTTGCGAGGAGGGTACTACTTTTTATTGCTATGTTGGGAATGTGTATGTTAATCGGTGATGGTATACTTACCCCTGCAATTTCAGGTTAGTCACCATCCCATTTTTCCCCCATTGCTGAGATTTCTGCTTGGGGTTTTGAGTTTTTGACTTATTATATTTGTTGATAGTGTTATCGGCAATGGATGGAGTGAGAACACCTTTTCCTTCTGTTAGCAAATGTAAGAATCTACAACTATCCATATTATTTTTATTTTTTCAAGATGGGAAATTGTTAAGCCCATCAGATCCGCGTTATGTTTGAAGTGAATGAAAAAAGGATCCGGCATTCGTATGTTTACACATATTCACTTTTTTTCAGCTTTGGTGGAAGCACTCTCTGCGATAGTTCTTATCGTTCTGTTCCTACTGCAAAAGTTTGGTACATCTAAAGTGAGTTTCCTCTTTTCTCCCATCATGGGAGCATGGACGTTGACCACCCCAATTGTAGGAATTTACAGCATCATAAAGCATTATCCAAGTATATTCAAGGCCTTGTCACCACACTACATTGTCCATTTCTTCCAGAGAAATGGCAAGGAAGGTTGGCTATTACTTGGTGGAACTGTGCTTTGTATTACTGGTGAGCTTACTGTTATTTTACATTACACGAGCTCGAAGACTGACAGGTTTGCATTCTTGTGACTTGAATAGAAGCATGAATCCTTTTTTCATTTGAATCGTTGTAGAGGGTAAGTATATGTATTTTAACTGTTCATTGATCAGATGTATTACAAACAAATGTGCTTCAATATTTACAGAATAATTTCTGAATCCTTTGCTTGTTCCTGCAATTTACTTTGAGCTACAAACTTTGATAGGCAAAACGAGTTTTACTGATACATTGCCCTGATGGATTACTTAATAGTATATGGAGTATCCTTAGTCTTTACCGTGTAAATTTCACCAGAGTTCTATATTATGTACAAGGATGAATTATGTCATGACACAATCTGGATCACCTATTCTAGTTTGTGTTCCAGTAGTTAGAGTCCAAATAATCTCTCTCTCTCTCTCCCTCCCTCCCCCCCGCCCCCCAAAAGTCGAGCGACCAATTGGAGTGGGCCATAGTGGATTCAGATTCAAACTTGCTCTCAGTACTCACTGATGCCTAATAATGAACTAAGCTTGTGTTGCGGATGTGCATTAAAATAAACCTGCTCTTCTGACAATAGGAAACGTGGTACATTTGTGTCACTCTCTTTTATAATATCAGGTTCAGAAGCTCTGTTTGCTGATCTTGGTCATTTCAATCGGGCCTCTATCCAGGTGAACCTTCCTCTCCCAAGCTCATAGTGTTGATTCCTTTCCAACGTATCAGTCTAATGCCACTTTTCCTCAACAGATAGCATTTCTATGTACGATTTATCCATCGCTGGTACTAACATATGCCGGCCAGACTGCTTACTTAATTCGTCATCCTAATGATCATGATGATGGGTTTTACAAGTTCATTCCAGGATCTATATACTGGCCAATGTTTGTTGTTGCCACACTTTCAGCAATTGTTGCAAGCCAGTCGTTAATATCAGCTACCTTCTCTGTAATTAAGCAATCCGTAGTACTTGATTATTTTCCTCGAGTAAAGGTGGTCCATACTTCCCCCAACAAAGAAGGCGAAGTTTACTCTCCGGAAATTAATTACATCCTCATGATCCTCTGTGTTGCCGTCATTCTTATTTTTGGAGATGGAAAAGATATTGGCAATGCATTTGGTGGGTATATAATATCCTGAATTCTATATCATACAGCAACTAGTTAAGCATGCCATTGCTGCATTAGTGTCATCTTCTTTTCCCGGCAAAATCTGTGTGTGACCACCGGAGTAATGAAGATAAATTGTGAGGGTCTGCTTGGAGTTTTGCTTTTCAACTTTTTGCTTTTAGCATTTGAGATTTATTTTGTACTAAACACCTCAATTGTTTGAAATAAACTTTTATCAAGATTTAAGATCACCAAAGGTACTATGGAATTTTTGCAGAATCTGTCAAACTAAATATAAAAGTTTCTGGTTTTGGTGGGAAATTTAAATTAGTACTTTCTACTTAAGAAAAGCTCAAAAATGGTAACCTGATACTGCTAATCTTTCTATAAAGGTTTCGAAGGCAAGATGCTGAATATAAAATATGCTTAAGTTAGGTGCAGTAGCGTACTGAATGAAATTTCTTTACACTGTAAACCCAATCAAGCATTCACGATCTCTTTATTGAAACTAAGTGATGGCACTCTGTGAAAAAGTTGATCATAGCATTAATAATATTGTTTTTCTTTGGGTACATTTGATAATCATCTGGAAAGACCTTACTAACAACTAAGCATAACAACTAATCATCTCTTGCAGGTGTTGTTGTCAGTCTAGTCATGCTCATCACCACTATACTCTTAACCCTGGTTATGATCATGATTTGGAGAACTCCCATAGTGCTGGTTGCGCTTTATTTCTGTGTATTCTTTGTGATGGAAGGTGTCTATGTCAGCGCTGTTTTCACAAAAATTCCTGAAGGGGGATGGATTCCTTTTGCCATATCTATTATTCTCGCCTTTATCATGTTTGGTTGGTTCTATGGAAGGCAGAGAAAGATGGAGTATGAGCTGACACATAAGATAAACTTCAACGGGCTTGAGATATTGTTGTCTGAGCCTGGAATACAAAGGGTTCCTGGATTATGCTTCTTTTACACCAATATTCAAGACGGGCTTACTCCCATTCTTGGTCATTATATAAAGAACATGAGATCACTTCACAAAGTCACTGTTTTCACTACTCTTAGATACTTATTGGTTCCAAAAGTCGCTCCGCATGAGAGAATTGTTGTTAATAAACTGGGCCTCAAAGGAGTTTATGGATGTGTGATTCAGTATGGATATGCAGATTCACTTAATCATGAAGGAGATGATTTGGTCACTCAAGTTACCAATGCACTGATTGCGCACTTACAGACCTGCTCGAGTTTCTCATTGCCTGGCTCGCCAGTGGAAGTGCATCAAGAAGTTGCTGATATAGAAGAGGCGAAGCTTGCCGGTGTCGTACACATACGAGGGAAGACTAGGTTTTACATAACCAATAATTGTGGCTGGTTCGATAAGATTCTGCTTGGCTTCTATGAAGTCTTGCACAGTAATTGCAGGTCTGCACTGCCTGCCTTAGGGGTGCCATTGCCACAGCGTATTGAGGTCGGAATGCTTTACGAGGCATGAAAGCTGATGCGTCATTGCTAGTGGTTATGAATCCAACTTGGTCATTAAGTCCTTGCATAGATGGCTTCTGGTTCTGGGAACTTCCAATTGGAGGGAGAAGAAGCGGGTACTTAACAGGGAGTACTGTCAGATAAAGTTATGACTACTTACGTGTAAGTTTGTATCTACTTAAATACTCAATACGTCTCAATTCAGTCTCCGTGTTCTGCTCTTATGATGATCAAACACCTTTTCTAGTGTTCTTCCCCCAAAAGTTGGGGTTGGACTGAGGAAGAATTGGAGTGCGGTTTGTGGAGTTTGGTGTTTTACAGTTTGTACGTGGAGGGTCTAATGAAGTTGGAACTTCTTGTAGATGGCGTTTTGGTTTTGGAATGAAAAATGGGGGAGGCAATAGATGGATATGGAGGAAGTCCTGCATTAATGTACTTAAATCTATGTTCTGGTCCTCATGTATATGTTATTTTTCTCTGTTTTCTGATCTTCTTTGATCTACTGATCTCTTCACTTTTCATTTTGCATGATAACTTATAGAAACAAAACCAGTTTCTACTAATCACGTAGGCTTTGTTGATGCTTTTGAACCATTGCGCTTTGTTTAGTACCTTAACTTTTCTGCAAGATCTACTAATGGTCGTTCGATCAAGTTTTGTTCAATCCTTTTTGAGTCTCTCCACGTACAGCTTTAGCTTGAGTTCCCTTCATGAAGTTTTATATCCTCATTCCGCATCTAAAGGGTCAGTGTCACTTGACGGGCTGAGGGGTTACCAAAATACCCCATTTCCCTATCAATCCATAACCAAAATACCACATTTCTCTATCAATACATGCAGATTGAATTTTCTATCTTACTATTACATTAGAGATTTGGAACACCAAAATGAGTGTTCCCCATGTTCCGACATATAACCATGTTATTTTCACCCAATATTTGCTTTACGATAATCGTGTTCGAAAATAAATTTCAAAATCTTTATGTGGTCATGCATCTTAATGTCTTATTCATGATTAAAGACTACATTAATTATATTTTTTTGACATAACTTTAAAATCTGTTCTTATTCCAACTAGACGACCAAAAGAAGCTTAGCCCTATCATATCACATTCCCGACAAGGGACATTCCACTTCTCTTACAAGCAATACTTACAAGCAATACGAGCGATCATTTTTAGGAAAATGTTTTTTAAATAATTTATTTCCTATGAAAGAAATGATCTTATTATAGAATTGCTCATTGCACCGTGAATGCCATATACTTAGATGACGATGCACTTGCAGCAAATGTAACCTTTTCCTTTTTTGTAAATTGCAACGGATACAGGAAAAGGAAAATAGAAAACAACTTATGATGGACAGAACACTCTTCTTTTCTTTTCCCTCACAACATGAAGCGGAGTCCAAACACATCTCTTTTCAAAGGCTTCCATTGTCTAAAATTTCCTTGATTGTCTTGACCATTTAACGCGTCTTGCAACGCACGACTAGGGATCTTTAAGTCGCTTTAGGTGGCCAGCGAAAGGAGGTTGGACTTTGCAAAGATGTTAATTTCCTCCTTATATTTTTCCACATTTTTGTGACTGAAAAAGATGATATTTCTCGAAGGAAGCGTGGTTTTACTATTATAAATGGAAGTTCTCGGGTCCATGTTAAACAACAATGGTTTCCTACTTCTTCAATAACTTCGTGCCTACACTCTTGCGTGCACTCTCTGTCATTCAAATCTTGGAATTCAGTCACCCCAATGCCTTAATAAATGTAAGCTGCATCGGCGCCGAGAGGGAAGCTCTTCTGAAGTTCAGGCAGAATTTCACCAATCCTTCGAGACATCTATCTTCGTGAACCAGCAAGCGTTCTTGCGAGTGGAAGGAGTCGAATGCAGCAACAAGACTGGTCACATCTTAAAGCTTGATCTAAATGATTGCGATCTAGGAGGTAAGATACATCTTCCTCTTAGCGAATTGAAGAATCTGAAGTATCTAGACCTCGGCTTCAACAATTTCAGTGGTCATCTACCCAATTAATTTGGGAATTTCAAAGATCTCGAATTCCTTTATCTTTGGGATAAGAACAGTGCAAGTCCTATAACTTTTTTTTCCGCTCACTTAAATGTCACATCGAGTAAAATCGATCATTTGAGTAACATTTTTAACAAATTATCCTAATTGGATTTTTTTTTATTGATTTCCCATCCGATGTAGATTTTTTAAAATTTATTTTGATTTTTTTATTTATTTTCTTTTGATTTTTTTTTTTTTTGCCTTTTTTTTTTAGGGCTGGTGACCCTCGTCAACCCTTAAAAAAAGGCAAAAAATGGAAAAAATTAAAATTATTTAAAAAATTGTCCACGTAAGACAACTAGCATCCACATTGGATTTTTCGATAAAGAAAATCGCCAATGTCACTCTAGTAAGCGCAAAAAAAAAAAAAAAAAAAAAAAAAAAAAAAAAAAAAAAAGAGTTATGACACTCATATAAACGCCGTATGAAAGTCAAAGCACTTGTGTTATTCTGATCCCTTTATCTTTCATATAACTCAATTTTAGGTCCTATTCCTGCTGCCATAGGTCAATTATCACCTCTGAGATTTTTGGGCCTTGCTCTTAACAATTTGAGGGGAAACATTCTCAAGAGTATAGGGCGACTATCTAATTTTGAGGTGATGGACTTTAGTAATAATCGATTTGATAGAGTTGTCAACAAACTTCACTTGGCAAATCTCACTGGCTTGACTTGGTTTATATTATGGTCGAACGAGCTTGTTATAAATGTTAGCTTGTCTTGGGTTCCTCCTTTCCAAATAAATTTCATTTTCTTGTCAAGTTGCAAAGTGGGAGTAGAATTCCCAAATTGGCTTCAAACTCAGAGGACCATTTAGCAGTTGCTCATGTCAAATGCTAGCATCTCAAGTAAAGTTCCCCATTGGCTGCCTGACATTTTATCTAACATTAGAGATTTAGATCTCTCGAGTAAGATTTAGATCTCTCAGGAAATATACTCAGAGGCAACATATTAGGAATTATTGGAAAAAAAGGCATCACATACAAAGCGATTGTCACTTTCTAGAAATAACATCACTGGTGACATTTCAAATTCATTATGCATGTTGCATAGTTTGTATTTTCTTGATCTCTCTGAAAACCAATTGTTTGGGAGACTTCGGCAATGTTGGGGGAAGTTGCTACGTCATTTGCAATGGATTTCATTGGGAAGCAATAAGTTCAATGGTCAAATTCCAAACTCTCTATGTAGTTTGGAGCATTTAGAACTTCTATACCTACATAAAAATGGCTTGAATGGAGTGCTTCCAAAATGTTTACTAAAGCTAGATTTGGTAATTCTCGATCTTAGTGACAATCTATTAACTGGTAGAATAGATAATCGACCTTGGGAGAAATTACTTCACCAGGGACATTCGTTTGCCACTATGTCAACTTCGTAAACTCTAGTATCATAACCCAGCACATAACAACCTTTCTAGAGTCATTCCTTCTTGTTTTAGCAACTTCTCACTGATGTGGGCCAATTCCATTGATACTTTAGATTTGGCTGGCCGCTGGGGGATTCATGTCATGGCTAATATAAAAAGAATATGTCTAGAATTCACTAGCTCGCTCCAATATTTATTTTCTATTAATCTCTCAAGCAACGCATTAGAAGGACAAATATCGGAAGGTTTAACTAGGCTTGCTCAACTTCAAAATTTGAACCTCTCCCAAAATAAGTTGATCAGCAAAATCCCTTTAGATATTGGCAACGTGAGAGATTTAGAATCACTGAACCTATCCAAAAACAAACTATCAGGTGTATATCCAATTTAGACTTTTTAAGTCGTTTGGATATTTCCTTCAACAATTTATCCGGTCCTCTTCCATCGAGCAATCATCTAAGCACTGTAGGTTATCAATCTATTTATCATGGCAACAATGTGAAAATGCTAGTACTAACACTTAGAGGGGGTGAATAGGTGTTTAAAATAAACCTTGACAAATAAATGCAAAATAAAATAAGTTGCGAGTAAAGTCTGAAAAATGATCAGAGTCTGATTAAACGAGCCACCAGACTTCTGGTGAAAATTTAGAATCATATAAGAGATGGAATAGATTTTTGCGAAACTTAAGAAAAAAAGTTGCAACGGATAAAGCTGAAAAAAGTTCAGGGAAGAGAAAATTGCACACAAAATTTTATAATGGTTCGGCTTAGATCAAGCCTACGTCCACTTTCTCACACTAGCAACCTTCTGGCTGAAATTCACTAAAGTATCAACAGAGATGTACAATATTTCGAGTGCAAACACTCAGTGGAAGATTTCTTTTTCCCTCACTAAATCACTCTTCTTGTGATTTTCTCTCTTGAATACAATTTGTAAGAGCTGTCGTTGAAGAACGAGTGGTTGAAAAGGCTTCAAACTTTGGAATTTCAATTTTCATGCACTATCTCAAATAGACTGAATGACCTCATTAAATACTCCTCTGTGCCTTACTAACCGTTAGCATTCTTCAAAGGAATTTCTTCAAATGAATCCGTTGGACAGAATCGATTAAGGAAATCTTGTGGCCGTTTGAAGATTAAGATGAAAGTCCATTGATTCTGGTTACCCATACAATCAAAATCTAGGTTTCCGTAAGTAGATGCTTCCCAAAAAAAAAATTGTCTTCAAGATTGATTTCATCAATGTATTTATAAAATATAAGTGAGATTCTTTGCTAAAAAACCAGATATTAAAGAATAAATATATATTATGTTCATAATGAATCCTTTTCATAAGATCAATAAATCTAAGTCTGATTATATCTTCGTTCTGAACTTGGTTTCAGTTTGGATTGCGTCAGAGTGTGAAAGACTTCTAGAATGAATAGACTTTGACAAGAGTCTGTGATATGACTTCAAAAGTGTACTATTCTTCAAAATAAGAACAAGAACAAGAAAGTTTTATCAACTTCAAAACCTAATAGGAGTTTTCTCAACAACCTTCTCAATTTTTATGGTGACAAAACTTTTTTGCAGATTTAAGCATAGTATGAAAGTTATCCTTGTTAGAACTAGTACGAGCACCTAGAGGGGGGTGAATAGGTGATTAAGATGATTTTTATAAAACGTAACAGAATGTATAGACAATTTATTTGATGAAGGATTAAGGAATTAAAAACAACAATCGATATAAGTGAAAGCAAAATAAAGTAAAAGGATTAGGGATAGAGAATTAAGACTCCATATTTATAGTGGTTCGGCTTAGACCAAGCCTACATCCACTCTCCCGCACGGACAGCCCACTGGCTGGATTTCACTAAGAATCAAAAAGAGAATTTACAGTCTCACATCCTTGATTCCACAATGTAGAGACTCTACTACACTTCCTCGAGGTCTCACCACACTTCAGTCTCTCTTTTGATTACAAATATAGCTCGAAGGATAAGATCACAAAATAATAAAGAGATTCAGACTTTGGAATTCTTCTATCTTCCACTCTTGAACAACTTGAGCGTCTCCCTTTAAATACTTCTTCATGCCTTCATTACCATTGGCACCTTCCAAAGAAGTTCTTCCAATCAACCCGTTGGATAGAATCAATTTAGAGAGATCTCGAGCTCCTCAAGGAAAATGTTGATAGCCCATCAATCCTGCTTGCCCATACAATCAGGATCTTGGTTTCCATAAGTAGAACCTTCTAAGTATAAGTTGCGGATCTAGAGAATCTAGATTATTCGAATACGAATAGAAGATCTTGAAGTGCTAATTCCAATCGTGAGATATTCCTTAACCATTGGAGTCAAAACCATACTAGAAGTAATCAGAATAGAAGTTTTAACTTTGCCGGTCTGGAATCTGTCCATGAGAGTTAGACTTTAAAACTTGAGTTTTGATGTCTTCAGACTTTGGTCTTCAGACTTTGCCAGTAGAGTCTGCAAGTCTTCAGACTAGACTGATAGAAATGTTTTGTCGACTTCAAAATACCTTAAGAGGATTTTTCTAACAATCTCCCCTTTTTTATGGTGACAAAACTTTCCTGCAGATTTGGATACTATTGCCTTGCAATACAACATTTCAGCTAGCAATGATATCTCATAAAAGATTAGAGTAAAGATAGTGAAAGTTGTCCTGTACACAGATTTGTCCTATACACAGATCTGCATCCACAGAAAACAAGTTAGTCTTGTACAGATATTAATCAACTATCTTTATCTAACTTAATAGCTTAAAGTACTGCAATAATAAGCAAGTAAACCAAAGCTTAAAACCAACCAAGGATAAAGTCAATCACAATCACATCAAAATATTAAATCCAAAGTATGTTCAAAAGTTGAAAGTTTGGAATAGAAATCTGCAAAAACTTCTCCCCATTTTTGTCAACATAAAAAGGTGAAAAAGTCAAGGTGCGCGAGGAATGCAAACAAGTTGAAAATCTCCCATTGACTTGACAGTTTCCTCCAGCTTCCTCAAATCCTCCTGTAGTTGTACGAGAGCTGTGCCTTTGGTAGTGGCCTGAATCTGAAGATTAATATTCTGAATCTGTTCTTGCAAGGAGATGGACATGGCACAATTTTCATTTTGCAGTGTCTGGAATTCGCATCCTAAAACATAAACCTGGCCTTTAAGCTCCAAAAGAATTTCAAGCAGTCTTCCAAAGTCTCCTGAATGTTCTGTCTGCGTGCTTGCTTCAGCATGGTCTGATTGTGGAGTAAAGCCAGTGGAGCGAATATCAGCAGGAAGATCAATATTTGGAGATGTTGCCTCTTCCTCAGGAAATTGAGAGGC
This sequence comes from Eucalyptus cloeziana, assembly GCA_014182715.1. Classification (NCBI taxonomy): domain Eukaryota; kingdom Viridiplantae; phylum Streptophyta; class Magnoliopsida; order Myrtales; family Myrtaceae; genus Eucalyptus; species Eucalyptus cloeziana. The sequence continues at coordinate 25,644,844 of CM024640.1, forward strand.
ATGAACATCCTCTGCACTAGCAAGTGAACGACTAACACTTGCACTGGTAAAGGTTAAAAGAGGAACACTCTCTCTTTGAATATCTCCCCCTAATGCCTTCTGGAGGAGAGAAGTATTCTTCTTGCTGAGAAGCTTCTTAAGTGTCAAGATGTCTTTGATCCTCCTTTTCTACTGGAGAATCTGCACGACCTTCTTCGGCATGTTGTTCTTCTAGCTGTTGTTGTGAGTCTGTTCTGGCTGTTTTTTCTTCTTCTTCTTCTTCTTCTTCTTCTTCTTCTTCTTCTTCTTCTTCTTCTTCTTCTGTCTGCATGGATTCTTTCTCCCGATTCCCTTTCTCAATTTCTTCTTCAACTTGATGTTCTTGTTCTGCTGACTCAGTAACATGATGCTGGGAAACAAAAGCAAAGATAGGAATATCATCCTCATCATCTTCATCCTACAAGATGATCGCCCGCCTTCTCTTGGTAGGACCAATCATAGGATCTTTTCCTTTCCTCTTTGCAGCAGATGAATCTTGTCTGGTCTTGACAGGGGTTTTCTCCTTGAACCGCTCTAGCTTTTTGCTGAGTTCTTTCAGACGCATTTTCGTAATCATCTTCAGCCCGATGACCATTTGATCAATAGTCTTCACACACAGAATGTTGGGAGGCTGAATATTCAAATGTCTGAATAAATGAGTGATGAGAGCAGCATAAGGGAGTTTGCCCTTGTCCTTTGCCATAGACCGATACATGTGGAACATGATGGTATGGGGCAAGGAAAAGTTATGGCCGATCTTGATGGCATACATCAGTTTTGCTTCAGAAATGGATACATCTGTCTTCGATGTCGACTTAGGTCTGAGACAGTTGATCACAATTTTATGAAGCAGAATGTTTGAAGCACTCATCCTCGAATAGGAAAGACGTCCTTCTGCGATTCTATCTTTTGCAAGCTCCAATGTTGCATGGCTAACAGACACAGAAATTGATTGGAAAGTTCCTCTTTCCACACCAATAACGTCAGCCAGAGTATCTGTGTCAACCACATACTCTTTATCCCTCACACTGAATGAAAAGCTATTTGCATCAAGAAAACTGAGGTTGGAGTAGAAATAAGCCGTTAGTTCAGAATGAACAATCTCGCTCTCAGTGCAGAATTGATGAAGTTGAAGTTTCTCAAACTTCTCCCTTAAACTGATGCTTAACAGATCGAGAAAATCAAAATCCACAGTTCGTGGGTTCATCACCCCACGCTTTAGCAATTTAGCATACACCTGCTTATATTCCTCCGATCGAAACAATTCTTCTCTCTTTCCCCAAAGATTTGCAGCCACACCCATCCTTGGCTTAAAATGCACAAACATTTTCTCATCATCATCTTTCCCCTCAGGCTGATTGATACTACCAAAACGAGGATCACTCGAAAAGTTTGCAAAAGTCTTTGCGCTGTTTCAACAGGAACAACACCCGATCGTTCCATCACAGTCAGAAAATGAGTCTCATTTTTATAGCACTTTTCTTTCAAGAACTCGTCAATAAACGTCATTGTAGAACTCCCTTCCTTCAAAGCAGAATAAAGCCTATAAACAAATGCTGGCTTAAGAGACCTTACTGATTCTACATCTTCAATGATGTTTTCCTCAGCATGTTGAGGGTTACGATCATGTGATCTAGTGGAAGAAGTGCGTTGTTGAGAATGTTGATGCATCTGTCCACTTGGAGAGTCTCCTTCTTCATTAAGATCAAAGTGCATAGGCCCCTCACCCAAGCCTTGTGGTCCCCTGCTTGCTATTCTGGAAGATTTCCTTTGGTGCAACATTGTCACTATCTTTGAGAGAACTTTCACACTTGTATCACAAGAAAGGTGAAAACTTGAAGAGATGAACTTGCGAAGGAAAATCTCAGAAAGTGAAAGTTTGTGATCTAGAGTTTTTGGATAAAATGAGAAGAGGAAGAGAAAGAGTATAAAAGGTAATCGATATGGGGTATGTGAAACATCACAAAAAGGAAAAAATAAAAATACATTTTCAAAATAACTGCCTTTTTAAACAAATCGATAACCACCTTTTAAAAAAAAAATAACTACCTTAATAATATCAATTAGAGATTAACAGGCGGTCTTACCTTTTCGAGATATCAGTTTAAACGAATAAATGAACTGCAATTGAAATAACTTACAGTCGTGACGTTTGGTCTTCTAAGTTTGAACTTTTGAGTCTGATGCTTTTCAGATTTAGTTTCTGAGTCTGAGCTTTAACAGTCTTCAGGAGATAAAATGTTGAGTCTTGAACGAATAGACTCAAATAAACTTTTCTTAAGCGGCTTTGTGAAGATGTCTGCCAGTTGATTCTTTGAGTCGATAAATTGTATCAAGACTTCTCTATTTTGAATATGATCTCTTATAAAATGATGTCGAATCTCAATGTGTTTTGCTCTTGAGTGAAGAATAGGATTCTTTGTAAGATTGATTGCACTGGTGTTGTCACATTTGATCTCGGTACAAGAGTCTTCAATACCAAAGTCTCATAGTTGTTGTTTTATCCAAAGTATTTGAGAACAGCAACTTCCAAGAGCTACATATTCTGCTTCAGCTGTTGAAAGAGTTACGGTACTTTGCTTCCTTGAAAACCAAGATACTACCCTGTTACCGAGTAATTGACAAGTGCCAGTGCTCTTTCTTTCAACTCTACAACCTGCAAGATCTGCGTCTGAATAACCAAGAAGAGTAAAGTCTCATTCTTTGGGATACCATAGACCAATCTTAGCAGTAGTTGCAACATATTTAATGATACGTTTAGCATCACTTAAATGAGATTCCTTAGGATCCGATTGAAACCTAGCACATATGCAAACACTAAATAATATGTCAGGTCTAAATGTAGTAACATAAAGAAGTGAACCAATGATACTCTTGTATAGTTTTTGGTCGACTTTCTTCCCTCCTTCATCTTTGTCTATCTTCAAAGAATTTGACATAAGTATGTCAGTCTTTTTGCAATTCTCCAGGCCGAACTTTTTAACAAGTTCTTTTGCATGTTTTTCTTGTTCAATAAAGATTCCTTCTTTTAGTTGTTTCACTTGTAGACCAAGGAAGAAGGATAGTTCACCCATCATGCTCATCTCGAATTCATCCTGCATAGACTTAGAAAATTTCTTGCATAAAGTCTCATTAGATGATCCAAATATAATATCATCAACATAAATTTGAATAAGTGAAAAGCTTTTACTTTCCTTTTTAATGAATAAAGTAGTATTTACATTTCCTTAATGAAACCACTTTGAATTAAAAAGTTACTTAGCCTTTCATACCACCAGGAGCTTGTTTTAATCCAGCTCGAGGAGCTTGTTTTAATCCATATAAAGCCTTCTTCGATCTAGGTATTTAACAACCTAAGAACATACAGGGAGTCGCCACTAGCCTTGTATATTTTTTTTTTTTTTGGAGGTCGGCTAGAAACCCAATCGAGGATTGGGAGAATTCCCTCGATTCCTACGCAAAACACTCCTAACATGTCCATACATCTCTTTTTATATTTTCGAGTCTTTTATGCTATTCTATTTCTAAAAGAAAAAAAAAAAATAAAAGGAATCAATCGAGAAATTGAAAGTGCAAGACATGAAGTAAACAATCAAGAAAAAGCAGTAAATCTAATCATGCAATCCTAAAGAATATGGTTTCTTTGAGTCTTCAAATCCAAGAGGTTGTTCCACATAAACTCTATATGAAAACACATTAAAGATTGCAGCAAACCAACGTTTTGGATAAATCCATTTAGAAATACGCTTTTGACATCCATTTGGAATAACCTGAAATTATTATAGCATGCAAAAGCAAGTAATAATCTAATTGCTTCTAACCTTGCTACAAGGGGGAGCGTAAGTCTCATCATAGTCTATCCCTTCTTCTTGCATGTATCCTTTAGCCACGAGTCTTGCTTTGTTTCTTGTCACTTTGCCTTTTTCATCGACTTTGTTCCTGAAAATCCATTTAGCTCCAATAACAGATTTACCTTTTGGTTTAGGAGTTAATTCCCAAACGAATGTTTAAAATGTCGCCAAAAATCGTTTGAGCTCTTTCTTGCATTACTTCAATCCAGCTTTCATTAGCTAAGGCTTCTTCAATGTTTTTGGGTTCTATTTTAGAAATAAGCGCAACAGCACTAGACTCTTCTCGCATTTTAGATCTTGTTCGAATTCCCTCATTAACGTTTCCAATAATGAGTTCTTCGGGATGACTAGACTTGTACTTCCAGTTACTGGATAGTCTGATAGGTTGTTGATCTTTTTCTTGAGTTGATTCTTCATCAGCAACTTGTTGTACTGCTTCTGAATTTTGAACTGCTTCAAGGGAGGTAGACTTAGTAGAATCTGGAGCAGATTCTGATTCTTCAGTCTGAATTGGCTGAATTTGTGGAGAGTCTTGAAATTTGATATTCATTGATTCTTCCACAGTCTGAGTCTTCTTATTGAATACTCTGTAGGCTTTGCTTGCAGTTGAGTAACCAAGAAAGAATCCTTCATCTGATTTTTTTTCAAACTTACCAACTCGATCATTTGCATTATTCAGAATAAAGCATTTACAACCAAATACTTGAAAATAAGAAACAATTGATTTCTTACCTTTAAAAATTTCATAAGGAGTTTTCTCAAGAATTGGTCTTAAAAACACTCTGTTAATAATATAGCAAGCAGTTGAAATAGCTTCAGCCCAAAACGTTGAAGAAATATTACTTTCAATTAAAAGAGTCATTGCCATTTCTTGTAAAGACCTATTCTTCCTTTCCACAACTCCATTCTGTTCTGGTGTATATGGAGAGGAGAATTTATGCTGAAAACCAGACTCATCACAAAATTTAGCAAAGTCTTGATTTTCAAACTCACCTCCATGGTCTATACGAATACTTGAAATGGTGTGACCTTTTTTCATTCTGCACCTTCTTAGCAAATTTTAAAAAGTGAGAGAAAGTCTCAGACTTACTTGCAAGAAAGTAGACCCAAGTAAATCGTGAATAATCATTCACTATTATTAGGCAGAACCTTTTTCCACCAATGCTTTGCGTTCTTATAGGTCCAAATAGATCCATATGCAGAAGCTACAATACACGATTAGTGGAAACTTTATTTATTGGTTTAAAAGAGTTTCTAACATGTTTACCCAGTACGCATGGTGTGCATAGATCAGACTTTAGATAATTGAGAATAGGCAATCCTCAAACAAGTTTCTTGGAAGAGATCTTGGCAATTTGCTTCATGTTGGTATGGCCAAGCTTTCTGTGCCATAGATTAGCTTCATCTTGTACTGATATTAAGCACTGTGATCTTTCTTGATTCACATCCAGAAGATAGATATTTCCATGTCTACGTCCAATAAAAGATTGGATAAAGTCTTTACTGATTCCTGAGCACGTTCCTTCTTGGAAATTGATCTTGAATCCAGTATCGCACAATTGGCTTATGCTAAGCAAATTGTAATTTCATCCTTCCACTAAAGAGACATTGTTGATTGATAGACTTCCAATTTTTACTGTTTCGCGACCAATAATCCTTCATTTGTTGTTACCACCAAAAGAAACTTTTCATCCATCTATCTGGACAAGTTTTATGAAGCAACCTGAATCTCCCGTCATATGTCTTGAGCAGCCACTATCTAGATACCATTTTATCTTCCTTTTGATAGTGACCTGCAATTAAGAAGAATTCAAGCTTTCTTTGGTACCCACATCATTTTGGGTCTAGAAGAGTTAGAGCAATAAACAGTCTTTGCCCAATTCTTTTTAACAAGTCTCCAAACCAAAAGACATTCTTTCTCAAAATGTTCTGAGCTTTGACACTTTGAACATTTTAGAGCATTTCGGCCAACAGGTTTTACAAAGACTTTTTGGAAATGATTTTTGTAAACAACTCTTGTTGGTCTTTGTTTGATTCTTTCTTTCACCTTTGGGAAATCAATTAGTGGAATAGTTTCAGAAGTCATACTGAGACCTAACTTATCAAAGTAGGGTCTTTGTATCGAAAGAATCTTATCCAATTTTTCAGAACCATTTGAAAATCTTTTTGATATATTTGAAATATCATTTTTCAAATGAGTATTTTCTTTGAAAACAAAATCTGAGTTTTCTTTCAAGATTGTAAAGTTCTTATCTAACTTTTCAAACTTTTCTTTCCAAATTTTCTCATGTTGCTTCAATGTAGAATTCTCCTTTTTTAATTTGGAGATCCTCTTAAGAGAGGTTTTTAGACCAAGACATAGTTCATCAATATATCTCAAAACTTTGACAGGAATTTTTAGATTACTAACCTCAAGCTCACTGTCTGAGTCTGTATCTGTCTCAAGGTCTGAGTCTAAATCAGATTTTGCCATCAAACAGATATTGGCATAATCATCATCACTTTCTTCACATTCAGTATCACTCCAAGTCTCTGCTTTGAGTGCATTTCTGTATTTCTCAGCCTTTCTTTTCCTTTTCCTTAACAGAGGACAGTTGGGTCTGATGTGTCCCTTTTTTCTTGCATGCAAAGCAAGTTACTTCTTTGTTGGAATCATCTTCCTTTGTTGATTTGTTCTGAAACCTTTGTGAGCTTTGTTTCTTCCAATTGAATTTTCTTCCTTTTCTATTCAGCTTTCTGAATCTCTTTATCATGAGTGTCAGTTCTTCATCATCTAGATCTTCTTCGGAGTCTGTAGCATCAAAATAATCATTAGACTTTAAGGCAATAGATTTCTTACCTTTTGAATCTTCTTCTTCGTTGGTGTGCTCTACTCCGTAAGACTGAAGAGTTCCAATCAATTCGTCTACGAGAGAGTGGTGCAATCCTCTCGTGTCTCCCTTATTGAAGTCTTTATGTAATTCCAATATTTAGAGAGTCCACGTAGAAGTTTGTTGACCTTCATATGTCCTGAGATTGGATGTCCCTGATATTCAAGACCATTTACAATTTCAGTAAAACGACTAAACATGTCAGTTATTGATTCACCTGATCTCATCTTGAAAACTTCATATTATCCCAAAAGAATATTGATCCTTGTCTCTTTCACTCAATCAGTTCCTTCATAGGTAATGTGAAGCCTATCCTAGACTTCTTTTGCTGTATCACAAGAGGATATTCTATTATACTCAGTAGGGGATAAAGCACAATATAATGAATAAATGGCTTTAGCGTCAAGAGTCTGTCTCTTGGTTATTTCTTCTTGAGTCATCTCGATAGGAGCAGCAACTTCTTTTCCTCTCTCTGATTCTGATGCAATAGTAGGAATGATTCATTTGTCTACCACTTCCCATTCCAAAGGATCTTTCGATCTTAGGAATGCCTTCATCTTGTTTTTCCATATACTGTAGTTTTTTCCATCAAAGTATGGAGGTCTGGTGTTGCTTTGACCTTCAACCAACCCTATAGGCAACATACTAGCCATAGATCTTTAACTCATAAGTAAAAACACTTCTAATAAACGAGTACACGAGCTATTATACCAATTGTTAGAATTAGTACGAGCACCTAGAGGGGGCTGAATAGGTGATTAAGATGATTTTTATAAAACGTAACAAAATGTATAGACAATTTATTTGATGAAGGACTAAGGGATTAAAAACAGCAATCGATATAAGTGAAAGCAATATAAAGTAAAAGGATTAGGGATAGAGAATCAAGACTTCATTATAGTGGTTCGGCTTAGACCAAGCCTACGTCCACTCTCGCGCACGGACAGCCCACTGGCTGGATTTCACTAAGAATCAAAAAGAGAATTTACAGTCTCACGCCCTTGATTCCACAGTGTAGAGACTCTACTACACTTCCTCGAGGTCTCACCACACTTCAGTCTCTCTTTTGATTACAAATCTAGCTCGAAGGATGAGATCACAAAATAACAAAGAGATTTAGACTTTGGAATTCTTCTATCTTCCACTCTTTAACAACTTAAGCGTCTCCCTTTAAATACTTCTTCATTACCGTTGGCACCTTCCAAAGAAGTTCTTCCAATCAACCCGTTGGACAGAATCAATTTAGTCTCAAGGAAAATGTTGATAGCCCATCAATCATGCTCGCCCATACAATCAGGATCTTGGTTTCCATAAGTAGAACCTTCCAAGTATAAGTTGCGGATCTAGAAAATCTAGATTATTCGAATACGAATAGAAGATCTTGAAGTGCTAATTCCAGTCGTGAGATATTCCTTAACCGTTGGAGTCAAAACCATACTAGAAGTAATCAGAATAGAAGTTTTAACTTTGTCGGTCTGGAATCTGTCCATGAGAGTTAGACTTTGAAACTTGAGTCTTGATGTCTTCAGACTTTGGTCTTCAGACTTTGCCAGTAGAGTCTGCAAGTCTTCAGACTAGACTGATGGAAATGTTTTGTCGACTTCAAAATACCTTAAGAGGATTTTTCTAACAATCCTATAAAACAACACTTTAGCAACATATGATAATTGAAAAAGTCTGCATAAGTCTATAAAATACACATAGTCTGCACACATAAAACACACCAACCAATAGTCTGTATAAAAGAAACACCAACCACTCCAGCATAAAATAACTCAATCATGCAGAAACACTAATCAAAGCTTCAAATCTGCAAAACTCTCCCCATTTTTGTCAACAGCAAAAAGAGAAAAGCAAACAAGCATGAAGAAAATAAGAAAAAGAGATCAGGGTTTCCTAGAAATACGAACAAGTTGAAAATCCTCCAAAGTCTGCACAGTTTCCTCAAGCTTAGTCAAACACTAATGAAAGATAGTCTCAACCTTCGCTAAATTCTAAGATGCCTGCTGATTCATGTTCCAAATCTTATCATCAAGAGATTGAACCTTTCCAATAAGAGATTATGAGGTAGTACTAAGAGCAGCATGCAACTTCTGGATTTCAATCTCCATCCCATGTTGATGTGCCTTAATCTTCAAAATGAGCTCCACTATCCGAGGATGGTTTGATTATGGTTCAATTTGGGCACTAACTTCTGCAAAATGTACTGGTGGAGTATCCCAAAGTGAAGAAACATCGACCTGAACATGTGAAATTTGGTGCTCCTCCTGAACATTAACTTCTTTATCTTAACCCTAGGAGAAATTTCAGAGAAATGAGATACATAAATATCTTCAGCATCTAGAGGAGATCGACTAATTCCATCGCTTGTAGTTGGTTCTACAGTCTGGTCAGCAAGAGGAGTTTTCTCACCTACTCCCCCTATCACAGTGCCTTCAATTTGAGGAAGAACTCCTTCTCCTTCCTACACTCCTCTTCCAACACTGGTTTGTTGACCAGTTCCCTTCTCTCAGCATCTCGTGCACCAACTTCCCTCGTATCTTCTCCTTCCTTGTTAGAATGCTGTTGTCCCTTGTTCAAATTCGCATCTCCCTCTTCATCATCTGAGTTATCTTCCTCCCTCTTTTTTACTCCAATTTCTTCTCCTTCACATTCTTCTTATGATTCTTTCTCGCTCTCATCCTCCTCTTCTTCTTCAAAATCGGCTATGCCACCAAGAGGATCTTTCATGGCAATATTTGCCACTGATGATGTTAATAAGAACACCTAGAGGAGGGTGAATATGTGTTTAAAATAAACATTGACAAATAAATGCGGAATAAAATAAGTTGCGAGCAAAGTCTGAAAAATTATCAAAGTCTGATTAAATGAGCCACTAGACTTCTGGTAGATGTTCAGAATCCATTATATGATGGAACAGACTTCTAAAATAACTTGTAAGTGTGCAACATACTTAAATTATGAGAGTTAAGCGAAGAAAATATTGCACACGAAATTTATAGTGGTTCGGCTTCGATCAAGCCTACGTCTACTCTCCCACGCTAACAATATTCTGGCTAGATTCCACAATATAATCAACAAGAGATTATGACTTTGAGTGCAAACACTTAGTAGTAGATCATACTATCTTGCTAAGTCATTCTTTTGGTATTTCTCTCACAATCACAAACGTTTAAGCTCACGAAAGACAAGTGTATGATTGAAATTTGTTTAGATTTTAGAATTCTAGATTCTATGCTCCTTCTCTTTTTTTTCACTCATCGGTCATTAGTCTCCTTAAATACTCCTCCACTTCCAAACTAACCATTAGACAGTATCTAGAGGATCTTCTTTTAATTTACCCGTTGGATAGATTTATATCAAGAAGATTTAGTAGCCGTTGAGTAATAAAAGTAAAATCCCAAGTTGATTTTGATCGCCTATATAAACAGAATCTTGGTTTCTATACGTATAGCTTCTTCGTTTAGAAAGTTTTTGTTTTCAAGATCCAATTGTCAATCAATTAGATTGAGTCAATCAAATCTATCTTGATGTAGAATTAAAAACAGATCACTAGCCGTTATATGTTTAGGGCTTATGTTACATGTCATCGAGTTGTTTCATTCTGTACTTGTCACGTTCTGGACATGTGTCTCGTTCTAGACCTTGTCACATTCTGGACACGAGTCTCGTTCTAGACCTTGTCTTGTTCTGGACATGTATCTCGTTCTGGACCTTGTCACGTTTTGAACTTGTATCTCATTTTACATGTAAAGTCTGAGTGTGTTCTGTCTGAAGTAGAGTCTGAATGTCCTCCGTCTAAAATAAACTTTACAATCTAGACGTAAGTCTAAAGATATTTTGCTTCTAAACATATTTAGCTTTAAGGTCCAGATACGGTCTGAATAAGTTCAATTTCAGTATAAAGTCTATCTTCTAGTTCTTCCAAATATAAACCTTTGTAATATCATTTCCACATTCTATCATCTATATAGTTTGTTACTCAACCATTAAACACGTTAGTAGCCTTTGATTAATTTTATCATCTTTAAAATATCATAAGAGATTTCCCTAACAATCTCCCCATTTTTTTTATGACAAAACAATCTCTAAATATGCAAATGTGTAAACACGCTTTTAAATATATCAATAAATCAGGGTAATTTTAAGCACATAAATAGCCTTTAAATATGCGATATTCAAAGAATGTAATTTGAATCAAAAGATAGCATAAGATAACAAATAGATTGCACATAATAATTTATTGAAAGATAATCACAGCTGAATAACTAATATCAACACATATGCATATTTGTATTGTCTCCCCCTTTTCGTCATAATCAAAAAGCGATAACAATGGAAATGGTATCACGTAGAGAATATAAAATGATAACAAATATATCTTGCATGAGACACAATTTAAAAAAAAAAAAAATCAGCTTTTATAAAATAAGTTGAATATCAAATATATGTAATATAGCTCACGTTGAAGATATATATTAGCAAATATCCAATAAAAATCACGGATGCATTATAAAATTAATTTACCTTTTTTGTCATAATAAAATGATAATGTAAATAAGAGATTTGTTAATAACAAAAGGTAATAAAAGATACACTAACTGGATTTTTTAGAACTTGACAAGTTCTAACACATTTACCTTTTTCCTTCCTTCCATAATAATCAAGATCATGATCAATTCAAAAAGATTTTTCCATAATTGATTAATGCTGCCCCTCAATTAGTTGTCATTTTGAGTGATCACGATTATCCCCCTTTCTTTTGGATTCACTTTCTCCCCCTAGCAACAACATCATTGAGTAAAAATAATCGTTGCCAATCTTCGCAAGAAATACTTTTTGATTGCACCAAAATTTGCATAGATTCACAATCATTCTTCCCTTATAGAATTTCTTGCAATGAACTCATTTCCTTTTTGGTATCCATGAATTTGGATCATTCCTTGACGTTAGAGCAAAATATGAAATCTGATAATCAAATATTCTTTCTTAACTCATCATAACATATTATTTAAGGAACAGACATTATGCACAATAATATCTTGAAAAAAGAAATTCTCACTTAGTCAAAGCATGATAAAATTAGAGGGAATAAAATCATTGAGTATCTACTCAATTAACCAAATTATTTGAAGGCAAGATATCAATCGATCAAATTATTTAAACAAATTCCATCTTATGAATTACCAAAAAATATATCACACAATTCTTCTTTCAATGTAACAAATCATAGAATACGGTCATTATAAAGTGTAAATCAATCAAGGCACAAAGAGGATGTATTGAAGATCAAATATAATGAGAATTTTTAAATTGTGTACCCAAATCAAATTGAGAAAATATACCTTCCTTACCAAATTATTTTTCTTCTTTCTTTTATTTCTTGCAAAAACAACTCATCTTATCTTTGGTACCCAAATTTTCTTGGATCCATGAGGATTAGTAGAATATGCTATTTTTATCAAGTCTCTCTTAATTGGTCTCCAGACTTTAGGACATTCTTTCTCAAAGTGTTTTGAGTCTCCACAATTTGAACACTTGATGGCATTTCGACTAATAGATTTGTAAAGATCCTTTGAAAATGCTTATTGTACGCAAGTCTATGAGGTTTTTGTCTAAGTTTCTCATTGACTTTGGAAAAGTCTATTAGAGAATCACTTTTCTTATTGAAACCAAGTCCCAACTTGTTATAGTAAAGTACTTGTATCGAAATAATATGCTCTAATGTTTTTGAATCCTTTAAAAATTTTGTTGAAATATTTGAAAATTCTTTCTTTAAAGAATTATTTTCTTTGACAAGTAAATCTCAACTTTCTTTTGTTTGTAATTGAGTATATCCACTTACAACTATATCGCAAACTCAAGCTTAGTGTCTGCAGTCAGTCTATCTTCACTCATGACAGTATCTTGCGCATCGCACCTGCCATGAATCAACAATGTGATGCCATCTGGTGCCAACCAAAACTCGAGAATCTTTGTTGGTAATTTATGAAAGGAAGAGTAGTTAAGGTGCTGCTGGCATCGAGAGGCATTCTAGGTAGATCAGAGAAATTCTGCTCCATCCGTGGGCCACGTCGTGGAAAAATGAGGAATGCAATGAATGTCCTTATCGACAGCATCGGACGACGGCCTTCTGTACATCCTACCTTTCGTGCAACGAGATACAAATTGGAAGAGTTAGTTTCCTAATTAGAAAGCTAGACGGATCGTGCTGGGCATCCCTTTCGAGTGTTCCGCAATTCGATGTTCATTTGGCCGGAGCAAATCCAGTTGTGCCCAAAAAGGAGGAAGACAAAGGTTCTGTCCTTGGACTACACCTGATGCAGGAGTTGGGAAGTTCAACGTGGATGAATGTTCTGATGGTAAACTTACCAAGATCATCCGGATCGGGATGTCATCTGAGATCACGAGGGTAACATCAACATGCTTTCCTGCCTATGCACATCAGATTGGCCAATTCAAATGTTATCTGCGAAACATTGTCCACTTAATATTTGCGACCATGAGACTGCAGAGATCGCTATTTGTCCTTAACAATCTAGTATTTCAAGTTTAGGGTTTTGCTCATATGTTCAGAGAAGCAAATGTATGAGCAGATCAGTCTGCGGAAAGGAGGCCGAGGAAGAACCTGATATAATGACCTTGTTTTAGCTTCTTAAGCTTGTAATGTCCTTTATTAAAGAGAAACCCTAGGTCATCAAAGTTTGTTTAGGATAAAGAAACAAACTGACTTTAATTTAAGCAAATCTATTCTCAGTGAAATATCAGCAGATGATGCGGTACAGTAAGACAGCTCCTCTTGGTTGCTCTCACTAAGTCAAAAGAACAGATATAGATAGAGTCAACAATGCTTTGACTTGCCATTTATATCTCCTCGAACGTCTAATTTCTTCATTCTCTTTTTTTTTTTCATCACTTATTGTTATCTTTCTTACAATGCCAGCATTCGTAAGAGCACCATCAGCGCCACAAAATTTACATGCACTAGATAATAAAAGCAATTGTTTACAAACACTGATTGCGATGATGAGAAGAGACTTCCTTTCCTCTTTCAAGAAGCGTGGCGAAATGAAAGTCGACTGGGCGAATCGATTCTCACTATGACTTCTTCAGCAGTGGATTCATCGTCGCTGGAATCGTCCGCACGAGTTACCAATGTCTCTGTACTCTGCTGCTGAGGTGGAGGAGCTGGTCTAGTGAACTTCCTCACCTCAAGGCTCTTCCCTGCGGTAGCAGCCCCTTCAGATTTGACTGAGATAAGCGGTCGATTAAGGTTCAAAGGAACCCTTGGGTACGACTGGCTATGTGAAGTCTTTGGCTGGCTTGCTCTGATGAAGCTTCGATTTCGGAGACGAACATCCACCTTGTGAATTCAGAGGAAGTATAGTTAGTACTGACTGCTGAGTGCAGACACGCAGCTGGGACTAAGTTAAAGAGTTCGCGATGAACTCAGCATTAGAACTCAGTGCAGAGGAAAAAAGAAAAAAGGAAATCTAGTCCCTGTGACACAGACGTCGATATACCATCATCCTAAAAAGATTTCACTATCAAGAACTTTCCCAGTCAACAGTATCCAGCACTATGCAACTATAAGCTTGGTGAAAGGAAATCGAACATACCATACTGCCGTAGACGCTCAGCTGCATTGCTCTGGCAGACATACTGTTTGAGGGTTGATTAATTTCTTCATGGCTCTGTCTATTTTGCCCAGCCCTGAAGAAATGTTTTGGCCAGCTCATAAGACCACCATGTTCCCGACTGTGGGTTCTGAGGGGGTGATCTACCGCATGAGGAATTAATGAAGTCGTTCTTTGAACAGCAGTGTCGGCTTCAAATGCCGCAACATCAAAAATAATAACTCTAGCTCTAGTCTCCACGAGATACCAGGATCCTTGATGGGAGAAACTGACAGTTCTAATACCTGTTTCCCATTAGCATAAATCAAAGAGTTATTTGCAAAACACGCATATTAGTACCGCTCTCCATGATAAACTATCCATGTCTCTGGTTTGCAACGGCCTCACTAAATTGGAAAACAATAACATTGTAGCACACCATTTACAGAAGCAAAATTAATATATTACTGCCAAAAATCCACGGAAACAAATTCATGACTTGGCTTCTCCAACAAAATGGCTCGGCAAGCCCGGGGGAGCACACCATTATTCCTACCAGATATGTGGTTGTAGAAACTAACTGAACCTCTAAATCACCGATTATCTTCTTTACTGTATTTAGCTAAAATAGAGTATCACTTTCTCATGAAAAGAGAAATGTTGGCTAGGCTACTGCTGCCCTCATAGCTAAGGCACTCTATATCAAAAAGTTACATGACATGAATCTGCAAACAGCAGTAGAAAGAAACTATGAAAAGAAACTAATTGAACCTTTTAATCATAGATTATCTTCATAGAAAACTGAACCTTTTAATAACAGATTATCTTCTTTACTGTATTTAGCCAGATTAGAGTATCTCTTTCTTGTGAAAAGAAAGATGTTGACTAGGCTACTGCTACCCTCACAGCTAAGGCACTCAACATCTAAAAGTTACATTACATGAATCTGCAAACAGCAGTAGAAAGTTTGCATTGCTGAAGTATTGAAGAAGAAATTGCAAGAGTCAAGAGCTTCAGTATTCTGCCCAAACGGTGCCCGAATCAGTCAAAATTAAGTATAATTATCTGGTGACACACTTCCCAACAGATAATAGATTAGGTTACCTGACGTCTCTGGACTTCGGAAACTTGAATTCCCATGTGAAGGCCATAGCGCCGCTGGCGATGTAATCAGTTCTTCCTCAACACCTTGTGTTTTTATAAATCCTTCTAACAAAAATCCAATGGAATGTTGGGGTATTTCTATAGTTTCTCCTCTAATGAATATTGTCATTTCTGACCTTTCGGCAACAAGAGCTCTCAGTTCTTGCATTGCCATTTTCTCAAATACTTGAGGAAGCAAGAGCTTTGCAAGAATGATAGCACTTTCCTGCAAGTAAATATACTCAGCTATACATCCTTGATCATTCAATGAAGAATTAAATACTATTCACGGATTATTAGCAAATAGTAAAATTAGCAAACCATCATCCAGAAAAAAATGATATCCTTTTGACAATGAAAAGATGCCTGTTACTCAATGACAGAGATCTTGATGCAGACATTAAGTCCCTAAAACAGATATCAGACATGCTTTGCAAGCTTGCTAAGGGATATACATAGGAGTCATACCTGCCAGAGGAAATCTTCTACTGAAGGATCTGACCGAAGCACCGAAAGTATCTTTTCAGACTCCAGAAAGAAACAAAGAACAACAGAATCTGTAATCATGTCACAGATACATAGTTTCCCACTCAACACTTCATATAGGCCCAGTGTACTCCCATATGTAAAAGTCGGATGCAGTGAATGCTTGTTTCTTATGCTCTTACTACTCCACTGCCAAAGATCCGCAAAAAAGCTATTAGAACAAAAGAAATAGATCTTCAACCAAATAAGTGGGAAAATTTTTCGACCAAGAAAAGAAAAAAGTGGGAAAATCCATCTTGCCCATGCTCTATAAAATTACCTTGACTATCCCATTAGATATAAGCCAAATACCATTTGGCTTGGAGCCCTCTCTGTATAGCGTCACACCACGTAGTTTCAGTGTCTCCTTGGTTGAGCCTTTGAGTGGTTCACTGACCGCAGAAGGAAGGGCACCCAACAGGGGATGCACACTAACTAAATCACTCATTTTGGGCATCTTAACTAAAGGAGGATTTCTCAGAAGTTTCTTCAAATCAGTCTGTATTAAAAGTTATGTACTGTTGTGAGCTACGGAGTATCAAATGTTACAGTTAATGGAAGGCTACTTAAATGTACCTGCACTGCATCATGGAGATGAAGCATCTCTTTCTCCTCCAATAACCCAACCTTCTCAAGATTTTGGACATATTCGATCAAATGATTCAGCACGGAATAAGTAACCTGTCTTGTTTTAACCACACGGAGAACCTGGTACAGTTTCCAATATGAAAATCAAATCAGATACAAAGACTATCACATCAGCAATCAAAGCATACACATCCAATATGTTTGACTACCAAGGGAAAGCTAAAAGACAAAGGAGCGACAGAGTCACACTTATTAACCTGAGGAAATGTCACACGGACATCTTCCAGAAAATTTTTGGCTTCTTCTCCTTCTGCCTCGCTTTCATTGATGACAGTAGAAGCCACATCACTATCACCTAATGGATAGAGACAGAAGAAATTAGAACTCTTTCTGAAAGGAAAACCCCATGAACGAATCTATTAGGACATATACATCTAGGATGCAGTGCCATACAGAAAGAGTAATACTTTCTTAGCCTCAGTTTTAGTATATGGAGAGTAAAGAGAGCATCCAGTAGTCATCAAATCAATATGCTGCAAAACGGTTATGAATGCTTTCTGCTGTGTTTTACCCCAGCAGTTACGATCCACTCTTTCTAAATAAATTTCCTCATATGATCAAATTCAAGTATAGGACAATTAGGGCAAGTTGAAGAGCGGATTGCATGATAACTTACAGAAACAAACCCTGTTTCTACAAGTCATATTGGCTTTATTGATGCTTTTGCACCATTGTGTTTTGTTTAATACCATAACTTTTCTGTGATATCAAATTGAGATCAAATTACTAATTGTCGTTATAAAAAGCTTTTAGTCAAGCCTTTTTGAGTCTCCATGTACTTCTTTATCTTGAGTCCCCTTCATGAAGTTTTATATCCTCATTCAGCATCTAAAGGGTCATTATCACTTGACGGGCTGAGGGGTTACCAAAATACCCTATTTCTCTATCAATCCATAACCAAAATACCACGCTTCCTATTAATACCTACAGATTGAAGTTCCTATTTTACAATTACATTAGAGATTTGGAACACCAAAAATAGTGTTCCCTGTGTTCGGATATATAACCATGTTACTTTCACCCGATATGTTCTTTATGATAATTGTGTTCGAAAATAAATTTCATATATGTGGGCAAGCATCTTAATGTCTTCGTGATTCAAGCATGTACATTATCTATATTATCTTCGACATAACTTTACAATCTGCTCTTATTCCAACTAGATGACCAAAAGAAGCTTAGCCCTATCCTACCACATTCCTGACAAGGGACATTCCGCTTTGCTTTTTGGTCCATGTGTCGGAGTGAACCATGCACTAGGTAAACTTCCAGACTACCTCAGGCAAGACATCTAGATTGCGCAAACCAACTTTTCTTTGGTGCTTTTCTTTTGTGCACATATTCATTTGGAGCTCTATTTATTCTTTGAAATGCCTATATATCCATCAATTTCTATAATTTTTGGTACTCATTTGTGCTCATGTTGGTGATTACTGCTCAACAATCTGATCAGTAAAATACATTGTCTTCTTTGCACTCCAATTGCAATTGTCTTTAAGTTTAGGAAGCATCCTGCATGACATACTGTAACTTCTCCATTTCATCAGTTCTACTAGCATAATGGAAATGGCATCTTTTCTATAACCCCATTGGTATTTCCTAGTGTCGCATTCTCATTATAATCTAGTAATGCATCCCACAATGTATACAGTCTTGAACCTGCTAAGAGAGTTCTTGAATCTCAATCTTTTTAACATTATTCAAGTTTACATTCAATCATGCTCATTTTCATCTACTGACACGTATCGGTAGCAAAAGCATACATCAGCTGAGAAAAGGACTAGACTGATTGTACCTCTGGAAAGCACAGAA
The DNA here is from genome assembly GCA_014182715.1 of Eucalyptus cloeziana. NCBI lineage: Eukaryota > Viridiplantae > Streptophyta > Magnoliopsida > Myrtales > Myrtaceae > Eucalyptus > Eucalyptus cloeziana. The sequence continues at coordinate 25,663,327 of CM024640.1, forward strand.
ACAAGAACTTATAGCAAAAGCCTGCATGAGGCCCTTCTCAAAGTTCTCAGTTTTCACTTGACCATTGCATGGAACATATTTTCTTCTCATAAAAGGTCAAATGTGAAGCATCTAATTGTTTATTTTTTTCTATATCCATTTTACTTGAAGTCCACACCCCCTCCCCCTTGACCACCCCCCACCCCCCCCCAAAAAAAAAAAAATCTCTCCCCATGTCCTTAATCCTGATATTAATTGCATGTGCATGTGAAACAGATTGGCATTAAACAATGATGCAGGCACTGCCCTTTCTGTCTTACCAATGCTGGATATTATCCCCAGTACAGTAGTCACTACTACATATAATTTTTCATATTAGTTGAGTTGAGGTTCCAATCCCCATTCAATTTTTTTTCCTTGTCTTTAATTAACTTGATAGAATCAAAGGATTACAGATAATTGCTATTTTAAAGATTACAGTCATTCATTGACTGTCATAGCTTATTATCATGCACAGAGTAAGACTAGTTTATTATTTTTTATATGGTTGTAGTGGTCAAGTGGTATCTTAGGCCACTTCCGTGCACTGCATATAGTAAATACTTGCTTCTGATCATGACTCGCTATAGTAAGTTTCCATTCATACGGTAAGCTTGGGTGAACTTATCAAAATTTTGAAGACACACTAGGATGACAACGTTCATTAAAGAATAAAAATTTATTGCCTCACAAGTTCTCCAAATTAAAAGACTTTTAGGGCTTCTTTAAGGAAAAAAAGCCATCAGTTTCAATATTTCATTAACTGATCAGTTTCACTTCAAAGCCTAAGGACTGATTAAAATAATTAAACTTGTAATTTAGCTCTTCAGCTGTTGAACCAGTGGATAAGAAATGGGGTGGGCAGTGGTATACGGCCTGAATAAAAGATTGCTAGCTAGATGCAGAGACTTTCTACAATATGCAGGAAATGGACGAGAGAAAGAGAACCATTTCTCAGCTAAAAGTTGAGCATTTCCCATATAGATTATACCTATAAAGTCATGTAGTTGTCGACGCGCAATTCTATGGGCACGAAGAAAGGCTGCACAAAGATAACATGCAGACTCCAACCTTTCCACGGTGAAGTATGTAACCAATTTCGGTGGACAGATTCTTTGAAGAAACCTGTAGTAATTTGGGAAATGAACATGGGACTTTAAGCCTTTCCAATCACACAGAGGCTCATGAGCGACCGTATCAATTGCTTCATCCACTGACTGCATCAAGATGTTTGCAGTAGTTTGTGTGATCCTTCCTTCCTCTAACATACCCCAGTAAGCAGCTTGGACACCTGAAATTAAGATTTTTTTAGCAATACAGGAAACATCAATATCTATGTTCCAAAACAGCTATCATGTGTATTGCATTAGAACAATCTAGTCAAAGTGGTAGTGAAAAAAGAGTATTCACTAGTTGCTTTTATTATAAGATGACAATGTAATCCAAAAAATAGTGCTAACAAATAATTGCTGAGCTTAAAAAAGCTAAATATACAAACCAAAAGAACAACAGTGTTTTCAACTAAGAGTTGAAGGATTCATTAAGGTAGGAGGTCTACAGTTCGAGAAAGCAAATCGAAAGAAAAGTACTCATCAATGACCATGCTTAGGATGTCAATGGACAACAATCTTTATTATACATAAGCACTATTACAAAGATGACATGTCAATTAATATCAAGTTCTCACAAAATTACTTTAACAGTCCTATTTAAAAAAAAAAAAAAAGAATACTGCCATAAAATACTAACCATACAAAGCTTGTAGAAAATTCACAGTTAAATCAGTTAAAACAGCTGGTTCAATATGAGGTAAAAATCACCAGATAAATATTAGTATACATAAACTCATGCAGCCATTAACACGAATCTTGCCCAGCAAAATGGCAAGGACAAAGTCCTTCGATCCTGAAGGTGACATGTTCAACATTCCTCCTGCAGCTTTTATGTTTTATGGATGTGAAGCTTGTTAACTTAGTATGTTAGAAACTCCAACCCAAAAAAGCTTAAGCTAACAGGTGGAGGGATACCACATGAATATAGAGAGCATTTAGGATCCGTTGTCAAGCAATGTGGGACAATATTTCAACACCTCCTCTCACATGCAAGTCAGATTACGAGCGGCATGTGAAATTTTGACTACACACATTCACATGGAATTCTTTTACCACACACCTTTGCGTAAGAGATAACTGGCTCTGATACCATGCTATAAACTCCAACCCAAAAGCTTAGGCTAACAAGTGGAGAGATACCACATGAATATAAAGAGCATTCAAGATCCATTGTCAAGCGATGAGGGGCAATATTTCAACATCATAAAACCAAAAACTGACATGTAATGAGAAAGATTGTATTTGGTGCAGTGGTTGAGGCATGTCCAAAGCATCAAGAAATTGGGTTTCAAATTCAGACCAAACAAATCCAAATTTACAATTTTGAAATGGTCAAGATCTGCTCAAACTAGATTGACGAATTCATCAGTTTGACCAGTTTTGACCAGAATGTAATTATTAATTTAAGAAGAAAACTGGACCGGCAACCATTTTCAGGTTCAACCTATTGAACCGGCCAAACCTGTCCAGTTCTGTTAATACTATATAAACTAAGCATAATGCATACTCGACCCTGCAACAAAAGTTTACTCATCACTTTCTAAGGCATATTAAACAGGGTGTCTAAAAGAGCTTCACTAAATAAATATGTTGACCGTTGCAGCGTCAAACCATCTGTCGAAGAGGTGAAAGCTGAAGAAGTCATCAGCAGATATTTCACAGTAAAGGGTGAACAAAGAAAGTGGATCATCTTCTTTTGCTTTGCCCTTGCATTAAAACTATGTGGGTCAGAACTTTGTCACTGTTAGAAGTGGCAGGCAGCAGTTTCTGTGGGAAAGAGCTTTGGCATGAAATGTAAGAGTTACTAAAGGAAGAGAGTTTCTTATCCAATCCCCTCAACCATTTTTCAGCTGTTGTTGAGTTTAAAAAAGAGGAGAGCCTGTGACAGAATAGTACCCAGTTGACTCTAATTTCGAAGATTTGGTGTACCAAACATCCTGTTTGGCTCCCCTCAATCTCACCTACGGAAATTTCATTGATGCAGCATGCACCTATTTTCTGTAAGTTTATTAAAAGCCAACCAGACAAGTCTCTTCTTTGGTCCAAACCATCCTATCCATGTTCTAATGAAAGAATGGTCTAAAACACAAGAAGCTTAACAAGCAACAGTGATTGCTGATACATAAGGTGATATTGCCTCTCTTAAATCAAAAATTAATAATGGTATGCAATGGTGAGAATCAGGTAGCTGCAAGGAAAAAGCAAATGTATTGAATGAAAAATATACCATTCAAGAAGCGAATTCGTATGTCTTTTAAATTTACAGGGTCAAGATCCGCATCACTTTCAGACGCAGTATGAGGGTGCACTTGCTCCCCGTCCAAATTACTTAGGCTTGCGATATATCTTTTCACAGTAGGCCAGTCAGCAGGTCCAAGTTCTTCATCGTCTCCAAGATCACCAAAAGCCTCCAAGGCTTTGTTCAGCATTTCATACTTTGTGTACTCCAATATGCGTCTCTGTCAGATACCAGAGTAAGATATGTACAAAATATTGGAACAACAGACTTTTAAGCTTTGTGGGAATAGAAAGGTGAAATTTACTTATAGAAATGAAAGTCAATACAAATTCCATGGTCTGCTAAAGGTAAGGTCTATTGCCATCTCTTATGTATGCCAGGAAACCTTTTCCTCCATCTTAAAGATAATATCTCCATTCATCAAAGTAGACTAAAAGGCTGTCCTTTTTGCTTTAGATGTCATCATTATGCATTGACTCAAGTAGATTATCAGTTCTAAGAGCATCATCTCCCTATTTTTCACCCAAAAACCAGGGGTAAATGAAAACGTAATAGTTGAAAATTAATTGAATGAGAAAACCATCAAGAGAAGAACAAGGGAAGGAATCTCCACCAAATGTCAATTCATTATGGTATCATATGCTCGATAAAGTAATCTCATATTTCAAGCAATAACCATAGTTATTATTGTTTGAAATGATACAAAAGAGGATACTATGTTCCCTTTGTTTTTGGCCTCAAGATAATAAACTGTTCAGACTAAATTCAAATTCACCTTAGCCGATGATAGCTTGTCCATTCCAAGAAGATGCAAAACAAACTGAGTTGTTGACCCATTTATAATAAGTGTTAAGAAGACAATTCCACCAGTGAAAAAGACAAACTGCAAGAAGTCAAAAATCAAAGTTCATATCCATGTTTCTCAGAATTCATCATGTAATCACATCATTTTTCTGATGTCACATACCTGAGTCCCTGTTTTAGCAGTGAGATATTGTGAGCCACTGGAGCCCTATAATCAGAAAAGAAGAAAAACTGTGAACAGGAGAATGGCATTATGACTTCTGAAATAGTCAAAATGTGAGGATCAAGAACAAAATAAAGGGGAAATTTGCATATGCGGGATAAAGGAGCTTTCCCTTGAATTCCACTTGAGACACTATTCCAGATGTTAAAGAAGAGACCTGAATGTGATCTAAGCATTGCATACAGCCTACTGTCACATATTTATCTTTTAAAAATACAAGGCAATCAATTCAACTAATCAAAGATCCAATTCAACTTTACACTAAGTTTATTGCATTTTGTGGACCTCAATAAATTTATCAAGTGTCTCTTACCAAAAAAAAAAAAAAAAAATTAATCAAGTGTCAACTGCAGGTACAATGTTAAGTAATCTTTGGGCTGTTATGCAATTAATTATTTGGAAAACAATCTATGGCTCATATTTACCATTTTCTTGGCAAGGTGGCACTTGAGCGCATATATATATATATATATATATATATATATATTTTATTATTATATATTCTTTTTTTTCTTTTTTTTTTCTTTTTTTTTTTATTGATAAGACTTCTGGAGCAGTGCAGGTCCACAGCTCCTTCTAGGAATCGATCCCTGGTGGTGTCCCTGATTGCCAGTGCCACCTTGAGTACGACTTTTATCCTTACCCAAGTGAACTTAGTGCATTCATGCACATAAAGCTGCCACACACACATAAACTACATTTGTCCCCCTAAATTGGATAACTACCCTATCACTCCGCCTCCATCATGAACCAATTATATGACATCAATAGCAACGTGCATCAGCCTGCTGTATCTGAATCAACTTTTTTTTCTAGAATTGGCCACTTTCAACATTGCTACCTTCTTCACCATCATTGCCTCTCTTATTAGTGCCCGCACTGCTGCTGTCAGTGTGGCCAGAGCAGGAGCTAATAAGGTAATGCAGAAAAAAAAGTGCTGTCACCAGGTTAGGAATGGATAGAGGTGCTGTCAGCAAAGCTAAAGATCTTGGAGTTGGGACCGCTGGTATTTGGTGCTTCTGCTGTGCTGGTGTTCACGGCAGCTGCTACGCCAGTGAGACTGAGGCTAATGCAGCAACCGTAGTGCTGATCTTGATTATGATGATGGCAGTTCTGGTGGTTAAGACACAGGCCTCGTTATCCTTTCTGTGGTGGTGGGCAGAGTGATAAAGAGGGGGTAGTGATGGGAAATCAATGGCAACAGTAGTGCTTGTGATGCTGACCAAAACTTCTCTAGTTGATGACCGTCAGCGGAAGGATTTTAGTTCTTTCAACAGGAGTACTAGTCATTCAGTCAACAGGATGATATGGTCCTTGTTCATTACTCATCTAACAGGTTAGTTAAGTCTAGTTTAGACCCGGTTAAGTAGAAAAGACCTTACATTACAACATTCAGTGTTATTATTTGGTTAATGAATGATTTACTTGGAATCTCATCCATTGAGTCATGACAGAGGTATTGCGTGATGTTGGAAATAGATGGAAGAAGAGAAGTACAACCAAAAACATAGTATTTAAGATTACAGATGTGAAATGTCATGCTACAGCTTTCTGGCAAACTAATTCCACTGATGCTGGAAAGCAACTCAATAGTCTTTTACAAAGTCAATGAGTCACTCTGTGATGGTACTCCATTAGTGCCTCATTATACACATCTCTATACAACGTAGTAGAGTATGCTCAAATCCCCAGTACATCACTTGGTTAAAAATTTGAGTAAAATGTCTTGGATTACATTGCATCCTACTTCCACATTTGACTGCAGTTAGTTGAGTGTTATGATGTAAGACCAAGATACCCTAGGTTGTAAGGTTTCCTTTCTATAATAGGAAGGGACAAGAAGTCCTATAAGGTAATGTGCAACATGGGGTACAAATAGAAGTGCTTCTACAATAATACAATACTTACAGGTCCAAATAGTGTTTCAGATTTTTATATGATATTCTTCTTGAGGATAGTTTATCGAAACTGACATGAGAGCATAATTAGACCAGAAAATCAGATGGAATGTTTTAATTGTCACAGAAGAAGAACCTATGTTGAGGAAAATATGACTGCAAACATTCATGTTTTAAGTGCAACTATGTCATCTATGGAAGCAGGATTATTTGTGAAAGATTGAGCAATGAATACTTGCCTTAACTGAAAGGGAGAGAGACAAGGCAACAGCCCCACGCAAGCCAGACCAAGTGAGGATAGTAGCTTCTTTCCAGTCCAAACCGTAGCCTAAGTAACGCAGAAATGGATACAAGAGTGTGACAACTACAAGACGTGATGCTTGTACAAAGACATAAAGAAGACCGAGGCATGCCCATGAAGTTCCTGAAGGAAAGGAAAAAGAATCCAATCAGATCCCTTGACATGGAAAAAGTTCAACCAGAAAAAAAGAGAGAGAGAGAGAGAGACATTTACTAAAATAATCAGAATATTTTATACATAGGGAAAGATGCAAAAAGAAGGTCTAATAAATTGGCATCTACAAAATTATTCTCTATATCACATCAACATCCCTTCTTGAAAATATTATATTTTGAATTTTATTTAAATCCCAACTTCAAACTGGCAAAGTGATGTGGGCCCATATAATTTTCCGTATAGAAATTTGATTTAGTTTCCTTCACATTTATACTAATCAGATATCAGCTGATATTAATCGCTTTATCCTGTTAGATTACAATTTCCTACTTTGAACCTATGACTAATTGAGGGTTTTCAGCATATAAGTTCGTTCCATTCTCTTTTAAGAAAGCTTGCATGTTTGATGATGTATCAGTAAATTTGAGAAAGGTATTCATTCCTCACGCCTCCAAGCATGTCTTCAAGTATTAGTGTGATCTCAAATTGTGTTGGAGCATAAAATTGTTGGCAGTACAAGCTCTTTTAACAATTTTAGCCAAAAAAAAACTCTTTTAACAAGTCTTATAAATGAAGCAGCTGAACCATATATACTTGAATATCAGTACAGCGAGTTATTTTCTTGTATCGCATGGAGGAGTGAGCTGCTGAATGCCTGATATTCCACAGGGTTATCATGACATTACTTGGCAGGTTAAAAAGACTTTTGTCGATCTAACCATCAAGCAGAGTCGTGGAGAGTAACATTCTTCTTGGGACTCATTCCTGAATTTTCATCATCTTAAAGGGGACATCATCCATTTTTAGAAACCTTGTGGAAAGGATTTGACCAACTGGTTCAAGACTGCATGCAGGAGGTGAGCATATGCAGCAAGCTGGAGGATTGGTGGTTTTCTAGATGTAGTTCATCATTAGCGTGAGGAAAGGATCATATTGAGTGATCAGTAAATGGCTTAAGAAGCTTAAAGGCAAGAAAAAGAAAAGGAGGGAAGCAAAATAAGTTTTCATTCAAAATGGGGTCATTGAGAATATAGGTGTATAGGTTTCATCAAATCTAGGGGACAATGAAAGTCAGTTCCAGCTATTTTATAAATCAGGTAAGATCTTAACTATATAATATCACAACTTGCCATTAGGCCTAGTGAAAGAAACAGGAGTTGGATCTGAAACCAAAGTCATTATAAAGCTTTTTAGTGGCACAATGCAGTTACATGCCGGTGAAGAGCTTCTGTGGAGCTACAACTTTTCTTTATCAGCTTCCACATTATTGTGGGGGTTAACATGATCTGCTCGCTTAAATGATAACTCCATGTCCAGAGAGAATGAAAATGAATAACTACAAAAGTGAAGCATAGAAGAACTCAAAAATGCAAGAGATTAAAAGAAAGAAAACTCGAATCCTGCCATTTTATTTTCTACTGATTTAAGAAGAAAGAGGATAAATTTCAAGTATAGTACGAAAAATAACAGGAACAGACGCAACAGGTACCATTTTCAATAATATCTGCATCACCGAGAACACCTTCAGCAATTACCACTCCACTGCAGAGCAAAATATAAACAAATAGTCACTAATATTGTCAACATCATTGAGATGGAAAGTAGGTCATTTGTGCTAAAACTTAAGTGTATTTAAGATGGAGCTTTTGCATTTTACTTTTTAACTAATAGCTTATCGTAGCTTTTGGAGATCAATTTTTTCAAACTGTAGCAAAGGCCATTCCGGATGGCAGACAGGTACATGATTAACCAGTTAAATGGACTAGTTTGATATTAAGCAAACTCTTCCCAGGCTATGTAGGATGCTTCTTCATATATTCCATAATTAATGCTTGTGTTACATCATACAAGGAAAACTAGCTCGTAGCGTTTTCAAAGAGTTCTCGACCAGTTACACCTTCATTTGCAGATCAAAGTGTAAACATCTTGTATGTTCTTCTACCATCATTCTTGCTCAGTTTAAGGATGACCTTTTGCGGGGCATGCACAAGGGACATGCAATAAGAGTGTCAATTTCATTTTGTACAGTCAATATGCAAGAATAGACGCTGGCAAGTAAAAACAAGGACTCACCTTAAGATAAAAATCAATGTATTGGCAATGTAAGCAACCATTTCCCTGGATGGTAAAGGTAGCACTAATGTCAAAGAAAGCTCAACCAAAAAATCGCAATACATAATTTGACCATATTTCTCCCAAAAAGACCAGACCTCAGGTTAATAAGGTGTTTACTAGTCATATCACTCTTTTAAATGCAGCATGACTGGATCTATATAACCCAAATGCGATACCAATGCAATTTTTTCTTTGATAGAATATACCCTACGAATGGCTGATTAGGCAGGATGCCCTGATTTTAGGAAAGATAACGAATAATCTCTGTGTTCCAAACTTACCATAGTTGAGTCTAATAGCACAAACTCTAAAAGTGAGTAAAGCAGTAGTCTAACTATGTTTTGGAAGCAAATTACTGTGCTCTCGAGGCATTCAGCATGATCAGCAAGAGATTAGCCAACAAAATCAATTATGGCAACAATCAAACTTGCTATCACCAGTTCAGGGAAAATGTAGATACCTTCTAGATAATCCATTACTTGCAATCTCCCAACCTTTTCAATTTTTGCAACTATCTCCTGATCTTTACATCGGTTGAAAATAGAGGGTAGAAAATGCCCACAAAAATATATAGGCTTTCGTTAATTTTGTGCAGGATTGAATACTGTAGATTAAAGTCACTCTAGCCCCACTGCCAATTCCACCTAGTCAAGCTCATGAATATACAGTTTCCGAAAGAAAGAATCCATGCATGACTATGCAAGAGTGCACTTAGTATTACATCTGATGCACTCCAACCCAGAGCAATATCTTCTAAAAGGATAGATACAGTCTCAACTACCACAAGAACATTAAACTCCGTTAAGATGAAGTGGCTCAAGCAAAACAATTCTTCAAGGCTCACCAAAAGTGATGTAAACTTTCTTGACCGTCACCCTTAAAGGCTGTTTTAGCAACTGCAGCATAGAACCTGCCAAAGTCGATCATCTGAAGAGATGTTTTACTTAAGTCATAAGAAAGAAACTTTGCCATGGCAATTCAACTTACATTCCTAGAGTCATCACAGTCAAAACACCAGAAACATCAACACCCTCTTGAGCCTAATAAAAACAACAGAATTTTGTCAGTCTTCTTTGCATAGCATGAGGATCTTGGAAAATTGCTTGACTACAAATTTCCATATTCATTAATTTGGCTTATCAGGACAAAGGAGATAATTTGAACTATGGAAAATTAAAGGCTTGATGCACATGAACAAACAAGAAAAACTTATTAAGAAGATGAAACGAAACCCCGCCAGAAATTTCTGTCTTTCAGAAAATTTCAACCCCTCAGACCTGACCAGTCTTAAGCTATAACCCACAACAAGCAGCCCTCTTGCAATTGCAAGGGATATTTTAAAAGTTTACTCCTACAGAGAGAGTTATCAAGCTGTGTACAAGGCATAGGTGATTGATGTCGCATCTGTGAGACCATTCAAATAAGATCAATAATGAAAGGAGGAAGAACAGACAGAATTAGTTAACAATGGTCACAGAGCCATGAATCATATGTAGGGACGAAACACAAATGATTAGGCAATCACATGGTTCGTGAGAAATGCTATCCTCATTGCATCCGGCGTGCAACATATCTCTCTCCCAAGTGAATGGTTGGACTCTCATTTAAACTACTATCATCTACCTGCCCACTACCATATATCAAATTATCTGACAAATACGCCTATAGCAAAGCAATTCTATGGAAAATAACCAAAATACATACTCATGTCACTTTTTAAGTAAACCACAAATTCTAATATCCAGAATTTTGACTTCAAGAATGGTTATTAACTGAAGGTGTGTGCCAAGAAATACTGATTCTGGCGAGACCTGAAGATCCAATTCTTACCAGATGACGATATACTTAGAAGTTTTAAAAGAACAGGTGAAATAATTGCATGAACTAAAGGATATACCTAACGGGCGATGAAAGGAAAACAAACAAACAATGATATAGGTCTCAGCCTTGTGCTAAAGTAACTTATCGCCGTTGCAGCAGCTTAAGATGAGAATGGATCAATTGACTGGCTAATCCATGGCATATACAATATTTAATTTCCTAACAATATGAGAACTGATCAAATATCAGGGCGGGCCTGGCTGGGCCCAACGTCGCCTCTTTGATCCCAGTCCAACCATTTCAACAGGTACATATAAAAATTTCTCGCCACGATTTTCAACATAAAGCACCCTACCAAGCCCACCCATTTGCATTTTGAGCCCTGCTGAGCACAGCCAACCGCAAAGCCTATGATCAGATCTACCAGTCTCAGGCCATTATTATGCTAATCATTGATACAAGACAAGCAACGCATACTTGTAAATGAATATACAATAACTTGCAGATATCAAGTGTTTATGAAATGTGACAACAGAGCTCTACATACAGGAACATTAATCCCTGCTCCCCCCCATTTGTGCAGGGTTGTCAACCCAGCTGAATGTAATAATTATCTTGGTACCTATTCACACGTACTCAGAGACGCGCCCCAAAAAACAACCTTAAATGTATAGCAAGAGAACCAGGAAGACTGGGTTTAAAGGACATAAAAGCAGCAAGGAAAGAGTAAACTAGTGTCTTAAGCGGTCCAGTAATACATTAGCCACACATTAGTTGAAGTCCTGATAAAGAGAACCATACAATATATATATGTATATGTATGTATGTATGTATGTATGTATGTATGTATATGTACATAAACATTTATGGGTGTGGTGCATACCGTGAAGTAAGCGATGTAGCTCACAGCCAGCGTCAAAGTAATTTCTATCACCGTATCGTTGAAAATAAACCCAAGCCATAACACAGAAATTATTCCAAAAGCAAGGCCTATGCATACACTAAAAAGGAGAAAGAGTCAGATAACCAAGAAAATTAGAGTTTCAGTTGCCAATGCTAATGAGATACCTACGCGCCAAGTGAGACTTCAGTTAGAAACTTTATTATGGCTGCCCAGTCATAACTCTTGCCAAGAACCATCTTATAAAATAGCTGATAAACCACGATCGCTGTTCTGAACAAGGATAACGAAAGATTCAGAACAAAGTAGATTAGCAAAGATGTCACATATCAAAAGGAAAAACTTAGTTCATCTAAAAACTTGCTTGCTATTTCACTAGCAGAAACACAATATGCTTATACATATATATATTGAAGCAGATACCCATCATTCATCAAGGACTCTCCCTCAATAATGGTACTTAGTTTTTTGCTAGCACCAAGGTCTTTCAAGAGAGCAACTACAGCAACTGGATCAGTAGCACTCAGAAGTCCCCCAAGCAGCAGACAAGTTTTCCAATTCCAGTCATATGGAAAAGTGAGCTGCATCATCACAGAAAGAGCTAAACTAAGTTCTCGAAACAGATCAATATACATTGCAAGTGCTGTTTCAAATTTGCAAGAATAGCTTCGCGCAGAATACCTTCAGGGCAGACCCAAGACAGAATGTTGATATGAGAACACCAGGACCCGCTAGCAAAATCATTTGCATTATACACCTCTGCCCATTTAAAAAAAAAACCAAAAGAAATGAGAACTGTCTTATAGGATGTCCAAGAAAGTGCAAGGACATAAAAATCACATAAAACCTAGTTCCGACAGAAAGAGGAGGTATCATGCACAAACAAGGAAATTGCTCCTTAAGTGGTTCTTCCACACTGGAGACAATAATATGAATCAAGGAGCCAACGTTTTAACTCATGTTACCTAAATCTTAGATATATTTTCGCCAAAAATTAAAAACAGAGCAATAGAATATAAAGCTCGATCTCCTGTGAGGCCTATGCAGTTCCAGATTGCCATTTGATCCAAGACGGTAATAGTACTGCAAACTCCATCCCCAGTGGACTACTACTTTCACGAACCCCATCACCACAAACCTTCACTACCACCAATCGGACTCTTATACCACCACCACCATTTCCATCAATGCATCATTGTTGCAACTACCAGCACCGACTCCACCAACTGAACTGCTATACCACCCACCCAAACACACCCTTCCAATCTCTCCACTACCTTCACCTCTCCATAGTGACACTCTATTACAAATTGAAAGGTGAATATTCAACTAAGATAATATCAAATTCAAGAACTTGAGGGCTAGCCCAGTTATCAGCAATTATATAGATTAATTTAGAGCGGTCCTACATAGAAAGGACACAGGTTGCCTCATATTTTTCCAGAACCATAAGCCCTGAGAGGTTGTTGTACAGTCACCATTGTCATAATATGAGGCTAGCCTATGGGTATCAGCCTGATATTTGAATGTGTCAATGCCCACCTAATTATAACAACTAGATGGAAACCCTCATGCTCTTCACAAGAGTAGGGTAAAGACCAGCACCATTAGTTTCAAAACAAGGTCCACAAGCAGGATCTCTTCAGCACAAGAATGCTGTCATAGGAAAGGAACAAAACCACAATGCGCCTGCTCCCAAAATGTGGGCAGTGGAAAAAGAAGAATGGAAAGGTGTTTTTTACGATGCCAAGGTGAACTCAAATAGAACAGGAAGATGCAAAATGAGAATTATACCTTTATTTGATGTATTTCCATTGAAAATGAACTTTCAAAAAGAAGGGCTGGCAGGAAAACGGCCAAGAGAAGGTCAGGATCAATACTTGCCCCTGCAAGTTAACATATTGACAAAATGTTACTGCTGCATCTCAAACAATTTCGTACAAAGGAAGATTCACCTCTCTTAGAGGCGTAAAGACCAGTTTCTAGGAAGCCTATCTGTAAATGCTTGGGATTTCAATTCGACCCAAAAAATTAAAAGCACTTACAAAGACGAATGCCATCCCCTATCTTCCCCAAGTGATGATGTGTGCCAAACTCTGCATAACAGTAGAAGAATAACATATAATAGTAGCCATATGGATCGATCAGCACTTTCAGCAGTATTATAAAGGTTCAATCAACTGGACAAAGAATCCATGAAAATCTAAAGAAGTATTTCAGAGCAAAATATTTTGCTCAAAAGTTAAAGAGTAACAATCCATGCTTGCATAAATAAGAAATTGGCTGTCCAAAAACTACAAATCCAAGCACCGTCATGAGACTACAGGGCAAACTAACAGTAAAAGCTACCTGAATGTAGCAATCAAATCACAAGGCACCCACAAAGAAGCCTGAGAACACTATTTCTTACTATATTATAAAAATTATCATTCCACACACAGGTTTTTCTTTTACAGCATAGAGCCTCCCAGGCATGCCATTTCATAGCAGAACGTAACCGGAGAGAAACACACTTGGCATCTGCGAGCTAATTAGAGTCAACATAGAAGCCATGTGCCGGTGCAAGACTAATCCCTTCCAAAGTTCATGTGCACTAAGTATGCCGACTTGTCGTTCCTGCCATTATATCATCGATCACTTTCTTCTCGCATAGAGAATAGTCTAACCAGATAGAAGAGAGGACAAGCATCTAAAAGCTCCATCTGTAACATCCATGAAAGCGATCGCATGAGCTGATGTGCATATATTTAGAGAGGACGCTAAGTTACTCCAACAGAACCCGACGTTTATCTTCTACCATTTTGCTTTTCTTGATCCATATTTCACAGATACACAGTTCGACGAACCGAAAATTTCAGCTGACGTTAGCAGAAGAGAGTTCGCCCGGAAAGCAGCTTGGAATCTTAAGAGAAAGTTTTCACATTGAATAAGAACACGAATCCCAAACAATAATTTGCAGCTTCTTGGTCTCCAATTTAGCAAATCACTTAACAAAGGACCGCTCAACCTCACCAATTCAACGGAACAAGTGACACAAACAGTAACTCCAGTAGTTCAAATCCACAAAAAGGCTCGGGAAGCGTGGCAACACACTAGGCTCAGCGTTGACTTTTTTTCTTTTTCTCTTCCTACGCCAGTCCAAAAAAAAAAAAAAAAAAGAACAATCCACCGCCGAACCGAAGAACGAGCTCCGATCGACTCCACGCCGGAAGGAAGGGGGAAAAGAAGAGAGAGAAACGGAAGGGGGAAGAAGGGGGTGGGGGAGGGGGCGAAATCGAACCTATGGATCCGAGAGCAATGCCGAGGACGAGGAGGGCGACGGTGTAAGGCACGCGCGTGCCGCGGAGGAGGTGCCGGCAGGCGATCCCGAGCACGAGGCAGATGCCGACGAAGATGACGGCGTCGGTCGGGTTGGAGGAGCCGTCGGCCGCCTCGGCCGCCTCGGCCAGTATCCGGAAGGGGAGCACCTCCTCCCCCTCCACCTCCGGGAGAGCGGCCATCGAGAGAGAGAGAGAGAGAGAGACGCGATCGATACGGAGGAACGGACGCGGGACTCGCTGGCGATGGAGGAGGCGGGCGGGCGAGTGCCGCGGGGGAGTGAGAATCTCGGGGAATATATAACACGGCCGCGCGACCACGAGGGAAGGGCGAGAATTATAAACAAAAGGAGAAAGCGATGGGCGGAAACAGCGACAGGCGGCGGCGGAGATTCCTCCTCCTCCTCCTCCTCCTCCTCCTCCTCGTCGGCGGCGGCGGCGGCGGGGGCCTCCTTTGCTTCTGCTTGCGTGGCGCTGAAGAGCTGGGCGGTGAAAATAGCTTGGATGTCGGATCCCGGGGATTTAAATTCAACCGTCATGGGATCCATCCATGGAAAGTGGTTGTTGCGCTGGATAACTTCTCAATTTGATAACTTCCGGTGATTTTCTCCTGAATTTCCTTCGGTCCTTTCCCTCCCTTTTATTTTATTTTTTTTTATTATTATTATCACCGTCATCATTATCATTATCATCATCTTAGTTTCAAACGGTCAAGTGAATATATATATATGGGCGCGTGCACACAAATTTTAGTAAATTTATGCCGTAAATTTTCGGAAATTCAAATATTTTCTTGTCACAAATTACCCTTCAAGACGCTTAGACGGACTCTCTGTATCAAGACCAAATAATCAAACTCTCCTCAGAAAAGCTTGCCCAGGATAATCCATGCCAAATGAGGATCGAGTAAGAGGGCCCGATGTCGAGATAATAAAAACAATTATCGGGAAGTAGAACCGCGAGCAATCGATCCGACGTCGAGATTTCGTTTCAAAAAAAGAAGCGACCTAATTGGGCCTTGCTTTCCGACATTGTGGGTGAAGAAAAGGATTGGGTATTTTAATTTCGCAACTCGCCGGTGCTTATAATGGGAAAAAAAAAAAAAACGAAAAACGAAAGACCCAACAAAAAAGGGAGAGAAGAAAGACATGTTGGGGAAAGATTTAGGACGATAAATAATGGATATTGGGATGATACGTAGGTGTGGTTGTAGTGGCGACTGATGATGCGGTCCAAGAGCGCGCCGCCTCGACCATTCAACTTGGGTACGTCAGCCGTGGCCCTCCCTTGACCTTGACTCCTGGCCGCATCGAGGCCGTCGATGAATGGGCCGGTCCATTTCCTGTGCGGATCGGCACCGTTCGTGCTCGATTAGGTAACCCGTCCAAAGACTGCGAGGATCAGTATGAACCTAAATGTCGAGATTATCTCATATCAATTGTAAAATTAACTGACGATTAATTTATAAGTGTGAGGGAAAATCTCATAATTTGAGTTAACATTTGAGCTGGAAAAAGCGTGAGGAGGAGATTGTTAACTGGCCAACAAATCTAGACTCGATAGTCATGTTGTTGCTCCAACCCAAGGACCACCGGACTCCCAACACCATGTAACATGATTGGTGGAAAATATGCCGCTTCCTAGCGGATGAATATGAGGCTCAATTACAGTATGTGGACCCGAGCTATTGGTCTTATTGTATCACCGTGCATACTAAAATATAAGATCTTTTTTCATATCTCTCTTTTTCCCACGATCCAAAAGTATTTTTTTAGAAAAGGAAACAAAAAAAAAAAAAAGCACCACTACTTTAATTAAAAAAAATCTACTTGAGGTGTTATCGAAACTTTACACTTTTGCTTTTGACACGGGAGACGCACGCCCCTCCTTTCCCCTCCTGCTTTGTGGGCCGTAACCCGTAAGTATGATTTACCTATATAAAATTACATTATTACAAACTCTTTTCCATAATATAATTTAGAGCTGGACACATGGACTCTAAATAGTTAAAAATGTATTTTCCATCAATTATTTTCGACCGAATGAGAATTAATTTCGTAACTCCTATTATCTCCCGATCATATCCTCTTCATAATGAGTTATAATGTCTAGGAACTTTTTTTTTTTTTTTAAAGTTATTGAGCATACGGTTTAGGAAAGTAAAGTTAGTTAATGCGTCGTGCATTAACTGTTCATCGCTTATTTATTTATTTAATTTCCACTTGATTTTCTATAAAATCATGACCCATTTTCTACGTGTTCGTCGGTTTAGTACCATGATGTGTATTCACGTTCAATTATATTCGAGAAAACACATCCAAAACACCCGGCTTTCAAATATCATATCGATGCATAAATCTTCTCAAAAAGTTAAAAACCATCGAAGTTGTCTTATTTCTGTTCCGCGAGGTGCCCTCTAACCCCACTGAGCTTAACCATCCTTCTCAAATGTTACCCTAGAGTCTAGCAAGGGTTAAAGGAATGTCAAGGTCAAGACATGCTTGCAAATAACGAGTTCGAATTGTCAACTTTCTCAAGTGCCGTCCATAATCCAAAATGGATGACAGATGAGCGCAAGAGGATAACAAGTTCGAATTGTTGACTTTCTCAAGTGCCATCCATAATCCAAAAGACCGAGATTGGCGAGCATGTCACTGGCTCCAAATGTCTCCAGCACCATGTCACGTTGTTCCTCATGAAATGGATGACAGATGAGCGCAAGAGGAGTATGGACAGACAAATAAATAAATAAGAGAGAGAGATAAACTAAAATAAAATTATAAATGATATCATCATCGGGTGGCCAAAATCAAAATTACTGTAGAATTCGTGCTATGTACGGCAACTTTCTCTCTCTCTCTCTAATCGAATATTTTTCATTCGTGTAAAGATAGGTTTGAAAAGTTAGGTCTTTTCAATATTAAAAAATAATATTATGGTCAGTTCCTATCTCTGTTCTTTATCTTGGACTTATGCACATGCACGCAAGCGCATCTGTATTTTTCTTTTTTGGTCAGTAGTTGAATATATTAATTTGAGTGGACTCATAAAAGTCATTTTGGTTCTATTGTTTCTAAATTATAAATGCTGAATATTTTCAATTTTAAAAATAACTAGAGCTTGCTTTGCCTTTTTCCTTACATTGGCAATTTTTTTTTTCTTTTGTAGATGTATTTAGTAAATGGAATGTTTATGTTTTATGATCTCCCCGCCTAAATTTAATATTTTTTATAGCTTTCTACAAGGCCTTAAATATATTATTCTTGTAGTTTTTGGATCCTTCTGTGGTTTTTTATTCAAGGAAATCATGACATAAAACAAAACAAAACAGGAAAAAACAAGAGATAAGTCAAAACTCGCCTAACGCCCATAAAATCCGTGGACCGTGAACACTTGGGAGAGCAGGCAGCTATTACGTGCACCTTCCCTCGCCGTAAGTCTATTTGGTCACGTACCAGATTTGACGTACTAGATATTGAAAAAAAACAAGGTCCTTTCATAGTCCTTCCAAGAGTCATTCCTTTATTATAATAATAATAATAATAATAATAATAAGATACCACTTATTTTAGGTCCAATCAAATTCAGCCTCGAATTTATCACAATTCTATCCCAAACTACTTTTCTGACTAAAAGAAAGTCCCTTTTTTTTTTTGTCTTCAATCTACCTACACGTCAAAAGACTATCCATGGTTTTTTCAAGATTATCAATATTGAGAGACTGTTGTTGCTCCATATAAAGGTGGAAGCATTGATAATGACGCAAAATTCCAATAATGAACCTTTAGTTAAACCTAATATCAAAAATCTTGAAGAAATTAATGGTGATTTTTGGACATATGAGTGGATTAAGAGTTCAAATGAAAGTTTAAAATTTGTTTTTTTAGACAAAAAGAAGTTTGAGGCGGAACCGAGTTTAAGAAATTAGGCCGATCCTTCTCCTTCCAACTTTTATCCTTCTCCCGTCTAGAATGCTGTGCTTTCATAAATCCAACTTTTTCTCTTTAACACAGAAGACACTGAACCTCTAGTTAATCTCGATATCAAAAATCTTGAAGAAATTAATGGTGTTTTTTGGACATGTGAGCGGATTAAGGATTCAAATGAAAGTTTGAGACTTTCTTTTTTAGACAAAAAGAAGTTGGAGGCGGAACCGAGATTAAGAAATTAGGCTAGTTCTTCTCCTTCTAACTTTTATCCTACTCCTATCCAGAATGTTGCGCTCTCATAAATCCAACTTTTTCTCTTCAACGTGGAAGGCACCGAACCTATTGAAACAACAACTACCGAAATATAAAATCACGGGCAATTAAATATGTCGCGATCTTTAGAAAATTACAAATGGCAATCGTTAAAAAAAAGAATCAAGACGTCCACTTGCGCGGTGCAGAGATAGATTCGAGATCGAGGCTAGATCGATTTAGGATTTTGGTAAAATTATTGCGAGTTAAACAATCATCGCCTAGCATGGGACAAAACGTAGAAAATTTAGTCGGATTTCTGCTGGCCACGGCGGTACTGGACCGGCCAGATCTGACGGATCGGATCCGTCTCGGTGAGCAGGGGCAGTACGCAACCCGGGACTCTGAGAAAATCGCAGGCTGTCATATTTATCTTTCGTGCCGAGTTGTTTAAGGGGGGGAAAAAGGCATTATTGTATTAATCGTGGTGGGAAGGAGAGATTGCCAAGTCAAGGGACAAGGACAGAAAAAAAATTTCAGCCGACGTCAGCAGTTTGGCTGAGAGAAAAAGAAAAAAAAATGACTTCGATTGGAGAGAAAAGAAAAAAAAAAAGAGAGACTTCGATTGGGACAATGGAAGACCGGGCCGGGCATTTTCTGCTCCTCCCTTGACTTAAATAGTCTTAAACGCTCTGTGTCGGGACCGTATTAGGTGCGCTTAGTTGGACTTTTAAGAAAAGTTGTGGAAATATAAAGGACCTTAGGTTGAAGAGACGTTTTAGAATATAAATTGTATTTGTTAAACTGTAATATGAAAATCCATTATGAAATACTTTTTGAGCAAAATAATATTTAAAAGGACTTTTGTGATAAAAAAATTTTTAAAAATAAAAAATAATTGGCCGGCAAGGGCAGTGGCCGCTAGCGATCGAAATCTGTTGCCGACGGCCAACATCTGACACGGACAGCCCCGGAGACAACTGGGGAGGGCTGCCTGTGGTCGAGCAACCCCCGAAAACCATCGACGAAGGCCGCCCAAGGTCAGGCGACCTCCGATGACCCCACCGCGACCCAAATCTAGGGTGGCGAGGTGCAAGAGGTCGCACGACCTCATCGCCCTCGAATCTAAGGGGGATGAGGTAGCGAGAGGTCACGTGACCCCGCCGCAACCCAAATCCAGGGACGGCGAGGTCGGCGATCCGGTCTTCGCGGTGACCTAGATGGCGCGGTGGTCGCGCCACCCCCCGGCGACGGTGGCACCACCCCTCGATGATAGTCGTTTGGCCACCGCGACCATGCTTGCCCTTCGCCGTCAACCGCTCATGGAGGAAGAGAAGAAGAAGATGAATAGTGAGGGCAAAATTGAAAAAAAACGAAAAATCAACGAGGATAATTTGGGAAGAAATTTTTTTTATTTACCCCCTCAACTCAGCACGCCGAGAAGGCTAGAAGCCCAAGACAGCCCCCAGCCTATCTTAGGCTTTCAGCCTTGTGAAGGTGACATTTTCAAATGGGGTTTGAAATTTTTTTACCAAACACCCCTACATTGGCCCAAGGATTTCCGGGGGTTCAAAGTGGCTTCTAAAGGCCACTCACAAACACACTCAATTATCATTGCGCCCGGAGGAATGGCCTTCGGGGAAGTAGAGCCCCATCACGCCCGGGGGATAGGGGTGGGAACCCCTTTGCTTAAAGCAAATTCGCGCGGCCAACACTTTTATTACGAAAAACCTTCTCCGATTCTCCAAAAATGGTTACTGATCATTTTTTATTTTTCTTCTTCTTCTCTTTTCCTTCTCATTTCCACGCCTTCCACGTCTCATTTCTCGGGTCTTGTAGCATCGTTTCCGTCGTTGTGTTTTCTCTCATTCGGGCCACTTTTTTTTTTTTTTTTTTCTCTCCTCAAGTCGCAAGGCCTTAAGGAGGCAAATATCTGTGGCGCCAACTTTACCATCCTCCCCATTTTTACCGGCATCGGGCTTTATCATTGACCTCCCTAATGAGCCCCTTTTCATCGTCACGCACAGTAAAAAGTAATATTGAAAAGCACGGCCAACCACCCACTCTCTCCTTTTTCTCTTTCCCTTTTCTAGATTTTTATCTCCTCTTATCACACATATGAGAGTGTAGTGAAAGAATAGGTGTCCCCACCATGTGCTGGCGTAAAAGTCCGGAGCAATAGGTGGGTTGTGTGATTTTAGATGAACGTTAAGTGAAATTCAAATTAGTGATTTTATTTGATTGTAATTTTCAATGCGATGTCCGAGTGTTGAAATAAAAATCGTGTTTTCACATATTAATTTCTTGGAACACATGTATATAGTGATGCATCGTTCTTTCATTTATGCCGCAGTTGTTGCATTTAGCCGTAAACTCTAGTTGTGTGTAGAGTTAAACTTCAAACTAGTTTCTGAACAACCATTTCTTAATTGTGCATTTGTTAGGATTCATCATTTTTACTTGTTTAACCCATTGTTTCACTTACTCCTGCTTTGTTGGCGATTGACAGCCTGAGGTAGTTGGCCCGCTACCGATGATGACGTGGACGATGATGGTTTTCTAGAACTCGTCGGGGTTGTTGGTGTATGTTTCTTGTTTACCTTTCCTTTGTGCATCCATTTTTTATTTGTATAAACGTAAGCCAACTCTGGGATTTTATTTCTGACCAAAAAAAAAAAAAAAAGAGAAAAAGATTTACCTGGGCCATTTTATGGCATTGTAGCGTTGAAATTCAAAGAAGAGTGGAAAATGCACAATCCTTAGTAAACTTTAATATAATTTGCTTAGCAAAAACGAAATTTTATCGTAGCTTTTAGTTAGATCTAACAAATTTAGACTTCCATCGCTGAATATGTTGTATTTTTGTGGTTTTTATGATCGATATGATTTGATTGCTCTCAATTTTTCCATAAAAATTACCAACATGGCGGTCACTAGGGATGGACACCAAGTTCAGTTCAACCCGCAAACTAAACTAATCAATGATTTCAAGAAACTAGAACCAAGGATCTATGATCGGTTCAATATTCAGGAACCAATTTTGAACTTCTTTTGGAATAAATAATATTTTGCACATAGTCACTTGCCGACATATGCTTTATAACGAAATGATGCAACTTTTAAATTAATTAAATTTGACTTTTCACACAACACAAAATTTGGATAGGTTTGATTCCCCATTTCAATTTTTGGGAATTGGGAGTCACGGGATCCATTTTCCAATTTTATGAAGGGGGCTTTTTTCTAGGAGATGATGGTGGTGGAAAAGTGGTGATCATCGCTCAAGAGAAGGACAAGTTTGTGCTCAGGGTGGACCATATGGTGGTGGAAAATTGGCAATTTTCGTTCGCAATGTCGTGATGTCACTTTGATTTGTGGTTTTTACAATTACTTGGTATGCTGGTTCGTACTCTCTTAGTTTGGATTGATTTCAATATCTACTTTGCTTGTTGAGCATTTTTTCAATATGTGGTTTCTATCTAATGGGGCGATATCTTCAATCTACTTTTACATTAAGAACCATCTGCTCGATTTGATTTGTTGGTCACTTGTAATTTGATGGTCAATCTTTTTGGACAACTTTGTGTTGAGCATGGAGTTTTTGACCACGTCACCTTGATTTATGCTTTGTTGATTCATCCTGATTTGGCTTCACTTCAATTGCTTCATTTGCTAGAGTTTCACCAAGGTCTTGCACCTATAGGTTATCAAGAAGTGTCAACCGTGTCCATTTCTCGCTATACTAAAAACTTCAGTGACCATTTAGCGTATTAAAAAAGAAGTGAAAGATTCTACAAGTTATCCATATGAAATGCAAGTGCAATTGTCATAATAACAATGGATTTGCACAATTATATATGAAGAAATGCTGTGACTAATACGGATTTTGATAAGCAAATTTGGATACAATCATGGATATTTAGTTAACCATGATACTGTAAGTGAGGGGGCGAGAGCTTGCATCTCCTAACATGACATGTTTACATGATGAAATAGCCATGAGAAGGTTTGTAATAAGAATAATGCATTTCTTTCCTTGAGACATATGTGACCATGTTTATATAATGAAATTACTCACTTTTTAATTGAGAGTATCTTTATAAATTTGTTCATATGTCTTTTTTACATTACTCTTAATGTGAAAATATAAAGGTTAAAAATCATTGTTTTTTTCTTTTCAATTTTAAACAATTCAAAAAACTTAAATTGGACACAAAGGGACTTTACATGTGTATGTTTATCGAATAGCATTTTCCCCAAATTTTTTTCCCAAGGCACTTTTCAATTACAATTTACTAAACAATATTTGCATTTCATCGAACCTTTTAGGCTAAAAGCCCTTCACCAAAAACCGAACCGAACGTAGCCTTAGTCGGCCTCCATGGTTAATGATGAGAGGGCTGTCGCACTAAGACAATTCGGGTTACAAAGACAAGTGAAGATTATAAAAGATTATTTTTGTTTTGAATATCAACCTCCAAGTAAGAAATTGATGGAGTTGTGAAGTTTGATATAACAAAGCAATATTAAAACTTAGAGCTTCTTACTACTCATGACATATATATAATTTCTATCCTAACTATATATGATCCAAACTCCTGCTAATTCTGAAGCTTGTACCTTTGATACTACTATTAATAGCGAAAGAGATTGCTCAGTGCGGCACCAAGTTTTTCTCCCCTGATTTTGAAAGGGTGTTCGCATAAAGAGTCGCTTGTCTTCTTCTCTGTTTTACCTCTTTAAACTATTATAAGTTTATAACTCCACACGACGTATTCTGTGAGTTGATAAATTTAGCCGCTCGTCGAATATTAAAAAGACAATAAAACACATATGGCAAAAGGGTCGCCACTCGACGCAATGATGCTATCGCCATGATGAATGAAAGGGACCAGAAAAAGGCATGGAAAGTCAACGACCCAAGCGGGGAGATAGCGACGCTTGCACGTGTGATGCTGAGCAGTAGATGCAGCACCTGAAGGATCGACCTGAAGTTGAGCGACCGTTCCCTGCTTCGGAAGCTCCGTTCTAATTACGACGCAATGCGCGAGTTGGTAGGTATAAAAGACTAGCCAGATGTCACGAAAACAACGCTTATGATAGCATGTGGTAAAAGAATTACAACTTGATCATTGCATAAGCCGTGGAAGTCAACGACCTAAAACTAAGAGCGTGAAGCTTATAGTAGATTGTAGCATGTTGACGTCATAATTTGGTTCGTCCCCATTTTCTCTTGGATTGACAATCGAACGATTTCTCAATACCTTCATTTAGCGTCTTCTTCGTTGCCTGCTATAGCTGATCGGACGGTTGGACCGTCTCGATTCGTAGAACCACATTTCTTGAGGACCTTGTCGGTGTTTTAGGAGTTCAGATGGGAAAATTGCTTAAAAAATCAAAATTTTATTGCACTTGTATCAATTTAGTTTTAAACATTTCGATTGCGCTAATTGAGTTTTAAACATTTTCAAGTTTTGCCAATTAAATTCAATTAGCCAATTTTAGTTGGAAATTGTTGATGTGAACAATAATCGTCCTACATAGCATAGCCAATGCTGACCTTGGCAATTTTTATAATTTTTTAAAAATTCTCTGAATTTTTATTATTTTCCTCTTTTTTTATATGTTTCAAGGTTGGTGAGGGCCAGCAGACTCTCACCAGACTTGGTAGAAAAAAAAAGGAAAATAAAGAAAGAAAAGAAAATAATAAAAGAAAATAAATAAAGAATTAAACTTTAAAAAAATTATCCACATCAATGCTAATTGTTCTATGTGGCACTATGGTGTCGACGTTAGCAATCTTCGACTAAAATTAGTCAGATTAATTCAATTGGTAAAACGTGAAAATATTTAAGACCCAAACAACACAATTAAACGGTAATAGATTGAATTAACGCAAATACAATAAATTAATGACCTTTTTGATAATTTTCCCAAATTAAGATAGGGACGAAGCATATAAAGATGGCTACTACTCTTAGGATCCTTGGAGGTTTCAAGTTTCCTCAACTAGAAGCAGGTGTCTTGCGACACCAATTGAGAGCCGCATCGTCTGTCCAATGGATATAACTATTGATGGGCTGTCAAGACTGTATTTCTTATTTTAACGTGTTGCTGCGCATACGCCTAAATCCCCAATTTGACACGGTATATTTCTTCAACCCTATACTTGGCTCTATCCTCTAGGTGGTTTACGCTCAGGGACGCTGAGGTTTGCATGAGGTCGAGACGATGCGGTTTAAGGACTTTTACTCAGGTGCTAGCTGACACATAGGAAGGTCTTTTCATTTCATGTTCAGATCCGATCGGGAACGCATTAAATACCAGGCGAAAGGCGGCCCGGAAGTGCGGGACGCGATGAACACGAGCCGCGACTTATTAACGTCGAAACCTTGCTTTGCACGTGCATGGTTGAAAGACGAGACATGCACCGGGACGTATTGATGGGACTCTTAGCGTCTCGGTCCCTTTTCCGCCCACGCGAGATCTTTGCCCGGGCATCGAGAGGCCGATTCATCATTACGACCAAGGACGGCGTGACCGTTCGTGTCCGCATGACTTTGTCCCCATGTCCGTTCTGATGGGACGGTGTAATGGATCGTTACTAATAACGATCGCCACGCTTAGCACCAAGATTAATCGTCATTGATTTCCCGAGGCCGCTCTCGAAAGTCGCAAAGCCGTGGGCTTTTCCCGGTAACCGGACTAGCCGGTTTCGCAAAAATTTCAATCCTAATCCAAACCGATTCCGACACGAATTTTTTCTTCCTTGTACCAAGCGTACAAATAAAAGGTTTAAAGTGTATCAAAAGCTCTAAAACTTATCCGAAAAGTTAATAGGGTTGTAAGATTTTAAACTAGAATTTGTTAAATTTGTGCATTTGAATCATTTCATTAATTCTATCTAATTTGGTTAACGGAAAATGTTTGTGGTTTTTTCCAATTACTTTCTTAGGACATGTGGTATCGATGTGATACCCACTAAGCGCCATGTCTGAAAAACTTTAAAAAATTTTAAAAATGAAAGAATGATAAAAAAAAAAATTAAAAAAAAAGGAAAAAAAGAGGATAAAAGACAAAGGATAAGGATGAAAAAAATATAAATAAAACGCTTAACATTAAGGTGCGTTTGTTTAGCAGAAAATGAGTGGTCAGAATTGAAAACATTTTTCAAGAAATGATTGCTTATATTGTTTAGAAAAATTAGTAAATGGAAAATCTTTTCATCATGGGTGACAATCTATGCATAACAATTTTTGTGAGGGATGGAAAATTAGTCCATTCATTTATTTTTGTAAGCAATACAAGTGATTATATTTCGAAAAATATTTTTCAAATCACTTATTTTTTGCGAAATGCATCCTAAATAATAATTAAAAAAAGGCAAGATCTTGCTAGCCGCCGGCTTGTAGAGGTTTTGCAACGGAGTTCAATGGCAGGCTGCGGGGGTTCATCTCGGAACGTTGCTTGCATTGAGGAAGCCTGAAAGGACTATAGCCGCCATGGCCAAGCTCAAGGAAGCTCAAGCGAGACACAGCTGCCATGGTGGAGCTTGCATTGCATTACCGTTGCTTGCGCTTGGGGGAATAGCTGGGAAAAAGAGCCATGGTGAATTTCGAGCTGTCTCACCAGACCATCTACATTCTCTTTAGGAAGGTTGAGGATGCGCAGTCAACAGTAATGGAAACATGCTTGAAGCAACTGTTGTAGCTGGGAAAAACGTCTGATACTGCTGGCCAGCTCTGTAGAATCTACACTTTCTGTCTAATTTCGATCCTATCATGTCGACCTCGATGTGATGCTCGCCTAACAAACGTTCAAATTCTAACCACGATCGTGATATTTGAACCAGGTTATCATCCTAGGGTCCTACTCGTAAATTTCCCAGTGCCTGTAGCATCATGGAATGTCAAGGCCCTTATTAAGTCCTGAGGCCCATTGACGTTAATCATGGACGACAAACTGAAGTGGTACGGAGATTAGCTTAGGAACCCATAAAAATGTTACATTATCTTGCTGTGTAAAAGCTGGCTAGACAACCGTTGACAATCGTTGTTAAGCCGGTTTTCACCGATCCGATTCTCAAGTTCTTAGTCCTATTCTAAGACCATGCTCACTCCTACTTCTTGTAGCTCTCTTTCTTCTTAGGGCATATGGCTTGGATCGGCTATTGCATATTCTTCACGTGTGGATCTGTGGGGTTCTACACATCTCTACCGTACGTCCGGCACATGTGCTATTCTGTCAAGAGCGACTAAGGGCGTTTATGCTCGAACAGCGCTTCAAAGTCCCATCACGTTCCTTCCTACGGATGAAATGTCGCGAGGCCCGCGCCACAGTGTTGGGTCAGGACATGGGCGTGAACTGTTGATCTTATGTATTAATAGTACCGAGACGAATAGTGTTCATCGACCGTGCGCATTATAACGCATCCGTCTTCGCATCGACGCGCGCACATACACGCAGGCACGCAGTAACAGTGCAAACTCACGACACTTTTTCCCTTCACTATGGGCGGCTCGGACGTCTTCAAGGCTGTTTCCATCATCTGGTGATGTATTCATGGCACCGAGACGAGTTCTCCTTGGTCGTTTTCCAGGTTGAAGATCCGTATGTATGCATCCCCAAGAGTGCACTTAGGGCATGGAATATATCATATGTAATACCACCATTTTGTAACAAGGACCGTGTCAAGAGAGGGAGGATGGAATGTCCTTTCTCTAGTGAGTTGAGTACGATATTTCGAAAATTTGAGTCTTCACAACGAAAGTGGAGGGGGAGATTGCTTGATTCTCCGTGGCTTGTATAGGCAATCCTTTTCTCGCCCGTCATTTAAATTTAGTCCAAGGGAACAACATTTTTAAAGAGTGGCATTCGCATCATCTATCACATCACATGAGATCGTACTACCCCATACAAGTGAACATATACGGAATTTTACTAAAAGCATCAATTTCGACTTGTCCTAACCTAAATTCGTTTCTCATTGAATTTTAGTTCAATCATGTCTTTAAAGATCCGAAATATCATTTCACGCGTACATCTCTTTTTCTTTTATGTGTCACTTCATACCATCTTTAGTTTTCTCCATGTTTACCTTTCCCTCCTTTTCTTTCATCATCTTCATTCTCAATTTGACCCTAAAGAAGTTCCTCGCCAAGAAAAGCACCCTCAACAGATCAAAACACTGCACAATTCGAAACCCACGAAGCAAAAACTCAAGTTCTCAACAGACCTTTTCGAGCTGCGACCTCTAGGCCACCATGTTAGCTTCAGCTTCGGGCTAGCAAGGGCCATGGCCGCTACAGCTTTGGGCCACGAATCTCGGCCATGAGATCTTTTGGAGCCATGAATCTCGAGGCTTCCATGGCTATTCAAGCTTAAAGCTCGCGGCGACCATGACGCGCCAATGGCCCCTTGAGATTTGAGAATCTCAAGCTTCACGGCTTGAAAAACAAGCTCAAGTGGCCATGGCGTCTATGAGAATGAGATTGAGCGGCCATGGCCGTGGCAATGAAAAAGGCAAAAGGAAAAAAAAGAAAAGAAAAAAGAACGAAAAACACAAAGAAACGACTAAAGACGGCAAAGAATGACATGCGAGATATTCATCGGTGTCGATGGAGTTTACATGATGAGGGCGAGATTTGGGTCCCGAGTAAAAATTAGAGCCCTTTATTAGACAAAAAAAGAAGTTCGGAGCAGAATTGGAATCCATGTAGGGGAATTGAGCTACTGAAAATAGTGCGAGGCAGCATGATGTCGTATGGGGTCTCGCCGTATGCTCCTTTATCGTTTTGCTTTTCATGTTCTCTTTTCGCTTTCACAGCTCACGGGGTTCCACTTGGACGCAATTGTTGACACCACGAAGTCTCTCTTTATAATCAACACAAAGTCGATTTGGTCAAATGGAATTTGGAGATGAAATCGATATCGACAAGATGTGTGAGTCACAGACAATAATGTAATCATTGAAAATTACAGAAGGAACTTGTCGATAACTATGGACAATGATTATCGCTGACTATGAAATATAGCCATTGATGTACAATGACGAGAGGTTGATAGGCATCTCGTTTCAATGACAAAATCGATCTGCGATGTCGATGTTGGCAATAAATTTCGCCGAGTGTTGGACACGGGGAAAAAGAAAGGAGATGGAGTGAAGATGTTGATTAGAGGCTTGAATGTCGACACTGATTATTCAAGTCATCGGCAGCGAGATGACATCGACATCGACATCGACATAGAGTCGAGGGGCAATCGACAAGACGATTCAATGAAGAGCATGGCAAGTTGGCCACCTAAATTTGGCTAAGTGTTGGATAGAGGAGAACATGAAGATTGAGATGCTGATCGAAGAAAAAGATATGGATGGATAGTTGAGTGACATAGTAGCCTAGTGAGCTATAACCATTTATGGACAAGATTGGTGAACAAATAGGAGACTTAGGCCCTATTTGTTAATGTTTCTTGTTTCTGTTTATAAACAAAATTTCTAATTTTTTGTTCTAGGGAACAAAAAAAGAACAGAAACGAGTTTGTTTGCATTTTTATTACAAATTTATTTTTTTGTTCCTAGGAACACATTTGGAACAGAAACAAAAAAACAAAGAAAAACATGTTTCTTGTTTTTGAAACAGAATTTAAGAACAAATTTTCTCTCTCCTCTCTTTTTTTTCTTCTTTTTTATCTTTTTTCTTTGCCTGGTCATCGGTCTTGGCCATGGCCGGCGATCGGCCGTTGAGGGCCGGCGACCTCACCGGAGCATCGCTAGCCCCCGGCGAGGCCGAATGTCGACGGCCCCCGGCGAGGCTCGGGCTCGCCCGGATCCGACAAGCTCGAGCTCGCCCAAATCCGGTGAGCCCGAGCTCGCCCAACCAAGGCGAGGCCAAGCCTCGCCGACACGGGGCAAGGCTGGGCGAGCTCAAGCTCGCCTATGGCCGAGGCCGGCGACCGGCCAAAAGAAAAAAAAAAGAAAAAAGAAAGAAAAAAATTAAAAAAAAAAAAATTAAAAGAAACAAAAAAATAATATAAATTTACCAAACGTGTTTCGTTTATTTTTTATTTCCGGAACAAGTTTAGTAAACGTGTTTTTTTGTTCAAAAATTGTTCCTAATGTAAACACTTTTTTCTATTTTTGTTTCGGAATAATTTTTAAAACGAAATGTTACTAAACGCGCCTTTAGATATCGGCGGCGTAGTTATAACTATATTTAACATAATAACTACTAAAGGGCGGTTACGAGTAGGACATAGGCGATGCATAGCTATTACATCATCCATCATCAAAACATCATCCATCATCAAAACACATATTCCCTACCTTCCGAAAGGAAGTACGATTTTATAATGTCTTTTAATTTCAATAATTTATAGCTTTTCGTGTCTTTAAATTTATTCTTCTTCATCATCATTATACCAATTCAATTCCCGTAGGGAATTTTTCCATAACACATCTCATATAAAAAATTAAAGATAAACTTTTGTTTATCACAATCAAATATAGGAAATGAAATATAATCCACCCGACAGCCCATGTCAATTTTTCAACCCATGTCAATTCGTGTGACTATTGCAATTGTCCTGCGTGGGGACCTTCTTGGTTTGGTTTGGAGGTATTTTCTAACCTCAATTGGACTTTTTAGTTTCACGATAATTTCAAAATATAGGAATATAATCACAATTAAATCAGATTAACTTATCCAAACAGTAAATTAAAAAGTTTTATCTAATTAAATGGAATGGGGATACACAAAAGATGATAAAAAAAAAACACTTTTATTACTATTGTTAGAGATTAAAAATCACTTCATTAATGAAGAAAAATCTTACTTTTGATTTAGGGAGCACTGATATTCTTCGAAAACTTTCGTGTCGTATTAAACATTTGATACACTAGAGTTCGAAAATTTAAACAACTCTTTCGATGTTTTCGACACTAGAGTTCGAAATTTCACGTGATTCGACACGACATGTATAAAGTCAATATTAAACAATTTTCAATAAATAAAATGTAAATATATTAAAAATAATAAAGGGCGAAAGAAGATTAACTCGTGAAAGAAGATTAACCTAGTGTTATCTTTTTTTTTTTTCTCTCTTATCTCACACCTCTATTCTTCCTCTTCTTTTTCTTTTTTTTTTTTTCGTTTCCATCTTCTTCTTTTTTGGCCAATCGTTAGGCACTTTCAATCTCAAACTCGCGCTTGTCGATCCGGCGAGCCTCGATACACAATTTTTTATCTATTTTTCAAATATTTTCGGGTTTTAACGAAACACCGTAAAATATTGTTATTTTATTGAAAGTTTTCCTTTCCACACACAATTTATCTCCCAAGTTTATTTTTTCCCCCTCTTCCGATAATGTGGATTACTTTGTTTTTTTCTTCCAAGTTTTATGGAATGGAGTTGAATTTGTTAAATTGAAATAATGAATAATATTAACAAATGGTGGATTAATGTTTTTAGAATAAATTCATTCAAATCTCTTTTTCAATTATTTATTTATTTGTGAATTTGAATCAATTTAAATAAATATATATATAAAAATATATATTTAATATACAATGTGTTCCGATATATCAAGATTCTCTATTTTTTTAGAAATGATATATCGGCGTATCGTGTGCCCATATTAGTATCGACATCAGTGTTACTTGACTTTGATAGCATAATAGTAATCTTGGATAGGAAAGAACCTACATGGTCGGACCCATCTACAAACTTTATTAGTCAAAAAGGAAAATAAATCAAAATATTAAACTCATCAGATTCATTATAAATCAAAACTAAATCAACAAATCGATGACCAAAGGAGTCCAAACCAATAACCAGGCGAATCGAACGGCATCAATTGGATTCGGCTCGATTTTCTCGAGTCTTATTTTATGATCGGGACAAATGATCGACGGTGCTCGACGACGGGGATGAGTCGGGGCGCGGGACCCGGCATTTCATTTCCCACTCGATTCATCATTCATCAGCCCGAGACGCACTACGCACTCGTATGATTGGGCGAACTGTCCGAAAGATCCGCAAGAGTCAGCGAATTCCGTTGACTTTTTTTGCTCGCGTCGGGACGGCGGTCGACGCGCCGATGAACTGCGCCGTGTCGGCACTCCGTCGTCATCTTCGTCGAGTCATGCACGGCGCCGCCCGGCCTATGAAACGCGCGCTCTTCCGGGTCGTCTAGCTCTTCGTTCGCTTCGTCGTTGTCGTTTGCAACTGCAACTGCTGCTGCGGCAACGCTCGACCCAGCTTCGATTTCATAAAGCAGAGGTCGCTCTCTCTCTCTGTGTCTCTCTGTCTCTGTCTCTCTTTATAGCGTGCTCAGTTGCGGGGGTGCTTTCGGGAGTTATTTGGTAACTGGTAGTGATGACTCGGGCTGGTCTTCGATGGGTTGGGCTAACTATGTTGTCTCTGGTTCAAGAGCTCGTCAGTCCGTGAAGCGAGCTTGCTGATGTTTTAAGATTTAGCTGAATTAGGTGGCAGTGGCACAGCTTTGGGGGACAAATGTTACTGAATCTCGTGCTCTAGCCTTGAAGCTTTGGAGGCGATGTTCTTGTTCCCTGAACTGGTTAATTTTCTGGTTAGGCGAATGCCAGCTGCCCGTCTTTTTTCCACGTGATGCAGATCGAAGGGTAGTCGGAGTATGTTGATGGGCTGAAGGCATCCACTGGAAATGAATCAGATGTAGTTAGATTCGGTGATTGGAAGTCAAAGTTCAGTGATCAGATTGTAAGCTTCATTAAAGTACAATGAGTGTAGATGGAACTTGCCCGTAGGAGTTAATTGTCTGCCTTTTCTCTTACACGGGCGAGTGATTGCGTGCTGTTAGGATATTCACACATATAAGTTGAGAAGACTCTCGAAACGTCAGTTTCTATCCAAAGTTTCCACTAAGTCGTTGAGAAGGATTGAGAGAAATACTATAGATGGTCCTCTTCTAGTCTTTCCTTATTTTTGCGTAATGTAGGAAGAACATGTGTTAGCTAATGGAAGAATTGGGGATACATCTCGTGTCAGAACAGTAAAATAAGAGATATTTTGCTGTATTCACTTGTTCAAGCGAGTATTGGTGTGCAATTTAAAAAAATATGCAGCAAGTTTTAGTAACGAGGGGCTTCTTGATGCATGGACATCTTTAATGATCATTTGTGTCCCTTTAATGCAGCTGTTTACATGTAGGGTAGACATTTTTCTCAGTTCTCATAGAAGCATTAGTTCAGTTGGAAATGATAATGACTTGGCGGAGCTGAAACTGATGTGAAGTGTTAAGTAGGTTTGGCACTACATATCTCTTGGTGCACGCGAAACCTATCAAGTAATGAACTTTTGAGACCATCACCTTCTTGTGTATTGATTTGATAGTAATGGTATTTCAATACATCAACTTCACATGCAAGAAATAGTAGTGGACCCGGATAGAGGTGATCCAAGACCACTTGACACTTGTTCTGTTCCGTAAGAATGAGGATCTGTTTATTTCAGCTGCTAAAGCTTTTCAGCGTGCAAAACTTCCTCATGTGAGGACAATATGTGAATTTTAGAAGCTCCAAAATGTTCTGCAGGAAAGCTACTACATGTCCAGATTTTGAATTTCCAGGTCATGGACCACTGAGATCACGAGTTTGTGAAAGGTGGAAGTGCCTAGTTCATCAGCCATTGCTGGTCCAAAACAAGGTTTTGATTCCAAATTGGAATTCAGGCCTGAAGTGATAACTTTGATCTGTGATAACTGTATAAACAATTCCACCAATTAGAGGTCATATTGGTGGTTGCTGCAATAAATGAAGACTTATTAATCAAGATAAGCCCTGGTGGCTATCCCATGGACTAAGTAGTTTTATTCATCCTTCTCCCTCATAGAGTTGATATTTGTCTTCATATATTTCATCAGTAAAATTAGTTCAAGAAAGATAAAGATGACATTATCGTGTAGCAACCTTAAACATTCAACGAACTCATGCCTATCACTTTAATTATGTCAGCAATTTTAGCCATTGTACTCTTACGCTCTGCAATCAGGGAAACCAACTATTTGATAATGGTTTCTTTTCTGGTTTATTAAAGTATCTCTTGTCCAGATGCATGAACCATTGTCCATGGACAAATGGTGTTCAAACCTTGAACTTTTCCCTCGATGTTTTGATGTACTAAATCACTGTGATGTACTAGAATTAAGACAAAAGGAACATCCCTCATGTGTGCTGTTTTGAACGTGTAGGTCCTCCCTTAATGCTTCAGGGCTCCTAAAATCACAGTTTGTTTCATCTCAGCATTGGATATATTATGGGAATGGAGAAATATGTGGCATATCTAGCTGTTCTTCTTGTCATTTGTTGCCTAAGTCATGTGAGATCAGATTTGCTGGAGCATAGGTACAAAGTTGATGACACAGTTCCTCTTTACGTCAACAAAGTGGGTCCATTTTACAATCCAAGGTAATTATCAACCTGTCAATTTAGGAAGCTAGCTTTTCATTTTTTTAGAAAAGTGTGGAGTGCATGGTAAGCATGATGTCTGTAGAGGATGAAATGAAGTATGAGTTGTATACTTGCAGTCAGCTAAGGTCATGGTTGTTTAAATGTGGCAGTTTGAGGTTCAATACTATGTTCTAATGCTAGAAGTAGATACGTTATCTTTACATTTATCAAATCTACACAAGTTTTTCCTCTTGATGATGTTACTGTCTATACTTTCTCACTTCTTGTTTGTGTGATGGTCACAGTGAAACATATGGTTATTACAGTCTTCCATTTTGTCAACCAGGTTAGCCTTGCAATGTGTACCTAAGTCTTGTTTGGGGCTCAAGTGCCTCAATTTCGTCCTTTTCCCCAATTATGTATACATGTCATATCTTTCCCCAATTCTTCGCATTTTCATGATGACAGATCATTTGGAGGAGAAACAGGAGACCTTGGTGAGATATTGAATGGAGATCGCCTAGTAACTGCTCCATACAAAGTAAAATTTCTACAGCGGAAGGATCATGAGGTTGCGTGTGCAAAGAAGTTGACAAGTGAAGAAGTCTCTCAAATCCAAGCTGCAATCAAGCAGAATTATATATTTCAGATGTACTGTGATGACTTGCCAATCTGGGGATTTATAGGAAATGTTGAAGGATCATCATCAACAATAATTCAGAGCACAAATATCTCCTTTACCAGCATTTCGAACTTGAAATCTTTTTCAATAAGGATCAAATAATAGAGGCTCATTTGTTGATGCACCCTAATGAGGTAGTGGAGTTGGCTGAAGGCAGGGATATGGACATAGAGCTACAGTACAGCGTGCATTGGATAGAAACAAATGCACATTTCCATGAAAGGATGAAGAAGTATTCAGTGCCACGCAATTCTTCAATAGACCATTTTTCAATTATAAATTCATGTTTGACGTTTCTGATTCTGTTTGGATGCCTTTTAATTTACTATATGAGAGTCATCCGGAAGGATTTCTATGAGTAAGAGTGCAAGCATTTGTCACCTTCTTTTCCTTGGTCTTATTTTCTTCTCTCTATCTATGCTATGGAATATGTGTTTTTACGTGTTTGATCGCTTGGCAGTTTCATACCTGAAGACACAGCAGTAGACAGAGATCAGACAGGATGGAAGTGCATCCATTCTGATGTCTTCCGGTATCCAAAGAACAGGTCTTTGTTTGCTGCAGCCCTTGGTTGTGGTGCTCAGTTGTGCATTCTGTGAGTTTCTTAACCAATCAATGCATCTGAGATCATCTTACTCAACAGGCCAATCGGCAGTCCCCTAACTTCTTGTGTTATGAACTTCTGATTATTTCAATCTTTTTTCTCAGAGCCACATTTACTTTACTACTTGGGCTTCTGGGTGTATTTTATCCATTCAACCGAGGAAATTTGTTCATAGCATTAATAGTCCTATACACCATGACTTCTGGCTTTGCTGGATATTTAGCTGTCTTATTCTACTGTCAGATTGAGGGAAAGAATTGGGTATGTTCTAACAGGCTAAATGTTAAGCATCTCCATCTGAACACTTTCATATTCATCATGAAACTTGAACCTAATCTTCTGAGTTTTACAACAGGGCAAAAATTTGCTGCTGACAGGGTCTTTATCTTCTGTGCCGTTGTTTCTTATATTCTGCTTCCTTAATACTGTCGCGGCATCTTACCAAGCAAATGCAGCACTTCCTCTAGGAACAATCTTGATATTACTGTTGATTTGGATATCGCTTGCATTACCATTGCTTGTTCTTGGGGGAATAGCTGGGAAAAAGAGCCACGGTGAGTTTCAAGCTACTTGTGAGACCTCAAAGTGCCCCAGAGAGGTCCCGTCACTCCGATGGTACAGGGGCACTCTTCCACAGATGGTCCTGGCAGGTTTCTTGCCTTTTTCTACAATCTACATGCAGCTGCATTACGTGTTAATGAGCATGTGGGGTAGTAGGGTCTATACCCTTTATAGCACGTTATTTGTCGTCTTCATTATTCTGCTCATCACAACTTCGTTAATCACCGTGGCTCTGACACACTTTCAGCTAGCCGCCGAAGATCATCGATGGTGGTGGAGGTACATCTCTCTCTCTCTCTCTCTCTCTCTAATGCCACTTTTTAAAACTTTTTGCTAATGATGGAAGTGATATCTCCTTTTTCTTTCCATTTATTTTCCTCTTTGTTTATTTCATCATGTGAATGTCAAAGTGGAAAGATAGTCCTCAAAAAAAAAAAAAAAAAAGAACAGTGGATGATTTATGAGTTGGATCAAACCCAACTACCTATATCACAGGTGCAACAACAATCTTCTGGTTTTATAATGACAGAAACAAGACAAAAGTTGGTTCATATATGTTAAAACACAATAGTCTTATGTGAGAAACCAGTCACCACATATATAAAAATTTTAACAATAAAAGACAAATTCTTGCAGTCCTGCTACTTCTCTAATTGGAATAGAGGATTTATAACCTTGACATCCGTGAAATTGTAGGACATGTGAATATAGGAATTGAGAGTGTTCAAAAGGCTATGCCTCTGCACTTCACATGAATCGAAAGGCTGCTGCTATTACAAATGTTTAACTGAAATCG
Source organism: Eucalyptus cloeziana (assembly GCA_014182715.1). NCBI lineage: Eukaryota > Viridiplantae > Streptophyta > Magnoliopsida > Myrtales > Myrtaceae > Eucalyptus > Eucalyptus cloeziana. The sequence continues at coordinate 25,700,481 of CM024640.1, forward strand.
AATATGTGTGCTCATTGGAACTGCACTTTTCTGATTTACTGGTTTAGAAGAAAGAAATTAGGAATAATTTGGCTAGCTTGCATTTAAGCATTTTTCCCATATGTATTAAACTGTTTAACAGACCATCTATATTCTCTTTAGGTACTTCATTTATCTGTAATGATCGAATATGACTTATGGGGGCAATGCCACCCAAATGAATACTTTGGCAGTGGTCTTTTGTGAGTGGGCTGCTACTTATGAATCACTTAACAATCCTCTCCTACTCCATGTGAGATCTGAATGTTACAAATTCCCCCACTTATAGCATGTTAGTATTGAACTATAGTGATGAGATCGACACCAAGCAGGTAGGATATATCATATTTCCCACACTGCCAGTTGGTGCATTGCTCCAATTCCTTCAATACCAAGTCGGCCCTATCCACGCAAACTAAGACTGTGTAAAAGCATTAAAGTGGATGGATAAAATGAGTAATTCACTTGTGACATTTTTTTGCATTTATTTTTTTTATTTGCTTGAGCAATATTACCTTCAAGGGGTCAAGAATAGGTCTTATATCATGTATCAAATTCTTCAAGTTGGAAATCTCAAGTTTTCATGGAAACTGTAAAATTGAGGATGCGCAGGCAATAGTAATTGAAACATCTTTGAAGCGACTATTATAACTGGCAATCCATTGTTAGTTAACATTGAACTAACAATATCACCAAGCATCTCATCCATCTTCATTAAATTCTACTTGAGTGGGCTTATCAATACGTCTTGATAGTGCCAGCTCTTAGCACGCCTAATGCCAATTTTGAGCAGTAGGATTTACACTATCTGTTTAATTTCAGTCCTATCATATCAAGACTGGAATGTGATGCACTTAACAAATGTTTGAGTTTGAATTGTGATAGCAATTCTTTAACCAGGTTATCCTAGTCTCCTAGTCATAAATTTCGAGAGCTTGTAGTATCATCAAGGACCCTCATTAAGTCTTGATTCCCATTGACGTTCATCATGGATGACCACTGAAACTCCTAAAGATGTTATATTATCATGTGCTTGAAAGCTGGCTGGAAAACAGTTGACGCAACGCATAGTGTAATGATTGCTCCAATTGTCATAGCTGTGCTATTTATTGTTGTTTGCAAAATGCAGCTAATAATTATAATGTGCATATTGTCTGAATGAAATCCTGTTTCTTGACATTGTCAGCCTCCCAGGATTGGCCTTTTCCCTTTAATTGAAGTGTCCACATTCGTTTATATGGACTGAATTGATTGTTTTGCTCACTTCAGGTCCTTTCTGTGTGGTGGATCAGTTGGTCTGTATGTCTATGGTTTCTGCTTCTACTACTGCTATTGGAGAGCGCACTTCTCCGGCTTCTTACAACTCTCTTTCTTCTTCGGGTATATGGCTTGGATCTGTTATTGCATCTTCCTCATGTGTGGGTCCGTGGGGTTTTACGCATCTCTGCTATACGTTCGGCACATATACAGCTCTATCAAGAGCGACTAAGAGTGGTTTTGCTCCAACAACGCTATAAAGTCCCATTATGTTCCTTCCTATGGATAAGACATAGTGAGGCACCGTCTACTATATCTGGTCAGGACATGCCATCTTTTATCTTCTGTTTTAGCCTTTTCTGATATGTATAGATGATGCCTGGGTTTCCTGATGACAGAACCAATGGTGTTGATCATAAATGTGCATTATAATGCATCTGTCTTTGCATCGACACAAGCATATACGCCAGCAACTAGCGACGGTGCATGCACACAATTGCTTACCCTTCCCTTCAGGAGGCTTGGTTATCTTCAGGGCTGTTTTATCGTCTGGCAATGTATGTTATAGTACTGAGACAAGTTCTCTTAGGTTCTTCTCCAGGTTAAAGCTATGAATACATCCATGAGACAGTGCATCTTATGGCATGGAATATGTCATGTTTTCATACCTCGGAATCCTGTCGGATATATGTAATACCGCAGAAGTCGGATATCGCTCGTCCTCCAAAGCTTATACAAACACCCTTTTTTTCTCATCTGACGTTTACTTTTGGTCCAAGTGAACAACACTGAATGGATGACATTCGCCTCATCGTCCAAGACAATCTTTCTCAATTCTCAACCACCTGGCTTCCAACATTTTCTCTTACTCCTGGTCTCTTGCGTTGTGTCTGCTGCAACAGACGTTACAACTTACAATTGGCTTTTCAACCATTCCCATCAAGATGGACTACATTGTCTTAATCATGTGATTACCAAGATGCAAAATTCTAATTACACCGTTGGAAAGAGTCATACCCAATCAATGAGCCTTAGGTTGCATTTGTTTCGTGGAAAATGAAGATTTAAAACACATTTTCCTTAAGATGATTGCTTATATCGCTTACAAAATATTTCCATCGTCTTTGAAAATAGTTAGACATAAATTGTTGTAAGTGATGAAAATATTTTCATCAACTAATTATTTTAAGCGAAAAAAGCGATCATTTTGGAAAAATATTTTCAATTATTCATTTTCTGTAAAACGAATGAAGCCTGAATATATCCATATACATGAAAAAGTAATAATATATTATCATTTCAAAAAGCAAGAAAAAGAAAAAAGATGAGAAAAATGTTTAAAATTTATTAGAAGGAAAAAAAAGACAGAAAAAGGTGTGACAATTTTTCTAGTGTACTTTACCCCTTACAATTCTCATTTTAGACAGGAAAATATTTTAATGTTTGATCAATTTTTCTAGTGTACTCATACTTCTTAAAATTCTCTGACAAAATAAAATAAAATAAAAATACTCGTTGAAATTCTCATTTGTGTCCGATCTACTCAATGATTCTTGTAAGCATTTTATTCAAAATGACATAGTTTTGGTGAGCTGTAATTTTTAATGGTATTTATTCTCCCATCACCTTTGACCGTTAGTGTCAATTAGGTAATCAAGTTGTGATTTAGTTGATGATGCACAAGAGTCGTGATCCAAAAATTTCAAAGCAAATCTACCGACGAAAGTCACACAAAAAATGAAAAATTATAGTACTAGCAAACTTTGTTCTAAGAATATGGTCGAGTGCTCGTTAATCATGTTTGATAGCAAATATGTATTGATTTGCAAAGTATTACTTACATAGAACACAGAAAATAATTGATTTCCAATTAGGTTTGCCTAGTTTGAAAAGTAAAAGGAAATGTCACAAATGATTTCTAAATTTTGGTTTAACATATACCGTCATTCTTAGATTTTTAATTGATTCAATTTAGTTCTTGTATTATTGAAAAAGGTGCTATCTAGTTTCTAAATTATATGAAAATATTTAATGCCGTACTTTCAGAATTACAAGTCAACGAAATCTACCAATATGGCTTTCAATTTGTTATTTTAATTAGTGCACAAAAAAAAAAGAGAGTTAGATGTGAATTATCTAAGTAAGATATCATTTCAAAATTAGAATATATATTCTACGTCATCAAATAATAATGGACATGTTCATGCCCTAATTTCCTTTTCCCTTTTCAAAAGTAGATGGATAAAAAGATGGACACATCGACTTATCATAAATTCTCTCCATATCTTTCTAAATAATTCCTCTTCTCCAGTCTGGTAAGATTCTCTAATAAATGTAGCTCTACTAAGTTAGAAATGTTATTTTCCTAACATCTTTGAATATCTCTATACTCTTATCCAAATTTCCGAGTAACTCGCAGCTAAAAGGCAATCCCTTGAAAGCTTAAACAAAGAGTTTTACTTGTTGTGAGACAGCATACTTGTTATAATTAACTTAATTTTCCGTAATTTTAAGCATAGATCCCCTCATTTCAGAGCATATAATAATTCATATCATTAAATAATGTTTAATTTATTATTTAATAGAATGGAAGGGCTACATTGAGCATTTCTCAATAGTTTAGAGATCATGTCGAATAAATCAAAAAAAATATGTAGCGGTGCTGCGCATGGGAAAAAGCTGAGGTACTGCTTCCGTCATCTTTCCAAAATAAAAAAGGCTAGGTAATTATCTCCGTTTGGCTGCCGTCAACAAAATCCTCCAAAAATACTACCATTTATTAGGGACTAAACTAGAAAATCATCGAATTCCAAGGACTAGGATGCAATTTCCGAAGAAAAAAGTATTGCTTTTTTTCATTTTCCTCCTCTCCTTCTATCTTCTTCTTCCAATTTTTGGCACCTCTCTCTCTCTCTCTCTCTGTGCTCAGAGCTCACCCTAAACCGGAGCAAAAACCCCGACGGATCGATCGATCGATTCCGCCATCTCCGGCGAGAAAAGCATGAGGAAGGAGCCGTCCGCCGGCCGCCGCCGCCTCCTCGCGGCGATCGCCCTCACGATCGCCTGCCTCGCGATCGGCGCCAGATCCGACGCCTCCGACCACCGCTACAAGGACGGCGAGGCCGTCCCCCTCTACGCCAACAAGGTCGGCCCTTTCCACAACCCCAGGTAAACTCCCGTCCCCCCTCCCTCCCCCGCCTCGCTCGTCGATCGATTCGGCTTTCGCTTTCGGTTTCGAGCCTCGCGTCGGATCTTCGTTTCGGATCTGTCGTTGTTGTGGCGGTGGTGTTGGCGCGCTTCCTTCTGGCGCCGTCGGATGAGGCGCTGGACGTGGCCGTGTAGCTTGTTCTTTTGACTGCGACGTTTCGTTTCTTTCCGCCTAAGCCGATGCTGAGCTAATCTGCTCGTTTTGTTTAATTTGCAGCGAAACCTACCGCTTCTTTGATCTGCCGTTTTGCCCTCCAGGTGCGCTTCGCGTCTCCTCTTTATTCCTCGTGGAGGCGGTTTTAGGTTCTAGCTTGACCGAACATTGGTAGTAAGATGAGTGTGTTATGAGTGATGCGATGCTGTCGTTGACGAACGAAGAAAGTGCTAATTTTTCATTGTCTGATTCTCCCTTACCACTGAGCTGAATGAAGGTGGCGGTGCCAAACGTGTTTTTCCAGTTTAATTCGTGCTGTGCAAGTTACTGCCGTGTGGAGTCACTTAGCTGTTAATTTTGATATAGCTTTGTTACTATGTGAGCTTTTGCGGATCCTCTTTTGCTAAGGGGGTCATGTGGGAAAGGGAGTTTGTGCTGAAGAAAGCACTTCCACTAGAAATTCCACGAAGTGCGTCTTCTGGAAATTAACACAAATGAATCATTCACGATATTCATGTCAAAATTTTAGGCTTTAAGGGTGGTGCTTATAATGAAATTTGTTCTCACCTTTAAATATCAGAGGGTTTTTAACTATATGGATGCTTGGCAGTTCATTTTAGGAAGAAGGAAGTCAAGAAAATGCCCGAATCATAACAATCTTATTGGTGAAAAAAAAAGGGAATGTCACAAGTTCGACTAATGAGAGGCTGGAAAGTGGAAACTATGATTGAATTGTCCTAATTTAAGGTCTCTGATCCATTAAAGCTACAACAACAAGATTACTGCCATTAGGCTTCATTCTATTATGGCTGACTGCCATGTTAGTCAAGTCCAAGAGTTATATGGTCTTATAGTGGGCTCCATCTCTATTTTGGATGGATATTTAAGACCTTGACTTTCTGAAGGTAATGCAGTCTAAAAGTAACTGCATTTGTGTAATAGAGAAGAAGGGAGTAGTTACCGTGTGCAAAATTGTGCACAGCGAGAGTTTTTACGGTTTTGCTTCCTTTATGTCTTATTCGCTTTTTCCCTTTGGTGGTTCTTTTGGGGGGATGATTTTAGGGAAAAGAATCTGGGAGGAGGGGGTGGGGGTGTTGGGGTTGGGGAGAGAGGCTTTTTCTATCTAATATTGATCAGCTTAAGATATTTTTTTGTGAGAATAATTCACTTGTGCTAACATCACTATTGGTTGTCAGATAATATGAAAGACAAACCAGAAGCTCTTGGTGAGGTGCTTAATGGAGATCGGCTTGTCAGTGCTCCCTATAAACTTAACTTTAAGGACGAGCATGACTCCAAAGTTGTTTGTTCAAAGAAGCTATCAAAGGAGGAAGTTGCCAGGTTCAGAGCTGCTGTGAAAAAGGACTACTACTTCCAGATGTACTATGATGACTTGCCAATATGGGGATTCATAGGGAAGGTTGATAAGGAAGGGAAAGCTGACCCGAGCGAGTACAAATACTTCCTCTACAAACATATACAATTTGATATTCTCTATAACAAGGATCGTGTGATTGAAATTAGTGCTAGAATGGACCCACATTCGCTGGTGGACCTCACAGAGGACAAGGATGTTGATGTGGAGTTTATGTACACTGTAAAATGGAAGGAAACAGAGACTCCCTTTGAGAAAAGAATGGATAAGTACTCACATTCTTCATCATTGCCACATCATTTGGAAATCCATTGGTTCTCAATTATCAATTCATGTGTGACGGTTCTCCTCTTGACTGGTTTCCTTGCAACAATTCTCATGCGAGTCCTCAAAAATGACTTTGTCAAGTAAGTTTTCCTTTTGATTACATTGTAAGGATTCATTTTGAGTTTGTTATTTTTATTTGTTTCAGGATCATTTCAATTTCACTTTGTTTCTTTTATGTAGGTATGCCCAGGATGAAGAAGCAGCTGATGACCAAGAGGAGACTGGATGGAAGTACATTCATGGAGATGTGTTTCGTTATCCAAAGCACAAATCTTTATTTGCTGCAGCCCTTGGTTCTGGTACTCAGCTGTTTGCACTGTAAGGACCTTTTTATATGTGAGACTTGTGAATCATCGGTTTTTCTTTTATACAGAATTCTTTTAACTTCTATCCAATTCTCTTAATGCTCAGAACGGTGTTCATATTCATGCTTGCCCTGGTTGGTGTATTTTATCCTTATAACCGAGGGGCACTGTTCACTGCACTGGTGGTCATCTATGCACTTACCTCGGGGATTGCAGGATACACAGCTACCTCTTTCTATTGCCAGCTTGAGGGACCAAACTGGGTATTTGACAGCATTTTGCTTGTGTGATGTTAGCTTTTACGTCAAAAGTTTTCTTGTATGGGCTGATAATGTGGGCTGATTTTGCTCTCCAACTGGGATTTGTAGGTGAGGAATCTGTTGCTGACAGGTTGCCTTTTCTGTGGTCCACTCTTCCTTACTTTCTGCTTCCTTAACACTGTTGCTATTGCCTACAATTCTACGGCAGCGTTGCCTTTTGGTACTATTGTGGTCATATTCCTCATATGGACACTGGTCACAGCTCCCTTGCTTGTATTGGGTGGCATTGCTGGCAAAAATAGCAAGGCTGAGTTTCAAGCTCCTTGTCGCACCACAAAGTATCCTAGGGAGATTCCCCCACTGCCTTGGTATCGGAGTACAGTTCCTCAAATGGCGATGGCGGGCTTCCTTCCTTTCAGTGCTATTTATATTGAGCTTTACTATATATTTGCCAGTGTCTGGGGTCACAGGATTTATACGATATACAGCATCCTGTTTATCGTATTCATCATCCTTCTCATTGTGACTGCTTTCATCACTGTTGCCCTGACGTACTTCCAGCTTGCTGCAGAAGATCATGAATGGTGGTGGAGGTATGATTTGTTTTAAGTCGCTTTGCTTTAGGCATTGCCACATTTTCCTAATTACTCATTGATTTTCTTATATTTGTTATTTTTGTTGTTAAATGATTTGCTGACATCCTAAATGCTAATCTGGTGGTTTAGGATCTGATATTGTCAGAGGTATTGTTTTCAAAGTCGTGTATTGAAAATTTCTTATGCTGCCTAGAAGGCAAAAAGTACCGTAAATTTATTGACTGACTACTGACTGACTACGCAGAGATGATGTACATGGAGAATATGCTCAACTTGTTCTTATTTTCAGGTCATTCCTTTGCGGTGGATCAACTGGGCTGTTTATCTATGGATACTGCTTGTATTACTACTATGCCCGTTCGGACATGTCGGGTTTTATGCAAACTTCTTTCTTCTTTGGGTACATGGCCTGCATCTGCTATGGCTTCTTTCTTATGCTCGGGATGGTGGGATTCCGTGCGTCTTTGCTCTTCGTTCGTCACATTTACAAGTCGATCAAGTGTGAATAGTGGATTGGCTAGTCCTAATTCCACTAATTTCTGCCATGGAGAGAGGTCGTTAGTTTCTCATACAAGGCGATAGGCATTCTGGATAGTCGATGAAGTGGGCTAAATGTAAAATCCATGCGCTGCCAGGGGAGTATCTTTGACATCTCTTTTGCACATTTAGTTAGGCCTCAAGATGCTGGCGGCGGCACCAATCTTTTTGTTGATAATGTGTTGGTATGTGACTTGTGTCAACATTTATGTGCCGAGAAGGATTGGTTTTTATGTATGCCTCAACTTTGCTTACTGAAAACTTCTATATCTTCCTAACTGTAAGTGGCCCTAGTGCGAAGCACCCTTTTCTCTGCATGTTTGCTCTCATTTTTGTGGAGGTTGAAATTCCAAATGGTAGGCACGTTGTTTATTTTGGCGTAGCTCCTAGTCTCATTTATGTTTGGAAATAGACCCATCTACTTTGAATTACGCATATGTTTAGGTCGTAGATCAAAGATACTGTAGGTGTCCGAATGTCTCTAGGATGTTTCTAAGGATCCTTGAGGATGATTGTCAGGGGAAGCCATGCCTTCACCGCTGCATCCCCCACGAACACAAACAAACCCTTGCCACGAACATGGAAGTTGGTGACAACCCCTGCGACAGAACCTGCCGATGCCGTTGCAACTGCAGGGGTGACGGTTGCTGTGGCGAGGGTTGCGGCTCTCGCCAGGGTTTGTGGCGAAGGCTCTCTCTGTCTCTGGGCGCCAGTGCTCGTGTGCATGTGTGTTGTCCACCTAGGGCCAACGACGGCGGTCGTCACGGCATGGTGGTAGCTACAGCTTTGTCTAGGCTGGACGAGGGACGCCTAGACCTTCGTCGGTGGCTGAGTTACGCCGCCACATTTTCCGTTCCCCCTTCCGTGTGCGTGGGCTTCTTTGAGTGGTTTGTCCTTCCCCACCTATATCTGACTCAACGTCACCCGAAAATGTCTAGTCAGTGCTGGTGCAATTTGATGTAAGGGTCCACGTCATTGATTCCGTCGTTTTTTAGTGAACAAAAAGAATGGCTCGGATAAAGAAATGCATAGTTTGAGGACTCAATTGATTATATAAGAAAATTAGGTATCCAATTAAGAAAGGTTAGAGACTGTTGTTTATTTGGTCTTCAATATTTTCATGAGCTTTAAACCACAAAAATAAAGGAACAAAAGCAGTCTACATGGATTAATAAACATCTAAGGAATTTGGAAAAGTGAGAAGCAGAAAAAGGGTACGTGCGGTTTCTTTTTATTTTCTTGGTACATTCAGTCAATGTTCATTAGGTCATGGATCCTCTTAGCTTTGGGCGGTAGGCTTCCCATCCAGTTTTCTTTCTTGTTCTTGAATATATAATTCTTCTGTCTCCATACAATCATGTAATATTTTCTACATCTTTCCTTTAGTTTGAGTCTCAAAAAAATAAAAATAAAGAAGTCCCTTGATGCTTGAAGATACTGGATGATATCCTACCTAATATCTTCAATTAATGATCTCAATTGATGCTTGTACATCCTAGGGTAATTATCGCTGGTTGGAACACGTCCATTCAGCCTCATAATTAGCACCTCTCTCGAGCCCTCCTCAAGAAATAGTTGAATTGACGAGAATCCTCTGCCCTCAGTAGGTGTATGCTTTCATGTCTAAATCGTCCCAATCACCGAGTGACGTAAAACATGGTCTGTTTTGAAAAAAAATCTACCGACTGCATCGGACGATCAATGCTATCGGATAGATCGATATGAGTGGACATAGTATTGGCTCGAATGCTTCTAGGTGTCCGTGGAATTGGAGTGAACGGGCATTGATTGTATGTCATGATTGGTGTTATGGTCAGCCGTTGAGAATGAGACGTAACAATAGAAGCAAAGCCTGTCCGAAAACTAAAAGCAGGGATGTAATGATTCGTCTTCCCTATATAGTCATGGAGGGTGGGGCATGTTGGAGATCCACCATGAGAGCTTCACGCTGAAAAATCATAAGCCTCTCCCCCACCCACCATTGCAGCTTCCGGTGGTTTTAGCTAATCCAATATTTTCCTAGAAAACAGGAAGACTAATTAATTACATTTTGCAATAATAAATAGGATCGGTTTGTTGTTTCGATTCATTTTTTTTCTTGAAGGGGTTTTCCAAAACCAAATTCAACTTGATCATCATAAAAACAACAAAACTAAATGAGTAGAGTCAGTTTTCCAATCTAACGCAGTGAGATCGATTCAATACTTATGATAATTATTTTAATCCAAAATTAAGATCTTTTGCAGAAGATTAAAGTTTCAAAACATGCCCTTTTCTCACAGGGTGCGACTCCATCCATAGCAATCATTTAACAAGTCCATACAGTGAAAGTATTCGAACCATATTTTTCTCCCAACCAAGGTGACTACAACAGAAAGGGCAATGATCGAAGTACTACCAGTCAATCAAAGGCATGCACGCCAGGAGGGGGAATCATCCTTTCATTTCATTCAAAAAAGGCTCTCAAATGCCATGATTCCGTGTGCCGGTAGAGAGAGAGAGAGAGAGAGAGAGAGAGAATGGGATTGAAGAGACAAAAGGGTTTTCTTTTCTTTATGATCCATTTGCACACTGCAAAAAGACGACTCTTTCTCGAGGTCATAACCAATCATTTGGCACAAGATAGAATAATCTCGTTAGGGTTAGTGGGAGATGGGGGTGCGGGAAGACCCCCCTTCCTTTGGCGTGCTCAAGAGGACATTTTGTCCATGCCTCTTCTCTATTGCTGGCTAGCTTAAACCCTAGCTAGCTGGCTCAAAAGTCACCCTCCTCCTCTCTTTTTTCTTTATATCAAAAATTATAATAATTCCCGCAATCATCATGCTTGGGGGGTAGAATGCAAACTAGTGACTTATCTTATCCAGTTATCATGTGTAATTGCTGGTGAGTAAAATAAGGAGTATGATTACCATTTTCGGAGAAGTCTTACTTTCGGTCAAGAGAGAAAAACAATGAAAGAAAATTGAAAAAAAAAAAAATACTCATCAGAAGAGACTTTTTAGCCATTGACCCTTTTATGAAGCTTAGGTGACAGACCGGCCAATCTAGGACTTCTGGCTTGCGGGTGTAATGACTCAGATTTGAGATAATAGTTATTGAGTTGTGGGTATAACAATTAATGTTTTGAATAATGTGGGCTATGGGAAGAAATATGAGAATGGATTCCATATATTGGGTTTGAATGTCTCTGATTTAATGATCTTGATTAAGATTACTGCTGAAATTGTTTTTGGGAATGTTGAATTAAAGTAGATTATTCAATGATTATGGAAGTAAGATTTAATAAGAAAGTTAAGTTTTGCTGGAAAATAATAGGATGGGCTATTTTATAGATTTATTTTGCACTTGGATTGTTATATTGGAGATTTTTGGATATTTACTAATTGGATGGTTATATTGAAGATTATTAGATGTTTATGGCACGAGGAAAGAAAAAAAGATCATTTGTAATTTCTTTTAAATTTGAAGGATTGGTGTTTAAGAAGAAAAATCTAGTAATATAGGAAATTGAATTTCTGAAGATGTCGAGATTATTAATGGAAAGAAGGATGTTACTAGATGACTCTGGGAGTTTTAATTGTGGAGATAGAGCACTAGAAGTCTATTTGTTCTGGAGTTAACATCACGAAAATTCCAAAGTGGTACAACTGTGATAAATTCACTCTAAATTAATTTTAAGGTCACCAAAAACTCTAAACCGATACGTCTATGAAAAATTTATCCCAAATTAATTTTTAGGTCCCTAAATAATTAAATCAATATACTTGTGACATATTTACTTTTAATTTCTTTTGGTCAATTTTTACTGTAAAATTGCTCAGTTGAATAACATATGACAATAATTCAATTGACATGGCAAGTGCACACGGAAATTCATATCAATTTAGGGTGAATTGGTTATAGGTGCATCGGGAGGTTTTTGTTAGAAGTTTATCGGTTTGTAGTTTGTCATGATATTAACCCTTTGTTCTTATGTGTTTGCTTGGTTTTCAAGGAATTATGTAAATGGCTCTCTATCAAATCTATGTTTTTCATTATTTACAAGGTGAAAATTTTGTTTATTACTATTATTGAGAAAACATTATTTGAATTATTGTATTTTTGAATTTTTCCTCATGATTGAGCAATTTCATAATTACACACTATGAAAATTGAAATTGAAATTTATAAGTGTACACAGATTGACTTTTTTTTTCCCTCCAGTTTAATCATAGCCGATATGATTTTTGGAGTTTAATCACAACCAATATGACTACCTGGCTTCATCAGAGCTGATGTGATTTTCAGGACATAACCATGGCCAATTCAATCCTTTTTCATTGGAACATAGGTTCAAATTTGTACTAATTCAAATATTAAATACAGTTTATAAGGTTGTTGAACCATTCAAATTGGTGTTCAATTCATTGGATTGATTTGTTGATCCATTATGTAATTTTTTTTTTAATTACATATCCTCACTCTATAGTAGGTTTACCTAGGGGTGTGCATGTCCGGGCGGGCGGTTCCCGACCTAGAACCGGAACCGCTCTCTAAGGACCGGTTCCGAAAATTGGAACCGGGATCCACCCGTTTGTTGCATGAATCCACCGGGAACCGGACCGTCGGTCCCGGTCCGGTTCCCGGTGGATCCATGGAACCAATCTTGACGCGAAACAATTTTGGTTTTCAACATAGAACGACTATGTGACATTAAAGCAAGCCAAAGAAAGAAAAACCAAATTTAAGTACGTGGAGATGCGGACGGTGAGAGAAGTAAACGCAGCGAAATGGCGATAGGATTAGGAGCCGAAGATGAAGGGAGTGAGATGAGATTTAGGGTTTCTTTTAATAATTTTTTTAATATTAAAAAGGTTCTGATCTAGTCCGGGTGGGCGGGCGGGCGGATCCGCCCATGGAACCCGGGAACCAAATCGGTACCCACCGGTTCCCATAAATTGGAACCGGGAACTGGACCGTTTCCCTTAAGAACCGCCGGTTTCGGGCGGTTCCGGTCCTGTTCCGGGCAGTCCAGGCGATTCCCGGGTATTTTGCACACCCCTAGGTTTACCAAGCAAGCCATAAATCCATCGGAGGCAAATGTATCTCCAAAAGAAAGCGTCCGTTCATCTCAAATGAAAATGTACCAGTACATATCCAAATGAAGAAAAATGCAAAGCCTTCTATTTCGTGTTCTCATTATGTACAAGACTTTTAAGGTATCAAATATATTCCAAATTTCAAACCCTTAAAAGCAAGAAGTACATATCAATAGTTAAAAAAATAAATTCACCTTGTAAAATCCTTGATATGTTACAGAAATTTACTTGAACTGCCATGTGATGATCAACTTTGTCAAAAAGAGGGGCTTGAGTTGACCGACCGGGTGTCAAAAAAAAATCCTTAGCCGGATCGAATTTCATCAAACTTTGACCCAAGTAGGGCCAAGAAAATGATGAGAAGCGAAATTAGAGATGCATGCGCCAAAAGACTTTTGCGTATTGATAAATGTCCATTTAGTTTTCATAATTAGGCCTCGGTTAGAAATCATGCGGGTCTAATCTAGTAGATCACTTTTGTATTACCCTGTTAATGTCAATGAAATTTGCAGATTAGATAAGGATACAGTTCTGTTCTTTTTTGCCCATTTCTTTTTTCTAATTTGGGAGATTATTTTGCCAAAAAGTGTCAGCAAAATACCTCTCGAATATGAATCAACAAAAGGTGTTGAAAGAGTCCTTTATTAACTCTTGGACAGAAAAGATAAACAGCGAGAAAATTAAAGAAATTGAGAATGGAAATAATTGTTGCTAGTCATCTAAAGGTATTGAGATGTAAATAAAAGATGGAAGTAAATTTGAGCGATTGATGTTCTTTAGTTGGAACAAAGAAACCTACCCAAAATGGAACTGACCTTAAAACTTGGAACTGGACCAGACAGAGTCCCTTCCCATTTGGTTCCCAATTCATAATCCTAGGAATTGGACTAGGTTCTAGGAGCGGTCTCGGAACCAGTACTTCTTTTTTCTTTTTTTTACCTTTTTTTTGTTTTCTTCTAAACTTACATATTGAACTCCAAAAATTTAGCGTCGCCTTTTTTTGGAGCAATTGTACCTACAAAATGTTGCAATGAATTCAAATGGCTTTACCTTCCATTTTGTTCTTCTCCACATCAAAATAATTTGCATTTCATTTCTTCTACATAGTGTGTCCAAGTTGAAGATCATTCATCGTGTGCAAATTGGCTTTCAAAGGAGACGGTTTTCTTTCCTCTTCCATTTCAATTTCGAGGTCTAGATCCAAACCCTAATTTGCCTTCCTTCCAAGTCTTGAGACTTGTAATAGACGGCCTGTTTCCCAACTATTATGAAATGGACTACAAATTCGACCTAACTCGTTATGTGATACCTTAAAAGAAAAACCCACAAATTGGAACAATGTTCTGAACCCACTAAGGACTAAGAACCCACTAAGCTCTAATTAGACCCACCTTAGTCAAGAAAAATCCTCAAGTGGGAATAAAATATCCAAAAGATAAACACAGCAAAAGCTCTGAAGGGTAAAAATGAAAAAAATAAAAAATGAAAATGGAAAAAGCAGCTTAGTCCATTTAAGGTCACAAAGAATCATTAAAGAAACAGGGCCCCAGGAATGTCATGATGACATTTATCATAAGATTGTGGGGGCCTTTCTGTTTTCCTCTCTCTGTATTTCTCAGAAAAAAGAATAAAAAATTGCTATGCTCACTCCAACTAAATCCAGACGAAGCACTTTAATTCTAGTGGGCAAAAAATCAAAAGCAACGCGGTAGTCGAAGTGAGTCGTCCAATTCCCCCCAAAAATATTTGAAGACATTATTGGCCCACGGAATTTGGACGAGATCTTCCACTGTAATCTTGCCTTTGAAAATCTCCTCCATGCTTATCATGTTCTTTATACTATTCTTTTCTCGGAGAATCGGATACGACATGAGCCACTATTTCACGTGCATCCAATCGATGACGACAACAATTCTTAGAGCCCTCGAAACTTACGGGTCTAATGATGCATATGTAACCGATTCACATTAGACAGGGATGGATATTTGCGAACACGCTACAACAGAGGTGCTGTGCACTCTTTATGTTGCTGAATTTTGTTACATGCAGTATCATGATCCCCATAAAACGTGTTGTTTATTCGTGAAAAGCCGATAGTTATGCTAAATGGTATATTTTGCACATTCCTTAAAAAATGTAAGTTACGTAGAGATAAATCTTTTGCACAAGCATTGGCTATCTCATTTTACATAAACGATATTAAAAATTGTAATCTACTTGTTCAGAAAAGATATGCAGTACTTACATCAAATCTAGTGACTTACATATTTGCTATCGAATGTTCAGTAAAGCAGCACAATTTGGACAAGAAAATGGTTTTATCTTGCAGTGGCCTTTGCCCATTCACGTGTGAAAGGTCCTAATAAAGCATACCCAGAACTGGCCAAACGAAACAAAAGGGAAGGAAAAGGAAAAAAAGGAAAGCCTCTCCAAAATCCAAGTACTTCTTTTGAAAGGAAAAAAGCACAGATTCTCAGCAAGAACTTGTCTCTTTTGACTCAAAGTCAACTCAAATCTTTTGTACTAAATTCTCTCTCTCTCTCTCTCTCTCTCTCTCCTCTCTCTCTCTCTCCGCCAGAGCATCTGCATTTGATTGCTCCGATCCCCAAATCCCTTCTTTTTCTTATTCCTTGGCACGTCTTGTTATTCTTTATTCACATGAAACGTTTAAAGGGAAAGGTGGTTCTTTTCCTAAAGCTCCCCCTCTCTTGCCCTGCACTGGCCAAACTTCTCATTGTCTCTCATTCATTCTTTCTCTCTCTCTCTCTCTCTCTGAGCATGCATTCAACTTTTGTGCTACACGCATTCAGTGAATCAATGTGAATGCTCAGTCCGCTGCTAAAAGTCCATTCCCTCGATGGAGAGGAGCAACCCCGTTCAGCCACTACACCCTCTGTCCACTCTTCTCTTCATCGTAAGCATCCTCTTATCAGCTTCAGTGGCTGTGCAGGCGGCGTCGTCGAGCAAGACCGATGCCGAAGCGCTCATTGCGTTTAAGAACATGATCCAGAAGGACCCGAATGGAGCCTTATCGAGTTGGCAGCTGAACAAGGACCTGTGCACATGGTATGGCGTCACATGCTCTTCTAGTCCTCCTGGAAGGCCGACTCAGCTTGATCTCAGTGGGAGCAACCTCGTCGGCTCTGTCTCTTTGGAACCTTTTCGGTCTATGGACACGTTGTCTGTCCTGAAATTGCCGTCAAACTCCTTCATAATCAACTCGACTTCATTGCTGCAACTCCCATATGGCCTCAGCCAGCTTGACCTATCCTTTGCAGTTGTCGTAGGCCCTGTCCCTGAGGGGCTCTTCTCTGCGTGCCCCAACCTCGTGGATGTGAACCTCTCTTTCAACAACCTGACAGGTTTATTGCCTGAGAATTTCTTCCTCGGTGCTGATAAGCTTCGGAATCTTGACCTCTCGTATAATTATCTATCTGGGTCGGCCTCAGGTTTGAGGATTGAGAAGCATTCATGCAGCTCTTTGCTTCAGCTCGATCTGTCTGGAAACCATCTCACAAGTTCGATTCCCTCTTCCTTATCGAATTGCTCTAGTCTCCAAACTTTGAACTTGGGATCCAACCTGTTTACCGGGGAAATTCCTAAATCCTTTGGCCAATTTGGGAACTTGCAAAGGATGGATCTTTCGCACAACAACCTCACTGGCTGGATTCCTTTCGAGTTGGGGAGTGCTTGCAAGTCCCTCCTGGAGCTTACGCTTTCTTACAACAATATCTCTGGCCCAATCCCGGCCTCATTTTCATCGTGCACATGGCTGCAGACTCTCGATTTGTCTAACAACATCATCTCGGGACCTTTTCCGGAGTCTATTCTTCAGAACCTGACGGCCCTGGAGAACCTCCTGTTGAGTAAAAATGTCATCTCGGGGTTGTTTCCCGTTACAATCTCGAACTGCAAGAAGCTGAGAGTGATAGATTTGAGCTCCAACAAGTTCTCTGGCATCATCCCCCCGGATTTATGTCCTGCAGTTGCGTCACTTGAAGAGTTGAGAGTTCCGGATAATCTCATCAGTGGGAAAATCCCGCCTGAACTGTCGAAGTGTTCTCAGCTCAAGAAGATCGACTTCAGCCTGAACAATCTCATTGGCCCAATTCCAGCAGAACTCGGTAGGCTTCAGAATTTGGAACAGCTCATTGCTTGGTTTAATGGCCTTGATGGGTCGATTCCACCGGAGCTTGGAAACTGCAAGAATTTGAAGAATCTGATCCTCAATAACAACCGCCTCACTGGCAGTATCCCTGTCGATTTATTCAAGTGCAGTAATTTGGAATGGGTATCGCTCACAAGCAACGAACTCACTGGTGAAGTCCCCCGAGAGTTTGGCCTTTTGTCAAGGTTGGCCGTCCTGCAGCTTGGACACAACCGTTTCAGTGGCGAGATACCTTCTGAATTAGAGAATTGTACCAGCATGGTTTGGTTGGACTTGAACAGCAACAAGCTCACCGGACAGATTCCGCCTAGGCTCGGCAGGCAGATCGGGGCGAAATCATTGAACGGAATTCTCTCGGGGAATACTCTAGTCTTTGTAAGGAACGTTGGTAATTCATGCAGTGGCATTGGCGGTTTGCTAGAATTTGCCGGGATTAGGCCAGAAAAGCTATTGCAGGTCCCGACATTGAAGAGCTGCGATTTCACGAGAATGTATTCCGGTCCGATCCTCAGTCTCTTCACAAAGTACCAGACGCTGGAGTATCTAGACCTCTCCTACAACGAGCTGCACGGGAAAATTCCCGACGAGATGGGTCAAATGATAGCACTTCAGGTCCTTGATATATCCCATAATCAGCTCTCGGGTGAGATTCCCTCGTCGCTTGGCAACCTCAAGAACCTAGGCGTGTTCGACGCCTCACACAACAGATTGCAGGGTCAGATTCCCGATTCCTTCTCGAACTTGTCTTTCCTGGTGCAGATAGATCTTTCCAACAATGACTTGACGGGGCAGATTCCGCAGAGAGGGCAGCTTAGTACGCTTCCTGCAAGTCAGTATGCGAACAATCCAGGACTTTGTGGGGTTCCATTGCCTGAATGCAAGAACTACCAACCGGCGACCAATCCGAATTCGGATGATACCGGAGGAAGACAGAAGCATGAAGCCGTGACGTGGGCTAACAACGTGGTCCTTGGGATATTAGTCTCCATCGCCTTCGCATGCATTTTGATCGTGTGGGCCGTGGTAATGCGCATAAGGCAAAGAGAGGCCGAGGGGATCAAGATGCTCAGCACCCTGCAAGCATCGCACGCCGCCACGACCTGGAAAATCGAGAGGGAAAAAGACCCACTGAGCATCAACGTCGCCACATTCCAGAGGCAACTGAGGAAGCTCAAGTTCTCCCAACTGATAGAGGCCACCGACCACTTCTCTTCCTCGACCCTGATCGGCTCGGGTGGGTTCGGTGAAGTCTTCAAGGCGACACTCAAGGACGGGTCCCACGTCGCAATCAAGAAGCTCGTGAGGCTCAGCCACCAGGGTGACCGCGAGTTCATGGCTGAGATGGAGACTCTAGGGAAGATCAAGCACCGGAACCTCGTGCCGCTGCTGGGCTATTGCAAGGTTGGCGAGGAGAGGCTCTTGGTCTACGAGTTTATGGAGTTCGGGAGCCTCGAGGAGGTGCTCCACGGGAGGACTCGAGATCATCAGGACCGGCAGAGACTAACTTGGGCCGAAAGGAAGAAGATCGCCAGGGGCGCGGCAAAGGGGCTCTGCTTTCTGCACCATAACTGCATTCCCCACATAATCCACCGCGACCTGAAGTCGAGCAACGTGCTATTGGACCGCGACATGGAGGCTCGGATCTCGGACTTTGGGATGGCAAGGCTCATAAGCGCGCTCGACACGCACCTAAGCGTCAGCACGCTGGCAGGCACGCCGGGCTATGTGCCACCTGAGTACTACCAGAGCTTCCGGTGCACTGCCAAGGGGGATGTGTACTCACTCGGGGTTGTGCTCCTAGAGCTCCTGACGGGGAGGCGGCCCACAGACAAGGACGACTTCGGGGACACCAACCTGGTGGGGTGGGTAAGGATGAAGGTGAGGGAGGGGAAGCAGAAGGAGGTGATCGACCCCGAGCTGATGGCGGCCGCGAGGGGGAGCGGCGACGAGGCGGCGGAAGCGGACGAGGTGAAGGAGATGGTGAGGTACATGGAGATATCTTTGCAGTGCGTGGAGGAGTTCCCTTCCAGGAGGCCAACCATGTTGCAGGTTGTGGCCATGCTCAGAGAGCTCAGCCCCGGATCTGCTGCTGGAAGCAGCAGCAGCAGTTGATGTCAGCCACACTCATCTGAGCATGATAAACGTAAGATGAGGAGGAAGAAGAAGAACAGACAGAACAAAGAATTGGTGAAATTTGTATTGATTTGATGGATTAGTGATCCTTGTATGTAGCTACTTGGAAAAAGTTTTGTCCTTGTTAACTTTTGGCTCAACAAAGGGTGCATAGTGTTCTTTTTTCTGTGTCCTTAGCCTGAAATTCCTAGTGTCCAGCCTAACTGTAAGTAAAAAAGTATTGCTCTCTCTCTCTCTCTCTCTCTCTCTATATATGTTTTCTGCTATAAAAGCTCTGCTCTTATCGTTGGCATAGAACAACGACAAATTCCAGGAGTTCGATTTTCTGTAAACTTGCTTTCTAGGGTGTCTTGTTGAATGGATCAGATGATAAATTAGCTTGATTGATATCCTTAGCTTCAGCAATTCGAATATCGCACACCAGTCGATTTGCTCGCTGTTCCAAGATCTCCCCGATGAATTCTATTCTGAAAGCGTCGTGAGGGTTCTTCGGAGTTATATTTGCACCGGTGGTGAGGACCGACGTGATTCATTTACACGACCCCAATCACGGCGCAGACTAAAGCGCGCAATACAGAGCGAAAACTTGAGACTGACACTACACAACATCGAATCGACACTCAATGCTTCATATACCTCATCTTATTGGCTTGTTCAAAATGAAAATTACGGTGTCTTCAACTGATGTAAACATGAAATCACAAACACAAACACGACACACTAACACCACCGATCAACCTTCTAGTAGATCAAGAATAGATAGTGATTTCATCAATAGTCAAAGTCAACGCACTCCCAACCAATTCGAACTGCTTAGGATTCCTGGGAATTTCCTGACAGTAGTTGTTGGGCCCTGTGTGAGAACGATGCCTGAGGTTCATTTGCCTCGGGGGGAAAAAGCCCATGCACAAAGTCAATGAAGAGCCCCAATCTTGCCTGATCAAAAACCGATCCAAATTCGATTCGGCCCGAAAAGACGGACGCTTTGTCACTGGAATTCAGCCAGGTAGAGCATTTTTCTTCCCATTGTTCATGTGCTGAAGAAGGTCGATGTTCGTGGAAAGTGCTTGATGTATTCCAAGACCAGACCCAACCTGGATCCATCCTTGAGATCGACTCGCGTTCGAGTTCATGTCAAGCTTTGAGCTTGATTTGAGAACACACGCGAAGTACAACCCCGTGACAACTAAGGTCACGACCCCGATTGCGTTGCCGCCCAACTTCTGGCACGAATTGCTACGTGATTATCATTTCAATCATAGTATTAATTATATAGTAGTATAACACTTCGATGTAGTTAGAAATTATATGATTAGCGTCAAATCATAGCATTAAAAATATATTATATTGTTGATAAAATAAGAAATTTAATTTCTTGATATTTATGGGGTACTACACTCGCAATTGGCTAAAAAAGTGATTACTATAATAAAATATCTATGTTACTATAATCATAAGTTATTTGCTTAATTTTTAATTCTAATCATGAATAGAATATTAAAACACAAACTCAGGAATTAAGATCGACTGTTAATGAAACGGATATTTGTTAAATCTATCTAGTTCTAATAATATGGGTACTTTGAGAAAATTATAATTGTTAATCCTTCTTTATTACATATGCTAATCATAAACCCGAACACATCACTTAAACTAAAACAGCATAATAGTCATTACACCTCTGTTATACTTCAACTTATTAAATATTATATTATAATCTTATTTATTTATTTATTTTTGGTGACCGAGGAACCGCCAGAGACTCTCTTCGGGGGTCACACCGCCCTCCGATGCCTGGTGGCACCGTCGGACGTCGTCGCAAGCCACTATTTAGATGTAAAACCTCGGGGGGCTGGCCCAGTAATCCACCCCTGGGACCCCCACTTAAGGCATGAAATGTAACGAGAAGGTTCAAACTCTTGACCTGGGTGATGAGGGAGAGCACTCTTATCATCTGCGCTGCCCATGGGTGGATAATCTTATTTTATTACTGCAAGCAAAACGGGTTATTATATTTACAGTTCATCGCATCTTTGGGCCAAAAGTTTTACCCTCTTATCACGAGGCTGCACGTGAAAGGATGCTAATTTTTCCCCCCTAAAGTATGTAAATCCAAGCAATTCACAGCTTTTCAATTCCACTATAGACACCTAACAAAGATCGATCACAATGCTTCATACAGATTCACCTCACC
This sequence comes from Eucalyptus cloeziana, assembly GCA_014182715.1. NCBI lineage: Eukaryota > Viridiplantae > Streptophyta > Magnoliopsida > Myrtales > Myrtaceae > Eucalyptus > Eucalyptus cloeziana. The sequence goes on from CM024640.1 coordinate 25,722,090, forward strand.
GGGCTTTAATGAGGCTTGAAGTAAAGTATCGAATCCACTTTCTTGTTCGAGCAGTTCGTGGCTTTTACTTTTGGGACGGCGAGATGGGCCTTTCCCATGTCTTTTCCTTTCCACTCCCAAAATAGCATTCAAAATTTTAAGTCGTTTACAACCTAAACTTTCAAGCGCAATTGATGTTTGTCGTTTAGAGGATTGGGGATGCGACTAGAAGTGATTTTATATGGTCCACAGCACTTTACGTTAGTAATAATGGGGCAAATTCATCTACTAATTATGCCCAGAAATGATATTGTGTTGACTGATTTTTCCCTTTTATGGAAATCATTTTTTGTGCGTTTCTTGGTTCCATTTAATCCTAACAAGGGTCGATGTGTTTATGCTCGTTTGATATACAAGAATCATAAATAGACAATCAAGCAAACACGCATATCTAAAAATAAAACACAAAAAAGAAGAAAAAAAGAAGAAGAGAGAGACGGAGCCAATCCGAGCCATAGGATGATAAGACTCGGCCTAACTTCTAAATACGAAAAAACGCAGATGAGAATGCAAAACTATGTAGTATGGTGTTCAAGGGTGAAATTCCGACGGTACCGATGGATTTTATCCCTTTCCAAAATTCTAATGATGATTTTCAAGGTGAAATTTTTTGTGTCGATGAGAGGAAAAAGGGGAGTCCATAACTCGTTTCTCAGATTTCAAATGGCTATGGTTATAGATTATTCTACTCCTTCCCATTGGGTTGGGATCCACAGGTGGTGGCCAAATTGCGTGACAAATTGTACTACATCATGACAAGAATGTAATGTCATGGCATGTGGGGATCAAACCGTCCACATGGCCAATGGGCGCTCGGTTTTCTACGTACCGACAGCACCATTTCATCTCTAGCGGGATGAGGTTCAGTGAGGTCCCGTCAATTGATCGCTCGTCGGGCAAGATCGGCTCGCCTTCGTCATGCTAGCTAAGAGCCTCGACACTGTAAGATTTGAGTCACATGCAACGGAGAAACCAAAGCCTCATCAGGTCGTGGGTGGGCGGCTTGAATCTTCGGATTTTTGTGCCGACGACGCTTCGATCGAAGTTGTGGCCGAACGACACGAACCCTCGAATCTTTTGCTTTTAATGTCTGTGTAGCTTGTCGATCGAACCGACACCTCCTTTATCGACCCGCATGGTCAGACAATGTATACAGTGAAATACATCAGATACGTCCGTGCATTCCTCAGCCTGACCCTCCCCCGAAAGGACAAAGGAAGGGAGGGGAAAAGCAGAGACTGCATCGAAAAGGAAAGTAAAACAAAGCTAAAAAAAGGGTTAAAAGAGAAAAAAAAGGAGGAAAAGAAAGTAGAGGAGAAAGGGAAAGGCGATGGCCGAGTGCACGTGGTCAGGAAATTAATCGGAAAGCCGGAAATAACACCGGTCGAAACTGATGTTGCGCCGTAGCCATTTTTGGGTGCACCTTCCTCTGCGAGCCCTCGCCTTTGTCGCCTTTGTTTTGAACCGTGCGAGGAACGGTGAAAAAAGAAATGAAGAAAAACCGACACGGGGAGAGGAGAAAACGATGGAGCAGCGACCACCAGCAAGAGAAACGTAAGACCACTCAATTAATTCACTGGAAAATGTTAAATGGGTCTTTGTTTGTTTCCTGTTGGAGCGATCTGCATGACCCTCTCCGTCTCATTCAATGCTGAAGGTTTTTTACAATATTTTTCTTCTGGCTCAGCCCTCCTCTCTCTCTCTCTCTCTCTCTCTCTTTCTGCAACCTGTCGCTGCTGCTGCAGATAAAGTGAGAGAAGAGTAATGCAGATGTGTTCATATGTGTTTGTGCGTGACTGTGAAGAGAGAGAGAGAGAGAGAGAGGGATGGTACTGAGTTACGGAGGTTTTGGGCTGGGGTTGAGAGGGACGCGAGAGGGGAAGGACTGTGGGCACAGCTATACAACTGTGGCACTGAAAAACATGGCGCGCCTGGCTTTATTTTCGCACTCGCCTCGGTCTCGGCATTCAAATAAAAAGTGAACGACATCAAATGCAGCGAATACGACCACTCCGTGTCTCCTTTCCAGAGACTCTCTCTCTCTCTCTCTCACTGAATTTCATTTGGGGTTGAAAGATAGGTCACCAGTCCCACTATGCTCCTGGATACTGATTGGATTGTTTACTCTCCAAAGCATTAATTCCTGCGAAATATGGTCCCCCACGTCCGAACTTAATCCCATGCCATTTTAAAGGGCGGGGAGTACATGCATTTCAACTTGTTTTGATGCGTTTGGGCAACACATCTGCCAATTCTGCATGAAAAATTTCAATGACTCGGCGTCCTGTGTTCTGTCCCGATTTCACGAAATGAGTATATAATATTCAAATGCTCGATAAAAATCTGTCACGTTATTCTTTCATTCTTGATTATCAAGAGTAATGGAGATTTTCTTTTTTTCTTTTGGGATGGAAGGTAATGTTTGATGTGTTCTTACTGGTAATGAAAAAAAAAAAAACAATGGACATTAGCTGTCCTTTTCATTCCATCTTCCGTGAGAAGCACATTTCTCAGACGAATAAGTTTTCCAGGGCCATCATTTTCAAAGCATTGATTGGGGATGCCCTCTCTTTCGGACACTCATAATTAAGGATATCATTACGCAAAATTTAATGAGACACCAGCCTCGATGCCATGTCCCCAGGAAGCGAATGCAGATATTCAGAGGCGGAAGAGGTGAATGCGAAACTAAAATATAATGCACAAGGATATTTATGAGATCGATAAATTAGGTGACTCGATAATTGGTGATCACGGTTCGAAGTTAATCCCAATGGATTTGGTGTCCGAGCCATAATCGAATTGTAGTCCATATTAGAAGAATCCAAGTTGGACTATTGCCAACAGGATCATGGGTAATGCAAAGAGGGACATTGATTTCCCCCAAAACTTTCTTTAATTTATTGAAGTGGATGTCCAAGTCGACGTCTTAGAACAAAGCAAAGTTTTTTTGCATACAAAAATTCCGCTATTGACTTTGGTCCAGGTACACAGTGAGCGTACTTAGCATGTGAAAAACATTCGAGAGACACGGAGACCGTTGGGGAGTCGTCATCTAATAGAATCTAGAGTATGTGAAATTTTTTTTTTTTAATTGATTCTTATAGGTTTGGATCTTGAAAATAGGATTGCAAATTACATATGAATGAGTATAATTAAGCAATTTTAATCTAATCTTTACCGATTATAGTGAAACCATCTCGTCAATCTCTCCCTATGGAGTAGGCACACTGCCAAACCATGTAAATCCATTGTGCTCATGTTTTATTTTTGCAACACAAGACATTTCATTGGTTCATGAAATAAACTAGTATTAGAGCCTAAGGTTATTGTTGATTGATTGTTCTTGGAATGTTTCTAGCCGACAACTATTGCTATAGCTTCTACGAAGATTGAGTTGGAGAAATTTAATTGCGGAAATAATTTTAATTTGTGGTGTATTAAAATTCAGGTGTATTTAGAGACACGGGCTTTGGACTTAACATTGGCGTAAGATGATAAGTTTCCCCAGATTAAAAAAGCACAAGAAAATGTTGATATATTACAAAAGGCTAGGAGTATTATTACACCGAATCAAGGAGGTGATGATTTGGTTGAAGTGGCCAATAAGATGAGCACAGTTATAGTTTGGTCAAAACTTGAAGCGCTACACATGTGGAAATCGCTCTTGAAGAAACTTTCCCTTATCACCTTAATGAGTTTAATGACTTGAAGAATGGGGACGAGAGAATATCTTATCAATGACAAGCTATGATGTTGCTTTATTCCTTGCCCAGTTCTTAGGAGCGCTTTCATGATTTACTGATGAGAGGGAGTGAGACTATAATTGTGGAGATTCTTGAAAGAATGCTAAAAGAAGCAGCAGGGCATGGTCATAGAAGTGGCGCCAAGGGTTTGATGGTTGAAGCTAAGAACTTAGAGAGAGGTTTTAATAATAGACACATGTCTAGAACGAAGTCTAAAGTGAGGAGAAAGCTATTAAAATGCTATGGCTATCAGATTGAAAGGCACATTACAAGGAGCTGCCCATACACAAAGATGTTGGGAGTGCGTAGTAGAAGTCTAATACATTCACATAGGCAGATCGCATTTGATCCCATCTATATATCCGATTAGATTCAAATTCACTCAAAAACTTAATACAATGAGTTATGGTCCAACTATGATATATTAACTGCTTTACACGATATCAATTCTCCAATGTGAGATTTCTCTAACACAACTCACTCACGTGCATCCTAACAATCATTCCCTCATGTGTGAGCTCAATTTTAGTTTCACTCCTCCTTAATTTAGGCATCATCTTCCTACAGGCTCGCAATGCTACACCAGGGTGCCCACTTGATCGGAAACTGCAACCATGGGCTCCAATATAATTTGTTGGGAGTGTACAACAGAAGTATGATGCCTTTACCTAGGAAGATGGCTAAGAGGGAGCTCAAATCCGAGCTCATCAATATATTTAGTTTGACTTACTTTCACTCAAAAGCTTAAATCAATGAGTTATATGCCAGCTATGATATTGACTGCTCTGCACCACATCAATTCTTCGATGTAGGATTTCTTTAACACAAATCACTCACGTGTGCATTCTAACAAAAGAAAGCAGAAAGATCAGAGAACAATGTTGAACAAGCCAGTGGCAAGGAGTCCAAATAAGTTCTATGTGTATCTACTGGTTCAACTAGAGATGAGAGGATCATTGATTTTGGATGTTCCTATTACATGACATCACATAGGGATTGGACTTTGGACTTCTATTCTATTAAGGGTAGTACATTATGTATGGGCAATAACATAGAGTGCAAGGTCATTGGCATTGGTTTAGTATAGATAGGATGCACCAAGGGATCATCAAGATATTGTGAGATTTCAATATGCTCTTGAATTGAGGAAGAATCTAATTTTCTCTAGGCATGTAGGACTTTCAAGTTTGTCACTCCTTATCAAGAAGGGGAAGCAAACAGATGATCTCTACTACCTTTAGTGACCAATAGTTACAGGCTTAAATGCAGCGATTTCATCCACTTTGTCAAAGCCAAATTAGATGAGATTGTAATACATGCTAGATGCCACTCGGGCTCATGTTTGAGAGAGCTATGAATATTCCAAGGGAGTAGAACTTTTGTGTGGACAAAAAATTGAGAAGTTGGATCTTTTTGTGGACATTATGTGATGGGCAAACAGTAAAAAGTGCAACTCAACAAGATGGTTCACAAGACTTCATCTATTCATATTTGTGGGGGCCTTCTTAATTGACAGGAAGTGATATATATATATACCAGATTTATTGATGATACTGGCTAGAAAGTCTGAGTTTTACATTCTAAAGCACAAGAATGAGGTTTTTGGTTGTTTTAAGAAGTTTAAGCTCTTGATAGCAAATTAAACAAGCAAGAAAATAGACTTAAAATAGAAAATAGGTTAGAGTTATGTTCTTAAGGTTTTTTTTTTTTTTTTTTTTGGGTCGAAGTTCTTAAGAGTTTGATGAGTTTTATAGAGAATACAAAATTGACAAACATCGAATCGTATATGAAACGACATAGCAAAGTGGAGTTGCATAACGTATGAACATAATTTTGCTAGAGAGAAGCCAGTGTTTGCTTTTGAACACTAACTTGTCGTGAGATTTCTAGGCTAAGACTATGAACATGGAGCATCACTTAATTAATGTTGGAAAATAGATTTTGTTGATCATCAAACTATTCTTGTTACCAAGAGTTACAATGACGAAAGTAGATAGTGAAAAAAGCTATTAGTATCAATGATCTTACATATCACCAATGACGAGATACTACTCTCTGACTTTTAGGAAATTAGTTACCTATAATGGTAGCTTAGAAAGACCAGTCGAGATAGTAATCTCGGAAGTCCTTAAACTAATGATCATTGATCCTAATATCACACGTCTTTAGTTAGTATCATCATTGAATATAGTTAGTCTGGTCACTCACAATCTGTACTGGTGATAGTGTGCAATAGATAGTGGTAGTGATGTATCAGGTTTAACGAAAGATAATAAAAGAAGACCATTGATGGCTCAGAATATAACTACTAGGCTTTGGATTCCATAGCTGAAAAACCAATTGAGGTAGTAAAAAATCAACTAACAATTTTGGAGACAAGATAGCAGTCCATAATCATTTTGGGTTTATCCACTTTGGACAATTAAGCAACTACAAGAGCAATGTTGATGACTACCAAAGTCTTTCAAATGGTTAGTTGGTTGTCTTTGAAGGTCTACAAAGAAACTATTGAAATCCTCGATATATTAAAAAAAGGGAAAAAGGAGGTTGTGAAGAGAGTGATAAGACTAGATATATGTGAAATACTAATATTTTCATAAGCTAGAAATTGTCACTGATTTTGATTTGTAAACCTCACTATATTGATTTAGTACTGTAATAGCTTATAGTGAAGTGTACAAGAGTAAGTGCAGTGTTCTTGTATGTCGATAGTGTGTCAAGTGAAAGAAACTACACTAGTCAATTGTAACTTCCATGACTGATTACTAGTGGAATCCAACCATTGTTGAGGCTATTAGTCTAAGAGTAGATGTAAGCTTAGCCAAAAGCTAAACCACTATATATCATTGTGTGATCTGTCTATTCTACTCTATTTACTTATTAGTATCACGCATATTGTTTGTTCACAACATCATCTTAAGTGTTGATTGATCGATATTCTGGAAAAGTTTTACTACATCACCACTCAATCTATTCAACCCTCCTTTCTAGGTTGCAACATTAGTCCGAACAATTACCATATCTTGAACATTTGCTATTGAGTTTGGATAAGGAAGTGTGGCTTGGTCAACCTACTAACTACTAAAGCCTATAAATGTTTGGATGCCTTACATATGGTCATGTTATCGAGGGTGAAAACGTGTATACTTCTTCGTTATGCACAATGGGTGAGAGGTTACAGGTTTTGGTGTTCAGATTCTAAACCACTCAAATTTATCATGAGCAAAGATGTGACTTTTTGTGAATTAGCAATGTTAGTGATCTTGGGTTGCAGTAGGAGAAGATTCTTGTTTACTGCTATGATCATAGTCCACTACATTTTAAACAAAACCATATGCATCGCAAGTAGATAAAACACATATATATTGAGTAACATTTTATACGTGATATTGTATCATGAGGAACCGCATATATCGAGAAAGTGCACATGTGTAGATAATTCAGCAAACACATTAGCAAAGCCTATCCCATTGACCAAGTTCTAGTTTTGTTCGGACTTGGTCGGCATCTCCAACGGTTGAGGAATCCAAAGGGTCTTAGGAGAGACCATGATCGATGAGGATGGAGAGGATGGAGTTAGACTCCTCATCAAGGTGAAGTATGTTGATTATGGCTGGAAGCTAAAATTGATTGATTTGGATTTCAATCCATAATTTAATTGAAAGAAAACACAGGCCATGCTAGGAAAGTCCCAATTGGGCTCTTATCAATTTGTAGTGGATGATGCAAAAAGGGAAATTACTTTTCCCCAAGACTTATTTTTCTTATTGAAGTTGAGGTCCATGTGGATGTCGGAAGGACTCATAGTCTCTTGCAAATAAATATCCCTTTATTGAGTTTGGTCTTGGTTGCATAATGAGTGTGCTTAATATGCGTGAAAACTCGTGAGAGACACGGAGAGAATTAAGAGCCGTCGTCAAGGAGAGTTGAGACAGAGAAAAGTCCCTTTTTTTTTTTTTATGGAGTCTTGTGGGTCCATGGTTAATTTTGAATCGGAAGACACTCGTATGGAAGTGTGATTGAGCGGCTATAATATTAAATTTGCCAATTATGTTGGAATCAACTGCTTGATCTCGATCTCTCCCCATGAAGTACATACACTGCTGAACCTTTGTCGCTTCGACTGTAGTCGTAGCAATAAATATTTACAAAGCATTGAATATCGCCCACCGTATCAAAGTACGCACGATCAGTCCAGGCCAATTAGGACATCAATTTTGTACATTAGTCTGTATCTCGCATAACTCCAAGAAGAAAACCACCGAAAGCAACAAAGACACACTACAACATTGGTCAGACACTGTTTCTGAGCAAATTAATTGAGGACGAACAATGAATTAGTTGGGGAAGAGGAAAGAGAAGGCACAAATAAGGAGGGACTTCTCAACCAGAGCAGAACTTAATAAAAACCATTCTAATTTAGAGCTCAAAGAAAAAAATATAAAATTATTGTTCAACCTAGTCAACACAATAATCACTCTCCCTCTCCTTCCGTGGTAGCTGAAGACACGTAGCTTATGGCGAGAGAGGTCTCGTCGCATGCTGCCGCGACGACAGACGTTGTCTGGAACTGTTGTTTGCAGGCCGGGCAAGTGATCTGCATGATGGTGGAGCTGATCTTCTTGGTGGCTTGTTCTCTCAGCAGTTGAGCTCGTTCGAGCTCGGCCTGAGCTTGCAGTCTCATCTTCTTGGCGTTGGCCAGCTCGAGCTCCGCTATCTCGACCTGTCTCTTCGCCTGCTGCCTCGCCTCCTCGGCGAACGCCTTCTCGGCTACAGCCAGCTTTATTTGCTCGCTCGCAAACTCCCTCATGCTCGCGGCCTGCGACATCTCGTGGTCGCGCCTGTAATATTGGTCCCACATTGTAGAAGATCTCTGGGTGATGGCTAATTCGTCCTTGTTCACATCGGTGGACAATGAGCCGATCGAAAGCTTCAGGTTGTCCGCTAACTTTTCCTTCAAGTTCCGCGTCCCACACAGGCTCGACGACGGCAGTAGCTGAAGCTCAAGGTTGTGGTGGGTAGAAGAGGTTGAGGGATTGTACATGTCTGAGTTGAGGAAGAGGGTCTCCGCTGGTTTTGGCATTCGGAACCCGGGAAACGATGAGGGCGGAACGCCGAAATTGGCTTCGCTTGAAGGGCTAGTGCTCGAAGCAGTTTGGGACGAGCAGGCTGGCTGAGCCGCCTGCATCTCTGGTGGCTGAGCCCGGCGGACGGTGCACGAGTCTTGGTGTTCTATGAAACTCTCTACCCTGAAAGGACCACAACAGAAGGAAAGATCATAAGACTGAACCAAGACACGGCTTTGGCTTTGTCTGGATGTCTGTAGCGAGCCATGTCAAGAAACAACAATCAAGACCTGTTCATGCAGGGTTAACGAGAGACAAGCAAATAAAAAAATGGGCAGATGACTAGGTTTGCAACATTAATTAGAGGAATAAACAACAGAAACAAGACGGGAGCGTCTTTGTTAATGACTGATCTGGACTTGGGGATTTTGGCTTATTGGTTTTTCAAAAAAAAAAAAAAACAATTATAAAGAGCAGACTGTGTCGTCAAGACCAAAAAGAAATGCCATTGGGAAAAGTGATGTAGTGCTCATTATGAGTCAAATGGCTGGCTAAGAATTGTTATAAAAATGAAACAGAAAAAGTAGGGACAAGAGGCTGGCCTGGCAAATGTACCTGGGAAATCATTCTTGGATTCGGAATAACTAATAATAAACTCTTGCTGTCTAAACAAAAAGAAAAGCAATGTACAATGATGATAAATTTCAGAAGCCAACCCAGCAAGTTCAAATATTTTTATAAGCCAGAAGCTTGTAGGCAAGAAAAAACAAAACGAAACGGAAGGGTTATCCAAATCGCTTCCAACATGCTTGCCTCCTCTTCATGAACCTAACCCTAGGGTTTTATGACCCAAGACGAACCCCACAAAGCATCATGCAAAATTGCTCGGAGCGCAGCCTTTTTTATCTTAAAGCTTAAGCTGTTACAAGTCGTCGAAAAAGTACATTTCGTGTATTGATTACAAGCACAGCTCCTGAAGCCAGGAAAGAAAACAAGAAGAACGACAAAAATTCAAATCAAGAATAAATCAGAGATCAATTATACCTGGAGAAGACGCGGCCGCAGTCGCAGGAATGTCCCCGGGTGCCGCAGGTTTTGAGGTGGGCCTTGTAGTCGGACTGCACGGCATAGCCCTTGGAGCACCGGTCGCAGACCCACTGCTTGTGGCTGCTGTGCTTCCGGCGGAAGTGCTTCTTGATCCCCACGAGGTCCCCGAGCGCGTGGCACGGATCATGGTGGAGGCAGCTCGGCTCGGGGCACACGTAGACCCGCTTCCTCCGCGCCTGCTCCTGATCGGCCGCCCCGCGGTCCCGCTTCAGCAGCTTCCACGGCACCTTGTGCCGCCTCCGGTGCATCTGCAGGTTCTGATCCCTCTGGAACCCTTGATTGCAGATCTCGCACACGTACCTGCAAAAATCTTAAGCCGTCATACACAGGCGGCGGACACCCGGGTATACATAGATAACCCGCGAGCCTAAGCCAGCGGCGGGGGGATATAATCCAGCTTCCGAACCTGTCGGACTCGAGGAGGGTCTTCGGCGACAGCGAAACCACTTCTGCATCCGGATCTGTTGGAAAAAAGAAAAGGGGAAAAGTACTTGATTAGGTCCAGATCATTGCTCGAGCGGGTATTTAATCTGATTTGGAATCGTGTCGTGAGAGAAAAAGAGAGAGCTTTGGTGGGTGAATCCGGGTCCATCTTTTTCTGCCGTTGCTCGTCTTCTCCTATTACCTGGAGTGCCTGCGGGCCTTCTCCTCCTTTTGCTGTTGGAGAAGGCATTGATCTCTGAGGGGTTGACGGCAGAACAAGCAGCGTTGGAAGGAGGAGAGTTGGGAGGAGGAGGGTTATGGAACATATGGGAGGGTCTCGGGCTAATATTTATGTTGTGTGTATTTGGATTGGCGCTGGTGTGAGAGAGAAAATCTTATGCCCACACACACACACACCTGCACAGAGCTCTTGTGGTCGTGGTGGAGCTATGTTGAATAGTGGGTTCAACTCAGCTTTACTGAAACACAAAGCCTGATAATGGGCAGAGAGAGAGAGAGAGACAGAGAGAGAGGACGTGAAGGGAAAAGCTCTTTGCTTTCTGAAACCAGCTTTCTTTTTAGCCCTTTTCCTTTCTGTGAGAGCTTTCTTGGCTTTGTGGGCTTTTTTTTTTTTAACTCCTTTCCTCTCCTCTCCTCCTTCCCTTTTCAATTGACCCCCACCCCCCACCCACAGTAGGTCAGCAGGAGAGGTTGAGCCAAACACTTGCTTATCAAGCTCCTGTTCAGATGAGAGAGAAGCTAGAGAGAGAAGCTAGAGAGAGATAACTGGCTCTGACCCAATCACGTTGCTTCAAACTTCGAGCCACGCAAACCCAACGCGAGCGTTTGGACAGAAACGAGAGAACATCCCTTCCCCTACCATTAGAAACAAACAGTCACCGTTCATCATCATGGCGCTGTAATACGTTTTTGCATGAATAAATGCAGGCCCGGGGCCTCCGCCGCACGTGAGCTCGCGCCCCCTCCTCACGTGACGTCTTCCCCTTTGTTATTTTCCGCTTTTTTTTTGTCTTTGTTCATCTCGTCCTTGATCTAATCGCTCTTAAAAAAGCAAAGGAGGGTCGGAGAGGAAACTTAATGATGTTGTCTTTCGTTGACTGACGCTAAAGCAGCTGTTGGAGTTCGGCGATGGAGCTGGCTAAACTTTCCATTAATGTTTGGGAAGCAACTTTTCTAAAAGATGGATCGAAGTATCAAAAGTTATGTTGAAATTTTTTTTTTTTTTTTTTTTGTATTTTTACAAAGGTATCTGAACAATTCGGCTTGAATAATCTATAAAGGTGTGAATAAATAATTACTATATCCTCATCTGTCTCGTGAAACTCTAGATTAGCATGTTGCATGTTGCCTCCAAGTTTACTCTATATTGAAGATGCCTTGACGAACACGGGAATTGTGAAATCCAAATTAGATGGTTTTCTTTGAATCCTTTTTATGCTTAATAATTGTGGTAACATTGCCGCAGTGCACGACATGAAACGATAGGGAATGGGCCACTCTCCTTTCATTCATGCCCTCTCCTTTCTCAATCGCTAGTCCTGAACCTCTTTTAATGCCACATGACGGTGTCGACATCACCACAAGTGATATTCTTGATTAAGTGCTAGTTCATTGAAACAGGCATGCCACATACTAACTCTAGCTAGACGTGCTATTCAATGTAGAGCAAATTCTCAAGCCGCACGTATTGCACTTTTCGATCTAGGATAGCCCCAAGAGAGTTGCTAGGCCTATGAATGAGTCTATTCTCGCATGTCGCCAATATTATAGTGACTATTCTCATATGTGGCCAATATTACATAGCGACTAGTGTCGCAGAAGAGTTGAGATACCCTTTATGCAATTCATTTGGAGCTTACACTTTGTATTGCATGGGAAAAAAGATAGTAAAAGTGTTATAATTTTCGTACGACACTTATTTCAGTTCTAAAACTTTTCGAACAATCACTTCAATACCACGTCGGAAGAAAAACAATTGTTTTAGTGCATGCCGCCACAAATTCTGACCATTGGTCTTATGGAGAATTTTAAATTAAATTATAAATCTGAAGTAGCTTTTTTATGTAAAAACAAATTTGAGGTCCAACATTGAAAATTCTTCATCCAACGTGGTATAGCGAACAAAACGACATTAAAGTTGGGGAAAACTCTCTCTCAAAAGAAAAAGATTCTTCTCTATGTTGTTCGCAGCATTCAACTATGATGTAAGAACAATCGATACATTGCTGTAAATAGAATGAAAGAAGCCGAAAAATCACGACTTTAGGACAGAAAACTGGAAGAAGAGCTTGGTTAGGCGTGGACCTTAGAAAGTCAGAGAAATTGGAAGGTGAGTTTGGTCTGGTTACGGAAGAGGAGAAGAATTACGTGTTCGGTGGGGGTTTCTTTGTGTTTCCACGAGCGATGAGGAAAAGGGCAAAAGAAAAATAATAACAGTAAAATATAAAGTAAAATAAAGAAATCTCCATGTTCTGCTTGCTGTGTACGCGTGCATGGAGAAGCCATAGAGCTCGAGAGAGAGCTGAAGAAGCAAAGCTCCGTTCTCTCGGGAAAGACTAGTCTAGTCCGCCTACATGATTCTCCAGTTCTCGTTCAGATAGCTTGAGACAACGAAACCAAAGAATGGCCCAAGAAGGGACCTGCTCTTCGGGCAAATAGATCCATTTCCAAATAATACAAATCTAATTACTCATGTTCGACCTATTCATATCCAACTTGATTTATATTGCTAAAAATACTTATATATTTAATCCAATTTAAGAAAACATATGCCTACATTGAGATGAGAGTGCGGAGTGGCGTTCATGATATCAAGTAAGGATGATAAAAAATGAAGATGAAGAGTTGTAGAGCTAAATTAGGTCTAACTAAATTATGAGCCCATTTAATATACGTATTATGTTGGGCTCTATCATTCTAAACTCATTTATGACGAATTTATTGAATATAAATAATAATAAATATTTAGCCCATCATACATAAGTTGAGAAATAGACTTATAATCCATTTTGATAGGCCTAGTGATTTTGTCTCGATTTAAAAATATTGGGGGTGGGGGTTCTTCAAGATCATAATAAATTTTGCCCCGATTTTGTTTTATTTAAGATTCATGATGATACTACGAGAGAGATAAATGATAGAGAGAGAGATACGTGATTCCATTTGCTAATGAGTTGGAAAGAATGGATGGAGTAATAAATTATTAAGACGTGGTTTCTGTGGCACGTGGAGGTGGCATCACCTGCCATCATCTTCCCCTGGTGTTTAGGATTCCAAATCTCGATAAATCATTATTATATTTGTCTAGGTCCCCATTTGCTCTTCTATAATGCTTGACTTTGGGATAAAGTCTTAGCTATCTTCAACCTTTTAAACATCGAAGAAATCAATCTTCTGGTATTCCACGTGGATAAAGAGATAACTGATACTCTTGCTTCTTCCAAGTCTAATCCACATGGTCTCAGCTTTAAAAATAGGAAGACTTTCGCTCCGTGGTCTTCCGATTTCTATAATCCCCAAGCCTCAAATATCGAATATCGTTAGAAAGTTCTAACTTCAAAACTTGAACTAACAAGCAGATCGAGAATATAGAATATAAAAACAAAATTGTCATGAGCGATGTGCGATTTTTTCAACACCCCTCTCACATGCAAGTCAGATCATAAATGTCACATGAAATTACTCTAACAAGACTTGATGCACACTCGAAATAGAACGAATCTAACTATAATATCATATTATAGCGTCAACAAAAAACTTTAGTCAATAAGTAAAAGGGAAATCACGTATACATAATGAGCATATAAATTTTATTATTAAGTAAAGTAGAAAATTGAGATATAGAGGATTCAAATCCCCATCTTTTCAAGGGAGATTAAGGTGAGGATGATTAGTTTTAAATATGAATTTGGATTTCCACATCTCGTAAAAAAGTAAGATAAAAGCAAGATAAGATGTTTTCAACAAATATTGTCGGTAATTTTGGACCCATTGGTATTGTTGCGCAAATGAGCCATGAAATGCCAATGAAGCTGCGTCATCCATGGAGCTTGATGATGCCTTGTGTCGAGTGGAGGCCCGACCAGAGGGACTCTTCAAAGCTAAGCCCTTACTGTTAAACGACAGGACTTCTCCTTGGCATCTGCCCATACCGAATATTGAGAACTAGAGAAGTACATAATTACCCGTTCCGGGGCAATTTGCTAGACAAAAAGCCACTGACCAAGGTTCGACCATGATGTCATAAATGTGACATGACATGTGTGGCTTCGAGGCAAGTCCTTTCTAGGGTTTTGTGAAAAAAAAATTCTTATAGAATGGGACTGTTTTAGTCAATTTGACTAGCTGCATTAGATCCTAACCCTTTTACTCTCCTATTAATTAATGGAGAGACTCCTTTCCGTTGAAAGTCTCAACTTGAAAAGTCATAGATGGGAGTTCAGAAGTCGGTGAAAGCATCTAAGATCTTTATGTTGACTTCAAGGAAATCAAATGTTTGAGCATTGCACATGGTGCAAATTTGTTGGTTTCTCTTAAATGGCATGAGGGTGTAGAGACTTTGATTCATCTCAGGAGAAGTGGTGAAACAATTTCCCCGAGTGTGGTTTCGGTATGAACTCCCTTTGGGCAGCTTTGAGAGATTGCCAAGTTGGTACTACACTACACTTCTAGAGAGTGCGGATTACGAGTATGACTTGATAACCCCCTAGAGGCCGCCACGAGGGTGTGTCGTGATATTTATGGATGGATAGGAGGATGCGATGAGTGAAATTAGTCTGACTCTTCGAAAGAATATAGAAAACAAGAGTAGCCAAAATGGGTTACGAGTTTTACTGACCTTGGCCTCATCCTGACAAATCACTAAGCTATTGTCCAATCCTTTTTGTTCGTGTTTTCATGGAAAAAAGTATATCTTATATTACTCTACCGTCCTATGTAATTGACAACCGTGGAAATTTATGATATTTTACAATATAAAATGTGTTTTCCTTTGGGCAGGACACGTAAATACCTTGTTAGAATATGATTGACTCTACACTGCTTAGATAGTATGATAGTTAAGTTCCATACTTCCTCGTTTGAACTAAGCAGGTACTACAAGCTTGGGAGACGTGTCCGAATGGTGAATTTGTATGATGAACCTCCCCATTATTCCATGGTGGGCAGAGCCAAATCAATGGCCCCTGCGGGTTGCACTCCTGCACAGGCAAGCTGGTGAGCTACATCTTGGCCGCTTCATCCGAGTAAACAAACATGGACCATCATCTCCCAAAAGTAGGACCCAGAATCCCATGCAAAGACGCGACCCAATCTCTTGCACTCGCTTTTTGGGGCATTTTTAACATATAACTTTGTCCGCTTGTCTGCTTGATTAGATCACTCCTTGTTTGTTTCTTTCATTCCCCTCCTTTCATGGAACTTTCATTTTTTCTCGTTTTCCTAGAGGAATTTGTTTGTGGGGTTGAGCCACGGAGAGAGAAAGAGAGAGCGTGTGAGGGGCTAGGTCGAGCTGACATAATTTGTTTGGTGGATACTGTCAGAGGTTTCTGAAAAGCAAAACGTGCACTGCCAATTGCCTCATAATGCAAAGTTTGAACGAAACGGGAGCATCGAAGGAATTGAAAAATTGGAGAGTGCAGATATAATAGACAAGGACGAAATGATGAGAAAAGAAAAAAATCGGGAGGAATGGTCCACAACAGTGCCAGAAATTAGAAGGATAATCGGGTGTTAGGACAGGTACCGAGGGAGGATTTGGGGAAAAATATGGTGTGTTTTGGGCTCTCTGTCAGAGACAAATATGCCCCGATTGTAAGGCCTGTCCAATGTACGAGCCTCTCGGTACTGAATACGGCTGATGTCATGGAGCGAGTGGGCCTCGGTGGAGATTGCAACTTGTAAGGAGGAGAGATGTGGCTCTAACTTTAGGACACTTTCTTCGCCTAGGTTGCTACCGGCCGTGCAGCTACGGTCGTGGCGAATGCGATTGCACTGTCCTTACATTAGAGGCGAGCGTTCCAGAAACGGGATCAGATCGGACCGGACTAGGTCGGGCCCAGGCCCAACTTCTACGGTCCTCAACCGCGGCTCACACATTCCAAGGGCTCTGTGGACCTAGAATTGGTGCCAAGTAGGAAAGAGTTTCTATTAGGGCTCAGGCTTCAACGCAAACTGCAAAGGATGCTCTCATTGATTTTGCAAACCCTGCAATTTGTGTTATTTTGTAATTGATTTTGGAAATGCATGAATATGAGTAATTTGATCAGCCCCTTCTTCTGTGTGTCCTATTTCGTCGAGCGATTGAACTAGAAAGTTCGAAAAGAAATGGGAGAGAATGCTTTGCTTTGGATGTTACTTGACAAATTGCGAATGGACGTCCATGATGGCCGCTTAGAGTACAGTACATTGATTCTTATACGTGCTAATAAACGTCTAGTTAATGAAGAATGTACTATATGTTGTACACGTTAATACTTAATATATATTTTTTTTCATCCAAAGTGGTTCATGGATAATATCACTGTGGTTAAACCTACACTAAAAAAAATTAAACCAAGATTCAAATCAATTACAGAAGAGCACTGATGTGAGTACAATCTCATCTCTACTCTCCCTCTTTTTGGATAAATGAATTGGCCAGCCAAGTAACTTTCTCGTAATTCAGATATGAAGAGTTTTTCCAAAAGTAAGAGAGACTGAACTTCTGGGCCCATTATTGCCTGGTAAAGCCCAATTTAGGATCTTCTTGCCACAAAAAGGTTCTTTTTTTTCTCGTCTCACCTTGGTAAAATTTCACTATTGATCCCTGAGTTAGAAAAACTTTTGTCTGATCTCAACACGAACATCACATTTGAGCTTTCCATCAGATTCTTGCTAGATCCAATTAACTTGATGTCGAGGGCGGAAGTAATTGATCATGAAAGTTACACAAAGAACTCAATTTAATAAAACAATAGTCCAACGACTTGATCAGAATAATTGCACGATGCCAAACAACTTTTATTACTAATTTACATCAAGGTGTCATCTCAAAGTTTAAGCATGTTCTAAAGATAAAGTACACAACTATTTAATCTCGTAAAATAAGTAAGTTAGATGACTCGATTGTACAAATAAAAATTTGTAGGTAAACAGTGATTCGACAGGGAGTTATGTAGTCAAGTTCATGGAAAGAAGGTTGGGTTTGTCATGTAATAATTCGTGTGTCACATGAGTGGGAAGCATAATGACCGCTTGAATAGTCTGGACCAGGAGAGAGTTGCTGCCTGGATGCTCCACAAGCCGATACTTAGAGCATATGACAAAGAACAGAGGAGTGGTCTGCTTGATTGATTCTCAAACCAATTTAAGGTTATGATTGATTCACAATCAACGATTTGAAAAAGATTTTCCTAACTTTAATCGTTAGTTATCGTTTATAAAAATGTTTTAATGAAAAATACTTTTGCTATTAACAATAACTCATGCTTAAATATTTTTGTGGATACCGAGAATTTTTTTGACTCCTTCCTTAAGAGATATAAATGATCAAAATTAAAAAAGAATTTCTAAATCATTAACTTTTGGTAAAACAAAATATTGAGAAGGCAAAGTTGACATAGATGCACATCAAGTTATTTTGTGACCTATTATTACCATCACCTATAATTGTTCACATGGTATCATTAAATAGAACAAAACCTCCATATATGATGTTGATATGGTGCCTTAGTTAGTACCAAAGAGAGTTTGATTATTTGGGATTGATCAAATAAGTGTTGGCACGCCGTTCCAATAATAGTGGGCAACCTTAAAATAGTTGTAACTTCGTCAACAAAAAAATAAAGTTGATAAGTAACTCAAAAAAATTTGCATGCCACACGAAAAGTTGGCAACTTACACACAAAAAAAAAGAAATTGAGTAAATAGTTGAAATAACTGGTAATTCCAAAAAGACTTAATAAGCATTGCCAAGCGGCTCAACTAGACCATTTAACCTAAAAAATTGTTTTGTAACTTTATCTGAAATAAAATTGGTAATTTCATATAAGAGTGAAAAACTTCAACAAAATTGGTTAAGTTATTACAAGACTTAATACTCTGACATCGATTGAATAAATGTTGGTCAGTGACTCACATAAAATCGCTAACTTAAAACTAATTGGTAACATCATCAGAGAAAAGTTGATAGCTCATTCGAAGTAAGGTTGGTTATTTCTTTAAAGGTTGGTAACTTTAACTCGCAAGTAAATTATGATGATATCAGTTGGTAATTTAATGGATTTGTTGATAATTTATATAAAATGAAATGAAGATTGCTGATGCAATATAAGATCTGTTAATTCATGGCTCCATTCGTTTCAGGGGACATTTTTTAAGAAAACATTTTTCTCATTTTCGATGTTTGAATCACTTAGAAAAATGATTCAAGAGAAAATATTTTTCTAGTCGATGGAAAATATTTTCTGCCTAAATTCGAGGAAAATAATTTCCTCTTTAAAAGACTAGAAATCATTTTCAAAATATGATTAATTATTTACGCTTAGACTAAAAACTTTGCACTTGAGCTCGGAAGTCCCAATGCTCATTTCGGAATCTCTGGCATCTAGGATCAAGTCCTTGGCATCCAAGTGCCAGTCCATTGAGGTTGGGCCCAAGGTTCCAGCGCTTAGGTACATAGAGACAAGGCTCTAGTCCATCAAGGCCGAACTCGAGACCCCGATGCCTATGCCTAAATCCCTTGCACTTGAGCTAGGTCCAATGAACCCAAGACCTCGATGCCCGTGCCCAGGTCTCCAACGCCCAAGCCTAGACCCATCGGGGCTAAGCTTGGGCCCACCAAGGTTGGGCTCAAACCCCAGTGCTCATGCTTGGATCCCTTGCACCCAAGCTTGGGTCCATTGAGGTCACAATTCTAGACCCTATTACTTTAGGGATTCAAGCATGGGAATTAGGGTCTCAAGCTCGGGCATTGGCGTTCCAAGCACGAGCAATGGAGTCCCCAGTGCGAAATCAATGGACCTTGTCATCAAGCACCTAGGCATGGGCACTAGTGTCTTGAGCCTGAGCACCAAGTTCTCAACTGGTCTCTATGGACCTAAGCCCAAGCTTGTGCACCGGGTCCCGCACTTGGCTTTTGTGGACCAAGGCTCAAGTGCCAATAATTTAGGCATGAGTATTAGGGCCTCGGGCTTGGCCTCTGTGGACCTAGAATTGGTGCCTATGCTCTTACTTGGGACCCAAGTTCTTGGTGCTCAAGTCTAGGTCTATCGAGGCCAGCCCAAAATCCTAGTGCCCGTGCTTGGTTCTTCGCTATTTGTGCACAAGTTACTAATACCTAAATAGTGTGTATATTTAGGAAAATCAAATTAGATTTTCATTTCCAAAGATGGAAATATTTTTCAATTCTTTTAAGGTTTCAGTAAAATACTGGAAAAATATTGTTATTTTCCACGAAAATGAAGAGAAAGTCCAAGTTCTTTCTTTCCCATAGCTCTTTTGGTTCAAGTCAAAAGCCCGTGAAAAGAAAAGAAAAAGTCTAAACTCTTTTTTCGTAACTCCCTGGTTCATGTTAAATTTTCATGAAGTGTTAAAGAGAGTCAAAACACTATTTTCTTTTTGGAATTACAAAGTTAAATAATCATTTTTCTCTCTTTTATCAGAGTTGACATACATTGGTTGATTTACCTTGTCAACATTGCTGTAGCCCATTTTACATGTCCTATCATAATCGAACTTGTGGCTCTAGAGTGCTACAATGAACTCCTTTTCAGTGATTTGTAAATTGTACGATGATTATGAATTAATTGATGGAGGTTATCTCTATTCATGCATTCATGATTTCTTTAGAAAATGAATCATAAGAAATTCTTATCATCTATGTTTGTTAATTTACTAATTCATTTACATCATACGTCATTCATACAAAATAATGGATAAGATGTATCGAAATTTCGACATTTCATATCATATCTTATCAAGTCCTATATGGCTAAAAATTTAAACGATTAAACACAGCTTAATTGCAATCAGGAATTAACAGGTGCGGCGACACCTAGAGATTACATTATAATGATCAGCAAAGCATAGATTTAAATATGTAATAAAGTATGCTGTACAGAAGGTTTTGGATTCACTAATCTGCATATGAAAGTGGGGGGAAAGAATGAAACAGGGGGAGGTGGGCTCCTCTGGGCAACAAGAGGATAAGGTTGAAACCCTGGAGATGGTCACATGGGCATCTGCCCTAGAATGTAGATATGCCTTAGATTTTGGCTCACTCTTTTCTTTTTCCTCTCTCTCTCTCTCTCACTTTAAATTTAAGAATAGAAATAAATATTGTTTTCTTGATGTATACGTACGCCAATTTTAGGTTCTCCCTTTCTCTCTCAATTGTTAGGGCTTTCTCTCTCCTGCCTTCTCTCTCTCTTTCTTTCTCTATCTCTTTCTCTTTCTCTTTCTCTGTCTCTCTCTCTCATTGGTTTCTCTCTCCTCTCTCCTCTCTCCTCTCTCTCTCTCTGTCTCTCTCCAGAAGCGCAAACCCTAAAGAGCCGTTTACACCCACCCAAGTAAGTTTTCTCTCTCCTCTCTCCTCTTTCTCTTTCTCCCTCTGTCTCTGTCTCCCTCACTACTCTCTCTCCATAATTTTCAATAGATGGGTCCTTGTACTGTTGTTCCTCCTTTGTATCTCCATGCACGACGCCCCGTTTGAGCTTAAATGGGCACCTGGGTTTGCTAATTCCGTCATCGGGATCTGCAGATCTGGAGTCAAAATCCCTAATTTCCGAATCTCTGAATTTGCCCCCTTTTAGCTGTTAGTTCTTTGATCTGTAACGAGATCGCGAGGAAGAAATGTAGGAGACGGGATCGGATGGGGATTTTGAATTCCTCAAAATCCCCTGCTGTTGTTGTGTTGGATCGAAGCATGTTTAGCTTCGTTGTTCTGTCCGGAGAGATTGGGAAGCGTTTGGTTGGTTGATCTGTTTGATCTCGAGACATGTAGCGCATTTTAGATTTGCTGTTGGATATCTGGTTTTCCCTTTGTGTTTAATTCGATGGATAACGAGCAATTGGAGCATCTTTTGTCCTAAGACCAGTTCAATCTTTTTGTATATAATTTCTTGGGACTTCCGAGGATGCTGCTTATATTCGTATGTTTCCTTTTGGGGTCTTGTTAAATCTAGTGGCTTTCTACGTGTTCTCCTGTTACATTCGTTTTTTGAGCGCTGGCCGGTTTGAGCTTTTACCCTGAAAATGCATTGAAAATGAAACTTTTCTTTGTTTTTCTCTTAACTGTATAGTTATCATGGACGACGATGCGCTGAACATGCGTAATTGGGGTTATTATGAACCATCCTGCAAAGGACACCTCAATCTACAGCTCATGTCAACCATGGGCGAGCGAGATACGAAACCTTTCCTGCCCGGGCGTGATCCGACCATTCTGGTAGCTCCCAATGGAGCTTATCATCCTAGGGATTCTGTTGTTTCGGACGCGCCTCTCCAATACAATTATGCGAGGGACAGTTGGATGAACCAAAGAGAGAAGTTTTTCAACATGTTGCCTCCAAATCATAATTATGCTATGCTTCCGGAAAGTTCTGGAGCCCACAATCTGCAAATGTTACAGATGCCTGACTCGTTGAGGGATGATAGGATTGGCAGGATTGAAGAGCCAAGCCCAGGGGTTAAAAAGGAAAATCCACAACCGAAGAAGAGGCAGAGCAATGGTATTCCTAAGACCCCCAAAGCCAAAAAGAGCAAGAAGCCAAAGGACAATACAAACCCTCCAATTCAGCGTGCAAAGCCACCAAAGAAGAGCATGGACGTTGTTATCAATGGCATCGACATGGATATATCGGGTATTCCGATACCAGTCTGCTCATGCACTGGTGCTCCTCAGCAATGTTACCGCTGGGGTTGTGGTGGTTGGCAATCGGCGTGTTGTACCACGCAGGTATCAATGTATCCATTGCCGATGAGCACCAAGCGACGAGGTGCAAGAATAGCAGGACGGAAAATGAGCCAAGGTGCATTTAAGAAGGTACTGGAGAAACTTGCAGCTGAAGGCTATAATTTTGCTAACCCAATTGACCTGAGGACCCATTGGGCCAAACATGGTACCAACAAGTTTGTGACTATCAGGTAGATTTACACTGTTGGTGCTGCTTGAGCAAGTTCTGATGCATATGGCCTGTCTTACCTGTATTTATGCCAAAAGGCCATTTGTAGAGAGGTTAATGTACTTTGTAGTTTATGAATTTTTGTGACAATGCATGTTTTGAAATTGAGACATCCAGAATTTTTTGCCATTGCTAATTTTGCTATCCTGCTTATCTTACGAGGGGAACCAGTGGACTCTGGTTACCACTGTTTCAATGTTAATGAGTTTGGTATCTATTGTACTTTCAAGTAAATTTTTGCAACAATTCTTACTGAAATGTTGATCAGACATTACAGATTGATCTATCTTATATTTATCTTATGCTGTCCAGCCTTACGGTTGATAGTTGATGAACTATCACATTCTGTTTTATCCATTTTCTCTTCAATTTCGATGATCGATCAATTCATTTTTAGATTTTGTCTCTTGTGTTGCTGCAAATCATCTGTATTTGAAGCATAGGGTCTTCCTGTCAGGAAGGTGATAGATTTGTTCTCCATATTCTATGCTTATGTGTGGAACCATTTCCCCTTTCATGTGAATCTGTGCTTGCATGGAGTGTGCCCTGTACATATTGATGCCTGGGGAGTCTTCTGTACATAGTTCTTGCCTTGTTGGCAACCACATTCAATCCTTATGTAATTTCAATGTGAATGAGCGTGGTATCTATTGTAATGAAAGTAAATTTTTGCAGCAATTGTTCCTGAAATCTTGATCAGACATTACAAATCGATTAATTCATTTTTGGATTTTGTCTCTAGTGTTGCTGCAAATCATCTGTATTCGAAGCATAGGGTCTACCTGTCAGGAGGGTGACAGATTTGTTCTCCTTATTCTATGCTTATGTGTGGAACCATTTCCCCTTTCATGTGAATCTTGTGCTTGAATGGAGTGTGCCCTGTACATATTGATGCCTGCGGAGTCTTTTGTACACAGTTTATGCTTTGTTGGCAGTCACATTCAATGCTTATGCAATTTTAATGTGAATGAGTGTGGTATCTATTGTAATTTTGAGTAAATTTTTGCAGCAATTGTTCCCAAAATCTTGATCAGACAGTAGAAGTCAATCTATCCCATATTCATCTTATGCTGACCAGCCTTTCAATTAATAGTTGATGAACTATCGCGTTCTGTCGTTATCCATTTGCTCTTGCAATTTCGATGATCCATTTATTCATTTCTGGGTCCTGTCTCTAGTGTTGCTGCAAATCAGTATTAGAGAAATAGGGTCTACCTGTCAGGAGGGTGACAGATTTGTTCTCCATACTCAATGTGGAAGCATTCCTCTTTCATGTGAATCTGTCCTTGAATGGAGTGTACCCCGTACATATTGATGCTGCGGAGTCTTTTGTATGCAGTCATGCTTTGTTTGCTATGAGTTAGTGGACAATTCCATTACAAATGTCACCGTGCTCGTTTGCCAGGAGACTACGAATATGGATGTCAGTAATACACTTCCGTTAGTGTACTTCTAGGTAAAGCTGATTATACCTTAATACTAGCATGATCTAGAGATCGACTTGGGTTCACTGCTCCGGTCCATTTGGCTTTTTAAGCATGACATTAGGCCAGCGGGATGCATCTCCTCATGGTTTGACAAATCTGTTACTTTCTGTTTGCATTCTTGAGGATAGCACGAATGTGAACGATTGCCTTACACAAGGGGATTGAGTCACGTTAATGGTGGAAAAGGGGATGGGAGCTTCTTGGAAGGTCGAGTTCTGTTTTTCAAAAGTTTCTGTTGTCTTTCAGTCTCTTAAACTGTTGTTTGTAGGTTTAGTTGGGGACTGCATTTGGAACTGTTAATGCATTCCTGTTGGCTGATAGGGAGAGAGTTTCTTATGAGTATGGGAAAAGTTGCTGTAGATAAAAGGAATGAGTTCGGAGATCGAATTCAAAGAGAAGAACGAATGGCTGCAGCAGCACCACTGAGTTTGCTTCTCGAGATTTTTAGCTGTTCTTTCCTAAGCGGATGAACTTGATATGCTCTCATTGAACTACTCAAGTCATCGCTTTACTAAAACGAGCGTCACCTTAATGACTAATACAAGCGTCACCTTCGATTTGCGATTCGTCTTTAATCCCCTGGTTGAATTCCGTAGGAGGAAGAGGGATATTTCACTACGTAGAAATCTCCTGGTTATCCTGGCCAAAAGCAATAGCCGGTTATGTTCATATCTTCGTATTACGCCGAAAGATGAGATATAACGGAGACGCCTACACATATTGACGAAACCAACCCAAAGAGAAGTTGACATTGTACAATGTGTGAGATAAATCTTATAGGAAAATGTAGTTACCATTTACATACAGTACCAGTACAAGGAAATATCTCAAGGAGAAATTAACAAT
The DNA here is from genome assembly GCA_014182715.1 of Eucalyptus cloeziana. Classification (NCBI taxonomy): domain Eukaryota; kingdom Viridiplantae; phylum Streptophyta; class Magnoliopsida; order Myrtales; family Myrtaceae; genus Eucalyptus; species Eucalyptus cloeziana. The sequence continues at coordinate 25,746,986 of CM024640.1, forward strand.
GCAATATAGTGTTTTCTCTCTCTCTCTCCCCCGCGCGTATGCATGCATGGTTATCGTCAAGACTATTGTGAAGTCATTAAGATGCAGAAGGTGTTTTATAAAGCCATAAGACAAGTGAAATGTAGTCTGTGACACATAGAAACTAGCTGAAAGAGAAATTAACTACGTAGAATCTTTATCTCTCTCTTCTTTTTGTGTGCGCACAAGCGCTGGTGTGGTTTTCCTAGAGAGTAAATTTAATAATTTGTAAGCCTCAGGCAAGCCCACAACATTAAAAAGAATCTGTAACCAATTGTGGACTCAGACGCTGAAAATGAAAATTAACTAACCAAAGACAGAGTACCATGACTCCTAATTAGACCATAAGTAAAATATTTGTGAGAGATTTGATACGTTTCTAGTCTTTCCTCCAAGTCGTGCCTCGGGAGGGATAGGGAAGAGAAGACAAAATAGAGTTATTATTAAGGCTGACGGAAATTAATACTAGTGAGGATTGAGTATTCAATGCCAGTGATTCTGGTGTGCTTTGGTCTTGATATGATTAGCATCAAATCAGAATTGCACATTGTAAGTACAATTTGTGCAGTCTGATCGATGATATAATGCTGATCTTGTTATGGTAATTCAAATTGTTCCCATAATTATTACCGGCCCTAATTTGCTGTTGACCGTTCATATAATATATAGAGCGGCGTTAATATCGTTATACAGATTCACTTGACCGTTAGTCGTTAATGTAGTGTAGATTCGATTAGTTAGTTATTAAGTGATACAAATTTTGACAGGTTCCCTAACATTATAAACTTTTGGAGGAACAAGAACTTTTTTTTTTCCCCTGCTCAGAGGAGGAACAAGATTTGTTTAACACGATGTCAGAATATAAATCATGGGTTATAAATCATGGCACTTTCTCTGAATTTTATCTCCTGCTTGTTGTTCATGTTGTTCTACCTGTTTTCTTGTTCCACAATCATCTAGTTGACGTGATTATTGAAGGGATCGACTAACTTGCGAGGGGATCAAATAACTAATGTCTTAAGTACAACGACACGTTCTTTACCAGTTTAGACTTTTGGGGAGGAAGCGATTGTCTAAGAAACTTGTTGAGATTGCACATTGATAAGTTGGAATCGATTTGTGAACATTCATATACATTTGATTAAAGGGAAAGCTAAAGATTCTTTGTTTGCTCGGATGGAAACGAGAACGCTAAAGGAAAAGGCGAGCAGGAACATCAGGAAATGGAAAATTACAATAAACTGAGGCTTGACACACCAACATGCATCGACTCTTATCTTACAAGACAACATGCAAAACGCCTCAGACCCTACTGGGCGTCACCGACTCCTTCAACCCTGGAGACTTCAGATCCTGTCCCTCGTGCGAGGAACTGTTTTTCTTAGAACTAGAACCACGGCCATAATGCTTCTTGTTATTATACAGCCAAGTCGAGAACACGACCCTGGTGATGCCCAAGCTGGCGCAGAACACCCTAATCTCAGGCACACGGCTCCGGTCCCTCGTCGACCACCCTAAGTTCTCAGCGAAAGCTCGCAGCTGCTCGACTTGCTCCTTGGTAAATTTGGATTTCGGCCTCTTCTTCTTTTCATGCTGGGCAGGTTCCACCAGTTGGTTCAACCTCTCATCCTCTCCACCGGTGCCTAGCATCGGCGGCACTGCCTCATGGTCAAAACTCTCTTCTTTTGGGGTGATCAAGTTGTGATCGCCAGGGCTGTGATTGCCACTGGCTTCAGTAATGTCAGGGTCGAAAATGGTTACTTTTCTGTGATAGTTTCGGTGGCAGCCACAAGCAGCGCAAAGGAGATCAGCGCTAATGCTCTTTGGGCTGTACTCATGGCATCCATCCACCATGTATCTACCCAGATTGGCAGCATGGTTGTGGAGGCACTCATTGTATGTCACTCTCTGCATCTCTCTCTCTCTCTCTCTCTCTCTCTCTCTCTCTCTCGCTCGCTCTTGCTCTCTCAGTGATCCTAGAGACTATGGAGAAGCGAGCGAGACACGAGCGGTATTTAAAGCCAAAGGAAAGTGAAATGTCATAAATTTTTAAGGTCAGTTACAGCATGAACTATTAAATAATGCTGCTAATATAGGGAAACAAATCAGAGAAGCTAATAATGTAGATCTCTCCCTATAATCAACTTTTTTCTGCATGCAAAAATGGATAGACAGAAAGAAAACTTTTTTTTTCTTTTTATGAAAGGTCCACCTCCCTCTCCTTAATATCTTGCCTAGTAATAAGAGAAGGGAAAAGAGGACAAAAATATGAGGTTGTCATCATTAATTAGGTTGCCTTTGAAACAATCATAAGATAGGATTCAAAGTATCCGTTGTAAGAGTTTGCATTGATGTTTTTTTTGTTTTACACCGTATTTCCATGTTTTACACCGTGAATGATAGAATGTTGAACTCTCGATATTTTAATGTAACCATTTTGATAATTATAATGAAAAAGAAAAAGAACATTATTTACACTTAGCAATTGAAATTTGTATTGCCTTTTGTTTTGCTTAGGTTTGATTATTATTATTATTATTTTTTAAAAGTGCAACTAAAGTAAAATTTTGTTCTCTCAGAGAACAACTAAAATGTGATTATACTTGAGATGTGATGAAGAACATGTTGCTCTATCAAACAATAATTAACCTTCACCTGACTTGATTCTCAAAATGTATAATTGTACCATTAATCTAGTAACTAATAACGAATTCAACGGCTAATAGGGCACACCCAAATTGCGCTGATGACTAACGGATCAGGTGAAATTCTACCGATAATAACGGTAACCTTCTTGATAAAAAGGCAAATGATAAACAGGTAGCGACCATTGTTAACCGTCTTAATGAAATGCCCAATGATTAAAGAAAGAGTGGGCATTAAGGATGATTCGCCGCAATAAGATAATTACATTTTTAGCCTTGCCAAGTTTGAAAGATGCGTATGTTGGTCTAATTCAGCTTCATGATAATAATTTTTAGATTTTAAAGAGTAAAGATCTTACTTCTAAGGGTATAAGATATGATTAAACTTTGGGGATTAATTCAACCTTTTTTAAGATAGATTTCGGGCTCTTAAGTATAGTTTCTGAACTACATAAACCCTAAATGGACGGTTCTTGGTGAAGATATGATTAAACTTTGGGGATTTATTCAACATTTTTTAAGATAGATTTCGGGCTCCAAGTATAGTTTCTGAACTATATAAACCCTAAATGGACGGTTCTTGGTGCTCTGCTCCAGGTATGTCTGTCTGAACAATGCTCGATCCTAATAATAATTAGCCAAGTACTTTTGATCAAAGAGATTTAGAGCTGATAACATACTTAAGAGAGTCTCCGTAGTATCCGATTCTGTAGTTAATGAACATCGGATCCTCACTGCAACTTCATTCAACGTCTATCAAAATAACTTTTGGAAAATCCCACAGCCCCCGTATCCGATATGGTTTCTTGATACTGTTTCTTTTACTCCCCGTTGCACAAGACGTTTTGGCATCATACATTGTTCTGTCAGAGAGCTTAGCTCCTGCAAGGCAGTGCTTTATTTGTAGCACACGGTTACGCGATAGCATGTGAACCCGCCCTCGCATCGCGATTAAGTGCAGAACTCGGACATATTCGGCGGCTTGTCCCTAACTGATCGCTGGGAATAACGAATGATAAGCTATGTTTGTAACAAACCTAATACGTGAGGATCGATCGGCGTCATTGGAACAAGCCGAAAGCTGGTCATGTGAGGGTAAAACTCCTATGCGGTCGGGCATTGGTGTGTCCATGGAGAGTTTTCCGTTAGCAGTGCGCCTCGCCGGAGAACAGAGGTTTTCTCTGGCGAGGCACCATCAACCCCATGAGGAAGTCGTTTCCGATTGAGTTATGGTTCTAAAGTCTCCGATTGCGCGCCAGGGACACTGGCCAGCGATCAGCCCAATTCGGGCGCGATTTAATCAGACATTCGTTAATCATTCTACTTCAAATGTGTGTTTACGTTGTCGCTCGTTGAACAAGCTTTCTAACCGTATATAGATCACTCGAAACGGGGCACGGCGGAGCTATGGCCCTGCGCGCCGGGTTCGCTGGACAGCGCGTGGGCCACCGTCACCTCATTTCGGTCTGATTTTTGGCAACCCGGGAATCTTCCGTTAAAGTTTTCAGGATTTGCGGATGTGAAAATGTATATACTGAAAAGCTAAGATTAATTAGCGTGATGCCAAGGTCCTGCTTTGACCTTTAGTTTGTACTACCATGAATAAATCAGTTTTTTAGACTGGCTTTGTGAATATAAGATGTACTAGTGGTTTTATATAACACGATGTCTATGGGGACGTTCGAATTTAAGTCACCAAATTAAGGAAAACTTAATTTTCCGAGCGGGCGGTGACGTGGCTGATTGCATGAAATTAGAATAATTAAGAATTGGTATTTGAGGTTATTAGAGAGTCATTAGAGGATTTAAGTCGGTTTCCACTCGAGGACGTTTTGGGCATGTTTTCTCGTCTTAACGACAATTAGAGGGAATAATTAATTATTTGCATGATTATTTTGAAATATCCGGTGGTTATTTTTTTACCTCTGCTTGTAGTTTTGGAAAAAAAAATGCACCATCTGAAAAAAAATCACGAAAATACTATTCACTAATTGTAATTATCAAAACTTCATTTTTTTATCATCCTTGGATATGTATCTATGAAACGACGTTGCTGTACATGAACTGATGAATTTGTGAGGTTGTGAATTATTTACATTTCCTTGAATATGGAAATTATTATACTATATGGTTTGAGATTAGTACCATTATTTTTAGATAAATGACCACACCCCTCCTAAAGGAGCATACAAGGATGGATCGATTGGTTAGCAGATTTTGCCCTGAACACCAGGCTTTGAACGTGCTCTTGGCTCCATGCAACATGGGTCGGTCACATGTCGAAGAATGAATCATAGTCTCGTTAAAAGATTGAGGTATTTCCGTCGATAGCACGCATTCCCCACGTCGAATTTGCAGCAATAGATGCAACCATTGTGCTTAAGTGCAAGTGCGAATTCGATCATTTAGTTCATATCTAACTCACTTTTCGGAACACTGGACAGTAGAGTAAGCTCTTATCCTCGAAAAAATAGGTGGTCATGTCATCGATAACTATATTTTCAGACGAGAAAACCTTCTCCGCCATGCTTTTCTACCCTACATCGCCACCACCATCAGCCGCATAATGCCGCCGAAATTCACTGGCATCGCATAATGAACCTTAACATGTAACTTGTGCTTGATGCTATGACCTGGCTTCTGAGTATGTTGCAAATTGTGTTTCTTTGTTCATCACGCCACCTGATATGACTGTCACCATTGGAAGGCAGTGCAACTAAACCTACTCACGAATCATCTTAATGAAAACAGAACAAATAGAGAGCCTTTGGGACGTGAATGGTCTACCGATTGGAATCTACGAATATATGTGCTTCACAATAGTCATGTTTCTTCAGCAAACTTCCACAAAACACAGATATGAGTCTCATTAATGCACAAAACAGAACAAGACGAGGAGACAGTGCTCTCCATCCTGACCCTCATTTTCACTTTCAAGATGCACATATTGTAAAACTATAGGGAAAATTCGCAGAAAAAAGGACTATCCTGATGCCAACAGTAAGCGTATGGGTCAATTACAGAGGAAGAATAATCATTCTACTAAGGAAATAAACAAGGCCACGCCCATACCCATTACTAGCGAAGTTAACTGAACTAATGTACTCTTCAACGTTACATGCCCGCTGTTATTCATTTCTGCAAGTACTCCAGCTACTGCAATGTATATAAAACCACCAGCCGTGAACCCCTGGAAAGATGGACAAGCTTCAGACAAATGAGACAAACATGAATTCCACAAACATTAATAAATTCGGCCATCATAAACTTTTTCTACCTCAATCAATGATGACTGCCCCGGCTCTTGTCCCAAAAGCAAAGCCTACAGCAACAGCAGCAAATGGTTTGATGTATAACTCGAGCACATTAAGAACAGGTTCTTAGCAATGTTAAAGTTTATTTACTTACCAGTGTAGTTCCTCCTAAAGCAACCAGGGCAGAGAGAAAATTGAAAAAGAGGGCTTTGGATACACTAAAACCCGATCTTACTAAAATTCCAAAATCACCAACCTGCACAGGAGCATAACCAATGGGCAAGCCTATTTCAGTGTGTTGATCTCCAAAACAATCAAAGTACTTGCATTATCTCCGCAATGCTATATTACATGCTATGAGAGTAAGCTAAAAAAATACTCTCTGAGAAAGAAGCAGATTCTTCCCACTTGGAATTTCGATCTTAAATATTATTGAGCATAACAGAAACAGCAGTAGGTGCACTTATTACTAGGTCCAAGTATCATCTTATATCAATGGTACATGGTTTACTGAGGCAAAACTAAAAGCATGAAGCTGAATGATTTTAGCATCAGAGTTGGTTGCCTCTATTATTATAAACAGAATAAAAACATTAAAGTGCAATGATCATATTCTTTTTATGCCTCATCATGTGTTGCCTACAAGGACACAGTCCCATCAGTAGACTCATGGGAAAACATTTAGTTTGTGTCTCCAAAGAACAAACAAGGACATTAATGCAAGAATCACATGCTCAGTCATTATGAAGAAAACACCGCATCTGAATGTGAGCTTCAAATCAGCACGATGAGTCCTTGCATCAGTTGAAGGAAATACAAACCTCTTGAGGAAGCTCATGAGCAAGCAAAAACAGAGTTCTGGACCATCCACCAACAGAACCGTAGAGAAGGAATGCACTTCCTAAAGCCATCCCATCAGTGAAATTGTGCTGCAAAAGTCAATCTTGATCAGATCAAGCTAATTTATCCCTGCACAAGAAGCTATAAGTCTTATTGAAGATAGACACTTTCTTTAAATTAATATATACACTTACAACACCATCAGAGAAGAGGTTAAGATAACCAAAGACAAGATTCGAAGGTGACTGAACCAAGTCTTTTTCCTTCGACAATATTTGAGCATTGGATGACTCATCAACCACATTTTCATCTGGTTTACCATCTGCTTCAGAAACTATAGCTTTTCTCTGCAAAGCCAAAAATGACAGTGAAATAAATAACGATCTCCTTATTCTTTTTCTTTCTTTACCATAACACAACATGTTACATTTCTCAATAGGATTCCCATTCCAGAAATACTATGCCATTCCAGAAATACTATGCCATATACCATGAAGTAGAGATTTCGTGGTCATCATATTGCATAAGAGAACAGGCTTTCAACCAACAGATAGATGCACAGTAAGTTATCCATGGTAATACCAGACATGCACTATCAACCTGTCATCTCTATATCCTAATGGATCGAGTTAAGTAGTGCATTTACTACTTCACCACACATGATGATATTTGAGATTAGCTTACCTTCCGAAGAGATTTATGTTGACCCATATTATCTCCATCCAAAGAATCATCAGAAACCTTCTCATCCTTTTTTGCTTCACTTTTTCCATCTGACAACTGTGAGTGCAACTCGTCATCTGAATCTTTCTTATCATTCAGCTTCTTACTACTCTTATGATGATGGTGATGATGACCGTGATTGAATACATTTGTTCCCCGAGACTTTTCCTCAACATACCTTACAAGCTTCTCTACAAGAAGAAAAAGCACAATTCCACCTGCGAGTATATATTGGTCATGATGTGAGAAGCTCCCTCATGTTCTACTTCAAATAAAGAAGGACAAGAGGAGATTCATCAAAGCAATGAGAATGAAACACATAAACAATGCAAAAGATAGTGATCAAGCTCTATGAAAGGTGAGAATGCAAGAGTAGCAATTTCAAATAATGAACAATCAAGTATGTTTAAAACAAACTTGGTAAAGAAAAGAGAGACTCCTTGTCAATACTAATACAGCTGACGACAAAGGAGGAAGACGAATCTGCTCTTTGCTCAGTATTTATCCTGCTTGTTAATCAGTCAAGGAATACAAGGTAGAGGCTCAAGCGTCAGCCTCTTAGGAAGGGCAGATGAAGCCCTAATCCAGGAGTTCTACATCGGGAAACTTCCTTTCGAGTCTTCTAGTCTTATTTCTTTTTCTTTTTTTTCCTGGGTGTTGGTTCATGCAACATCTTCAAGTCACCTTAGATGGTACCAGAAGAATATAGCATCTGATCACACATCACGGATGTGTTTGTTTCAGGGAAAACTTCATAATAAAGGAAAATACTTCCCGGAATTCCTTTTCCAGGAAAATTTTTTCTCATTTCTATTTAGGGAATTCATTTCCTAACTTTAAGCATGCATATTCTCTTGAATTGTAATGATTTTCAGTTGACTAATCATTTTTAACGAACCAAATGCGTGAAAGTTCAACAAACTAATTCACGGAAAATTCTTTCACTCAAATAAACACACCCCACATTTGCTTATGGAAAGCTTAGTGATATTTCTTTAAAACCAATCGATACAACAAAACCCTTCCTCATCAATCAAATTTATATAAAATAGACATCAGACCACTGAGAGAAGTGAGAACATGTTGCCTCCGCTCAGTGTTGATGATGTCAAGGGTTCATGGGGGAAGTAGCATGTGCAGAAGCAGACGATGAAGTCATATCAGGAAAACATGTGCATGCATGCACACAATCATGCACAGAGAGAGAGAGAGAGAGAGAGAGAGAGAGCGAGAGAGAAGCAGGAGGAGGAGGAGGATTACCCAGAATGGACATTCCCACAGAAAGATCCTTCAAACTGTGATGATGTTCATGTTCAGAATGGGGAAGATGAGAAGGGTCTACACTGTGATCATCTGAATGTGAGTGTCCACCCCCTGCATGCATAACCTACATAATGTTTCTTCTATCTCAAAAAGAGCAAGATTTTACGTATTTGAATCAACAGTATATAAAGCTTTCACCATCAGAATATAAAATTTTTCCTTAAAATTTGCAAATACATAATGGCAACCTGAACAATAGCAGCAGCAACAGAAACCCAAGTTTTCACCTGCCATAGTGAACCCAAACTCCCGAACAAAATTTCATTGCCACGAGAAAGCTATAGAATTCACTTATGAAGCATCCAATGCAGATATTAAAATTGGCATCGATTTTCACAAATACGAATCAAATGCAAGATCCTATATTCACATAGAGGCAAATAGATCAGAAAACCAATGAATGATGGCACATATTCAGCTTCTTTGTGAGCATTTCAGTGGAAACAACTAAAGCAACAGATTTGAAATATACCTATGTGCAACAAGCACAAGGTATCCAATATTTAAAAGCAACTACTCAATCATATGCTCATTCAATGGAACTATAATTTTCGACTGAGTGGAAAAGCATTTAAAAAAGCATCTAATAAGTATCAAATATACCAAAAGCATGTGGAAGCTGGTGCAGAAAAGCATCTCCTAACATTGCACCTGCCTGAAAACATAATGAATTAGAACGAACACAACTTCAGAATTCATGGGAAACAAGAGGGATTTCAGCTAGTTCATGTATGAAAAAGCACCTCAATACAATCAGCATATCTTTCATCATCAATATAGCAACTTAAACAATTTGACGACTTTTTTCTCAGATAATGCTGGTAAATAAGACTGTAGAAGAAAAGGTTTTCTTGCAACTTTATCAACTTGATACAAGTTATACAGTGATATATTCAAAAACTGCCAGTCAATTTAATATCTCTACTATATGTAAACTGTAAATTTCTAAAATCACTCGTGAAAACTTGTATATGCAAATTTGTACAGAATGTGTACATTCTAGCCAAAATTTAACGATTAAAGCAATCTAAAAAGAGAGGATTGTGAGAGCATATAATAGGATTAGCAATTTATTAAATAGCAACAGGGGACCTCTTGTGAAAACCTTTATGATCTCTCACACTCAAGTACCAGCAATGATGAAAATTTTGATAGGCAGTCTGTATTTTAGAGTTCATACCTTACATAAACAGTTACACATGCACTCACTGGAAATCAATTACTAAAAAGTGATTATAAGGAAAACTTGACACGCGCATCATTATCATGTGGTGAAGAACAAAAACACCTTGAACAAATATGATGAAGATGATAATCAGAAATGAAAATCAAACAAGGGGGCCCTAGTAATTAGAACGCACTGAGTTTTAGTACTTAATGCACATATTGTACCATCCAAGAGTCTAAATCCAATTGTGATGAAGTGAACTCGGATATCTTAATTCTTACCCCAAATAATGCCAATGAATCAACAATTGCCTTAGACGGTTTCCCTTGCACTGCAATTGCATAGAATATTCAATCTTCAATTAGCACTAACCTTTTTATAGAAATTTTTCTTTAGAGTAAAATGTTTAAGTAAACACTAAGGCAGTTTGAAATCAGGACACAATCAATGTATTGAGAAAGTGAAAGGCACTAGGCTAGGTGCAACTACGATTGAGCAACTTACCAAACATTAGAGGCAATATGATCAAACAAATGAGTGAAGCCATGCTAACCAACAATGAGCAGCCCAAGGCAAGAACCCATAGACCTACAAAACAAGAAATTTTCACCAATTGTTAGATCACATGGATGGTTCCAATATTAATGACCTATACAGACATGCTGTCAATTTCCACACTGCAAAGAGTTTATATCATGCTTTTCAATTCCAGAACAGTCCTAACCATAGAATTACATTAACACAGCATTCATTCTACACATGCACAAGGCTCAATGAGACCATGGACAGCAATAAAATCAATATCTCCAACCAATACCTAAATCCTCAGTTACCTCGCATTCCAACAACGGACAGCACAATCTACAACAATCAAAGTATTCACGACCCTATGCTGCATCAACTTTCACCATTTGGCAACTACAATCCAATCTATCCAGGTTAATGCACAACAGCTGACGCAACAAAAATGACCAATCAAACAAAGGGCAAGAAAAATGACCGTCCAAGAAGGCGACAGCGTCCAACAAATTACCTAGACCAGAGAGATCCGATTCACCAGACCGCCCATCCACGTGATGATGGTGATGGTGGTGGTCGTGGTGGTGGTCGTGGTCCTGACCATTCTGGAAACCAAATCCGTACAGCTTCAGATCCTCTTCCTCAGCCAACTCCTCGGGCAGTTTGACATCTTTCTCCTCATGGTGATGGCCATGATCACTGTGGTGGTGATGACCCCCGTCGTGGTCGTGGTCGTGGTCGTGGCCGTGGTCACCGCAGCTGTGCACCGGCGGCGCAGGGGAAGAAAACCCAGAATGGGGACAGCTCCCCCCGTGCCCCAAACACAGATCCAAGCACAGGACGCAGACGACCGCGAACAAACCGCTCATCCTACCCATTCCCAGGCACGGATTCGAACGGAACCGAACTGGGTTTTGACTTTCCCGAAAAGGGTTTTCGGGTTTCGAGCCGAAACGGGCTGGTGGGTCGAAAAATGCGGCCTCCCCTCGCGGGTCTTTATTTGGAGCGGCGCTTGCAGGTGCCTTCGATGGTGATGAAGCAGACGATGGCGAAGAAGAGGACGATGATAGCGATTATAACGCCGAATGTCACCACCCCCATCGCGGTTCCCTCGGTGCTGTAATAATAAATGCGGGATCTTTCATGAGCTTCGATTCTTCGGGAGCAGATTCGTCCTCGGAATCATAAAAAAAATTGAATCTTTCCAGACGAAAAATGCTCCTTTCGTGGGGGACGATCTTGGGTATAGTTCAGTTTCAGTGGGAGTTTCAGTAGTACTTCAGTGGGCGTTGTCAGGGCAGCTTTTTGGAGCTCTACATCGCTTTTTTAACCGGAGCTCACCGGTTCAAGGTGGTGGAAATTTACCATTTTGGGATTGGTTCTTGATGTTTGAATTCGGAATTGGACTGATTTCTTTTCCACGGCAATTGGTTCGAATTCGAGAATCGGACCTAATTTAAGTAACATAAATTTTTGGGAAGAACTATGGAGAGGTGTACTCCTCTTAATAAACGGAATCTTAATATTTGTAGTATCGCTTCTTTTCTTTAAGATCATTCAAAGAAAAAAAATGACAATGTCACTATCTTTTCTTTTTATCTGATCTCCAATTTCGGATTCCTTCCGTGTCTCTATCTTTTCTTTTTATCTTGGGCTTGAGTTCTTTATCCTTTCTCTCCTTCCTTTTTGCTTTTGTTCACTTTCCTTGCTTGAACATCCCCCGCCTGACTTGCCGTCATATCTAGTCACATCGGAGACCGGTTAAGTGCTATGCCAAGACAAAGTTACTCCGGCGATGAGCATGGATAGTAGAAGAGAATCGCGCCATTTAGAGAGAGAGAGAGAGTCGTGTGAGTATCTCTTGCACATTCAAGATTTGGCCTCTACTGATTATTCTAGTTAGGTCATGAATTTAAATGTGAAACACAAAGCAATGCTGTAAAATGCAGTGTATTTTTGTTTTTGTTTTTTAGGAGGTCAAATTCCCATCATCATAATCCATCCCTAACAAAAAAGAAAAAAAAAGGTGCCGGGAAGACATTTGGGATAGAAATTTAGATGAAAGTTCTACATGAGTTGCACATTCCATATACAATTTCTAAAAAGTCTTCCAGCGTAGGGCTAAGAGAAAAAGAACACAATGACGACCACAAAACCAAAATGACCATGTTGTTTGGTGAAAATGAAAGTCATAGGGAGTTCCTATTACAAATATACATAAAAGAATGAGAAGAACACCAAGCAGAGCACTTGGGAGGGCGTGTGGCGAGATCTCCTCCTCCACCCGACCCTCTCCATCTACCACATGCTCATCCACGCCATCGAAACCCATTTGATCCAACAAGCCTCTAGCATTTACATCATGCAGTCCTCGCATTTTCGAGAAGGCCAACATCACTTCCTCCAACAAAATTCTATTGCAAACATCATAATCGATGTTCATTCTTGTCATCATCTTCCTCCTTGATCGATGGCGACCACTGCTGCTAAGTAACATCAGCGAGATGATCTTCTTGCTCACCTCCCCAAACCATGTCTCACCATTATTGACCACAACCACACCAAGCTCATGTGGGGCGATAGCCATCTGCATTCCCTCTGTGTTTCCCTACGTGGTCTTCTTGCTGATCATGTCAGTGTAAAGCTCCAAAGTCTTCCTGCTGAGGCTACGTGCGCAGGGATATGTAATGGTCATCGTCGCGAAAAAGTTGGTGGAGTACAATGATATCAATGACGTGCTTTTTGACGTACATGGCATCCTCGGAGATCTTCTTGCTGAGGCGTGTTCTCTGGGTGGACTTGAGGCTACAACGGTGACTATTCTTCGTGCATTGTCATAGAGACGCGATGGATGTGCTATTTTGGCCAAGCTTATAAGGCCATGTTTGGTAAAATCTATTTATGTTCCTCGGATCAAAAATCCCTATTCTTTTATTTCAGGAAAAAAAAAAAGAATAAAAGCCTGTTTGGTAAAACTTTTATTTCTGGGAACAAAAAATCTACAAGAATAAACTTGAAACGGCAATAAATAAATAAAAGTAACTTCTTGTTCCGGAGAATAATTCCTATAATCAATTTTTCGACTATTTTCTTCTTCTTCTTCTTCCTTTTGGTCGATCGTCGGCGCCGGCCAGACAAGGGCCGGCGACCTCGCCGGACCGTCATCGACCCTTGAAGATGCCAAGCCACGATGAGGCTCGTCGACTCGAGCCTTGCCATGGCTAGGCAAAGCTCGGCCTCGCCAAGCCATCTCTAGGACGGCGTCGCCTGGCCACCAAAGGGGGAGAATGACAAAAAAAAATAAAAATATATAATAAAAATATTTAAAAATTAAAATAAATAACAAAATTATATAATTTTACCAAACACATTTCTATTCAGGAATAAAAAAAAAAATTTTGTAGTTACCAAGCACGTTTTTATATTCAGAAATTGTTTCGGAAATAGAAAAAAAAAAAAAAAATCATTTCTTATCAAAAACTGTTCTCCATAATAAAATCATTACCAAACGCGCCTTAAGTATCTTATAAGCTAGCTCATGTTCTCCCCTAGTGCCACATGATGAACATTAGAGCAAATACTTCTTTTAAACTCTTCTAACAACACATCAGAGCGGATAGAATAGAATAGAACACAAACAAGTTTAGTATAGTTGTCAAATCTTGAGACAATTGGTGCATTTAGTAACATTTCTGTTTAAAAATTATTCTAGATAACAGAAATAGAAAAAAATGTTTTTGTTAGAACAATTTTTGAACAAAAACGCGTTTGGTAAACTTGTTTCGGAAATAAAAAATGAACAAAAACACGTTTAGTAAATTTGTATTCTTTTTTTTTTTCTTTTAATTTTTTAATTTTATTTTAATTTTTTTTTTTTTCTTTTTTTTTTTTTTTCTTCCTTTGGCCGGTCGTCGGCGAGGCTCGGCCATGGCGGCCGAGCCTCGCCGTGGCCACGAGGCTCGGCCTCGCCTTGGCTAGGCGAGCTCGAGCTCACCCAAATCTAGCGAGCCCGAGCTCGCCCGGCCTTGCCCCACCGACGAGGCTCGCCTTGGCTAGGGTGAGCTCGAGCTCACCCAACCAAGGCAAGCCGAGCCTCGCCAGGGGCCGGCGACACTCGGCCTCGCCGGGGGTCGGCGACGCTCCGGCAAGGTCGCCAACCCTTGACGGCGTCACCGGCCCTCGATGGCCGGTCGCCAGCCATGGCCAAGGCCAATGACTGGCCAAAGAAAAAAAAAGAGAAGAAAAAGAGAGGAGTGAGAAAATCTGTTCTTAAATTTTGTTAGAAATAAGAAACACGTTTTTCTTTTTTTATTTTTGTTCCAAATGTATTATTTGGAATAAAAAAATAGATTTGGAATAAAAACGCAAACAAACGCGTTTTTATTCTTTTTTATTCCCCAAACAAAAAAAAAAAAACAAAATTTTGTTTATAAACAGAAATAAGAAGTGTTAACAAACGGGCCAATGTCATTAGAATTTGAACTTACTAATATTTATCAATATTAGGTTGATGTCTGAAACTTATCATTAGGCGTGGATCGTTATGAACCGCGCATTATGAAAGCTCAAGCTCACGACCGCGAATTAAAATTTCAAAACCTTTCCCACGTACCGGTTTCGTCAAAATGTACAGAATAATGTGCTAATAATGCAATCAAAATTCTTCAAAAAGGGGGAAAGAAGAAGAAGAAAAGAATATCCAAAGATCATCAAGAAAGGAAAAAGAGAGGGAGAGAAAGAAGCCGAAGCAAAAGGTCGCGGGGAGGCAACAGCAAGATTCTTCATTCCCTCCCTCCATAACGGGGGCAAAGTCCTCCGTCCCGTTTTCTTGATCAGAGTCCCGTCGCCTCGGCCCCCCATTCCCGACCCAGATCCCACCGCTTCGTCACGACCTCAGCAATGGCGGCTCGGGTGATAACGGTCGCGCAGGACGGCACGGGGGACTTCTGCACGGTGCAGGAGGCGGTGGACGCGGTGCCGCTCGGCAACGCCTGCCGCACCGTCGTCCGGGTCGCGCCCGGGGTCTACCGGCAGCCTGTGTACGTGCCCAAGACCAAGAACTTCATCACCCTCGCGGGGCTCCGGCCCGAGGACACCGTCCTCACCTGGCACAACACCGCCGCCAAGATCGACCACCACCAGGTGATACCCGCCTTCCCTTCTCTGCCTGTGTGAATTTTCGGTGCTGCCGTGGAGTCCCTTGATTGCGGCCGGCTGATGCTTGGGAGGTTCGGCATTGTCTTTCTTCAGGCGTCTCGTTTGATCGGGACGGGGACGTTCGGGTGCGGGAGCACGATCGTGGAAGGGGAAGATTTCATTGCTGAGAACATCACTTTCGAGAACTCGGCTCCTGAGGTAATGAGGTGAACATTGGAGGTATTTTTCTTGTTCTTTTTATGATGTGGTGGACCAACAAATGTTTGATAGAATGCCCGAGAGTAGAGAGAGAAGGAGAAGGAAAGAGAGAAAGAAGGGGGGAGAAGATAAGGAGAGAATAGTAAAAGAGATGGTAATTTCATTTATTTCTTGTATTCTTAAACCATTTTTTTTTTTTTGGAGCCACTTGGATTCTTAAACTTGTCCAGTAGAGTTTGCGAAAAAATTCTCTTGGTTACAGGGTTCTCCGTCAGATAACTGTAAGTTACGGACAGGACACCTTGTAACTGAAAAATGACTCACTCGCTTGACAACTTAGCTACTAAGCATATCCAGGTGGGCTCAGCTTCTCCTTAAGATGGTGGACAGCAACATCCCCAACCTGGGCAAACCTGGAATGTTGGTCATTGGTTAGGATTAGAGGTGGCAGTAAGGGTAGTGGAAAGGTTGATGGAAGCTCCTGCTTTTAAGCATGGATTGTGAAGGTAACCTGGAATTTGGGTAGTGGAAAGGTTGATGGAAGTTCCTGCTTCTAAGCATGGATTGTGAAAGTAAACTTGGAATTAGGCTTGTGAACTCCTCATCAGCCCATAAATGAAGGTGGAAATGAAGTTGGTTTCAGGCGAGCCAGGACTTTCTTAGAGCATCATTACCTCAATTCCTCGGACTTCTCTAGATGCCCATCCATACCCCTTTCAGTTGAACTTTTTTAAAATCTTTTACATCATCTACCAACCCCCATCCCCAAATCTCTATCAAATCTCCCTCACAAACTCCTTCCCTGACACTCCTTCACAACTAAAGCTTCCTTAAGCATCACACTGATGGTTTCTTAAGCATCACATTTAAGAGAAGAATTGCCTCACATAAATCCAAGGCAAATACTCACAAAAATAAATATTTCATTAACTTTATTGAAAAGAAAGTACAACCATATTGATAGACTCTCTAAAAGTTCTACTCCTGTTTGAAATAGGAAGGACAAAGGCACTAGAATTCCTCAAATTTTCCAAATTGTTCAATCAGGTGAATTGTTCCTTTTAGTACAATTGGGTCCCTAAAAAATTTGTGTTCTTGTTCAAGTTGGTCCTTCTGTCAAAATTATGGACAGAAATGCTGATGTGACCATTAAGTTGCTGTTAAATGCCGACATGACATCCTACATGGCATAAAATAAAAGATAATTCAGAAATAAAGAATATTTAAAACAAAATAAACATTAAAAAATTAAGAGAAAAGTTTCTTTTTTAAAAGAAAAAAAAGATGGACGTGGAATAGGTGCTGCTGACATCGCGCCACCCCTGGTCACATGTCACCTAGGGTCACCCGACATCGATGGCTGCTGGCTGGTGGTTACGCAACCCTAGCGAGCAATGACAACAATCATGCAACCCTATCGAGGCCTGATCTCAGGTTGCGCAATCTGAGCCGGATCTACTGGGGCTAGGCAACCCCTGCCTAGTGTTGCCTGCTTTGCCTGGTTGCATGACCCTCAGCCAGATTTAGCCTTGGCCAGGTTCGGCTGCCCTCATTGATGCATGGGTGGCATCACCACCCCTATAGCCTCCCCCCCCTCTATTTATCTCTCTTAGCTTTTTTTCTATAATTTTCTAATATTTTTCCAGTAAACAAATTAGGAAATTACACGTAACATCTTGTGCAGTCAGTGCTGATGTGGCGCCGATGAGTCAGTCCACATCAGGATTCGCATTTTTATTTGAATGGAAGAATCAACTCGAACAAAAAAGTACATACTGTAAGGACCTAATTGCCCAAAAAAAAGTTCAAGACAACGTTAAATTCCCTGCCTCTATATATTTTACCACTCTGTGTTTGTGTGTAACTTAATAAAATTGCAAATAAACCCCATACTCTATACTAGGAAATAACATACTACAGTAGAATCAATAAATAACATAAAGAGAAATAAAGTCTCAAAGAAAACTTTATATTCGCCGCCAAGCTGGGGCATAGATGTCTATCATGCCCAGCTTGTTAGATTACTTGATGGACAGAACAGCTTTGACAAGTCCCCTTACTGATCCTTTGATTAAACATGATCTTTGCCGACTTCTTTCCTCATCACTAAATCTTATTCCAATGCAAATAATCTTCACTGTGTTTTCATCACTGTTGACCATTTATTGCTAAAATGTGGTTGGTCAAGTTGGCTTTGCCAGTGGTGGGCGTTTATTTGTTTAGCGGAGAGACTACGCAAAAAGAGCTTGGTGGGTTATATGCACTAACAAAGAAAAGAGAAAGAGGATTCAGTTGATCGCTCTGGTGACTTCTTGGCTGATTTGAAGGGAAAGAAGCAGGAGATTTCTTAATAACATAGATAGTCATTTTGTAAACATTAGGGACTCTTGGCTTTCTACTTTGAATTTTTGGTATGCACAGAGACGGATCTTAGTGTAAATGCCATTCTATACCAACTGAACTCCATCTCCTCTGACAAGCAATATTAGCCATCACCCATTGTGCCACCACATTTGCCTTTTACTTTTACATGTAATCAAATCCCTTCCAACATAAGTGCAATAACCAAGATACGTCCGATTACATGATGGCCATCTCAATTTATGTTGGAAAACCCGATTGGGTCAAGAGAATTGGAAGGTTCATGTCAACCTTTCGTAGAGCCCTTTTAGATAACATAAAACTCAACAGACACTTTCTCAGCATTATGTAGGTCTCTCCATAAATTGACCGAGAACTCCAAGTGCACACTTATAACAGTTCATGCCACTTTGAAGTTTATCCACTCCCCTCCTATGCCAGGACACCATAATATGTTTGAAGTTTGACACTAGGATTTATAGGAAGATCTACAAGTTTTGCTCCCAAAAGTGTCATTTACTCCAAAAGCTTAGTGACACACTTTCCTTTGAGAAAGATTGATCCCTTGTTTAGGTCTTGCTATTGTAATACTGATGATGTACCTTAACAACCCAAATTCCTTCGTTTGAAAGTGATTGCTGAGTTGGCACTTTATCGACGAATGCTATTTCTGTCAGTGTCAGTAGTATTGTATCATCTAAATAGACAACTAGGAATGTAACCATTACAAAATAAGTGTGCAAACTAGAATGATAAGAAGCAACCTTTTTGTCTTGAGTTATGGGACAAAGTTGTCTTCAGTTTGCATTCTGGACGTCATCAACGTGCCATCACCATGACAGCCAGATCTCACAAATCACTGCCAGTCGGCATGCAGTGGCCCATCATATCAATCACATTTCAACAGTACTGCTAATGCTAGTGTTGTCCTACCATGTCGTATTGACTGCCAATTGGTGCATTGCCTTGTCAGCATCCTAGTCATTATCCCATTGTTGGGCACATGGAGTTACGTCGTCAGTGTCGCCATTCTTCACTTTCCACAGATTAGAGTGTGAACTATTTATCTTCTTTAATCCATCGAAACCTAGTGGAATAGGTTGGTCAACCTATAGTGCCTGGCTGGGTCCAATACTAACAGAACCCAATCTTGACCAATTTGTCTTTGCTTCCTTTTAGTGATGTGTAATGACATAATCAAATCTATTGTTAAAAGGTTCGCTTGAGCTTAAAGCATGTTAAAAGGGAAAAATGAAACAAAAGATGGCGGAATTGCAAGAGTGGTTGCAGCATTGAGGTGGTGTGGGACAGGGCATGTTTGGCATTCTATCTTCTGCAATTTCAAGATATTGTTTCCTAATTTGTGGCTTTGAGGTGCGGACATTTGTATTGCTTTTGAATTATGATGTGTGTAATCAGATTTCTTTTTATCAGGGTTCAGGCCAAGCTGTGGCGATTAGGGTGACAGCAGACAGGTGTGCCTTCTACAACTGCAGGTTTCTTGGTTGGCAGGTAAAGTCACCATTTCATCTTGGAGTTTTTTGGTTGTCAAGTCATTGGAATCTGTTGAGACCTTAGTCCTAAGCTTCCTGAGAAAAAAAAGAAAAAAAAGATGGAAGCTGATGTAGGGAAACTTTTAAAGGAGCAAGAAAGGAGTGAAGATTAAGAAGAAATTGATGGAGAAATCTTTGCATATCCAAGCATCATAACTAGCAATGTTTGGGTGAAATTACATATGCATTCATCATCACTAGCTTATTGGATTACCCTGTGTGCCCTGGTAGAGCCTGTGCAGTAGAACTACTTCAGCATCTTGGTTTTTCAATTTACATCATGGTTAATGTCCGGGTTATTAAACCATGTCTTGGTTGGTCACTTATTTTTTCTCAAGGAAGAATGAAGGAAACTGAGCTTAAATGAAACAATAATCCTCCCAAACAACTTCCTTGGGGGATGAATCAGATCACCAAACTCAAAATTTTAGGGATTGCTCCTTTGTCTCATTTGACGGTTCTATCCATGATAGCTTTGGTCCTGCTACAAATTGGATAGCTTTTGCAAGCAGATGTACGGAGGCACAAACCTCTTCCTTGCTTCCAACTTATATTTTCAACCGTAACACATGAAACACGAGCTGATCTAGACTACCTTATGGTAGTCACTCTTAGCCAATAAGATCAATTCTACCAGCAATGGTCCTGAACACTTTGTCTTGATCACTAGTGATGAGGAAGCACATGTTATTGTGATCATGAAAATTTGGAACACTTATAGTCATCTGAGGATGTGTTAAGAGTGAAAAAAAGGGCAGCATGGTTAATCAATCTAATGATAAGCAAATTTTATTCTTCCTTCATGATCCTGGTAAATACTTACATGATGTCTGTGGAGACATGACCCCTAGCATGTGTAGGGAGTTGACAAAGGTTAAAGTAAACTTCTCTTTGATTTTTTGATAGACATGTTGCCGCACGGCAAAAGTGTGAATGTAATTATTTATCCCTGTCCAATAGAAAATTTGCTTCATTCTTCGATAAGTGCACAGTATACAAGAATGTGCTCCTAAAGTAGATGCTACTTAGCCACTGCCTACTATGTTGTACCCTGTCTGCATCATAATCTGTATGGAGTGAGAAAATCAGGTCTTCTTTGAGGATCAGATATCACTATAATTAATTTAGTGTCGTTACTGGCCTAAAGGGATCACACAAAAGAATCATTGGCCTGGAGTCATTCTTTTGACTGCTGCGAACCTCCCGTTTCTAACTAAGAACGAGCATAGAAGTTATACAATGAATTGTTTGATCTTCAAACTTGTGACTCTCTGGTCTATTGTTTGCTGTAGATGGAGTAAAAGTGGCTGGTGGACTAGTCACTGTGGAATGGGAACTTGCTAACAGGTTCACCGGTTTTTCTGTTAATGATGCAGGATACATTGTACTTGCATTATGGGAAACAGTATTTAAGAGATTGCTACATTGAGGGAAGTGTAGACTTCATCTTTGGCAATAGTACTGCTCTTTTGGAGCACTGTCATATCCATTGCAAGTCAGCAGGTTTCATAACAGCACAAAGCAGGAAGTCTTCTCAGGAATTGACTGGTTATATATTCTTAAGGTTCTAAGCCAATCTTGCTTATTTTTTGCAAGGAGAATCGCATTTATCTGTTGATTCTTTTTATGCATTCAACATAGACTACACTTGGTGCGCTTGATTGCTGCTATCAGACATGAATTAGTGTTTTCTGCTAACTAATTGCATTTCATGCTGATGTCTAGACCATTCTAGCAGTGAGTGGAGCCAGTGCGTATGCAACCAGAGCACTTGTATGACAAGATAGATTGTCATCCTTTGCTGGGAAAATAAATTTACACCGTTTATTCCACCAACTGTATATATATTGATGAAGCGCACTAGAAGTCTTGAAACTTGCTAATGCAATCAATTTCAAATCCTGTCCAAGTAGTGCAATCGAGAACTTTCATTAACTCTGTCCAATTTGAATACGGAAAATGTTGATGTTGTATTTTTTAATATTTTTTTTAGAATGTAAGGCTCTAATGTGTGGTCAAATGAGTGCCACATCAAGATAAAGGGGAAAAAATTTAAAAAGAAAAAAAGAACTTGGGGAGAGAGAGAGAGAGGGAGGGAGGGAGGGAGGGAGGGAGGGATATCGCATGACCAGGGGAAGTTTGAAGGCTAGCGGTGCATTCGCTGTGGGCTGTCAACCCTGTTTGATTCCACTCTACAATTAGCGTTTCTTGTTTGGTTGACAGTTCAATTACATGCCATTGAATTGATTGTTGAAGCTTGCAATCTAGTGAATTGAGGCTTCGATCATTGAAAGATTAAGTTTTTGTATATTTAAGGCTCCGAATTTTTGTGAGAAACCAGGCTTGTTTTTCTTTTCTTTTTGTGAATTAGTCCAAGGATTTCCATGGTATTTTTGGGTAGAGTCAGAGAGGAGATTGAATTGTTCGGTTGTCCAGTAATGGTGTTGGCCAATGATTAGAGTAAATCCTATTTTGATAAAAGCATGTCATCATTGTCATGGTGATTCAAGCATGCCCCTACAATATGGCATTAGGAAAGCTGCAAGGACATTGAATATTGCTGGCAAGGTTCCAATTGGAAGAAGAAAGCTAATAAAGATATTGAATTGATTGCTCAATTTAATAGTTCTGAGAAAAACAGTAAGTTTTTGGATCAATGTACTGGAAAGAAGACTGCTCTTGTTGTGGTTAGTGATGAAGGAGAGTTTCTCCATTAAAGTCTCGGTACAGAACATCTGGGAGTGTTCACTTACAAATTGCCTGTGGTGGGCTGAGGTTGCTGGGGTGGACAGACCTTGTCAGTCAAGGCACCGACGCCCCTTCAAAGTCTCCTTAGTCATGCGATCTCTCTCTCTCTCTCTCTCTCTCTCTCTCTCTCTCTCTCCCCTCCCCCTCCCCCTCCCCCTCTCCCTCTCCATCTCCCCATGTTCTTTTTTAAATATATTATATATTGTTGGCCTTGAAAAATGTGAAAAAAATGTCACAAATGCATTTTTTGTCACTAGAATCAGATGGAGCTACAGAAGTTCTTGATTGCACTGATTGGAAAGTTTTAGGGCGCAATTACCTTCTTTGAGAGTTTTAGGATTTGATTACACTATCATGACAAGTTTTAAAACTCCTAGTGTACTTATCCCATATTAATTGTAAAGGAGAACAATAATGTTCAAGTGGGAGGACAAAACATCAAATTTAAAATGTGTTAATGGATGAGCACTGATGGCTGCATTTTTTACCAATGAAATTCTGCAATGCTGATGCAGATGTGTCATCACTGGCAATGGAGGAACTTCATATACACATCTGGGACGACCATGGGGACCTTTTGGAAGGGTGGTATATGCATACACATACATGGATGCTTGTATCAAGCAAGTGGGCTGGAATAATTGGGGAAAGACTGAGAATGAAAGAACCGCTTGCTTTTATGAATACAGGTACATTTTCTTTGGACTCTAGGGAATTTCGCATTGAGCGCATTCCATATCTAGGAGAGGCATGAGCACTGCTAAATGGCAAATTCGAATTTGTTTTTGTGATATAATCTGGCTGTGGCTTGAGATTTTTGTGGAAAACCTGCATGTTTTGAGCATTCCCAAGCATCTTGGTTTGCCTACTCTGCTAACTTCGTGAACTTATACACTAGAACCACTAAAATATCGATGAACTTAAAGAACGAAAAAAAGGTGTTGGTTTCTTTGATTCGAGTCATAGCGTTATTATTTTTCTGTTAAAGGTAGGTTTCTTGGATTTGGTTATAGCGTTTTTTCTGGGTAAGTGGAGGTGTTGCGATACTTCTGTTTTAATTGAGGACAAAGAACAATGAAATGTGGCGGATGTATACAAAAAGAGTTGACGTGTATGGCTCTTTTTACATCTGAAGCAAAAAAAAACAGATATACAAGCAAATCAAGTAATATGCATTCTGGATCCATTGAATATTTGTCTAGTATAAACTAAGTGAACACTTGGTATTTGCTTATTCATGGGGTATGGCAACAACCTACTTTTTTGGCTAACTATTCTAGTTGAGAGTGCAAGTAAATGCTAGGTAGGATGATTATATTCTATTTTCTTGGATGTCTTCTCTGCGCATGTGACTGTAGCCATGACTCAATACGTTCCTGATCAAATGCAGGTGCTTTGGGCCAGGTAGTTGTCCCTCAAAACGTGTGACATGGGCCAGAGAACTGGTTGATGAAGAAGCAGAACAGTTCCTAATGCATAACTTCATCGACCCTAACCCCGAGAATCCTTGGCTTGCTCAGAGAATGGCCCTTAGGATACCATATTCTGCCTAGATGGTTTCAAGGTGTCACACTTTTCAATAAATTTGGATTCTGTATTTTAAGCCAAGAATGTACGAGGGGAAATAAACTTGATGTCTGGACGTGGGGATAAGGGATTATGTGGCTGAGGAAGGATCATAATTATGTGGCTATTTAACGTGTGATGCTTTACTTGGTGCAGTTATTGTCTTTTAGGTTGCGAGCAAAATAAGCACTCCTTTGATGCCATTTTTATTGTATTAGTAGAGGTGACAGACGGGTGGGTTGAATGTGGTAGCCCTGAGTGACCCATTCATTATATATACGAATTGCCCAAAACCCAATCCAACCTATAGAACTATTATCATCACGACTCAATTAACTTGGTTAAAACGGGAGTTTCATTACAGCTGGTGTGGATCCTTTATAGTTCTTGAGCCTTGCAAGACTAAATTTAACTGGAAGCTTTTTAATTGATGAATCTAGCTTTTATTTCTACTCTATGGAGGAAACCCTTGGAGTTTACCCATGCGTGTACTGAAGACTATTGATCAATGTAAGGGAATCAATTGAGGATTTTTCAAATGGAGTGATGCTGCCGTCCGCGCGAATTCTCGCTGTAGAATTCTTAAGATTTTGCAGCATGCTGCATTTCAAACCATCTGAAGGGATCTCATGCTTTCAGATGACGGATAGCATGCATGCTTTGGTCCAAGAGAGCTTTTCGATTTCTACCGTGCAATCGTAGCTTATTTAGTAAGTGAATTTCTCTCTCTAAAAGATCTAAATTCTCTTTTCCCTTTTTCAATGCATCTCTTGGCCTTGTTGTGAAATCACAGCAAGTTCTTGCAAGTCAACAGTTTATTTTTAAGAAATGGACCTCAACACCCTGTTCTTTACTTCGGCCGAAAAGCATGTAATGAAAAATTTATTCACATCATGCCATACGATCATTGGCTGCTGTAGACGGGCTTGCTAAGTCCAGCCTGACTCGAGCCTCAAGAGCCGGAAGACCTTTGGATCGGCTTGAATAAGGGCATTTTATGAAAAAGTCTAGTTCTGCCTCGATCCAAAAATTTATGTCTTCATTTATAATGATGACGGCTAACTTTAAAGCAGTGCTAGTAATTTGTCTTGTAATTACCAGAGTATGTAGCGAATTAACCGTCACTAAGCTACCAGCTAATGTCAAAGCTTACCAATTTTGTGTTAGTAAATTACCAATCTTTGTTTGAAAACAGGCTCAACAGGCATGTCGGTACAGCCCCTTATATTTGTAACCGCCCGTATTGATCGGCGTGTTGAAGTGCATCAACAATCCATTTTTTTTCGAAGTACCACTCGTCACGTCACGCAACATTGAGCCCTTGATAATTGCCAAAATGTAAAGATTGTGTTAGCTGATAAATTAGGGGGCTTCTAGGATCGCTCAAGGGAGCATTGATTTAAACAGGATTTTCTTAACCAATTGCAATTTTACTTTCTTGGTAGTGTGTTTTGCCAAATTCGTTCTTTAAACTGACAACTTTGCTTTTGGCGTTCGAGATTCAAGTTTGACTCAAATCTTCAAGACCGGATGTGCCTCTTAGCCTTGAACCACATTTTTAATAAATTTGTGATCATGTAGTCCAGCAGACACAGTAATTGATTACAGTGAGTCAGATTTTAGTAAAATAAAGTATATCTTAGAAGCTACTGCAGCTAACTATGCAATCCAACAACTTATTTCTGCACTGCCAAATTTTTCCTTGGATTATCTTTAGAAGGATTTCCATCAATGAGGAAAAAGAAGAGGAGAGAACCATCCAAGTTGCTTAAGAACATAAGCAGAATGCAGCAGACAATCACAGAAGCAAGATCAACCACACTTACGATGAATATATGTACATTCAACACTCCCGAATAACAAAAAATCCCGCAAAATAAATCTTAACTTTCACTACTTCACGTGCCATATATTCCTACAATCTATGAAACAATAACTTGCAGTCACCAAAAGCCCACATCATATCCACAGAATCGCTAACTCATTATAGAATCCCAAGAAAAAAACACCTGATTCACATCCTCAACTGTCAGCTAACCCACTCAAGAAGTCACTTTTGAGAAAGTACAATGGTAAGCTACTGTGTACAGTTCCTTCGCTATTCACAAGGTCGCTGCTGAATCTCCAGCACAAGTATCTTTTCCTGGAAATAGAAAAGATGTTTCATGGATTGTAAGTCTAGATCCTCAGGGGATTAGCCTATAAGAAACAATTATAACGCGACGAATAACTCTCTCCAAGACATAATTAGCATCAATGGTGATGAAGTTGTCATCAGATTGCCGTAGCTGATGAATATACAAGAGAATGGAAACATAGATGATATCGACTTGAAAGGACAATCATATCCAACCTCCTGTGCTGTGATGAAATTAATGCTGTTCTTTTAAAAGAGGAACACAGCACTTAAAAGAGGAACACAGCACACGCACGCGCGCACTGCCCATATTTCATTCTTTTCTTTTAGATTTTCTAAAATATGGATAAGCTGGTAGGCTAGTTAAATTCCAGAGCTCATATGCTACTTAGTTTAAATGATTTTGCACTAAACTTAGTTTAAATGATTTTGCATTAAAGGATGACAATAAGTAGAGAACATTAACAAAAGATAAAGAAAGGGTGTCTTCAACAAAGAGAATGCATAGACAAGATAGAAAAGAGGTGCCTCGATTTTTTAACTTACTTGCAGTATAACTATTCACTAGGAAAGGAATATACATGCAGAATTTTGAATTGCATATTTTGGGACAGATGATGTACCATTGCAGGTTTTCAGAGATGTGGAGGAGACCCCAGTTCGGAACCACAAACAGACGTATACGTTGACATTGAGTCCTCTTTAGATATGGCCACAAAGTTCAGTGGAGCAGTGGATAGCCTTCTCATTGCTTTGAAATGTCCATTTTGACGTCCAGAATATGATCTTGGTGTGAGGAGCTCCGGAGTAACGCCTCCCATTGAATTACGGCGTGGTGTTGGAGTCATGGATCCATTCCCATTAGCAGAATAGCCATTTTGCTTCCTGAAGCTGTTGCTTTTTCTCGGACTAGGCTTAGACCCATACATGGCTTCCTTCTCTGTTAGAAGCAAATCTTGAAGCTTCTTTTGGCCCTGTAAAAGTAATATGTTAGGAAACTTTTCACTTGTAACTTCTTTCCCGATGCAGTTTAGGGATATTTAAATTCTTCAAGAAAATTTTGTTAAGTGTCAAATCAGAGAAAACTTTTCTTATCAACATGAGCTTCACTCAGATATTACACATGAAACATTACCCTGTATCTCCTCTTCTCCTCTTCTTTCTGTTTCCTGGTCAATTTGTAATCGTCGAGTATGGATACCAGTCGTTCCTTTAAAGACATCATCATCAGAAAATCAAGTAACAGAAAGAACCAGAATGTGAGTTAAAAGTATTATTGCAAAAGTACTCACTCCATCGTAAAGGAATAAAGCCCTGTTCTCATCTTCCCATGCCAGTGTTCTGCTTATTAGATTGTCAACCATTGCTGCATGGAACAGCTCTTTAGCCACGGGAACAAGTCATTCACCAAACTGGGGTAAAAAAATTATATGATGAGACAAACACCTGGAATTTTGTTAACAGCCACTCGAGCTCGTTCGGCTCGTTTTAGGTTAATATGAGCTCCTCTTCCAGCATTGTATCGGTTCTCATCCTAAAAGCAAGCACATAATAAGTAGGCAAAGGTTGGTAAATGATACATTTAAGTGAAATACCAACTTCTGCTATATTCATCTGGTAATGATAATTAGACACTATAAGTACTTGGCTTGGGATTGCATTTCTAGGACCAAAAGCTTACTTGGTTATATTCTTCAAGCCAGTTTTCCTCCTCGCAGGCAGCAAGCCATCGGTCAATTCTATCCATTATTTCTTTTCTACTCTGGGCTTCATCTTTTACTTTAACTATCTGTGCTTCAATATTTGCCAAAAGCTCCGAAGGATCTACTAAACCTGAGACGCGCAGAATTTGTGACTTAAGGTTCTCATGTTAAACACACTATGTGGAAGAAAGGGAATCACTAAGGCAAGGATTGAGAGAGAATACCAGAATCTATCAGTGCATTGGATTTCTCAGCAGAGGTACTAGTGTCAGGTACAATATGAGCAAGTCGGCAAAAATCTTCCAATTCTGTCCTCCTTTTCATGACAAGTTCCTTCATTCTACTTGCTTTCAAAGTAGTGAGCCTATCCACTTCTGCCGATGCCTGGCCGCAAGGTTTCCTTTTTATTATTAGAGACATAGCATCACAGAAAAGGACACATCAACAAACAGGGCACATTCCGAACCTGTTCAATTATCTCCATTGACAGAACACCTGGTTCTGTAATATCACTTTCTGAAGACCTGAGGATGGATGTGATCCTTGAAAAATTACTCCGCTCCTCATTTGAGGAGTCCATCAAATTCCATAATTCAAATAATGATGCAACAATATCTTTGACCTGTAAATTAACAATACAGATTGAAACATGTGAGAACCAAGATTAACGACCGATCTGAAACAATAAGGATTCAGCTCACTTTCTGGATTCGAGCCTTGCGTTCTGCTTTCAACTTCAGAATGGCATGTTCCAGACCTTCCAAGGTATAATTGCTAATGTTTGTTGATTGTTCAATAGCTGTCCCTTGCAGACTTGGATGCACCTCGCTGACAGTCTTTCCAAAATCCAATCCAAGCACACCACAGAGAGAATGTACCTCGTTTACGTACTCTAGAACTTTCTGAAGGCGTTCAGACTGCAAAGAGACAAGTATAACCAAACTATTAGTCGAGAATGGTGAGAAATCAAGTGATACACAGCACACTGCACAAGATTGACAACTTGTGCATATATGCATCTGTGTTCATACTACATGTAGTGCAAGGAAAATATGCTAAATTAAAGTTTTAGTCCGTATTAGTGCATTTGATCCGTTAATTATTTATGGTTCTTTAAAGAACCTATATTAAGGTGCTCCTTCACATGCTCTCGACAGAAGCTGAAAGTGAAAATGAAATTTCTAGATGTTGTTTCTTCCCCGATTATTCTCTTCTTAAATCTACTCCCCCTATTTCATGTCACCAGCCAGCTTATTCATTAAAATTCTTCATTTAGCATAGGGTTGACAAAGCTATTCTTTGTGCTCAAAGATATTGGACTGACGTGTTCAGAAGAGGTCCATTTTTCCCTCAATCTCCAGAGGATAACAAAAAGTACTCATGTATTCGAGCTTAAGTATTTCATCTTACGCCTCAAAAAAGCCAGGGAAAAATCAAAAGAATAGAGGAGTATTGAGCATCAGCAAAAATTGTCAAGAAAAATATACCTTCTCCTTCTGAAGAGTGCGAAGGCGTGTTTGAAATTCAGAAAGCTTTCTAAGGGACAAGTCTTCTTCATCCAGACTCAGGCTACTGCTTGCACCATTGCTTGCATGACCATACTCCGATATCTCTCCACTGATCCTCTCAATCTGAGCCCGTATGTCAGCCAACTGTTTTATCCTTTCCTCTTTCTTTTTCCTCAGATCTTCCACCACAGGAGTCACAGAAGCAAGTTTCTGTTTCAATGATGCTGACCTCTTCTCAGCTTGAATCTGTAACATTTTGTATTAACAGCTCCATAAGCAACTGAAAATTGCCTAGAGAAATCTAAAGATATCTGCCAGTCTTGTTCAGACTAAGCTAAAAAACTGTGGCGTTTCTAATATTATTTTGTCGATCAACACAAGAAAGTTCTCTTTGGATTGGTTTAATTGGCTATAAGTCACGGTCTGTGTGGATTTATATACTTATGAGAATTTTATCTATATCCATCTTACATGCTGCAGCATACTTGTAAACGAAATTAGGTGATGATGGACCATGCAATCAAGCAGCCTAATATCCAGCCACCACACCATACTAAATATATTTCAGTTAGTTCAAGAAAGTGTTTGGGAACATTAATTTCTTCATATTGGCTTTGTACATGACAGTGCTTTTTCTGACCTGTCAATCTTCTACTAAAGATTTCTGCAGTAGCAGCATTCTCTTGTACAATAGAAAAGTGTAAGTTCAGATCATCTAAATGGCCCAGTTGATGTCCAGCATAAGATTTCTTTTTAAAATCTGACCTTTCCTCAGACAACTGAGGATCAACTGCCATCCACATTTCAACAAAGCAACCCAAATTCGTAAACAGGATGCCCTCGACAGTGTGTGCCATATTTCATCTCACTAACATACCTAAAAATGTGGGCTTTGGACATTTCTTTTATGGTGTTGATTACCTTCTCAATGTTAATGATACAGTGACAACACAACATGCCAGAGAACACATAAAAGAGGAGAAAAATTAATTGATGGCAGGAAAAAGGATTTTACTGAAATTGCATTGTGGAAAAAAATCACATGTTACAGGTAATTTCCTCTTACAGGCGAATGAATATTAAGTTCTCCGAGAGCAGCCGTAAGTGTTGCAAGCTCAGCTTCCTTGGCTGCAACAGACTGATGTAGACGAGCCTTGGCATTGGCAGCCTCTTCAACCTTTCTTCTATAAACTTGTAAGCATTCCGCCTCCAACTCTATAATCATGCGATCTTTATCCGCTTCACTTTCTCCAATGTCAATCCATAATTGCTGGTCCAAGAAAGAACAGGTTCACTATTGTTAAAGGTGACGTATCTGCTACTCACACACTCTTTCTATAGAAACTACTGATTGCTTGAATATTGATTCAAACAGAAGTTCCCGTTCAGTTCAACAGAAATTTGACAGCTTTCCCCTCAGTTTATACGATAATTAAAAACAGTCCAGGAACTATTGCAATAATATGTTGATTGTAGTTTCTTGCCCTTTACAATGATGCAGTCAAGAATTACTGTGTTGTCGGCCTTATTAAGAAAGATGTTAGCCGAAAGCACTTCTTTTGAAACTTGAGGTCAACCCGTACTATTTGACCCACCCAAAATTCCTTTTCGACATTTATCCCAGTAAGAAGGGGAATTCCCCAAGAGTCCAATCGATTCCAAAACAGATAACACGAAGAAACCGGAAAGCAAGTTCATTAAAGGAAAAGAAATGTAATTCGCCAAGAAGCTAATTCACAATTCGGAAATCCAAACAGCTATATCGATTTGCAGTCACGGTCACAGCACGCGAAATGAAGAAAACCTAACCCAAAATAACCCAAAAAAAAAAGAAAAAGATACAGTGCCAAACTTCTAGAATTCATTACACTAAAGAATATTTCAAGTCACTAACATCTACTTAGCAATACTTGAAAGTAAATGTATGGAGTATATAAACCAAAAAAGAAGTTAGAAATCCTCATGAACAGAGAGAACACTACAGGAAGAATTACTTGACTAGCAGGAAGTAGATAGACGACTCTTCTAGCCTAGGGATTAAAGAAACGAGGATCCTAATAACACGGCTCCAATTAGACCAACAAAACAATGATTTCATCAAAAAGCAGAATCAGTGCTTTCTTCTTTTAGCGGAGTTAAAAACAGCGTAAAGCGATGGAAAAAAAAAACTACCCATCATTTAAAAGTGATTTTCCACCAAAAAGAGCACAGATTTTCCTTTTCCTCAGCAAAGAGCAGCCTTCCCAAAGACTCTTGAAAAAACCCAAAAACAGTAAAAACCACGAAGGAGAAGAGAACACCGGGAAGGAAAAGTAAAGAGGAGAGTAAGAAGAAAGACCTGAAGTTCCCCGAGCAAAGTGTTGCAGCTGGAGCTTGAAAACAAGCCGCCCGAAGGGCTGCCAATCGCCAGCATTTCTCGCACCAATTCTTCCCTCTCTCTCTCTCTCTCTCTCTCTCTCTACAGAGAAGCGTAAAATAGGAAACCCCACCAGGGTTTTCGCTCCACCGCCCCACAAAGAACCAACAAAGAACAGAGTATCGAAAAGCTCCAAAATTTGCAGCTTCCAAGAAACCAAAAACGGCCCTCACTTCTTTCGACTTCAAGCGAGCGTCACGCCACGAGAAGCTAAGACAGCAGCCGTCCCTATCTCCATTGCCCGAAACAAACCTCTCTTGCTCAGATCTGGAAGCTTGAAACCACACACACGCACGCGCACACGCACAACCTTGCTCTGCTCCGCTTCCCTCAGCGCCAAGCAAGAATCTTTAAAAGGGAACCCCACCAGACAGCTCGAACCCAGAACGGGTAAGCCACGGCAGAAGCCCAAGAACCGACCTTTGATCCGTGTAAGCGAAGACAGTAGCGAGAAAAGGCCCTTCAGGTAAAGCTATATTCTAGAGAGAGACAGAGAGAGAGAGAATGCAGAGCTAACAAGCATCCGAACCCCAACCGACAGGAAAGAGAAAAGAGGGGGAAAGGGGATGGGGGAGTGGGTCTTTTTCAGGGTTTGGAGGTCGGGCTAAAATGCGCCGGGCCCGTAGCCCGTAAAGAGGGTGCGCAGGTTAGCCATTGTAGGGTTCTCCTCCTTCTTCTTCTTCTTCTCTCTCTCTCTCTCTCTCTCTCTCTCTTGCTCAGTGACGATCTGGTTCCGGACCTGAGCAGAAGAAAGTGGAGGTCGCTTTGAGTATTATTATTATTATTATTATTATTATTATTATGATCTAAAAAATTTTATGGGAAAATGTGGGTTCGGGAAATCTCTCCCCACGCGCATCTCCAGCGCGTCGACGCCACGGCGCCAACTGGAGGCGCGCGTCCGGGCCCCGCGCTCTCGGAGGCGCGTGACGCTCGTGTATTGACCCGAGTAGCTGTCGATGTTGACGTACGAAAGCATGCACAGGACAGTGAATTTTTTTTCTTTTTATTTTTTTTAGCTTCCTGATTTTTATTTTTTTTACCTCTTTCCTTTTAATTATTTATAATTCCTTGATTTAAGGGAAAGGGGGAGAAAATCGTCGGAATGCATATTCTCCTTTGGTGGAAAGGTGGAGTTTGGTGAGTTGAGCATGTGACTCGGAATTATACGTCCCCCACCTAATTAAATTTCCGAATTTTATAAATGACGCATGATGTGGGGGAAAAAGGGTAATTGGACACTTGCTGAATTTCACGTTCTTTTATTCCGTTCCTGAATTTCACATGCGGACGGGATCGACATGTAGGCCAAAAATAATTGACTAAATCGGTAGTTTGACTTGGAGAGTTGAAAAAAAAAGGGTGCCCGGCTGTTCTTGACCCTTTTCAAGGGAAGAAAGGCGGAGGGGTCGCCGGCGTGTTTAGCTCCTCCGAAATTATCGTAGAGGGCTCGAAACTATTGAAATAGTATCACAGTCCCGATGGCGACTTTTGTGATTCGACGTGGAGAAAGAGATTAGGGATGAAGGCAAGCATTGGAGATTTGAGTTGAGAAATGTTGGTGCAGAAGGATTTCCAAATTTGAAAAGAAAAAGCTTAACACCGAGCTCACATTTGAGGGGAGAGATAATTGATGTGCGAGTGTTGATTTTGTATTTTTGTTAGAAGAAGTTCCACGTCAAAGAATCGAATTGGTGGGAGGAGTTAATAACTTCAATTGGCTTATAACCCATTAGCTTGTGCCTTTTAAGTGAAAGTGGATATAATTGAATATGTTGATAACTCTAATTTGCATTCCTTCTTAGCGAACTCCTGTGTCGAAGGTATCAGACTTCAATTGCGTTGTTTCAACGTTGATATCATTTATTGGAATACGAAACACAAATCCAATATCTCAATCTGAGAAGATAATCAAAATAGAGCTTAAGCTTGACCTATTAATGTATCACATTTCACTAACATTTACTCAAAAGCTTTTATAGGGGAAAGAGGGAAATTTAAAATATTCCCTCGTCATTCATTCTTCCTTTTTTTTTCCTCTAGCTTTCCAATAGAAACAAAAGCACAATCAATCCTACATCTACCATTAGGAAACCAATCGAGTCCCCATCATTTTAATCGAAACGATATAATCCTAAACATTCTATAGAAAATGCAATAGTCCTCTATGCCAAATCCTATCTGATTTATCTGACATGGCAGTTCAATCACTATTGATTGTTGTAATGTAACGGTAGCAACATAATGTAGACAATTTGAATGAAATGACACCATTTTACATTCAAAGAAATGTCTCATCTCCTTAATAAGATATCGTGCATCGTGACTCCGTTTGCATTGTATAAACGACGAATTACACGGATGCATTCTTTATTTTAACATGCTGTTATTCGTATGCTTTGCACCCCTAATTTTTCTTGCATTTTTTTTTCTTCCTTAAAAAAGGGAATGTCCTGTTGTTGTTTTACTTCCCGATGATCTTGAGGTCCGAACAAGATCAAGATGAAGTTTTTTAGGCACTTGTTTAGGTTGAATTCCATACTACCTTTGATGATGTAATTTAGTATCATTTTAGTAAACATCTATGATAGTTTATGTCTCGAACCATGCCGGTGACACATGCACGATTGGCAAGAAAAAAAAAGGAATTAACCAAATGATGGTAAAGTCCCGACAAGGGGGGAAAGGGAAGGAAAGATAGAAAAGTTGGGTGCTCTTCTTTTGAAGTGGTAATAATTATATCTATGACTGAAAGTCGATTAAACTGGCTGGTACGAAGAAGACACGACAAGTAACTACCCACACACCAACACTTACACACACGTATATATGGAATCTGCATTTATATTTATGCGTAAAGACATTATTATTATTTATGAACCTCGAAGGTACACGAGTTAAAGATTATTCTCAGCATAATTTAGGACAGAATATATTTAATAAAGCTCGACAAGATAAGATTTTATGTAATCTAATGCGCAAATGCATAGGCCCCACAGAGCAGGCGCATCATTAAAGGGATTGAGTTTGGTGGGCTTCTGGTACTAAGGAAATTTTTTGCAGCACTCATCTGAAAAGGCAAAAAAATAAATAAATAAATAAATAAGAGAGAGAGAAAAATTAAAGCGCCAAAATAAAAAATAAAAAAGAGAGAGCACACTTTCTTATCTGTCAGTTTGGAAGCTGTTGGAGTTCTTCTTTTCAAATGGGATTCTTGCATGCAGGTGAGACAAGAAAATGATGTTCGATTCTGTGTGTTTCTTCTCAGATACTACATAACTATATTTTACAAGATTTTATTTTTATTTTTTATTTTCAATGGACCAGTCGAAGGCCGCAAAGGCTGACTATATTTGTGGATGCAGGAACTGATTTAATTTCCTGGCATTAAATTGGTTTTCTCTCGAGCTTTTATTAGTTGCAATTGGATAATCATCAAGTTCGTTTGTCTTGTCAAATGAAAATTAGGTGCTTTTCAATTATGAGGTAGCTCAAGATTCAATTATTCTTTCTGTAATGATCTAATATGTACATTCATCATCATCATGTGGTAGTTTTATGGTGATTGTTGATATGTATGCAAATCAAGATTCATATATAATTTGATTCTAAAGACCAAAAATAATTGCCTAAGATCCTATCCCTAATATTTTATTCACATCAATGTCACAATCAAAGATATAAGAAACCTGTTGTCATATTTCATTTTGAAAATTACATCAAGGAATTGCTGGATTCTATAAAATATTATACCCGTTAATAAAAACCATCAAACTTAACTCTTGCAAAGAAATATGTAACACGAAGGCTATGGTATTTTGTGAAAGTGACACTCCTTTAATTTCACTATCCAATTGATCGTTATCGCATTGATATCATGGTTTTTAAGACGATAACTTACACACGTCCATGACCACAAAAAAAAAAAATGACAAGATGCAAACTCCTAATAAAATTGGGGATGTTGTCCTTGAAACTTTTGTGTCTCATGTTGATATTTCATAATGTGATATGTTTACCGAATTTACTAAAAGAATATCAAAACATCAATATAGCTCTTCCCCTAGAGACTGAATGACTAAGGTAAAAGGATATTAACTATCACATTCTAAGAGATGAGGTAGAATTTTGTTGGAAATTGAGTATAGCCCACTTGTTTAAAATTGAGTTACAGTCTTTACGAGTAATTAGTTCTTGAGTGGGGCAATTCCCACTGAGATCAAGAACCACCCTTTAATTCTTGAACTCATCGAAGACCCAACCCACCCGTTCTCTAGTGGGTTTAGGAGCCGGCTGCCCATGAGATTTTCTCTAGGTGTATCTTCCTCCGTTTGTTGTTTCAAAATGGTCTCACCCTTTGTTTCTTTATCACGCAATTCATCGAACACCTTCTACTTAAAGGACAAGTCACATTCAACGACCGGGAGACTCTGTGGTCAAGTTCGACAAGTCCATAGAAACCATCCAGAATTAGCCGATTTCATCCGATTTAGATGGTTCTCAACCCAGTCTAATTCTTTTACTTACCGCTAATGATCTTGACGTCGCTTGGCATATTAATATATGGATAACTTCTATTATAGTAAGCATTTTTCTCAATACCTTAATCTATATGGTACCCTCTCTTTCTCTCTCTAGCACATAAGATAGATAAGATAGATATCATTATTGTCTCTTACGGATCTTTTGTTGACTCGATTTCACCTTCCTCGGTATAATAAATGGAAAATAAGAGGACAAGGGACATGATGGGTCGGTCAGTCAGTTCGAAGTAGGCTCGTAGCTTGCCTTAGTTTCTTTTTTTTTTTTTTATCGACGGGTCAAAGGTTCCAAGACTTTCGTTTCTTATTAATCATACATACGCGATGTGTCCTTGCAAACCATTGCTATTGTTATTAATCAAGATTCCTGCATATTGATTTTCGTTTTCCAAACGTAAAGGTCACCTTAATTAAGTCCTTTGGCCTTATTTGAAATTGTCTTCTGATCTCACTCTTCTATTTCCATCCGTAATATCGACAGAAATTAAGATTTATTGCAAAATTTGTACCTCTTGATCTGCGCGACATGGTATTCAGCAATTGTCTTCAAATGCTTATTATTATTATAGTTGTTGTTGTTAATTATTATTATTACATAGGAGAAGAGAGAAGGACAAAGGTGTTGGTGGCTTTTAGTAACAAACGCCACCTAGGCGTTATAAAATTTGTCTAATGCTTACAATGCCCAATACGCTAAGTTTCAAAAGAGCCTACCTTAGGAATCACGAAACCAAGGTTGTTGGAGATGTGTCAGCATAAATATGGTACCTTTACTTGGAAATATGATCCAGAGGAAGTTCAAATCAAAACTCATAAATATATTTAGTGAGTTATAAACTAATCACAATATATTAATGATTTTACGTTATGTATCATATCCATGCAAGATTTCTTTTGCCTAACACCCTCATTGGTGCATCTAACAAATCTCTTCCTTACGTGTGAGTCTTTTGTATTAGATCCACTTTCCCTTAATCTTGGTATCCTCTTGCTTCAACATTATTTCAACTCCAAGCTCCACATATGTTGGGCCAAGTCTTATTAAACCATTGGCTTAAATACCACCTTGCACGAAACACATGGCAGAAACTCAATTTTTTACCTAGAGAATCACCAAGACGGCAGGGGTAATGGATTTCTAGGTTGGTAAGCTCTTGATTTGGAACTTAAAACCTATCATGTTAGTGTTAAAATATTTAAATAATAAACCATGCCTTTATCTAATAGTTTAAGCTTTTAGAATAGTTGGTAGTGGTCCCACAAAATCTCACATGGTATCAGAGCTAAGAGGTCCTAAGTTCAAATCTTCCAGGCCCCTATTTGCCTCATTTATTAAATTTCCACGCTTAATACTAGGCAAAAAGGTCAAAAAGACCAGACTAAGTGTGAGGAGGAATGTTAGAATATTTAACTAATAAATCACGCCTTCATCTAATAGCTTAAGCTTTTAGAATCGTTGGCAGTGGTCTCACAAAATCTTACAGTTAGAACTAATTCTTAATTTTTGGAACCTGAAATCTATCATATTTGCTTTGGAGTTGGTTTTGGAGCTTACTATGTTTTCTAGTTTGATTCCAAGGTTTACTTGAGGACTTGCTTTTTTTTTTTTTTCTCTTTTTATTATTATTATCTTTTACAGCAAAATAATATGAATAATAAAACGATTCAAAGTAAAGATGAACAACATAATTCCTCATCTGCCAAAAACAACAATTCATAAGATGAACATAATCACGTACAATTATTAATAATAAAAAGTTCAAATATGTAACATAAAACATAAATTATAACAATCCATCCTTCATTCGTCCATAAAATTATCACTTTAAATTCTATCTAAATTAGCAATAAATCTATATAAAACCTTAACTTAGAAGTTATAAATAAAGAAACTAGGGTTTTTACTTCTTCTTTTTTAGCTTTATGAAAATGGTTCCAAAATCGATTCGGTTCTCGGATGGTTCTTTACTTAAAATTTGGAACTTAACTTTTTTTCAGGACGGTCCAGTCCAATTCCAAAGTAGAACAGGTATTCATTTAGAAGCTAAAGTCAATGAATTAAGTTCTCACCGGTATTATATTACATCACATTCTTGATGTGAGTTTCTTTTCATTTAATACTTTCGCGCATGCACCTTAATAAGGATTATAAACAACTTAACTCGTACATAGATGCTCGATGCTCGAAGGGAGACTTCATTATCTCACCTCAACTACCACACTCGTGTATATCCTCTCAAGTGTTTCGCCCGACAGAAATGGGCTTTTCAAAGGATGTAAACCGAGTCAAAATTACTCTCTAAAATTTGAGCAAACCGATCGCTTTTCTCGCATTTATTTCGCATGCGAATTCAACCGACTTCAATATCTCTTCACGAGTCGCGTATCCATAATTGCTATAGATATCATTACAACTCCAAAGGTAGGCCGATGATACCCTTCTTTATCTAGTAATCTTTCATCTCATGATTCATCCCTCATATAGTATATCGCTGTCTGTATTGCATAAATATTCGTGAGACAGGCGCTTAAATGGTCGAACTCCAGCTCACGGACAACGATTCATCAAGAGCCAAGAGTCAATGACTCAACAGCACCCTAGATGTTTGCGATTTTAATTCGACGTGTATTTACTAATGCGAGGAATATATGTTGGGTACGTAGCAAAAAAACCCTAATTTCGTGGTCCACCATAGGATGTATTTGTAGACCAAGGCAACCCTAAAAAGCCATGCAACCACAATTTGGCTCTACGTATATCCTGTCGTTGACATTTTTTTGGATGCATCCGGCATTAATACCGTCTGATCTCAACCCTCCATTTCCATAAAATTTATTCTATATAGTGGTTGGTTTGGTAGATTAGGTGCACGCTACATCATCAGTATCCTAATCTTATAGATATTCCTACCAAATAGTCACGTAATCAGTATAATTGCAATAATCATTGTGGAGAGAGAGAGAGAGAGAGAGAGAGAGAGATGGAAATGTTGTTGCGTTACAACTCATGATTGCATGTTGAAAAATACATAGCAACAAACGCAGAGCAAGACAAGGACAAGGGAACTGTGGCTGGACCTGTAGTATAAGCTATGATATGGACCCGCTTTGATATGAATATGAACCACATCAATGATTTTTCACTAGAGAAAATCCATCCAATGGTCCCCATTTGGCACTGCATTGCGGTTGTTCCAATAGAAAATCAAACAGTGATCAATCAAGATTAATTGGCCCATCAAATCCAAATCCCCAAATGTCAACAGTCTCTTTCTATTTAGTAGGTGGGGCAACATAATCGCTTTTGGAAACGACACAGTAATTAAAAGGGACTTTTCAATAGTAAGCATTGATAAGCCGGTGAGATTACTAGGATTGATAACGAGACATTTATTGTAAGAACCCGATGAAGTATATTTAGCACCTCTAGTTTTGAGGATACTGACACATTTGACGAGCATGTATTGAGGTTGTGCTGGAATTCTCGGTTCGATTGAGATATTTTATGGTCCCTCCTCCAATTAATTGACTAAGGAATATAGTGATATACCTAACTTGCCACTGCAAAATTCAAAGGGCATTATCTTGCGTTTTGACTTGTAAAACCTGTTCATTGATTCATTGCCTTTTCTGTGATTGAAGGGTAGCTTTCCTAAGGATGCTAGGACAGCAATAATTTCCCGGAGGACAGCAGAAAAGCTCTCATCATTAGAAAGTTGTCTATGGCTTCAAACGTTAATTCACATCATTACCCTTTACCAAATTGATCCCTCTTTTTTAAAAAATTTCCAAATCAAGCTATGTTACAGCGGACTTGAATCAAGTGACGATAATGAAATGAGAGACTTAGATTATTGTGGATGGGAGGAAAATCATGAGCTGCTTTAATATCCGCAGCGAGGTATGGGAGAGCACGTACGGGAGGGCACGTACGGGAGGCCCAGTGCCAGAGACCCAACCTCTCTCACAACGTGCAGGCTTGTTTGCTAAGTTTATTTTTCGAAGATAATTTTGAGTATGGTTTAGTATGTAAAATTTGCATGTTTAGAAAACGTGGTGTTAATCTAAGCTATGTAATCCATGCTTCGAATTTATTTAGCCATTTATGTCCTTCTTATTGGAGCACACGACAAAAGGCTCTAAATTCGCCCAAGGAGATCACCAAAATAAAGTTCAAATTTGAGTGGTCAACATATTTAATTAAACCCATATTTACTTTAAA
The DNA here is from genome assembly GCA_014182715.1 of Eucalyptus cloeziana. Classification (NCBI taxonomy): domain Eukaryota; kingdom Viridiplantae; phylum Streptophyta; class Magnoliopsida; order Myrtales; family Myrtaceae; genus Eucalyptus; species Eucalyptus cloeziana. The sequence continues at coordinate 25,787,586 of CM024640.1, forward strand.
ACTTAAGTCGACGAGTTAATAACCATCTAAGATGTATTGATAATATCACGCAGTATTAATTTTTTGATGCGAGACTGTTAATATAACTTACATATTTACTTTCTAACACAACTCAACACTTTTCACTTGTCACTTTTAAAAAAAAAGAAAAAAGATTCCCCTTTCCTATTAGGACATGCAATAGATATCTGATTTTTTTTTCACTCGAAAAGATCACAATGAGAGTTGCCAAATTCGAACTTGTCAACATATATAGTTGGACTTGTCTTTACTGAAAATGTTAATATAATGAGTTATGAGCTAATTAAAAGCCTTCATTATTCAGCATCAAAACAATTCCCCATGTAGGACTATTTTGACACAACTTAAACTAAATCTCAACATTTCCCTGTTGTACTTCTCACATGCAGTCTCTTCTTTTCACTAAAAGATAGTCTGGAAAAAAGTTGCGACCATCAAAGTGCTCAACATCTTTTATGGTCACAAAACGAGGTAGCGACACCTATAATTATTAGGATCGATATCAGAATAAACATAATCTAAGTGAGTCCACTCAAATTTGGGCATGTAAATTAGATGAGAACCACGTGGACTCCACTCAATGGATGGTCGATCATGACTTTATGACTATACTTTTGGAGTAAAATCAAATTAAGTTAATCTCGGTATTCTAATAGATTCGAACTTGCTCTTTCCCAAATCTGTACTTGATAATGTATCAGCTTATTGTTGTACGGCCTTACAAAAGATCGCTCTTGTCATACATCTATATACACAATGCACTTTGTGAAAGCACCCGTCATCATTTTCTTGATTGCAGTTGAGCGAGAAACAGACATAACAAGCACGGCAGTGCTTGTCCAGACTGTGCATGTGGATTCAATTTCAAGACAGCATCGGTGAACTCATTTACCTTAACGATAAAAGCACGACATCTTACCAAAACAAACTGACATTTTCACTGTCAATTGATTGCTCACATTCATCCAACTTCTGATTAGAAAGCTCTACTGCGTCCATCACGTACAGGAAAAATCATCCTTTCATTCCTCTCGAGGAAGTTGTTTCTCAGGTGATCCGCTCTCATCATAATTGGCCTCACAACCTTCCCTTTTTTTGTTTTTTTTTTATGACGGTAGGAATCTGGTAGCAGTAGAATTTGGTACTATGGAAACTGACAAATGATTGAAGCACGATCCCATTGAAAACTGGGGGAAACCAAGGGAAAAATTGGAAGGTCCTCCGCCATAAACAAAGGGGAAAAAGTACCATATCATCAATGATGAGGTCCACACATGTCTTTGTTCCGTCGTTTCAGAAGTGCAAGTTGTGATTGAGCCGCTAGAAGTTCTCCAAATAGTAATCCGAAGTAGCATTTAAGAATAGGTATCAATTTTTTTTTTTAAAAAAAATATATCTATGGAAACATTATGATGGTGTATCAAACAAAAACCTCCCGAATATTTATGACAAAAATCACATGTTAAATCTCGACTAATCATCCAATTCACTCACTCGAGCGTCATATAAATATTGATTTGAATGAAAGAAGAGTCATTAGTATCCTAATGATTGTGGCACGAACTTCTAAGTACTAAGTCGAGGGTCCAACTCCAACTCGGATGCCTCGGTTGTTTTACTTTTATGTCGAGTATCAATTTTTAAAAGTTTGCCTCTATTTTTTTAATTGCCAAACAAACATAAGATTTTATATAGCTTAGTTTTCCCTTCTCTTTTTCCTTTTTGCTTTATTACTGTTTCAATCTAATAAATGAATATTTTCTTTATTTTCAACTTATTTTTTAAACATAAAAGCACACTTTAATTTCCTCTTCTTTTTTTTTTTTTGGGTCAAATCAACCAATTAATGTACCAATTATGAGTCAATTGTATGAAAAACAAATTTAGGATGAGAAATCTGCACATCATGATATTATTGTCAAATAGTACAATTGATTCTAACTTTGATAATATATGATTTGATTGAACAAAAATATTTTTTTCTTAACAAGAAAGTGATGATTTTAAAATAATTTGTCAGGGTGAGAGTTTTATCCGTTGTTTTATTTTTAGGTCTATTGCCATCTAGGTCTTTTTGTTTTTCCTTTGTGCATAGTGTTAATACCCAAAAATATCTAAGTTGGGATGTAAGCTTTTGGTGCATCGTTGACAGATCAGCTGCATTGTTATCGATACATCACAATTGGCAAAAGTCAAAATTTAATACAAAGGAAAGGCACCAGCCGATCACAAAATCGAGGAAGAGCGAAGGAATACAGACGAGCCGAGTAGTAACTACTCACAGATAAGACTCACGGTACTAAAAGATCAAGTTGAGGCCTAGAATCTCGGAGGTAAATAGAATTTGGAATTTGAATGATAGCCGCTCTTCACCTGTTAATCTTTTAGTTTCCATAGTCTCTTAGTTTCATAGTTTCTTAGTCGGTAGAGTAGCCATAACCATTGTTCTTGTCCAAATTGTCATCAAACCCCATTCGTTTAGAAAGCTGTAGATCTTACCATTGGTGAAAGATGTTTCGTTGACGATTAAGCCTGACGAAACACATCGTGATGAAGGCCGCCGTTAAGCCCTCGTGGCCTCAAATCGAGGCCAAGGTTGATTTGATGGTGTCCTCAAATTGTCCTTCATCCTAGGTTGGTCACAACGTATGAGCTTGGAACTAGAACCAGAAAGGAGGTTGTAGTCAGGTAAAGCGGTGGGAGGAGGAGAGCGGAGGAGATTTTTTTAGGCTGTAAAATGGCACAAATCCGAGCATTAAATGTTTGAATACCGTAGGTAGACACAACATGTCGCGACCGTATTCCTCGCTCAATTTTTGACTTGCTTTCATTCACTAATTTTATGAAGCATTGAATAAATTAAGTTGTAGCATTTATTGAAGTTCTCATTGTTAACAATCTAAATGCACATCAAGAAGAAGAGGAGAAAAACACAAGAATTAATGAGATTTGACAATGTGCCTACATCCTTGAGTAAGCCTCCCCAACCCTCTTTTTATTGTTCTTTTTCTCCCTTAATTATCAAGTATGTACATGCTCATAAATATACAATTAGATGGACTTCTTCTACAAGTCAAGCCTCTATAGATTGGGAAAATAGAATCCTCTAAAAATTAGAAGGAAAATGAAATCCCCTACAAATTAGCGGCTAGAAAAACAAAATCCCCTACAAATGAGAGGATTTCAGCTCACGCCAACAACCATTTACCATATGAGCATTTTAGTTTTTAAATTCACATTGCCAAAGTATTAAGAGATTTTGGTTTGGTATCATTTGTGCAACAGAACCACTACTGACTATAAAAGTGTAAACTATTAAAAAACGCGCGGTTTAGTATTAAAATATTAAAATAAGATCTAATATTTTTAGAGAGTATGAGCAGCATGCACGTCGTCTTATGTCCAAAAATAGCAATATTACTCTCCGGATAATTATGTCATTCCAAACGTTTTTCTCTTAGCTAGCTCGATTGCTTAGTGTTCACTTAGGTTATTGATGAATAATTATGCTGCTATCACATAGACATTGGAGCTCATGAATACCGAACGTTAAAATGCTAATCGATTCAAAAGTATTGAAATAAAGTTAGATTTATGTAAGTTGTAAATTTTCAGAAGAAAATAAATTTGATTCTGAAGCCGATTTAGAGATATTTTGTTTGGAAGAGTCAATTGCTTTGTATCTCTTGTCGACTTGGAGTACACTTTGGACTAATGTGATAAATTACATTGCATGGATACAGGCTTGTTTATTTGTGCACCCATAGATGATCGATTTATTTTATGAATGGCACTATCTTCGAGTTGCAGAAAATAGCTCGTTTTATAGCACAGGCTGTTTATTCAGGCGGCGGAGAGACGTCGGGCACGTTGGCCATTCCGCCACGAGCATCAGCGCTGCCACCGCCGCCGTCGCCGCACCCACAGCTGGTGGCGAGCACATGAGGCCAAAAGGAGGCCTGACCCACCCGTCTCTTCTGTCTCTTCATCGAACCAATCGCACGCCCGCCCCCGAAAGTTAATTTATTTGGAAGTTTTCGACATATCGAGATAAATGTTTGTCGCTTTTAGAGGTAGGCCGACTGTACTTGATGAGCTGCACATTGACAGCCAGGATCAAAGCAAACATGAATCCAGCTGGTAAAAGGGGGAAAGCTTAAGAAAAACATAAAAATGGTCCAGGAAAAGACAAAGAATTTGTCGTCATCTTTCTATTCCTCATTTCCAGCCCAAAAACAAGTCGGCAGGAGAAAAATAGGATCATCAGTTGGTGGTTGCAAGGTGTATCCTAAGATGAGCCGAAACTTTCACAAGGATCTCCGTGCTTCATATATAAGGATGGTAGGCTTCACAGATGCATTCTTTATGCCTGCATATCTTGCACCTCCATTGGAACAATGTTTTTTCTTGCCCTATTCGCAACTTTACTTTTTGGTTGTTTTACATTCAGGTGATTCCGGAATTTCAACAAGAAATCTTTTAAGAATTTGTTTGGATTTGTAGTAAACTTTTATAACGACCATTGCGTTTTTAGTTTTGGTTCTATGAAAGGAAATTCAGACTTGAGACGTAGTAATATCTTTTATTATATAGTAGATTATATTTTAGTGATTAGCTGATATTTGAATCATGATAAATTCTTATAAAACAAATGAAATGCGATGTCAAATTTGATAATGGGTCTCTTGAGTTTTGTCTTTTTGCATTACTCAATCAAGTCCTTCTGTTGATTAAATTATAAACATCACAAAATCAAGGATACTAATGTTGTGCTTGTTAAGCGTTGCATAAGCAGAGAGAGAGAGAGAGAGAGAGAGAGAGAGAGAGAGAGCTTACGCGGTTGAGAGAAAGCAACGGCTACTCGATCACCAAAATGAGGGTCCTATGACCCCCTCGCCTAGCAACAGTGTCACGCCCCGAATTTCGAGCGAGCGCACATCCTTCAGTAGTCGATAAAATTGCGACATTCTTAGGACACGTTGCTAACCCAATCAATTATGCACATGCGGAAGCGAAATTAAACAATCTCTAGACAACACAAACATGTGATAGAAAAGCAGGATAGTCAATTCACAAAACACACTTTCATAAACAAACTAGTTTATATATAATACTAGTCTATAAACAAGAGTCAACTTTAAAAAGAAGAGTCACTAAGCCATCTAGGCACTAGACTCCTCATCCATAAGCTCAGGGGGCTTTGAGTCTACCACAACAATATTAGGTGGGTCAGCTACTCCTTTGCCCGCAACGGCGTTGACCGCAACAGCGAGACGTCAAAACCCTAAAGGGGACCTTCCCGAACCCTATTGGGCCCATGACGAAACCACGTCTTGTATCGATGAGGTACCAACTGTGGTAGGCCCTCATTGACCAAGATAGTGGTCATGATGAGCTTATGGAGCCAGAGACTCCTAGGGACAAGGACGTTGGTGCTCTGCTCGGTATACCCCCGCGGTTGTCTAAAACGAACTGAAGGAGCCTCCATCTAGGGACTCGTAAAGATTTAGCCCACGACTGGATAAGATAATGTCTCAGCAAGTCTACGCCCTAAACCCCGATTAGGAAGGTAATACGCCTAGAGGCAGTCTAACTACACATCACAGAAGACTCACATCGCCTCAGCACCTCCTTGCACGTTAGTATAGTTCATATAACATATGCATATAATAAATGCGCACATCAATTTGAACATCTCACTCAATCACAAAAGTCCCGATTATAAGGCCAAATCGTCATGACATGTCCCATTTTATGCCACACAATTTTGTCCCATAATCATGCATGTTTATCTCAATCATTTACGCGTTCCAATTGATTACTACCCCCATAGGCACGGCCTACTTGACACACATTGGTCTTCCGGCGTAGCCGAGCATTGTCTCATCCCTTGAGCACGGTAATGTCTACCTCTAGACGACATTCCCGAAGGAGCTTCGGTTGAACCCGACATCCGTTGTTAAGGGCATTCCATATAGGAGCATTGTCCACCCAACGCACATCAGGGACGTGTTCTCTTAACCATCACACACATCCAAATACCTCGATTAAAATAATGTACTTGGCATATTTTTTTCATATTAAAAACACCCGATAACATAATCGTGTGTGAGTACATGGTCAGATCGAACCATAAAAATTGATATCATTCCTTCTAAAAATCCCACTTTTTGATATAGTACTTAAAAACAATTTCGGTGTCAAAACCCGATACCCGGTATTTTCTAATTAAATACTAAAATCTCCTAATTTTGAAATAATAACTAAAAATTAACAATTATCACTCAATTGCACAAATTAGCATTCAATTGCATAAACTAATCACACAATGACAATCGGCATGAAATTCCGGCGACCGGCTATCCTGGTATAACTTCTGGAAAATATTAAATAATTAAATAAATTACAAAATTAATTAAATAAATGCAAATTAAATGCATAAATGACTAATTAAGCTAAATATGCTAATCTAACCACCTAATTGAACCTAGAAAAAAAAACGCACCTATCTACATAAATCAAACAACCTAATTAACCCTTAACTAATCTAATCTAACCACCTAATTAGCCTAATTAATCAACTAAATCACTAATTAAACTAAACTAACCACCTAATCTAAGCTTAGGCTAAGCTAATTACATACTAAGCATAATTAACCTCATAATTAAGGTTTAGCAAGTAAACTCACCGGATTAATGAGCCGGTGAGTTCACGGTGATGATGGCGTGACGGCGAGCAAGACTCGGGTCAATGGCGACGCCAAGGGAGGTCCGAAAGGGGCCCGAAAAAGCCCACGAACCTCACAGCTTGGGTTGTGAGTTTGGCTCTGTCCAAGTCTGAAGGAGTTCGATTGAGGGCCCGGCTTGGCTAGAAATGGGCCACATGGGAGGTGGACGGCAACGGTGGGTCCTGGTGGGAGTGACGGTGGCTTGGGTAGACGACCGAGGGAGCTCGATGAGCTGGACGGAGGGCTTTACGGCTCGAGACGGTAGACTGGACATGATTAGGAGGCGGAACCAGCGACTTGGACGCGCGGGCTCGGGCGCTTGCGGGCGAACGGACTGGCGACACTGATGCCTCGGACGGGTGGTCGATGGCTGCAAGGGCTAGCTCTTTGGTTTTGTCAGCTGGTTTTGAGCTCTAAACAACAACAATGGAGGAGGAGAACATCAAGAAAGAAGAAGAAGTGGTCTGCTGGCTTGAGGGGGAACAAATGCCCTAAAAGTCTTCAAGAAATATCAAGAACACTCATTGCTTGGCCCCCACTTGTTGTGGCCTCATCCTCCGCCAATTTCCCTCACAAATCTTCCTCCACAAGCCACTCTAGGTGGTCCAAATGTTGCTGACCACCATGGCATACGAATTTGCAACATTTCCCCTTCAAATTCAACTCTATTCCTCTAAAAAATGGACTCAATTAAATGGCTAACTTGCCAAGGTAAGAGCCCACACCACTTTCTACCATTTGTCTCGCCAATTGAACCAATTTGACGGCCAAAAACGCACCCAAAAATGGCCATCCGAATTTACCGGTCCAAAAACGCCCAAACTAGAATTTTTGCCTAAATTTCGGGCTTGCCAAAAATTCTTTAGAGGATAAGTCGACGTTCCTAAAATAAATCATGACATGACAGAACTTTCAATTTCTGAAATCGGATTCAATTTTGTGGTTAATTTTAACCGGGCGCGATTTTAGCGTGACCTAACCTACCAGATAGCTTTTAGGAATTTTTAGCGTATTTGACCCGTGGTCGATTATTTTCGAGCCACATTGTGCATCTTCAATTCATTGGCGACTCTTTGTATTCGTGAAAATCTCGAAGTTTTAAATACGGGCACATGGTACAGAAACGACAGAAAAATCAGTTTATTGCTGTTCGATGAGAATTTTGCAATTAGGTGGAATGACTCACTTTCTAATCATATGTCTCAGTCAAATCGACTTATCTCCGGTCTTCGATCGATTTTGACGGTGCTGTATTGACTCTTGCAGATTAGCACGGTTGAGCAGTTGATTTCTGGTCGAATTCTCAAGTTTATTGCGTTTAGATTCCTTAACAGCTTCACCTAATAGATTAGTTATCTCGTGAGTAATCAGCTCAAAGAAAAAGACTATAGGCGCGTAGATGAAAAGCCCGACTCATTTAATCGAAAAATAATTGAAAATCAAGATGTTACAAATAGTGAGGTTGAGCCCCCACTAGGTATAGATGAAATCCAACAACTCACTCCATGCTCAAGTGAGGTGGCCAAACCTCTCACATAGAGAGAGGGGCAAAAAAGAGAGTTGGTGCGCTACAAGAGGCATCCTTGCCTTCTACAACCCTCACACCTTAGCAAGGGTTAAGAGGCAATGATAGGGGTGAGCAATCGAGCTAATGCTTAAGGGGACTAATTTGGTTCTTAATTTTGAAAATTGAGAATCAATCTTAACTGGTTTGATTCCTAGTTTTATTCTTTGAATCGGTCAGTTCTACTTTGCACTTGGAACTGGCAAAGAGTACCAGTTATCCATAATCCTAAGTAAGTTTTTTCACTTTTTTTGTAAATAGAAATTATTTGCTAAAATTGAATATGTTTGGTATATTATGGGTAAATAAAAATAATTGCATTCATGTTCATACATGACATGTGCATATTGTATAGCTAATAAAATTAAACAAAAAAAGGCCTAGACTAATTCATGGTCAACTAGGTCAATTTCCGGTTCCAAATTTTAAGAACCACCCTTGATAGGGTGTGTAGATTCCGCCTACCTTTCTTGAACTGATCATCCCTCGACAGTCATGTCCTCGCCCCTCTCTCCCCACCCCCTCCCCCCCAAAAAAAAAAACATTGTGATAGAATTTCCATATTGAGAGGGCGCTTATAAATCGAGGAAAAACAAGCGACCAACTTAGAATCAATTACAACTCCACTATAAATTGAAGTATGCACATGCAAAAGTCATTAAAAAAAAAATCATCCTAAATTGATCTCTAAATAAATCCAAGTTTTTACCAACCAAAATAAAATAAAATTCCAAGTTCCCGATCAAATGGAGATTAGCTGAATACCAAGAAACAATAGGTTCGACAGCATCAAGGTCTGGCCCAATGTGCATGATTCCTATAATGCTCGTAGAGTCATCCATGATCCTAATGAGGTCCAATTAAAGTCAAATGAACTTCATTTATGAAGCGCAGGATAACACCCACCATTTATTGCAAGAAGACCCCATATAAAATTGTACAAATGCATCTCTCTCTCTCTCTCTCTCATTCGTGGTGATGATAGAGTTGCCTTAGGTCAGTATGAACTCTTGCCTCAGTGACGCATTTGCTGACTGCATCTCTAATGGAGCTAAAGAGCAAACCCTACTCCCTCTATATATATACGTGGACCACTAAGGCCAGGTGAGCTAACAGTTAGGTGCTCCTACACCCACCAACATAACATATAGAGTTAGCCCCACGGAGACCGGGTTGCTCGAATAGTAAGAGTATCGTCCTCTTCCTCGCTAAAGACTTGAATTTGAATCATCATGCATGTGCATTCTTCAAGACCTTCCCCAAAAGTACAGACCTGCGTATTTTTGATAATTAGTTGGTGTGTGTGAGATGAAGAGTTTGCTGTGGTGAGAGAGGATTCATCAGAAGTCGAAAAAGAGATTTAAGTGCAACCGATACTAACAATCAGCGTGCTCATGCCTTGATCGTGTGGCAAATCACGTATAACTGGTGTCATGCATATGGATAGTGATCCAAGATTATAAGTGATTTTGAAAACGTCATGTGAATGGTGAATGTTCTTTAAAGATGTAAAAAGCAGTTAACTTTTCGCTTGTCTTGAAAACATAAAGGTCTATTATATTCCGATGGTGCTAATTAAGAAGGAAAATGTAGAAAAGTGCCCCTTGTTCACTCTCGTCGTGGTGAATTACATGAATGGAGGACCATGACCTTTCTGGTCAACGTCCATGGCTGGGAAACCCAACGTGTTGCCAAATGGGCCTGTGATGTCTTATGGCGTCTGATTATTCATGTACTCTCTTATCCTCATCACAATAATTTGAATTCAACTGTGTTCAAAATTTGTTTCGATTAAAATTAGATCATAAAATAGTTGGATCGTATCGATTTAGGGTCTGTTTGGGCATCTCTTGGTAGAATTTCTGTCCTGTTCCACCCTCATTTTCCCAATTTGCTGCTCCAGAACCAGCTCGCTGTTACGCTTGTCAAACAATTTGCATATGGTCTCTGAAGAAAAGAGAAAACGCCCAACAACATATTGAGGCCACGGTCTCTTTGGGTCTTTACACTAACCGTGCAACGCATGTACATGGCCCAATCTCGACAGGGCATAAGGCCCTCGATGAAAATAAGGCACATTATCAAGGGCCCTCCAATAGGTTCAAATGTAGAATCCGTGGCTGTTCAACGAAAAACACCATTTGATGAATTACCAAGTATGATGCACAGTCCATTGATGCAATCACCTTCTTCTTTTAGGTGTCATGAATTGACAGTGCCCCCTTGGAATTTCTTCTTCCCGTGAATATTAGTGAACGTCGTCTTGATTCCTTGACACGAGGGGGAAACCTAAGATGCGGTGTAGAGAATTCGCAATGAGGTAGAATAAGTTAGGATGGTAATGAAGTGGGCTGGAGCGAGATTAATGTTCCTCATCATCCGCTTCCTCGTTCCCACCCTTTGAACCACGTGCTTGTCCATACAAGAAATACCCCACTAATCGCAACTCCTTCATCTGCCTTTCAGCCTCTCCCCACCTCTCTCCCTTATGCACAACCACACCCGGCCCCGCCACCATCGACTCCGCACCTCCGGCCACCATATGTTGAGAACGACCTCTGATTGAGCCATCACTATGTTGATCCCTGAGCTCTTGCACCGGAGAAAGCAAGTGAATCCATTGAGCTTGTCGTTCTTGAAGGAGCTCACCATCGAGGTTGAGAGAATAAAGGGAAATTGTGAATAACATGTGGTGGCGCCGGTCTGGAGATGCCACAACGATATACAAATTGGCGGGAGGAAGGGAGAGAGAGAGAGAGATGGAAGGGGGTTGATGATGGGGAAATTGTTCGGATGTGTTGAGAGAATAAATGAAGATGATACGAGTCGCAGTCTAAAGAGCAAGACAGGCAGATGGGAACATAAAGTGATGGCGGATCTTCATCCTTCAGTTTTGCATTTACCGCTAGTATGTTCAGACATTAGTGCCTGTTATGCTAGATCGACAAATTGTGAGAGACAGAAATATAGTTTGAAACAAGGAGCAATGTGTCCTCGCTACCATGTCCTGTCAAGGGAACTAAGGGAACTAACTAGATCAGTACTAACATTAGATGACGAGTGGTGGCCTTCAAATTAAAGTGGAGAAATAGAAGTTTCCATTGATTCTATTCAAGCTAGATGCATGTCAAGGGTCCTTAAATCTTCAAAATGAGAAAAAGAAATTTGTCCTATGCTATTGTCAACTCCAGCAACTTGCATTGATATGGCCATGCCTGGAAAGCCAAAAGAAAAGGAGTGGAGATCTTGTGGCTCTAGCAGCTTGTCCTTGAGAATATGTATGTGCATCTCTTGTCCCAAACCCATCCACTTGCTCTTCTAAACCTTAAACAATTCCCCCCACCCCAGTTTCATCTCGCAAAAAATATCCCTCAAAAACCAAACTCCACCAACTAACAAGAGCAGATCCAGCACTAGCAGCTAGTCCACTATTCCAGCATTCACTGAGACTCTCTCTCTCTCTCTCTCTCTCTCTCTCTCTCTGTGTGTGATGGGAATGGCCACAAGCAAATTAGCTAGGCGCATCATCATCCACGTCACCCTTCAAGTCCTCTTTTGCCAACTTGCTGATACCTCCTGTCCATAAAATCTTCTCCACCCCAAGAACCGCCTTTCACTGGGTTTCATCTCTTTTACCTACCATGTGGCCCAAATCGGTAGCCAGCAAGATCCATGGAAAGAGGTTCAGCACCAGCAACAACAACTTCGTCGCCGACTTGCCGTGCATCGACACGGAGACAGAATTGGTGCCCCAAGTTCCAAGTTTAGAGCAGTTATCGTCTTGTTATTATAGGAAAAGCCTCTTAGATCATCACGAGGAAACGCATAAGTACAAGTAAGAGTCGCTTCACTTCTATTCTATACCATAAATACAAGTATCGAGCGTTAAGCTTTTCTCATCTCTGTATCAATCTTGATCTCTTCCAGGATTTTCGCTAGCACTTGGAATGTTGGTGGTGTTGCACCAGGGGATGACTTGTCGATGGAAGATTGGCTCGACGTACGCAACAATCCATGCGATATTTACGTTCTAGGGTAAGTTTCCAGTCTCCGGTGTGAGCTCATATACCAAATCGATTGCATTTACAACTATGGTCCAAACTCTGCAAGACCGCACTAAAGAAACGACACGAACCATCAGTGTTCGATAACCGTGTAAGTTTGCATTAAGTTTTGACTCCTTATCACCGGTCGAATGAGTCAACCTTGCGAATAATCTTGTTCCGGCCATATTCGGCCGTTCTTCATTAATATAGATCACACTGGGAGTTCAAAACATTTTGAACATAGATGGATGTGATGTCTTCTTTCGATCTATCCAGGTTTCAAGAAGCAGTTCCTCTGAAAGCTTCCGCCATTCTGGGGTCGGAAAACTGGACAATCCAAACGAAATGGAACGCCGCGATCGGGAAATCCTTGAACCGAACGGGACACGAGCAAGACAAGTTCCTTTGCATGGCGAGCAAGCAGATGGTCGGAATATTGGTCATGGTTTGGGTTCGCAGCGAGTTGCTCCCGCACGTAAGCCATCCAAGTGCTGCATGCGTAGGCTGTGGCATTATGGGCTGCCTCGGCAATAAGGTGGTCTCTCCTCAATTTGCCTCCACATGATATTCTTTATGGAAGTTTTCTTTTCTTAAAGAAATATTTTTTTATATTATCTTGTTATACGTTTTTATAAAAATATATACGGTTGGTCAGCAGTCCCCAATTCTGCCTTTCAAGGAAAAGTAAGGCCATAAATAAATATTAACATGTTGCTCAAGCTTATAGAAAAAAAAAAGAGAAAATGTACGTAAGTATTATCCACCCTGTACGCGCAATTACTTCGGGAGTAATTTTCAAGGACCATATTTTCCTTCATCTACGAACCTATTAATGAGTTAAAAGTTATGAACGATGCCAAAGAAATTATTTGATAATGAGAAAGCCGGTTGAATCTAGCAATATCATGAAATAAATGGTAATCTTTTTCTAATTAATCTCTCCGTGCTCTCTCCCTTTCTAAAAACATGGTTTTGCAGGGTTCGGTGTCAGTTCGATTCGAATTGCACGAAACGAGCTTCTGCTTTGTGTGCACTCATCTTGCTTCCGGCAATCGACAAGGAGATCGTAAGTTAAGAAACTCCAACGCGGCTGACATATTGTCAAGGACAAGCTTCCCGGAGGGCCCTTCAATGAATTCGCCTAGAAAGATCCTTGATCACGAGTGAGTACCTTGTTACTCATTCGAACTAATCCTAATTAACATCATTAACATAAAATACTCCAAAGTTTTGCATCAAAGCACAAATTTATTTTCGTATTTTTCTCTAGGAGCCATGCATACGATCCGTAAACAAACAGTAAAACTTATAATCTAGTATTATTTGTGCAACCTGTGGTTGTTTAAGCAAGCTGGTGGTTTGCAAAATCTTAAGGAGCAAAAGATCAAATAACCACGTTGACGCTAAATCTTATTTTTGACCCATGACATTAAAGTTTTCACGACGCGTCCTCTTATCAAGTCGGGTTCATCGCAGTTCGGTGATCCTGCTAGGAGATTTGAATTACCGGATTTCCCTTCCGGAAGCAACGACACGGTCCCTCATCGAGCGAAATAAATGGAATAAGCTGCTAGAACACGATCAGGTAGTGAAAAAGGAAACACCAACCAATTTTCACTTCTTCATCAAGATCTTTTTTCTACAGTAATAACCCGAAATCTGATTCGTAATTTTACATATGGGAATTGAAGTTAAAGGCGGAGCTCAGGAATGGTCGAGTACTACAAGGTTGGCAGGAGGGGAGAATCGATTTCGTTCCTACCTATAAATATTGCCCTAATTCGGACGTCTACTACGGAAGTGGCCATGAGAATATCAAAGGAGGAAGAGGACGAGCTCCTGCATGGTATATTATACATTCATATCGACTGATTTTTTAGTTTGGAAATGTCCTCACTTCGACATCGTTTTTCTTCGAGTCATTCATAACGCGGTCACGTCGTCGTCGATGATGTATATATACTGTATAGGTGCGATAGGATAATATGGTGCGGGGAAGGGCTGAAGCAGCACCTGTACACGAGAGGCGAGTCGAAGTTGTCCGACCATCGGCCAGTGAAGGCGATCTTCACCGCGCAGGTCGGCGTCTTGCCGAAGCTTGGAGGCCTTCAAAGCTTCTAGCGGATTAAGAAACGTGTCGGCAGATGAGATTTCGCATTCTGTGGCGCGTCGAGCTTTCAAACTTTTCAGCGTTGATTGATTTCGTGCGCTGACGCTTTGTACAGTGAATTGCCCAAATCAAGTCCAAGTCGACTTTTCCATTTCAATAAAAATTGATTTTTTTTTTTAAATGCATTTGGCTCCAACTAACAATAGTGTAAGATGTGGTTGCCAATTAATGGGAAAAATACCTTCTAAACTCACAAAAAGAAAAGCTAATATAAAAAAAAAACAATAAGAATGATTTACATTAAAATTTCCATATTAATTAATGCAACTGGCTTCTACGGATTATCGAGTATGACCGACTTGTTTTATTGTCTACTTGCAAATTTTACCACATGATTAGAATAACAATTTGATAGATCAGTTTTAATAATTTTTGTTTCCTTTGGTAGAAGATAGATTTTAATAAACTCGGCACTGGTCAATTGCAAACATGGGTACAGTCTTGGTACTAAACGAAATGACTGCAAATGTATAAAAATGGGTCGGATCCGTTCAAGACCCAACTTTGAAACCAGTAGGCCCGTACCCTAGTTACCAGTAACATGTGTTTGGGCTGAAAGTGCAAAAGATAAAGTCTCTCGCACATTCTTAAATGGACGCTTGAGCTTTGTATTTGGGCTCAAAATCATAGGATCCGGGACATCAAAGATTGGGCCCATAGAAATTGGCGTTTGTAAAGTATAGAATCACATTCAACAAATTAAAAGTTTGAGGATAATATTGTACATTGTGTTAAAATTTAGAGACCACATTGAATAAATTAAGGGCATCCATTATAACATTATGTTTTTCTGCTTTTCTATTTTTCTATTCTTGGGATCAAATTTGGAATAGAAGTCCATTGGTAATGTAATTTCATTTTTCTATTTTTTGAACAGAAATGATAAGTAATTTTTTTTTTTTTTACTTTTCTAATTTTGGAACAAAAAGAGAAATAAAATCTTTTCGCTTGCTCTCGTCACTAGCTAGTTGCTCATTGCTTGCTCGAGAGGGAGAAATTTACTGTTGTTATAAAACGAATTTCTATTCTAAGAATATAAATTTTGTGCTTTTATCAAACACGCATTTTTGCTCAAAAACTTGTCTAAGGAATAAAAAAAAAAAATGTAATTTTTGGTTAGAAATTGATTTTTGGAATAGATCATACACGTCCTAAATATTCATGAACGACATTGCACGTTTGTGCTAAAGTTCAAAAGCCACATTGAACAAATTAAAGGTTGAAGGATTACATTGTATATTTACCAAAAATTTTGAAACTATTTATATCATTTTCCTTTTGCAAAAAGAGAACAAATAGCATAAAGTAACTTAAGATAGTAAAAAAGATCCTTTTTTCTCCCCTCTTTTCTTCTACAAACGTTTCTTGATGATCTCCCTTCATGTAAAAGTCTTTCTTGTTGCTACAGCTTAATGGGCAAGCTAGTTTTCATGCACGAAATGCATCTTGTAAGTGAAGAAAGTGATGGTAAAGCACTATCGTTTAGCTCGTGGCTCGAAAAGTTTGTGAACAAAGGATGAAGGCATGACTACTACATTGACTACTTTAGTAGAGACTTGGACGAATAACTTCTTGGTAGATGAAGCCAAATCTTTTTATGGGCTTTTTCGTCTGTTCTATTAATTTTGCTTTTAGGTTAAAACAGCATCGTTATATCAGCAATAGTTAAATGCTAGCCATCTAGACGCTGAAGAAAGAAATTAGAGAAGAAATAAAAAGAGAGAAGAAAAAAGTGAATTTTTTTATTTGTGAGGGTTTTCAATCTCTTTGTGCCTTTATGCTATGATCTTGAGAGAAGATTATTGTTGTTTTACTAACTTTCTTCGAAGTCTAATGGATTTGTAGAGTGTCTCTACGTAGAAACGTAGCCTAGATTTAGGTAAACTTCAATAACAAATTTTCTGGCATGTTCTTCTGATTATATTCTTTATTATTATATTTTGCCTAGGTGGATTGTTTGTGTGCATTATTTTTTTTTGGAATCGACGTGCAATTCCTAATGACTGGTATCCAAGCCTGGGTTAGCTAATCGAGAACATTGGGAGTTTTTCTGCGATGTTCAATTGAAAGCAAACGATATGACAGGAAATAAAATTAGAATCGATAAGTTTGATGGGCAGGATTTTACATGGTAGAAACTCCATATCGAAGACTATCTTTATCAAGAAGATTTCTACTCAGCATTTAATGGGTTGTAAACCAGAGATCATGGAAGTGGATTCGACAGTAGTATTCGGAAAGCCATGGCACATCCAAAAAGTCACTGCCGTGCCTAAAAAAAAAAAAATGCTATGCCACCATTTAGTCCATGGCTCACTCCATCCCGCTGCTGCCATCACCTGCTCCGTCATCATCAGGGAGTGGGATAGGTCCCGCCAACCGCCGGCCAACCCAGGCACACACAGCTACGGACCTAAGGAGTATGGGACATGCAGGGGGACCCTATATCTACTGTCATGATCAAAATGCACTTGACGAAGACAATTTCAGGGAAGGCTTTGTCCACAAACTCAGTAATGTGCCCCGTGAAATCAACGGGGGCACCATAGCTAATGGTGGTGGAGGCAAGTAGGATCGTTATATCTAGTGATCTGAAAATTGTTAGTCAACAACAAATGAATATAAACTCAACAAGTAGAATGTCTACTGGTCTACACTATATAAATCTATCACTACACATGCAAGGAAAACTCCAAGTATAAAATACATAAAATCAAATTTGAAATCAACTTGTTTGAGAACCATCTTTAAAGCCAAAATAGTATGTTGGTATGAAAATAAAACATTCTGAGACAGGTAAACCAGCAATGCAAATGAAACATAAAAATACAAATGACCATGTTTGATTCAATAACTCAAGCTGTACCATCCTCTAGGGAACCTAGTTACTCGATGGGCATCTTGCACCCACCATGGTATCGTGAGGACATCTAGGGATCTTGTTACCTCCCAAGCATCTGGGGAAACTCAATTATCCCCCAAGATATCCCAACTCTGAGACATCAAAGTCATGGGAACCAATGGAACAATCACACTCACAATTCCATAGGCCTCAGTGTGTAAAGTACAGTAATTCAATTATACAATTTAAATTGCATTACTAATTCAACGGAAATAACTCAAGTTCTGAACCAACCAATATTTGTCCACTCATAAATCATATAAATTGCATGAAAATAGTTAGTTGGCAAATCAAACATGCTGGACTTCTTTCACGAATATGAGTTTTAAAAGACAACTCACAAAATGGAAATTTCATCCAAAAATCCCAAAAATTGTTGCATAAAGACAATTTGCACGCATTCGGAAATCATTGACAATCTCTAAGTAAATCAGTCTTAAAAATAACGAAAATTTAACACAATATAGATGAGACCCAGAGAAACATTTCTTGTGAGGAACTCAAAACCAAATTCGGCTTGCATGATCCCAATAATTCGAACAAACTGGGCCAAAAACTGAGTTCAAACGGACATAAAAATGGACGTATCAGGTTCAATGGACTCTAAAAAACGTGGAAATGTTATATGTTATAATTTTAGATGTGACCTACAACTTTCATGGAGAACACTAATCTAAATTCCTTGTAAAAAATTCTATAAAAATTCATAACCATATAAGGGTCAGGAACTGTCTTGAAGAACTGACATGGAACCCGTGTGATTATCAAAGCAGAATATAAGTCATATGATGTTCGAAAAACCTAGAATTGAAGTGTGTTATAGAAGAAAGTATGAGATACAACTTTCATCAAGAAAGCCCTAAGAAATTCGCATCACATAAGTCTATATAAAGTTAGGAAAACAGTGGGTCTAACCTTAACTCGAATCAAACTTCTATAACACCCATGGGTTTCACCCAAAATTTGTGCCATTCAACCCCAAGCATGCTCAAATCTCACCATTTAGCACCTCAACCACACATTCAAGAATCAAATGAATCATAAACTTAGGGATTCTAGTCATGCATGTCTTCCATTAATCATCGATTAACACGAGAATGCATGGAAATCAAAGGAAGTAATGAAAATCCGAAGAAAATAAGCTTCGCCGAGCAATAATGGATCTACACAACATAGATTAGTAGACATCCACTTGCCTTAAGCTTTCAAAAGTGATTCGCCTAACTTGGAGGAGTTGTGTGAGGCTTGGTTGTTGGCTGGTCTTCCGGCGATCCGAGACAAGCCGAGGAAGTTGAGCAGCGGCAAGGATGAGACGATGCGAAACAATGGAACGGCGAGAGGTGTTAGCCAAGTAAGGGATCCGTCGCCAGCGAAGTTGGATGGGCGTGGAAGCCACGGGTGTCGTGCGAAGAAGAAGTGGTGTCGAGTCACAAAAACGTTGGCACTTTCTGCGTTCTAGTTTCGTATGTGATCGAACATCGAAACCCCCTCAATATACTTCTGACTTAGCTCGAAAATTCAAACTTGATTGCCTAAAGTATTGGCCAACCTCGGTTGCCAAATTTGTCCATGCACGACACACCTTTAATTATCGTCGATTGAATGGCTAAGCACTCAAGGGCACACGGGTCCACTGTGTAGTGACTAGGATGTCACAAATGGCTTACTCAAATTACTTGATTATAACCCAAACTCTGCCAGAAAAAAAATAGTTCTTCATCTTTGAAGTTATGACCTAACCAAGCAAGCTTAATCACAAAAAATGGTTATTGCATGTTCAAAATATGATAAAAGCCACAAGTAGATGATGTGGACCTGGTTCTAAAAAAATCAAAATATGCATGAACAACAGGAAAAACAGGGAGAAATCTGACGGATTATAAGAAATCTATTAAGCTTGCAGTAAAGTCAATATCTAAAAAGAGTGTTTTTAAAGTTTTTAGTAAATATGTAGATCTTTGATAGGGTTACATTAAAGTTCATAAATTATCACGCAGTACGTTATCGGCAACCTATTTCCTTCTTCACAATGACCTTAAAGGCATACCTAACATGTCGATGCTACTGAATGACCTAAGTTCCTTAGCAAACTCATTGGTTTTCATCTTTGAATGTCAACACTACCGAATTCTTGTATCATGTAAATCATACCCATATACACCAGAACAAACCTAGAATCGAAGAAAACTCAAGTGAATCTAGTTTAGGCATTTCATCACATAGTTAGTAGGTGACTCGGCTAGATCGATTGGGCTCAAAACTCATATAACAATTCACGCTGGACCACTACATTGAGCATTCCTAATAGCTCAATACATCAATTTCTCCAAAAAATAGCATAAACATCACAGAATTTCGAATACGGCACTTTTGGGTTTTCTTCCTAATATGAATGAGAGTAGTGCAGGGATTCTTACCTTGTGTGGGAGAGAATCCGATCGTCCCTAAACTGTCTAGTGAAGAAATGCAAGCAGTGTGTAAAATGTGACATCCCGAATTTTGCCCAACAATTAATTAGTCGCAATGAATTATATAAATATAGATGATTTAATTTAATAAGCGAAATTAGGGACGAAGGCAATTAACTTATGCCTTGTATGAATATTATATGTATTTGGGTCTTCCTATAATGCCTAAGTAAACTTCTAATGTCCACCAACTATGGGGCCGGTTACCTATATCTTATTTACATTAAATTAAAATATATATTATAGCCTAATTTCTAAATTGCCGACTCTATAGATTAATGGGAGGGCATGCAAAAGTGAGATAATTAGGAAAATAGCCTATTTTAGGCTAACGACGGTTTGCCTTTCTCTTGCCCACTAGATTTTCATGCAAAAGAAGTGTAGAGGAAGCCATTATCATTTCTGCCTCTTCTCCCTTTCCCCTTGTACAGTAGCCCCCTCCCATTCTTCTCTCTCCTCTTCAATTCTCTTATTTCCTCTCCCTTTCTCTCTCCCTCACTAATTCTCTCTCGTTCTCTTTTTTGTACTAGAGTTCACCAGCAAGCTTCAGGCTTCCTCAAGCTTGCGGTGTGTGACACTCTTGATTCGACCCCGATTTTCAGAATGGAATTCCATCGGCGGCTAATCTTCAGATGAGAATACAATGGGGATTGATAGACTGCGAAAATGCAGAAAATGTCACTTAGAAGGCAGAAACGCAATTTTTCATTAGCAAAACGCTAAAATTCGAGAAAGTGAAAACGAGTCATAGACGAGGACTCGAGTGGGCCCAAGCCCACATTGGTCAGCCCGATGGGCCTAAGCCCATGAAGGATTGCCCAAGGGCCCACGTCCATGTTGGGCGGCCCAAAAGGGCCATGGGCTTCCCAAGCCCTTTTTAACCTTATGAAATCTAAGTATTAAAAGCATTCGTGTGCGGGAATAGTGCGCAATCTTATGAGAAAAGACCAAATTGCCCTCTTTTCAACTAAGGACCAAAATGGCAAGATGAGAAAGGGTATGAAAGGGGTGGCCACAAGGGTGAAGAAAGAGAAAATGATGTCATCCCCTAGCCTAGCCTATCCCACCACCACAGGCTTCACCAGCCGCCTCCGCCAGCCACATGAGCACCCTAGCCACCACCATAGACCCGCCACTAGAAGCAATAAGTAAAAGCAAAAAAAAAAGAAAAAAAAAAGAAAAGGCAAAAGTGACAAGCAACAATATTGTTCCATTGAGTCTCACAAACTCAATGACAAACTATTAAAAAAAAACATCCATAGCAAATTATAAATAAAACAACTGACTCTTCAACCCCATAAACCCTATCTTGTCCCATTTCATCAATCAATATGCACAACGCCTCCTATTCGTGCTCCTTTTGATGGACCTTTCACTTTATTCATAATCCTTGCACTTTTTCTCACTGGATGTGCAACTTCTTCTTCAACTGTCTTGGGATGCATTGATTTTGATGGAGCTACAACTGTCGTAGGCTAAACTGATTCAGATGGATTTGCAATTAGGTTCTTCTTACTCTTCTTTTTTGTTGGCGCAACCGATGTCACGCCCCGAACCTCGAGCACGTGCACAACCCTTTGTGGTCTATAAACTTGCGACATCTCAGGGAGTGTCGCCGACCCATTCATTATTTTGCGCATGCGGAAACGTAAAACAATCTCCATACAACATAACGGTGGGATAGAAACGTAGGATAATGTTTTCACAAACCACACCTACAATACAGTAGTGCCTATATACAGACTAGTTTAACACCCCAAGGTCTAATACAAAAAGTGAAGATGTTCGGCTACCTATGCGCTAAGCTTCCATTTACAAGACCAGGGTTCGCTACTACCCTATCATACTTCTTGATCTCTCTAGGGTGAACTGTCACCCATCATCCAACCTTGACGGTAGACCCGTCACTATCTGGCAGAAGCTACCAAGGCATCCGTACTCCACAGCCTGTAGACCTCTGTCTCTCACTTGTCCACCCTTCAACTAGGGACCTGAAAATGTTAGCCCACTAAGGGGTGAGATCACATCTCAGCAAGTCAATCCCCTAAATCCAGATCAGGAGAAGGGTACACTCAACATGCAATCTAATCACATTTCTCACACTTTCTTAATACCAGTACTTTTCTGCATGTTAGTGTCAATCAAATCATACATAAGATATCGAGATCATATATCATAAGAATACTTTAACACGTACATATGTAAGGACATAAATGTCGACATAATTACACGGGCCCCCAATTACCAGACTAAACTATTATGGCACGTCCCATACCGCACCACATAGTTCCGTCTCTTAATTAGGTCCCTCGCTTTCACCGATTCATGTGTCACAAATGATTTCAATGCACAGACAACAGTCTTCCGACATGACCGGGCATCGTCTCGCTCGATCAATCACATTATCACATACGAATCGTGTTACAAGCGATCTCACCTGGCCATTGTCACATGAACGCATTGTCTGAGGTAGAGGCGCGGATGCACCGCCATCCCTCATCCCAGCCTAGTATTGTCCTCTTTGGGCTCCGTACTGGCGCGGACGAACTGCCATCCCAGTCGGGTCACCCCTCAAGGCTTTGTTCTCAACACAATAGAAGCATGTGTGAAATGCATTATCGGTTCATGCATGCATGCCATAAATAGTGTGCTCAACTCATGCATGACCAGAACCAAAGATGCCACGATTCTCACAAATGAATACTTAGGAATGTACATATTAATACAATCATACGGGCCCCAATTAGTAGACTAAACTGTGATGGTACGTCCCATACCGCACCATACAGTTCCGTCTCTTAATTGGGTCCCTCAATCTTTGATCATTCATGCGTTTCACAATTTCCATTCATTGGTTATGACCAACCCCACAGATAATAGTCTTCCGGCATAACCGGGCATCGCCTCGCACCGTCGAGCGCGGCAACGTCTACATCTAGACGGCATTCCATGTAGGAGCATCGGTCCAGCCTCCACTGCGACCGGCATTCGTTGACGTGGGGCATTCCCGAAGGAGCATCATCCAGCCCCAAAGGCTCGTGACGGCATCTCATATCATTCATGCATTCATTCAATTTCGGCCCAGGACACTATGCATTGCACTCAAATACCTCAATTAAAATGGTGATCCCGGCCTATTTTCTTCATATTAGAAATGTATGATAAAATAATCGTGTGTGGGGACATGGTCAGATCGAATCAGAAAATTTGCGTCGTCTCTTTTAAAATCCCACAGTTTGATATGCTATTTAAAAACACTTTCGGTGTTCAGAACCTGACACCCGGTATTTCCTAATTAAATACCAACAGTTTTCAATCACCATACAATTGCACAAAACATCACCCAATTCATGCGAATGCACATGCATTGGCACATCCATTTACTTCATAAAATCAAGGGATAAGTGTTCTAGAAGTCCTAAAACTTGTCACGAAAATGCATTTCAGTCCTAAAACTTGCAAAAAGTGCATTTAAGTCCTACAACTTGTCAAAATGTTTCAAACGAGTCCTAAAATCGACGCCGTCTAATTTCTTAACGGAAAAAACTAACGTGGCCCCCGCGTGGCTTTTTTTAATCATTTCTCTCTCCTCCGTTATGAATAATTTTAAAAAAAAAGCCACGCAAGCAGAACGACGTCGTCTCCTCCTTTCTTCCTCACCACGACGTCGTCTCCCCTTCCGTCTACTCCATGACGTCATCTCCTCGTTTCTTCTTCACCACGACGTCGTCTCCTCCTCCGTCTGTACATCTTCTTCACAGTCGTGCTCCCCCTCCCCCATCTGTCTCTACTTCTTCTTTCTCTATTTCGAGTATCCCCTAAGCTCCAAATCGATTTCGTCCGAATCCTAAGCCCCAAATCGATTTCATCCAAACCCTAAACCCCAAATCGAATTCGTCCAAACCCTAAGCCCCAAATCGATCTCGTCCAAACCCTAAACCCTAAATCGAATTCGTCCGAACCTTAAGCCCCAAATCGATCTCGTCCGAACCCTAAACCCCAAATCGAATTCGTCCGAACCCTAAGCCCCAAATCGATCTTGTCCAAACCCTAAACCCCAAATCGAATTCGTCCAAACCTTAAGCCCCAAATCAAATCTGACGATCTGCAGTTATCTTGCGATTTGGGTTCCCATTGACCTCGAGTTCGACGCTCGTCGTGAGTTCGTCTTCTTTCCTTCCTTTGACGATTGCGCGTTCGTGCGAAGATCTCACTTGTGGGAGTCTCGACATCTCAGCAGCGAAGCGATTGGCATCGGAGACGACGACAGGGTCAACGACGGCAATGGCACTCCTCCTCATGCAGGTATTGCTCTCTCGCATTATAGCATTTTGTTGTTTTCCATTCTCCAATACTAGTGACAAATTAGAACATTCATCCAGTGCATATGGAAAGAGGTATGTTTTTTGGAGATTGAAAATATCTCCTAAATCTCTCAAGAAAACACATTGCATTATGCAGAAGTTATTAATATAAAGACGTTATGAAGGAATCATAATATAGCTAATATACTTCTATTAGGTTCCTATAATACGAAGGCCGAAGAATGAGGGCGGCAACATCTGAATCAAGTGGTGTAACTCCTAATGAGGTCAACTCGGAGCCAACATGTTATTGTGGTCTTCAATCGCCAATTCTTATGGCAAAGACAAGGAAAAACGCAGGAAGAAGGTTCCATGGATGTGCTAAGTTTGATAGTCCAAGTCGCTGCAATTTCTTCATGTGGATGGATCCAAAGATACCAGATCATGTGAGGGACATGATAGTTGACCTCCTTGAAAGAAATCAAGCATTGTCTAAATTAAGCCAATCGAGGGGTGACGAAGTCGATGTGAGCTCATTGGTAGCTGAAATGAAGACTCAAAAGGCGAAAAATAGACGTTTAAAGGAGGAGCTCGCACGAGTAAAGAAAGGAAAGATGCTATATCAATCAGCATTCATTCTATGCATGTGTTATATTGTTGTATTGGTTATATATAATGTGAAAGTTGGTGGGAAATTTCTAAGTCTTCCATAGTACCTTCTTTCTAAGTTTGTAAATTTGAATAGTAGTTGTGGATAATTGAGATGGGAATGAAATCTGATGTGAGTTTGTAGTTTGCAAGACCGGTTGCTTGCCATGTGAGAAATTACTTTTGCATTGTAAAATGTTGCTTGATTTGTGTATTTGTCAATAGCATTACATGAGTTATTGCCATCGGAATAAATTTGGAATTTCGAAAAATGGTGACAACTCCCTTATTATGCAATTAAGATTGTTAATTGGAAAAAAAGATGACAAAAGTATTGGAAGAATGAAAATTCTGCATGGACAATTTCAGTAATGACCTATTAACAATCCTGAAGAGCAATCACTTTCGTGCATTATCCAAACCAAAACCAAGCATCCCACATAACTCGTTGAAACACGATTCATTGACAAAGCAACATACTTACATTTTCAGTGCACAAAAGATTTTTGTTCAACAAAATACCTGCACTTTCAGTGCACAAAAGGTTCTATTCAACAAAATATGCACTTTCAGTGTGGTTCTATGCACAAACGCTACACGTCTCATACAGAAAACCAGCTAATAATTAATATAAATTCATCTAACAACACCAATTTCAGCAAACATATCAATCCAATATGATGGTCTCCGGTGGTCCAGAAGGTTGAGCCTTCGCTTGATTCAAAATTCTGGCGCTTTTCCTTATAAATGATCTCGCAGCGATAGGCTTTGGAGGAGTTGTTGCAGCCTGAGATGACTGAGCCTGAGGTTGTGATAGTGGCTTTGGCTTTGGCTTCATCACAACATACTTTCGAGGAGGTAATGTTGCACGAGATGATTGACATTGGGAACTTGCTTGGGGTTGTGATGGTGCTTTTCCCTTTAAGCCAAGATGCTTCTGACCTATTGTAGCTTGAGATAACTAAGCTTGGGAATTGGCCTGAGGTTGCGATAGTGGCTTTGGCTTCAACGCAACATGCTTTCGAGGAGGTAATGTTGCTCGAGATGATTGAGGTTGGGAACTTACCTGGGGTTGTGATGGTGCCTTTCGTTTTAAACCAAGATGCTTCTGAGCTATTGTAGCTTGAGATGACTGAGCTTGGGAATGCACCTTTGCTGTTGACATAACTCTTGCACCAGTTGTATTAGGCTACATAAGAATGAGTATCTGTTTAGTTTAAGGAGATAAGCAATTGATATTATAAAATTTTAAAAATATTACTCACCTTGCAAATATGAAGGCTTGTCATAGGATTTGCGTCAACACCCAACCCTACCATTTTCATCCTCTTGGCTTGTGATTCTCTCTGTATCATGTACTTGTCAATGGCAGGTCTTTTAAACTGAAATAATAAAAATTCATTCAACATGAAGAACGTAGTCACAATACATGTATACTTGTGGATTGAGGTATTACTCACCGGAATTTTTCACGTCTATGCTTAGCCATTATATTGGCCGGTGCACTACCTTCCCTTGATCCAAACGAACTTCACCAAAAGCATTTGCCTCACCACTACATCCTCTAACATCAGCACTAGCATGAGCAGAAGCAGTGGCACTACATTCTCTTACATTTGCACGAGCACTACATTCTCTTACATCTGCACTAGCCTGAGCAGAAGCATTAACATGCCCACTATTGTCTCCTATTGAATTGGCATTTGCAGAAGCATTGGCATGGCTTTCGGATTCTCTTTCAGTTACGCTTGTCGTTGCTTTAGCTGTAGCCTGAATATATATATATATATATATATATATATTCATAATTACTAAATTGGAACCTTAATATATAAAACTTACAATAATGGTTAGATGACAACTTACTTGTTTTTTTTTTTCTCGAGCCTTGGACCAAAGGGAATTAGCTTGAGATTGAGCATGAGCTTCAGCTGTACTTGCATTGGCATGAGCACTAGATGTAGATACATTGGCCCGAGCATTGGATGTAGATACATTGGCCCCAACATTGGCCTGAGAAGCACATATTAAGCATTGATTAACAACAACATGTTAAAGTAACATACCCAGCATTAAGATGATCAGTTAGTTGAGGAAATACCTTTTTAAAGGACATCCCTTGCGCTTATGTCCAATTTGTTTGCAAGCAGAACAAGTCATTTGCTTACCCTCTTTAGTAATTCTATCACCTCTTACAAGCTCAATCGGTTGCTTTCTTCTGCTCCTTTTTGGCCTACTGGCATGTTCTTCATTGGTGGGGGTTGAGGAGCTTCTTTATTGGTTTTTTTCCAAAATTTCTGTCCTCTTACTGTAGGCATCATGAATTGATAAGCACTTAGATACTTTGCCTTGTTGAAGCACTCAGCTAGATAGTCAGTCGGATCATTTCTCTTATGGTGTATTGCACAAATGGCATGGTAACATGGAATTCCACTAAGTTCCCAAGCTCTACAAGAACAAGTTTTTAAATTCAAGTCAACAACATATTTGTCACTACCTTCTGTAATCTCATATCCTTCATTTCCATTCCATATCAAATGGTAATACCTACTAGCAGTTGTATTCTCATGTAACTTATGCATAATCCTTGGACCATAATTTCTAGTCCACCTAGCACATCCATCCCTTTGAGTATGCATTCTATTCATAACCATGATTCTAATATCCTCCAGTATACTCACAATGGCCTTGCACCTAGCTTCCACACACCTACCATTGAAAGCTTCAGTCAGATTATTATCCACGACATCACATTTAATGTTTGTGTCAAAGAAGGCTTTGCACCAATGTTTTGGCTCAATACGGAATAAATCATCATGACCTTCCCGAGTCAATTCCTTCAACCTTTGTCTATGCATCTCGAAATCTGACATATTATTGCTCTTGACACATCTCCAAAATTGCCTCAGCAATTGTTTTCCTTTGTATTTTTGACCCCAGTTGGAATAAATGTGCCTTGCACACATCCTATGCTCTGCATTTGGCAATAGTTCAGCTACAGATTGGACAAGACCCTGACAATTACCCAATATATATATATATATATATATATGAAAACAGAAAGAAAAGTATTGTAATGTCACAAACAATTTACAAATGAATACTAGTGACAAAAACATACATTTTGTTAATCACTTATCAAAGCCCATCCGTCACCATTACACATATCGAGGTCTGACTTCAACAATTCGATAAACCAAATCCATGTGTCCTTATTCTCGATTCGACCACTTTGCCCATGCCACTTTGGATACATCTGATTGTTGCCATCCCTTCCGACTGCACATAACAACTCACCTTTGATCAAACCCCTCAAAAACATCCATCTAATCCAATGATCTTCCTACATCCAGCCAAAAAACCTTTCTTGCAAGCATCAAAGCAAATGTAAGCCCTATCAAATAATGGTAGAGAATTTGGAAATGGCCTTTCAACTTTCAATTTAAAATTGCTTGAAGGGCTTGCAGTGTAAAGCTCTCCCAAGTAGTCATACATCTGTGCATATTCTTTCTTGTAATTGCCTTGCAGTTCCTTCAATACTCTCAGCTTTGTTCTCCTACACTGACTGAAAGTGACATTTACTCCAAGTTGTTCTCTAATTAATTTCTTCAACTCAGGTGCTTTGATTTTAGGCATTGCAGAAATGAGAATCATGAAGTGCTTAGCTAAATAAGTGCTAGACACTCTTTTATTCTCGAAAGTGATACTGCATATATGCTGATTTATAAACTTTCTCAAATGAAATGACCCAGTTTTTCTATCAAGAGCACCATAGATCATCCAATTATAATTTTTCTGGACACACCTGGCTCTTACAAAGCTTTTTGTGTTCTTAGTGTATTTGATTGCTCTTTGCTCAGCCACAGAATGCTTCAAAATTGCATTTTTGAACTCAGTTGCATCCTCAAATGTCATGCCAACAATAAATTCTGGATTTGTACCATTTTGATCATATGATGGGAACCTACTTCTCCTCCTTGAAATAACATCAACCTCTTCGTCACTCTCATCATTTAAAATTGATTGAAGACCGTCTTCCTCATCTGAATCAGCATACTCTGTTTTGTACCCAGAATCATCTAACGATTGAGCCTCATCCACCTCATCCACCTCATCCACAATCGGTGATTGGGAAGTGCCAGGTGCCTCACTATAATTTAAAACTTGGAGCCTATGTCTTGCTGAAAATTCCATTAATTTTTTCTTTGCATTGACCAGTTCAAAGTCATCATCATCACTCGACTGTTCAATATCCACCAAATTATGTGCATCATCATCCTCTTCCTCATCTAGATCCCTATTGGCAACTTCAGCCCGATTCCCGTCATCATCAGTATTCTCAATCACATTAGACATACCTCCAGTTTCCATCTTAACACCCCCCATCTCAGCTCCTGCCTTTTCATCATCAACATGCTCAACATATAGCTTAATATTTTCAGAGCACAGATGATGATAAAATAAATCCATCACATCAGAGTTATCCCATAAATACCTAAGAGTTATTCCGTCTACAAGAGTCTTACTTCCAGGAACTCTGTAAAAGAGTTTCTCTATTTTACACACACCCAAAGCCTCAATAGCTTCAATTATACTAGACAGTGAACTCTTACTCTTACTTAAACTTATTTCATCAACATCAACCCTTCCACCTATGTATTCCAATGGTGGGCCAACTTTAAATTTACCTCCATAGCGAACAGTGACATAAACTTTGTTCTCGGCCATTGGACCTACAAAAGAACATAAACAAAAAGTAAAGCACTTTCAATCATCAAATTATTGAAGCAATTTTCAAGTTGTAAATTGAAGATATTTTTATAAAAGACTAACAATCAATATAGAAACAAGAAATTAGCATAATCCACTTTATAACCACAATGCAACTACATGATCAATAGTGAGAGCAATGTTCTAATTTGCAGCAATGTTCTAATTTATTGCAAGAATTAGAAAATGCAAAACAATCATAATGCAGAGAGTAAAACGCCGCTATAATGTAGATAGTAAAATGCCTTTGCAAAAAAAAAAAAAAATGGTAATATTACTATGACATACCCAAATACTGTAATGTAGAGAGTCATACCTGCATGAGGAGTCACCATCGCCGTCCCCGATGCTGCTCGCTCCGCCGTTGAGACGCCGATATGCCCACAAGACATGTCTTTACACGAATTCGCCATCGTCAAAGAAGAGAACATAAAGTTGATGTGTGTCAAACTTGAGCTCTCTGAACTCCAAATAATGAAAAATCAAGGACGCCAACTGACGTCGTTTTGCATAATGCAGAGATTAAAGCACATTTGCAAAAAAATAAAAATTCGTAAGATACCCAAATGCTATAGTGCAGAGAGCGATACCTACGTGAGGAGGAGTCGCCATCGTCGTCATCGATCCTGTCGTCGGCCCCGACGCCAATCGCTTCACCGCTGAGATTTCCAGACTCCCTCAGAGAGGTCTTCACACGAACTCACAATCGTCAAAGGAAGGAAAGAACATGAACTCACGACGAGCGTCGAACTCGAGGTCGATCAGGACCCAAATCGCAAGAGAACTGCAGATCATCAAATTTGGGGCTTAGGGTTCGGACCAATTTGATTTGGGACTTAGGGTTCGGACGACTTCGATTTGGGGCTTAGGGTTCGAACGACTTCGATTTAGGGCTTAGGGTTCGGACGAAATTGATTTGGGGCGTAGGGGACACTTGGAAAGCGACATAATACGTAGAGACGGAGAGGGGAGGGAAAACACGACGGTGAAGAAGATGTATAGACGAAGGGGGAGACGACGTCGTGGTGAAGAAGAAAGGAGGAGACGACGTCATGGAGTAGACGGAGGGGGAGACGACGTCGTTCTGCTTGCGTGGCTTTTTTTTTTTTTTTTAATTATTCATAATGGAGTAGAGAGAAATGATTAAAAAAAGCCACGCGGGTGCCACGTCAGTTTTTCCGTTAAGAAATTAGACGGCGTCGATTTTAGGACTCGTTTGAAACATTTTGACAAGTTGTAGGACTTAATTGCACTTTTTGCAAGTTTTAGGACTGAAATGCATTTTCATGACAAGTTTTAGGACTTTTGGAAACACTTATCCCTAAAATCAATACACATGAAATTAGACCACTTTTCATTCTCGGGTGAACAGTGCGCGTGAACAGTGTTGCGTGAACAATGCGTCGTGAACAGTGAAATTCCAGAATTAATTAACTAAAAAATTAAGTCCAAAATTTATTACAAAACACTTATTAAAGCAAGCAAAACATCAAGAACCATCACCAAACTAATATAAATCCTAATTGGGAGAAATCGGGCCTTCGCGCGTCTCCAAGTTTAAATCCATAAACCTAATCAATCGAGCTTAGAAAATTCTCAAATTTTAATATGTTGTAAATAACACATAAAGAAACATTTTTCATGAAGACACTGAGGCCCAGATACGTCTGTATTCGACCCAGTAATTCACTCAACCTAGTACTAAAATCGGGTCAAGTTCCAAAGAGCTTAACTCATCAAAATCGGTTCTGTTTTGGGTCTAAATCTGGTCCATTTGATTTGAAATTCGAATATGTTAAACTAGAAGTTGTAATGAACAACTTTCATGAAGAAACCAATTGGAAATTCGACGTCTAAAGGTCAGTAACAGCCCTTGGAATCATAACAGGTCGCGGTTTACAGAACTGTCCGAATTACTGTTTCAAGGATGACGTCATGAAAATCGTCATCTCTTTAAATTCTAAAAATTCTAAGAAAAATATATGTTATTATTTAGGATGTCTAAAATATTTCTTCAGAAGGAAATTTCTTCAAAATCGCAACACACAGTCGTCTACAAAATTAGCAAAATGTGCACGTCCAGGAAACTGTTTCAAGAACCAGCTTCTGTGCTTGGTCGAATTTTCATCCATGGTGGTTGTCTTGCCTTCTAAACCACAACCAAAATTTTCTATGGCTAACCTAACATCTCTAACTAACATCCATCCATGTATAACATCATCTATCTCTATCATATCCATAAGAACTCTTAAATAAGGTACTCAGCCCTTAATCTAGAGTTAGGAGACAACTTACTCAATTTATGTATTGAAGAACTCCCGGCGACAGCGACTAGGTCACAACTCCAGGAGATGCCAGGACACCTCAGTATGGCCCTACACAGGTCGGCAAGGCTCTCGGCCTACTGCTGAGAAGTCGGTTCCTTAGCCAAGTCGGACCAGTTGTTGCACCAGATTTGGAAGAACCGAAACAGAGGACTGCTCTGTTTTCTTGGCTGCTGTTTTGGAAGCTGTTGGGAATAACGAATCCCTGAAAAAACCGGATTCGACACTAAATCGAACCCCTAAAACGAATGTGGAAGATAAGCTCGGGAAAAATCACGTATCACCGATCGTAAAGCACACCATAGATTCGAGCGTACCTTGTTAGCCACAGATTAGACACCAACGCCGAAAAGAGGAAGAGAATTTAGCCATGTTCGATCCGATGACGACAATTCGCTTGGTAGGAAGACGGCGTCGCTTCTTTTTGCTTACTGTTCTTTTTGGAGAGAGAGAACGTTGGAAAGAGAGGGAGACGTATGTACTGATTTTCAAAAAGGTGTGTTCTCCATTTCTCTCATCCCTTTTATACGTCCCTCCATCCACGGGCCTTATTCCTGTGGGCCGGGCTTTTAGGCCCAACATGGGCGGATGGACCTTAAGCCCATCACTAATAAAACCATCATCTCCCACTCGCTCATGGTGGGCCGAACAAGATTCTCTTTACCTCTCTTCAACATTCATATCGGTGAATAATCCGTGCGACTAGCATACTTTGAGAGCTCGTTGCCATACATCTGTTAGGAATATATAGCAGCTCATAATGGGCATCACATTCTGAGTAAATTTAGTATGCAGTACTCTAGATCGATCGATCACATTTATATCTCTCTTAATCTCATTTAAACAATGATATATATATATATATATATATATTGTATTCACAATTATGATTATCTTTGTTGACTAGTGAATACAAAAGTACAATGTGATTCTCCAAAATCCGATCTTCCTCTTTCCTTCAAATTCTCAATTTCTGTTCAGCTTGCTTTTCTAGAAATGTCCCATTAGATCGAATCAACTCATGATCATTGGCAACATTCTAAGATAGCAAACACTAAATAGAAATCTTGAGAATAAGTAAAAGTCATGAGGGCACTAAAATTGAGGAACTCTATTCCTCAAGAGTCTCACACGTCATAAAAGTTGAGATTAAACTTTTGCCACTCTTATTGGTCATCTCATGCATACGTAGTATAAAATACGTATTACGGTATTAACTCCTTTCCCATGGAGCGTATGTCTTCATTTTTCAATACCGTACAGATGATAGTTCAGACATACCCAATGTCTAACTTGAGTTCACGTATCTACTTATTTACAAAATTCATCATAACTCACATTTGGCATCTTAGACAGATAAAGTAAAATATGTGGGTTATTTTATTTTCGGACATCGTAAGTATTATGTCATTATCTTAACACTTAGTTAAGGCGACATACATATTTTAAGCTTGAGCTCTCGATTATCACCTAGATAATAAGCTTAAAAACAGTCTCATCTCTATTTATCACACATTAAATAGAGGCGATTACCCGTGTGAGTGGGCTAATCTTTTATCTGTCCGACATACTTCCTTAACTTAAAATAATGCACTGAGCATTAAGATGCATAAAGATCAAACAAAGATTCATAGGTATTAATAATGAAACAACACTAGTTCATAACTGTGAACAACTTAGGGAAATTACAATCCAGTACATCAGATTCTACGCAATCCTAGAGATTTTACATGACCACAAAACACATCTCTAGGTATTGGCTTTGTCATAGGATCTGCTACCGTTCTATGCGTAGATATGTACTGTAAGTTCACATCCTTTCGTGCAACCATATCTTTGACAAAGTTATACTTGGTATCTATATGTTTGGTCTTGCTATGATATTTTGGATCTTTGGTGTACGTTATAGCTGCTTGGCTATCACATTTAATCAATAATGGATTTGCAGCTTTCTCATTAACACCTAAATAATCAAAAAATCTTTTAAGCCAAACTCCTTCTTGTACCGCTGCTGATAATGCCACGAACTCAGCTTCCATCGTGGACAAGGCTATACACGTTTGCTTCTTACTGCTCCATGATATGGCGCAATTGTTTAGTAAGAAAGCAAATCCTGATGTAGATTTTCTTTCATCTAAATCTCCTCCCCAATCAGCATCTGAATAGCCTTCAAGTCGCAGATCCTTTCCTTGGTAATTCAACTTGAAATCAGCAGTTCCCTTCAAATACCTCAGTATTCTCTTAATGGCTTTCCAATGTGCTGGACCTGGATTGGATTGGTATCTACTCACCATTCCAACTGCAAAACATATGTTGGGTCATGTACACATCATAGCGTACATCAAGCTCCCAACTGCACTAGCATAAGGAACATGTTTCATTTGTTCCTTCTCTTGTGGAGTCCTCGGACACGCCTCTATGGCTCAATCCTTCACCTTTCGCAATAGGAGTGTCTATGGGTTTACAATCTTGCATACGAAATCGTTCAAGAACTTTATTTATATATGTTTCTTGCGAAA
The DNA here is from genome assembly GCA_014182715.1 of Eucalyptus cloeziana. Taxonomy (NCBI): domain Eukaryota; kingdom Viridiplantae; phylum Streptophyta; class Magnoliopsida; order Myrtales; family Myrtaceae; genus Eucalyptus; species Eucalyptus cloeziana. The sequence goes on from CM024640.1 coordinate 25,822,050, forward strand.
GAGACAACAATCTCTTCGAACGATCTCTTGAAATCTTAACTCCAAGAATGTATGCAGCCTCACCCATATCCTTCATCTCAAAGTTCGAAGACAATCAACTCTTGACAGTATTAACAAACTCCATATTGCTTCCGGCAATCAGTATATCATCAACATATAATGATATGATCACAAATTGATCATTGGATCTTTTGATATATACACAATGATCCTCATCAATCATTGTAAAATCATTTGCCATTATGGCATTATGAAAACGTCTATACCATTGTCTCGAAGACTGCTTAAGGCCGTATATCGATCTCAAAAGTCGACATACATTTTCTTCTTGGCCTTTCACTATGAAACCAGTAAGTTGTTCCATGTATATTTCTTCCTCTAATTCTCCATTGAAGAAAGCAGTCTTTACATTCATCTGATGTAACTCAAGATCCATACTAGCTACTATTGCCAGAATAATGCGAATCGAGGTAAATCTCACTATAGGAGAAAACGTATCTTCATAATCAATTCCTTCCTGTTGATTATACCCCTTCGCCATAAGGCGAGCCTTATGCCTTTCTATCGAGCCATCAGCCTTTCGCTTTATTTTGAGAACCCACTTGTTCTCAATAGCTCTGCGTCCTTTTGGAAGATCAACCAGTTCCCAGACTTAGTTTGATTTCATTGACTCAATTTCCTCTTCCATTACATGAATCCATTTTTCCTTACTAGGGCAATTCAGAGCTTCATTAATATTTCTTGGCTCATCCTCATTTTGTGGAGCAACCATAAAAGTTTCCCCTTCAATGTCAAAACGTTGACGGGGAATACTTTGGCGACTTGTTCACCGTATGGGAGATTGTACACTTTGCACATCATTCCCCATTATGCTCCCACTTGGATTAGATAATGATGATGTCGTCTCATTATGTGGTTGCAATTGAGAATGAGTTGAATTCAATTCATTACTTCTCATATTACTCCCACTTGGACGAACTCCACTAAGATCATTATCTTGATCCAAGGTTTCAAATAGGGAGTAATCTTCCCCTATTTCGCCCTTCTTAGGAAATTCATCCTCTAAGAATGTGACATCCCGTGATTCAAATTCAGTTATACTTCTACTTTCCTGCTCACCTATGAACACATATCCTTTTGAGTGTTCCGAGTATCTTATGAAAATACTCTTCTTTCCTCTGGACCCAATTTCCCAAACTTGTGAGAGGACTCATGTGTATAGGCAGCACAACCCCATGGCTCAAGAAAAATTAAGTTCGGTTTTCTATCTGTCCATAACTCATATGGAGTGGAAGTAACTGATTTGGAAGGCATACAGTTAAGTATATAGGCAGCAATTAACAACGCATCACTCCAAAAAGTAATAGGTAAGTTAGCATGCGCCATCATGGACCTAACCATTTCTAGTAGGGTTCTGTTTCTTCTCTCCGCAACACCATTTTGTTGAGGAGTATATGGAATAGACAACTATCTTTCTATTTCTTTTTCATCACATAATTTTCTGAACTCATCAAATAAATATTCTTGACCTCGATCAGATCTTAATACTTTTATTTTCTTATCTAATTGATTCTCTACCAGGTTCATAAACCTTTTGAAATAACTTATTGCTTCAGATTTATGAGAAATCAAATAGACATATCCGAATCGAGTATAATCATCTATAAAAGTGATGAAATAAACAGCCACATGCCTTCCTCTCACATTTATTGGACCACAGACATCAGAATGGATTAAATGCAGAGGAAATTCAGCTTTTTTACCTTTTCCAAATGGTTTCCTTGTCGTTTTCCCTTCTAGGCAATGCTTACATATGGACAAATCGATTTCTTCAATGTTGCCCAACAAGCCCTCTTTGGCTAGTCTATTCATACGCTGTTGGCCAATGTGACCAAGTCTAGCATGCAATACATTCACATCATTATTATATGAATTAGCAAACGTGAGAAGGGAATAACAAACATTTGCATTAACATATTCAATATCTAATACAATGAAACTATCCAGAAAATAACCACAACCATAGTAATTTGTATTCAAAAACAAATTCACACCTCTATTATAGAAGTTCATATTAAAACCTAATTTAACCAATACTAAAACAGACACTAAATTCCGACGAATCTCTGAAGCATACAACACATCATGTAGGAACAAAGTGCGTCTACCACGCATATTCAGTTGGCATGTGCCAATTCCTTTCACTTCAGCTCTGGAGTTGTTTCCCACATAGATCCACTTAGTTCCAGTTGGTACTCGTCGGAATTCCACGAAGGATCCTCTATCCTTCGCTACATGGTCTGTCGCTCCTGAAACCACAGTTCACAAAGGATTAGACTCAGTTAAGAATACAGAACTCGACACAAAAGAAAAGTTCTGAAAAATACAAGGGGTGCATACCTTCTTTGGCTCACGACAGTCGCGAGCATAGTGACCCTTCTTGTCACAGTTGTAGCATTTCACCCTTGCAAGCTTTTTCATGCGAGGACGCTTTCCTCTTTCATGTTGGTTAAACTTGGGTTTCTTCCCTGAAGGACCTGCTTCTTTACCTTTCCCTTTATCAAACCGGTTAGGGCGCTTGCGCTTGGAGCTCGAAGCTCCATTTGAGCTAGAACTAGCATGATAAAGTTCAGCATCCGGCTTAGCCGCCAACAGGCGGTCCTCTTCCAGCTCAAGATGACGCATTGCATCCTCAAAGGTTTTGATATTTTCATTATGAGTCAAGTGCACCTTCATATGCTCTCAACTCTGAGGCAAGGAACGAATCACTTTGCTTGCACTTGCTGCTCATCCGTCGGACATGGCCAGCATCTTTAAGCTCATTTATCATGTTTGACATCTTTCTAAGATGTTGCTTCATGGTCTGACCATGAGGCTTCTTATAAGAGTCAAACCTAATAGTGAGCTGCCTCAGTCTGGTCACCGAAGTATGACCAAATCTTGCTGCCAATGCTTCCCACATTTCTTTGGCATTGTTAAAACGCCTAAACTCTCGCATGACGTCATTTTCCATGCTGCTCAGCAACGTGATGCGAGCAAGAGAGTTCTTTCTTTTCCATGCAGCAAAAGCTTCCTTGTCTCTCTTGTGCTGTGCAGTGTTTCCTTCTTCAGGTTCTACTATGGTCAGGTTAAGAGCTTCAAGTGCTTCTTGCTCTTCCAGCACATACTGGATTTTCATTTGCCAAATTTCATAGTTGTCACCATTGAGCTTTTCACCTTTATTCAGCTCGGTAACTATGCTCTTTGTGGCTGAAGCCATTGATCTGAACACATCAGACATATATGCACGACTTATTAATGCCTATCATTTATGCATCATTTTTGCACAAACCCATCATATTAATGAATAATTTCAAGTAAGGTTTTAGAATCAAATGATCACTACGTTTCCAATCATCCTCCAAAAATCCTAACTTAAAACTATCATTAATATGATTGTCATATGCAAAATCAATTCTATGAAGTTACAAAAACTTCTATAACTAACCACAAAGAACCGGAATAATAACAGAAAACAACAGATAATTGACATACAATATAATAATGATGCTTTCACATAATACAACTAACATATAGGTTGCTACATCAACAACAATCATGTAGTAAACATTACATAAGATGTCCACAAAGCACACTTAACAAAAAACAACCAATGCATCTAACACCAAGCCAGCACACGAACTGGGAAAGATCCTCTTTTGTTCAATTTCTTGATCTTTTCCCTTGTAACAATGCAGTAATATTCTTTTACAAAATCCATCACAATTTTCTTATATGAAGCAGCTCCGTTGACATCCCATATGCGATTCAACACATCTTGCCATTCAGGTGGAAGAGTGTTAATGAAAAATCGCACCATCTCTGATTGTGGCATGTGACGACCATTCCATATGACCTTTTGTATCTTCCCGTTGACTTCAAGAACATGATCAATTAAGTCACCATTCTTCCATCGATAATCAGTCAGCTTAGCTATCAACTTAGAAAGCCTTTCCTTTTGTTTATCAGTAATTACGCGAATAGGCGTACGTAACTGAAGGGGATGCATTGTTTTTGCAACAAATGCAGAACAAATAAGGGATCACATATAATCCACATAGACTTAATTGAAAAAGAAACACATTTTTTTTGGGTCAACGGTCAACGGTCGTCGGTCAACGGTCAACGAGTCGTCGATCAACGGTCAGGCCGGACGGGCCGGTCGGACCGGTCGGGCCGGTCGGACAAACCAACCGCACATGTCGCGCGCGTGCGCAGGCTGACATCAGCCGGCACGTGCCGCGCGCGTGCCAGGCGTCGGCGGGTCGGGTCGGGTCGGTTCGCCGATCGGTTTGCCGGCCGGTGACCGCCCGACCAACCGACGTCGGTGCTGACGTCATCGATGACGTCATCCCAGCGGTTACCGACCATTGGGTGACGTCAGCAAGCGTCGGTCCGTCGACTGGCACGTGCCGGTTCGCCGGTCGGCGGCGCGCACGTGCCGATTCACCAACCGGCGCGTGTGTCGCACGCGCTGGGTGAACCAGCGCTTCCGGGTGCGTCACTCACGCGCAACGGCTTCTGGCCGCGCGTGTGAGCGTGTGAGACGTCTCCCGGCGACATTCGACATATCGCCAGACTCATCTCGATGACCCCTTTCTCCCTATGCCATCAGAATTCGATTTTGACTTACGAAAACTCGGAAAAATGGGCGAACAACGCTCGGGTGTCGGGATTTCTCGCCCCGATCCGTACGGCCGAATTACTTTCGCGAAAAATCAATCAAAAACATCAATCAGGTTGGGAAAAATGTGAACTAGCGCTCTGATACCAATGTTGGGAATAACGGATCCCCGAAAAAATCGGATTCGACACTAAATTGAACCCCTAAAACGAATGCGGAAGACAAGCCCGGGAAAAATCACGTATCACTGATCGTAAAGCACACCACGGATTCGAGCGTACCTTGTTAGCCACAGATTAGACACCGACGCCAAAAAGAAGAAGAGAATTTAGCTCTGTTCGATCCGATGACGACAATTCGCTTGGTACGAAGACGGCGTCGCTTCTTTTTGCTTACTGTTCTTTTTGGAGAGAGAGAACGTTGGAAAGAGAGGGAGACATACGTACTGATTTCCAAAAAGGTGTGTTCTCCCTTTCTCTCATCCCTTTTATACGTCCCTCCATCCACGGGCCTTATTCCTGTGGGCCGGGCTTTTAGGCCCAACATGGGCGGACGGGCCTTAAGCCCATCACTAATAAAACCATCAGAAGCAAAACAGAAAAGAAACTAAAGAGGAAAAGAGAAGAATAAGAGGGATTTGGGAGTGGGGGTTGTCGAGAGGAGGAAGGGGGAAAGAGAAGGGAGAAACAATAAAGTAGAGGAGGAGAAATTGAGGGGGAAATTACAGCAAAAGGATTGGCGTAGGTGAGGGGGTGGAAAAGTGGGAGAGAGAGAAGAAAAAGAAGAAATAGAGAAGAAGAAGTTACCGTAAGTGAGGGGGTGGAAATTGCGTAGGAAGGAGGGGAGAAAGAGGAGAGAGAGAGAGAAGAAAAAGAATAATACTAAAATCATTATCATTTTTTTCTTTTTCTTCCAATCTCCAATTTTCATCCGATAATTTCTTTTTCCGAAATTTCAGGATGTCACAACCGATGTCTTCTTCTTTGTTGGCACGACTGTTGATTCTCGAGTTGGGCCTTGAGAGATAAGAACTTCCGAATTTCTCCTAGGCTATAAAAAGAAACTTAATTATCAGTAAAAGTTTGCACAATAAATTAAATTAAATACAACCAGTCTTCTAGATGGCCTTTGTGGTGGCCCTTGTGATGGCCTTTGTAATGATCCTTGTGATGGATCTTGTGGTGGCCCTTCAATCGGGTCCTTTATTGGCAATTGAGTTCTAGCTTGCCTTCTTCGAATTTGTGAAAAAAGGCAAAGGACATCATAAATATAATATCGGGCCATATACTAACATAAATGAAAACTAAACACAAATTGTTGAACTTGCTAGGTATTTTTTTCTCTGCTTGCTTCGGCCAATCCTTCAACTGGTCGTATTCTACCTTACCTTCTTTGAATAGGCTCTTCAGTTTCAGATACAACAGGGGCTTCGGCCAATCCTTTACATGTCATTCTCGTGACATATTGATAAATGCACGATTTTGATGCCCTGTTCATGCAACTAAAACATGGAAAGGGAGTAATCATAGCACATTTGGGGCATTCCGAAATAGCTAGTGCTTGCATGTAAAGCAGCTGACATTCAATAGGTGGCCATGCTAAATTTATCCAATTTTGGCTCATTGGCCAATTGGGCGATGAATGCAGGGTCAAGGCTGTTATACGATGTAAATTCTTTGAACCTCTCAAAGTATGATATTTGCTTTGTGCGAAGCTCAATAGGCAGTTTGAAAATATGCTTGGCATTTTCCCATACCCTGCAATAACAACGAACCTATTTAATAACCCAAATGATACCTTAAAACAGAGTACTAAAGCAATGAGCATAATGAAAATTCATGATGCCAATGCAGCATTTTCAATCTTGTCTCTCTAAAGAGACGAAAGTTATTTGGTTATTCATTCCGTAGGTAGGAGATTTATTTTCGATTTTTGAAGGGATTCGCTTTGGCATCGTAAGTTTTTCCACAAGCTTCCATAAAACCGTTGGCTGAAGACATTAATTAGTACAACAGAAATACAAGACAACACATGCAAAAGGCTAAAACAGCGCGATGCACGATTTTAGCTACATATAGGAATCATGCAATGCTTCTCTAACCAAAAGTCAAACACATGTAGATGTTATTATACAAGGTGAATGCTAATATAATCATGAAAAAGCAACTAACAAATCCAAATAGACTTCACAATTCAAAGTTGATCGAACTATCGAGGTGTACAAAATTTTTCCTCATTTTGTCACTTTGCTGGAAGTACTAAATCACATAATTCAATTGTTGTAGGCATCATACCAAAGCTTCATTTGTCTGCATTCATTGGGGCTAGCTATCCCTAAATTGCTTTCAAGAATAGACTATATTTCCCATCTTCTACCTAACGCATTCCCTCCATGAAATGGATTTCCCCACTGCCCTTCTCTCCCTGGCAACACAAATCAAACCATATTCTCAGTCATGCCACTCGCATAAGCACATTTTGTCCCCATTTAGCATATGGATCTGTATAATGGAATGCAGGGGCTCTTGCCCCAACTCACTTCTCCAATATTTGGAGACAGCTGAAAGTCATAGAGTTATGTTCCAATATTTTGAACCCAATAATAGGTTTTGTCGCTATTAAAATTTTCCAAAAGATACTAATATTTTCAATTCCTTTCCTATAAAGGAAATCAAGGGTGAAAATTGCATAGATCTTATTCATCAAGGTTTATGACATAAATGAATTCATGCTCACCACGCCCATTAACGTCGTTTTTATACTTACGGAACTCCACACTCATAGCTACAGCTAATCTTAAACTTGCCGCAAGGACTTACAAGCTCTTGACTATAGAAGGTGCAATGCCAAACCTTAAATAACCACGTTATAATCGGTTCCAATTAGGAAAAGCTTCTCATCATAGACAAAAATCACTTATACTCGCTTCCTCACAGTAAATCAACAATAACATTAAAACTTTCATACCAAAGGTTACGACAACAAATACTCCAGCAAGAATGGCAAAGGACGTGACCTACTTCATAGGAGCCACAATGGCCAGTGAAGAACTGTCCCTCTCAGCCTCCCAATAAGTTCTCCGACTCCAATTGGACCTAGAAGTTGAAGTAGCCACCATCACCAAGAATTTGTACCTAAAAAACCTCGGTTTACTTTGCAATGGCAGCCCCATCCACGCATGCAATGCACCGCGTGCATGGTAGCCAGAGCACGGCACCTCGAAGAACCCAAGCTTCGGTCCATAGCTTCGACTGCTCACCTAGAGCGTTAGCTGTAGATGTCACCGAACAATGAATCCGTTAGGTGAGAGAGATGGAAGAAGTAGAGGCCATGGGCGTGTAGCCCAATTTACATGTGCATTGAAAAAGAAAACGCTCTTGTTGATGTTCCAACTATTGGAAATGGTGAAATGCTACTCAAAGAGAGGGGGGGATAAAGGAGCAATAGGCTCGGCAGTGTTCTCTCTCTTTCTGCCACAATAGATGTTGCTAAGGTTCCCAAGAGACCGGTGCGAGCGTGGGTGGGCGGGGGCGAGAGAGAGAGAGAGAGAGAGAGAGAGAGAAAGAGGAGCCAACTGATGAATTATAGCCATCGATGAGGCTTTGGAGGTGACAGGAGAGGTGAAGGGGGCTTGGGACCTAACAACTGCGATTGAGCAAGGGTCTTAGGGGAGGTGATGTGCCAGAGGCAAATCTGAGTAGCACCTGCGATCGGTAGGGGCTTTGCGGAAGGGAAAGGCCGAGGCGGAGGCAAAGGTTGAGGCAATTGGGCATGTAAGAGAAACAGAAAGAAGGTGTCTTCATTAAGCAGAAGGCAAAAAAACGCTTGAAAATTGAAAAGAGGAGAGAGATTTTTGAGTGGCAAGAGCATTAATTATTTCTTTTACCGAGTCTCTTTTCAACCGGCAACCAGAGGAGAGAAAAAAAAAATCCTCTGACTTTAGACATCTCTATTTTCTAGTTGGTCTAAGTCAATGAACACGTATCGACATGTTAGTGGAGACACCTTAGCTCACATGCACCATGTAGGACGATGACGTGGTGATTGCCAACCGCTGAATATTTTCTCGTGAAGATGGTGGTAATAGATCAAAGTGCACTTGAAGAAAGGATCAAGATGACCCTATTATCAATGAGGGGGCAGTTCAAGAGGAACACGGTGATTCGGAGTAGACTAACGACCTTGAAGTACCTATATTGATGAGGTTTACACGTGTGAAATCAAAGGTAATTTGGGAGAACTAGAGCCCTATGATGAGGCAAAGAAAGACGTATCTCACATGCAATGAGACTGTACTATGAAAGACGATATTAGCTCGTTACTTCCGAACAAAACTTGGGAGTTGACTAAGTTATCCATAGGTAAAAAAAAGCTTCGTTAAACAAGTGGGTGTACAGGATTCAGAATGAAGCAAATGGTAGTATCAAATACAAGGTGAGACTTGTGATCAAGGGCTTCTCTAAAAAATAATGGATCAACTACTCCGAGATATTTTCACCAATAGTGAGAATGGCATCAATCAGAGTTCTGCTAAGTAAAGTTGCAGTGGAGGATCTTCATCTTGAGTAGTTAGACATGAAAACGACATTTTTACATAGTAACCTAGATGAAGAATTATACATGGCGCAACCTAAAGGTTTTGAAGTCAAACATAATGAGCACATGGTATGTCGCTTGAAGAAAAGCTTGTATGACTTGAAACAAGTTTCGCGACAATGGCCCCTAAAATTTGATGGTTTCATGGAAAAAAACAGATTTACACACTATAAGCATAATCATTGTGTTTACTTTCGCAAGTATGACGATGGTGATATCGTGCATCTCTCTTTACATGTGGATGATATGTTAGTGGCTAGCTCCAATATGAAGATAATCACAAAAGTGAAAAAGATGTTAGCATTGCAATTTGCTATGAAAGACTTGGGAGATGCCAAGAATATTTTAGGCATGAAAATCATCAGGGACGGAAAAATAAGAAATTATGATTTTCTCAGGAAGACTATGTGAATAGGGTATTAAAGAAATTCAACATGGATAAGGTAAAATCGGTTGCGACCCCTTTAGCGAGTCACTTCATGCTTTTCGAGGATATGTGTCTAAGTACTCAGACTTTGAAAATGAGATGGCGGTAGTTCCATATGCATCAGTAGTAGGAAGTTTGAGGTATGTCATGGTGAGCACGAAACTAGACATTACATAGGCAGTGGGAATTGTGAGTCGATATATGCAGAACCCAAGTAGAGAGTATTGGAATGCAGTAAAATGGATATTGAGATATCCAGTAAGTACATCAAATTATTCTTTTTGTTATGGTGGTACATCTTTAAAGTTGTAAGGTTATGTGAATGCAGATCACTTGGGTGATCGAGATAGTGGTAAGAGTATTACTGGATATATCTTTATAATTGTAGGTATAGTAATAAGTTGGATATCTTAATTACATAAAGTAGTGGCTCTATCAACGACGAAAGCAAAATATGTGGAGATTACGGAAGCCTTTGGGTAAATTATGTGGTTATAAGATTACATGGAGATGCTACATTGAAAGTAGCTAAAGAGTACACTATAGAGTGATAGTCAAAATGCAATGCACTTAGCAAAGAATGTAGCTTATCACTCAAGGACTAAACACATCAAGAAGTGTTATCATTTCATCGGGTTAGCATTTAAAGATAATGAGTTAGAGCTATAGAAGATTGATAGCTCGAAAAATTCAACTGACATATATACTAAGGTAGTAGATAGAGAAAAATATATTTTCTGTACAATTTTTTTTTCTCCATGTAATTAGTGAGGATGATAACCAAAGTCGGCCCACACACACAATAATCATTAATCGCCCCCATTCCCAAAATGACCCCACTTTTCTCATGAATACCTTCGAATCTCGTTCCCACGGTCTATATCGGAAAGATGATCGAATCATCTTTCGTATTTTAATAATACACCCAATTTCTTTTCATCGTTGTTGCGTTTCGCTTTACCAAAGGCGTATGAAAGGAGTTGCTTGTCTTTAAGCTTTACGTGTAACAGAAGAAACTCATTCCATTCCCACATTCTTTCTTCTTCTTCTTCTTCCTCCACATTTCACTCGAAAGAGAACGCACGCCATGGCTGTCGCTTGGAACAAGCCGTTGGTTCTTGGGTTAGTCCTAGGGTTTTGTCTGGTCTTTTCTCTGGGTGAACTCGAGCGGTTCGTAGAGTCGCCGAAAGCGGATGGGTCTCTCGCGTTCTTGGTCGTCGGAGACTGGGGAAGAAGAGGCAACTACAACCAAACTGAAGTTGCTCGCCAGGTCACGCTTCTGTCTTTCTCTCTTCTCTTCCTCCTTTTTTCTGACTCTCTCTATGCTAGCCGTGTCATCTAGCCTTCTTTGAACAAGATCATAACCAGCGTCCACATAAAACGCCTGCTTTCTTTTTTTTGTCCTTTTATACCAAACGCCATCGTTAATCACAAGAAAGACTGACTCCGAGCGGGATCGTCACAAGAAAGCTCTTTCTACCTACCGCCACAAGTAGAAGAGGAACGTCTTAAGTTCGGACCTCCGTGTCGCTAAAATTTGTTTATTGTTATTATTTTTTTTCCGCCACAAGAAGAAGAGGAACGTCTTGAGTTCGGACCTCCGTGTCGCTAAAATTTGTTTATTATTATTTTTTTTTGGGTCGGTCGCTAAAACTTGTTTGGAAACTATAGAATAGCGTGCTTTTGTTATTAAAATGATTTTCCTTGATTATTATCCAGTGTTTGACGATTAACGTGAATAAGATGATAATGTTAGGAACAGACAACACGTTGTCAGTCATTGTCAACTTGACCAAGACCTTAGTGGGGATTCGCTAATATGGCCATATTCCCACAGCGTCTGAACAGATCCCATCCAATGATTGTTGAACATGTGGCACGTTATGTAGTAGAATCATATTCTCGAGAGGGCATCATTCCCTTGGATATTCGATGTGCTCTCTCCTCTTCACGTCGGCGCCTGGAAAACCACCCCACAACGCGGGGGCGGGGACAAAGTAACATTTTTCACTCGAGTTCACCTTCGGTAAAAAAAGAAGAAGATATAATTGACTAAGTATAAACGAATGTCTGTTTATACGAGTGATTTCCGGCTAAAATTGATAGAATTGACTCAATTGACAGTACATCAAAAGATTTAAGATTTAATTAATAATATCAAAATATTTAGAACTGAATTGATAAAAATATAATAAATTTACGATTTTTTAAATAATTGTCCCCGCACCATATGTTTATCTTTTCGTTTGATCTGGCCACCAAACCTTTTTCCTCAGATAATGTCTAACCTGCTCCGCATGGACATTAAAAGGTCATCATTCTTTTCGGGCCGTACATTCTTTGAACCGTAACGAGCTTATCAATATCGCATATTTTGCCTATATTATATATATAGATGGGAATAGTTGGAGAGAAGCTAGACATCAACTTCGTGGTCTCGACGGGCGACAACTTCTACGAAGATGGCCTCACGGGCGTGGACGATCCGGCTTTCAAAGAGTCCTTCGTCAACATCTATACACATCCCGGACTGAAGAAGCAGTGGTACAACGGTAAATATTCCCCCAAAACCCTACAAGATAAATGGGCGAAATCACAACGTAGCTATGAAATATCGCAAATATAGTATATGACAAGGGGTCTTCTCTTTTTTGACAATTTCTATTGCGGTCGTTTCTCCAGTCTTGGGGAATCATGACTACAGGGGAAACGTGGAGGCACAGCTGAGCCCGATCCTTAAGAAAGTGGACAGCAGATGGCTTTGCTTGCGATCCTTCGTCGTCAATGCCGGTAAAGCAACATGATAGAACCCACCCTTATATGCCCCTAAACTTTAGGACAAAGTCAAGTAAAAGAATTTCGTGACCAAATAGATGTGCTTATAGAATCTAATGTGTTTCTTGTTCATCGTGTTTGGGTTTTTTCGACAGAGATTGTGGAGCTGTTCTTCGTGGACACGACTCCTTTTGTGGACGAGTACTTCACGGAGCCAAAAGCCTATGACTGGAGTGGTGTGCTGCCCAGAAAGCCTTACCTCTCCAACCTCCTCAAGGTACTAACCCTAGTCTCGTGCGCTCATGAAGTATTCTTGATAAACATGCATTGGACATTATAAGTATGTAAGTTCTCTCTTGAAAATGCCATGGACCGAAACGCAGAACGTTTCCGGCAAAACCCTAGTCCGTGTACTTGTTTGCAACCCTCTCTCGTGGCCTTTGACGTGGTCATAATACAAAAGACCAAGAACTCACTAAGATCGACAATTAAGCAATTCTTGATTACTGCGAATCAGACTGAGCATCTTAATTTGGATCTTGCTTGTGGAACGAAGAACTAATCTCTTCGACTGCTGTGCCAGGACGTGGATTTGGCTCTAAAAGAGTCGAAAGCGAAATGGAAGATTGTCATAGGTCACCACCCCATCAAAAGTGCTGGAGAGCACGGCAGCACAGTTGAGCTAATCGCTCAGCTTCTTCCTATCATTCAGGTCCCTTCAACTAGATATATCTTTCAACCGAAAAGAAAATCTAGATATATTAATTGTATATATCGGTTGATCAGCCAATTTAATCACACCTTTTTCATTTGCATTTTATGTGTCATTCAGGCAAACAGCGTTGATCTCTTCATAAACGGCCATGACCACTGCTTGCAACGCATCAGCACTTCCGATAGGTAGTTGTCATTTATGAGAGTGCGTGATGAGGGACCGTGACTAATCATCACTGTTGATCTCTCGACATCCTAGAAAGAATACTGTCATTATCCTTTTTAATACTGTCTTTCTTTTCAAGCGCAGTCCTATTCAGTTCTTGACTAGTGGAGGTGGATCCAAGGCGTGGAGGGGTTACGTGAGCTGGCCAGATCCAGAAGAGCTCAAGTTCTACTACGATGGTCAAGGATTCATGACTCTGCAAGTCACAGAGGCCCATATCGACGTCGTTTTCTACGACATTGAAGGCCATGTTCGTCACCAATGGAGCGTTTGATCGCCCAACTGTCACCATCATATGAGCAACCGACACTTGAAAAGTTATGATTGATTATGCAATGCCAAATTTCTACTAAGGAGTTTGTCATGTTGTATAAGTAGGTACGTACGTATGCCTAGCCTAATGCAAGAATTATATCAATGAGACTATATATATATATTATTGTCATTTGGTGGCATTTCATTGCTACGAATTTGATCTTAGGGCATATCAAGTATCTGAAACTTTCAATGAATATTAATGTTAATCAAGACTAGGACTAAAACTTCAATATGTCCTTTTTCAAGAATGAGAGGGACGGGTTATTGGATCTACTGATATGGTTTTCAAGACACGAATTCAGCCACAATTAGATGCAAGTTGGGGCCGATTCATATGGCTGGGCCTTGTTTAATTGTCTAAAAGTACAATTAATTATCGTCACTTAGCACAAAAGTTTTGACGCGAATTTATTTTGTTATTATCATTAAATATCCCGGTAATTAATGATTGATGTAACATAATTAATGTGTCACTAACTAGCATAGTCATTAAGAATGATAATTCATTTTTCGACATTTTTGTCTTATAAAAGCTGTCACTCGACCAAGTAGAAAACCTTTCGACAAACGCTCCACCAAGGAGTTCATCTTTTGTCTTCGTTTTTCCTTATATATTTCATTTTCAAGCACTTTCCTTTTCATGTCAATTTTTTCAATTCTAGTGATGTAATTCGTTTTAATGCATGTCCATCTCGATATTCTTTAATGTCCTTGCAGTTTACAACTCAATCACATTAAAGATGATTATCGCTCCATCCAAGCCCATTTCGATCACTTTGTACTTGATTGTGTTGCAAAGCAATTCCAATCCCTCTTCATCATATGAAATTCCGAAAGATAATTATCTAAAGAGTTTTACACCTATTATATAGCGATCAACTCAATCATAAACTTTTTAACGGTTTGTCAATATAGTTATCCAGCTAAACTTGGCTAAAAATTGCTGAAATGAACACCTGTTATTCTACATAATATGATTGGCTCTAATATTTACGGTTTTTATAAATTTTTATAAATTTTTTTCTTATTCTTTATCTTTTTTTCCTATTACTGCAAGGGCCGGTGAAGGCTCACAAGCCTTTGCCCAATGGTCAACAAGGGTCGCCAGGGCCTCAGCAGTGGCCAGCGAGACCACTAGCCTTATTAGTGAAATAAAGAAAAAAAAATTAAATTAAACTACATTACATTAAATAAAAAAAAATTGAAAATTTTAAAAAGTGCAAAACTTGTCCGTGCCAACAATGCTAATGGAAAATAGGATGATCGATGTCCATTTTATCGATTACTAGCCAAAATTGGACGAAGGGACTAATTGGCAAATTATAAAAAAAAAAAGTCTAAGACTAGATTGACATAATCGAAAATTTTATGACTAAATTGACCGCCTTATAATAGATTTATCACTTTTTGGGCAATTTTCCAGAAGTTTCGATTGCATAGGTGCACACGTAATTTCGTCGATCTCTTTTGGCACATCCACAAATCGATTTTGCCCAACACGATGCAAGTGTTTTTTTCAGTTATTATCCCTCGAAATGACCGAAATAAGGAAAATGCCATATTTTCGATTACATCGATTTGCATACGTTGTGTTAATTGGCAGAAGTATAATTCAGAAGTCAAAATTAAGGAAAAATTCAAGAAAATTCCATTCCAGCCCAGGTCGTCAAACTCGAAGTATCCCTGGTCCTCGTTATTATCTAGAATCACTTCTTGAACTTGAGAAATGTGTACCATTTCCAAAAGTATTTATTGTGAAATATAAACGCCCAATAATGACCAAAGTTCAGCTTGATCATCACTTTCTGCAAATAGTAACCATTTCCAATTTAATTTTCCTTTCCGATTCCTGGAAACAAAATCCCTAAAATGGGCAAAGATATTGTACGCAAATCTAGGCAAGCAATTTGACCAAAAACTAGAGCTATTAAATGGGTAGCTCGGGTCGAGTTTGGGTCGGGTCATTAATGGTCCGATCCAAATTGACCAATTAACCCATTTATGACCCATTTATGTCTAATGTAAATTTTCCGACCCATACCCGACCCGACCCATACCTAACACATACCCGATCCAACCCATATTAATAACATATTTTCATATTTAGCCAAATTTAAAAAAACTTATTCCTATGTTTTTTTTTTAAAATTATATTACTAAAATACTTCTAAGCTTATTTCTTATATATATATATATATATATATATATATATATATATATATAATTTTAAAATGGTATTGCTAAAATAGTTTTATACAACACAAATTTAATGGACAATTTTTATAATTTTTAAAATAATTATTTAAAAAAATTGAATTTTAATTATTTTTTAAAAAAATAATTTTTTAATTATTTTTATTTTTATTTTTTAAATATAATTTTTATTTTTTTTTTTCTGTTCTTCTTCTTCTTGGCTGGCCGCCAGCCATGACGACGGCCGGCAATCGGCCATAGGGGAGCCTCGAGCTCGAGCTCGCCCCTCGCCGGATCTGGCGAGGCTCGAGCCTTGCTCGACGCCAACGAGTTCGAGTCTCGCCGGGCGTCAGCGAGGCCTCCGCCTCACCAGATCCGGTGAGCTCGAGGCTCACCTGGCCGGTCGCCATTAGAGGAAGAAGAAAGAAAAAAAAGAAAAGAAAAATAAAAAAATAATTATAGTTTTACCACCTTTAATAGAGTAGACTAGATAGTGGGTATTTTTAATGGGTTGGTAAATGGATTTTAAATGGGTACAGAGTAGATCCATTTAAGATTCATATATTTTAGTCCTTTTATTTTTAAAACTCATCATGGGTGTATTGGGAAATAAGACATGACCCATTAACGACCTATTTAAGCAAACATGGGTCCATAAATGGGTTGTGCAACCCATTTAACACCTCTACCAAAAACCAAAAAAATCCAAGTAAACAATATTGATATTTGCGTAAAGGAAAAATAACACAAGGAATCTCTAAATTTTGCCAAATGTAAACTACCGTCTCTAACTTCATGATAGCGATAACAATAAGCATACGCGATGATCAATAGTGAGCATTTATCATTGTTAATCTCTCGATAACAATAGTGAGTACTTTCAAACCCGTAACCCCTTACCTGGTTACCAGCAACAGGTGTTTGGGCTGAAAGTTCAAAAGATAAAGAGGCTCTCGCGCATTCTTAAATGAACACTTTCAGCTTTGTGTTTGGGCTCAAAATCTTAGGATCCAAAGCACAAATGCTGCATTCGATAGGCTGGATACAAGTCCGGATCGGATAAGGTTTTCTCATCTTTAGTGTTTGGGAATAAGTCCGGATCTAAGTCCAAAACCAAGACCGGCGCTGCCTCAGCACCCATAGCCACCTCTAACGATAGCATTGCTAGCCAACACGCAAGGGCCGCCACCATGACAGCAAATCCTCGTCGCCTCCGCGCTCAACCACCACCAAGACCTCTACATTTCACCACGCATCGCCATTGACACGATAGCTCTTGGCCGGCAGTCCGTCACCTCTGATTCCACTTGGCAGGCCGACACCTTTGGTCAAGTTTTTGCTAGAACTTTAGTAATACATTTCTGAATTATTATTCTACTTTTTTATACAAGTACACTTATGTGGCAAATTGGCTCCCGATAGTCAGTCACGTGTTGTCGAGTGGTCGAGCTCTGAGCACAACTCGATCAGAGTCAACTCTGGGGCCACATTGCAACTGATTTCTAAAATTCACAGGTCAAAAATCGACACCTAGAGGAGTAATTTGCAATAAACCTAAAAATTTAGCAGGCAATATGTAATTAATAGTGCATAGCAACTCAACCATACAAGAAAAAATGAGATTTTTTTTAAGAAATAGAACTAACCATCATCAAGTTTCGTTTTTTCTTTTTCAATCTTCCATTCATGCGAGGGATATGGAGTGTTGGGCCAAGGTTTCCTATCGATTCCCAGTGGAACACATGGATGACCTGACACTATACTCTTCATTCCTCTCTCTCTCTCTCTCTCTCTCTCTCTCTCTCTCTCTCTTTTTGTGTGGATTTTATCAGTTGAACAATTGTAATGCGGTTATAGGTCTTAGCTTTCTTCGAGTACTTTTCCAATTTTTTATGCACATTCAGACACTTTGGCAGCGTCATATGTGATAATGTGCTTTGTATTTTGCTTGTCGATTCAGATAAGCAATGGACAGTCGACGTAGTATTTCAGCGGATATGCCTATCTATACGGTCGCAGCGCCTCTCTCACCACATCTGCGGACAACTCTCTCAATGGTTGCTGAAGCCACATGGTCAGAAAGCACTTTTCTATCGTTCCAGAACGACAATAAAATAGAAATCGAAACAAAAAAAAAAAAAAAAAAAAATGGGGAAAAGAAAGGAGAGAGATTCTTTTCTTACTGTCACTAGAGGCGTGGGAAAAGAGAAATTACTTGCAAGCACTCTCAATTCTTGAGATCTTGAATTAGCTGAAAGATGAGGCCAAGGTTGGTTCCGGATAATTCGTTCATTGCAGACTTTATACCTAAGGAATCTATTTGGCTAAAGCATACAAGTTTCAGAGGTTGCGCAAGTTGAATGTTCATTTCGAAATGATCCCGAAGTATTATTTAGCATGCACGTCCGAACTTCCATGTTGAATAAATACAGTCACATGACTTAACAATACGGGAATGAGAATAAGATATCGGATGATAAAGAAAAGTACCCAAATTCCGATCATGGAAGCTGTGATGTATGTAGTATGTAAAGGTGAGTTACCCTAAAGTTGTTGTGGGGACAAATTCGTGACCTACCAAACATTATTTTCTTTAGGGTTCTAACAATTTCTATTGACCTAACTTATATTTTCTCAATAATAAAAATTCAATGAGGACAGAAGTTTTCCAAATTCACCAAGACAGCGAGGCTACAAAAGAAAAGCTGCCCACGACGGACAGGATAATTCAATGGCGACCCTTCGAATATTTTAATACTTAAACAGTCGCCCTTGCAATAATAGAAGTGGCCTAACGACTCCCTGCTTAAAGCTTTTCTCAAAGCCGCTTTCGCTTCACAGAGGACCACGGTGCAACGTGCCAAGCCAATGGCATGGATTTCGTATTCTCTTATCCCTCGCATTAGCACAAGCCTGGATTTGCAGAAAGATTACAAAGAGCATAAAGCGAGTTAAGATAGGGAAAGACGTCCTTTTTTTTCCCTCTCTCCTCTTTTCTTCCACAAATCTTGATGATTTCCCTTCAAGTCGAAAGCCACGACCTCACGGCATCTAGCGAGATCGAGCCTTATCCATGGTCGACGAGGTGTGGTGACCAGTTGAAGGAAGAGGAAGGAAAAAAGAGAATAAAAGAAAAGAAAATAAATAAATTGAAAAATTATTAAAATATTATAAAAATTTGACCACATTAGAATTAAACATGCCTCCTAAGCCGAACAACATCCATGTTAGCAAATATTAAGCCAAAATACCTTGAAGGAATGAATTGACATGTGAAATATTTACAATTAAATTGACACCAATAAAAATTTATGACTAAATTAGTCTCAATATAATAGGTTTAAGACTTTTTTGAGTGTCAAGAAATTTAGATCGATAACTCAATATCGTGTGTCTTATTAACATATATCTTTTCTTTGCATTCATGTTTCCAATATACGACATTCCCTCGATGAAAAGTCGTGCACGTTGTCTACTCTCCTAACGCCCAGCGATAAACAAATTCATTTTTTTCCAAGTAACTGGTGAGGGCAATACCCTATGCGGGTACATAGATTAACAGATAAATTTATTTTTCTTCGCGCAACTAGTGAGGGCGATAACCTAAGTGGGTCCACACAAGCACAATAATCATCAATCGCCCCCATTCCCAAAATGACCCCCACGTTTCTCATGGACCGGCCCTTGTCGATTTGTGGGTTATTAGGCTTAAATGCCCATGGATACCCTCGAATCTCG
This sequence comes from Eucalyptus cloeziana, assembly GCA_014182715.1. Taxonomy (NCBI): domain Eukaryota; kingdom Viridiplantae; phylum Streptophyta; class Magnoliopsida; order Myrtales; family Myrtaceae; genus Eucalyptus; species Eucalyptus cloeziana. Next base: position 25,841,700 of record CM024640.1, read on the forward strand.
ATCCCACGGCCAAATATCGGAAGACATAATCAAACCATCTCCCCCTACTTTAGTAAAATATCCCCCAACCTCTGTGTCCGCTGCTGCATTTCGCTTTCCCAAAGGCGTATAAAAGGAGTTGCTTGCCTTTAAGCTTTTCCTGTAACTCCATTCCATTCTCAGTTTCTCTCTCTTTCTTCTTCCATATTTTACTCAATAGAGAACACACGCCATGGCTGTCGTGTGGAACGGGCTCTCGGTTCTTGGGTTAGTCCTAGGGTTTTGTCTGGTCTCTGCTCTGGGTGAGCTCGAACGGTTTGCGGAGTCGCCGAAAGGGGATGGGTCTCTCGCGTTCTTGGTCGTCGGAGACTGGGGAAGACGAGGCAACTACAACCAAACTGAAGTTGCTCACCAGGTCACGCTCCTGTCTTTCTCTCTTCCTCCTCTTTTCTGACTTTTTCTGTGGCTTTGTCGTGTCATCTAGCCTTCTTCGAACAAGATCATAATCAGCGTCCTCGTAAAACACCTGATTAGCCTTTTTTTTTCTCTATACCAAATGCCATCGTTAATTCCCAGAAGATATGTGGTTTTCTTATTACATGATTTTTTTTTCTTGGTTAACACGAATACAAATCATATATTAGGAAAACAGACATCATTTATATCTGCCGTGTAAAGTGTCTGAGTCATCATCAACCTGATCAAAAGCTTTGGTTCTCAACTTTATCTCGTCTGTTCTTTCGCCCACGGATCAAGACCTTAGTAGGGATTCGCTAATATGGGCCAATATTCCACTGGGCAGAGCGATGCTCTGTCCCTCTGAACAATTATCCTCCAATCAGGATCGAACACGTGGCACGCCTGTGCAGTAGAATCGTGTTCTCGAGAGGGTATTATTCTCTTGTTGATTCCATGTGCTCTTTCCTTCATGTTGGCGTGTGGCAACCTCCCCCACCAATTACTATAGGACAAATCTATTTATGTGAACCCGGTCCAGATAAGCCTATCTGCGCAAATAACACTCCCTCTTTGAGTTTACTACAAAGGAATATTTTTCACTCAAGTTCGCCTCTGGTAAAAAATAAAATAAAAAAATACCAAGATATAATTAACTATAATAAAACCAGAGTTCAACTTAATTAACTATATTAGGGATGTCCCTTTTAAATGGGTCCAAGACGGGACACTTACAGCATATTATTTATCTTCTTGTATGATCTGGCCACCAACTCTTTTTGCTTTAAATGATGTCTAACCTGCTCCGCGTGGGCATTAAAAAGTCATCATTCTTTTCTGGCAGTATATTCTTTGAATTATAATGAGCTTATCGATATCTTATCCTTTGTTTGTATAATATCTATAGATGGGAATAATTGGAGAGAAGCTCGACATCGACTTCGTTGTCTCCACGGGCGACAACTTCTACGAAGATGGGCTCACGGGCGTGGACGATCCGGCTTTCCAAGAGTCCTTCGTCGACATCTACACACATCCCGGCTTGCAGAAGCAGTGGTACAGCGGTAAATATCCCCCCGAAAACCCTACAAAACAAGCGGGGGAAAAATCATAGCGTAGATAAGAAATATCGAAAAAGAAATATGGAAATGGGGTCTTCTCCTTTTTGACGATTTCTTTCGTGTGTTGCTTTTCCAGTCTTGGGAAATCATGACTACAGGGGCGATGTGGAGGCACAGTTGAGCCCAATCCTGAGGAAAATGGACAGCAAATGGCTTTGCTTGCGATCCTTCATCGTCAATGCCGGTAAAGCAACGCGATAGGGACCAACCCCCTTTATATGCCCCTAGACTTTTAGGACGATGTCGGATAAAAAGACGTTCGTGATCAAAATAGACGTGCTTATATTAATTTAATACGTTTTTAACTTTACTATTGTGTTTCGGATTTTTCGACAGAGATTGTGGAGCTGTTCTTCGTGGACACGACTCCTTTTGTCGACAAGTACTTCAAGAAGCCGAAGGGAGATGTCTATGACTGGAGTGGCGTGTTGCCCAGAAAACGTTACCTCTCCAATCTGCTCAGGGTAAGAACCTACTCTCGTGTGCTCATGAAGCATTCTTGACAAACGTGCGTTTGAACATTATAAGTGTGTAAGTTCTTTTTCGACACTGTCGTGGACCCTAGTCCGTGTCCTTGTTTGGAGCTCTCCCTCTCCCTCATGAGTCTGCAAACTCTCTTAAGATTTTGACAATTAAGCTATTCTTGATTACTACGAATCAGACTTCTTAATTTGCATCTCACTTGTGAAACGAAGAACTAATCACTTAGATCGCGGTGACAGGATGTGGATTTGGCTCTGAGAGAGTCGAGAGCGAAATGGAAGATCGTAGTAGGTCACCACACCATCAAAAGCGCTGGACACCATAAGAACACTGATGAGCTCGGCGCTCAGCTTCTTCCTATCATTCAGGTTCTTTCAACTAGATTTATAAAAAATATATGACACTTAATCAGCCGAGTTAATTACCTTTCTCATTTATATTTGATATGATCATTCAGGCAAATAACGTTGATCTCTACATAAACGGCCATGACCACTGCTTGGAACGCATCGAGACTTCCGACAGGTATGTGTTTTTGATGAGGAGTACATGATGATGAATCGCGACTAATCATCACCGTCTCTCGATGTCTTGGAAAGAATAATGTCATTCCGATGTACCCTTTTTAATATTATCTTTCTTTTGCAAGAGCAGTCCTATTCAGTTCTTGACTAGTGGAGGTGGGTCCAAGTCGTGGAGGGGTGATGTGAGTTGGCCAAACCCGGAGGAGCTCAAGTTCTACTACGATGGCCAAGGATTCATGACCGTGCAAGTCACGGAGGCCCAGATCGACGTCGTTTTCTACGACATCGAAGGCCAGGTTCTTCATCAGTGGAGCACTGCCAAGCCTCTTTTCTCCATCATATGAGCAACCCGCCACTCGAAAAGTTATGACTATGTAATGTCGAATTTCACTTAGGTGGCTAATGTAAAAGTCTGTTATGTTGTATGAGTAGTTATGTAGTTATGATGCCTAGCCTACTGCAAGAATTTTCATCAATGAGACTATCAATGAAACTATCTTGTTTGGAGTTACAAATAGATATATATATATATATATATATATATATATATATATATATATATATCATTGTCATTTGGGGGCATTTCATTGCTACGAATGTGACCTTAGGGCATATCAAGTATATGAGACTTTTAACGAATATATTAATATTAATCAATACTAAGACCAAGACCGGGTCACTACAATCTGTGTACTTCAATCTGTCCTTTTTCAAGAGTGAGGGTGAGGGAGTATTGGATAATTTTCGAGACATAAATTCAACCGCCATTATGTACGAGTGGGGGCCGACGCATCTGACTTTTGCCTTGTTTAATTGTCTAAAAATTACAATTAAATGTTGTCACGTCACTTGATGCAAAAGTTTTGATGTGAGTTGATTTTGTTTTTACTATTAAATATCCCCACTAAAAATGATCGACGTAACTTAATTAATGTGTCGATAGTGTACGAACATACTCATTAAGAGTGACAATTCATTTTTTCGACGTTTTGCTCTTATTTCTTTGCTATTGCAGAGCGTCGGTTATCAGACAAACAACAAAATAACATTTGTATTACTATTTTAATAAAGCAATGTCATAACGTTATATTTATCATGTTATAGGGTCTCATTATATCCTTAGAGAGAACGGGACCTACAAACTTCAATGATGAATACCTTTTTAGAAAATATCAGGTAGTCGATTCTTGACCATGATTATTCACTGTTAAAAGCGCGGATTGAATCTACATCAAATATCTTTTTCATAAAATCATCCTTGAGCATGAATAAGCAATTTGAAAACAAATTGCAAAGTGTACAATTCTTCGTTAGATTCCGAATATTCCCCTTGGAAACCAATGGACGAAGCCTCGTCCAACCATTCTCGGATAGGTTATTCGCAAATGCTATGTGCTGTTTCAAATTCATGGACCATAAAAGCTATTTGTGCTCGAGTGGGGACTGCAAAGCGATTTCAATCACTCTCCATCGTATGAAGATTTGAGGGATAATCGTCCAAAAAGTCCGAATCTTGTTATTTCGATTATGACAATTCAGTTATAAGTTTTTTGATGATTTTTCATTAGTCATCTCTGCCAAATTTTATCTAAAATTAGTAAATATTCACTGTGAAATAAACACCTACTAATAACCAAACTTCAGCTGATTATCACTTCCTGCAAAGAGTAACCTTTCCAGTTTAATATTCCTTCCCAATACCAGCAAACAAATCCCTAATATCAGCAAAGAGATTGTACGCAAATCTTGTCAAACAACGTTGATCTTTACATAAAGGGAAAATAACACAAATGATCCTTAAGCTTTAACCCAGTGTGTAATGTCATCTCCGAACTTTTAATTTATTTAATGTAATCTCTGGCCTTTTGGTACATGTTTAATTTAGTTCATGGACAATATGAAAATGTTTAATCTTGTCCTAAACTTGCATCAAGGGAAGGATAACATCAGGTATTTTAATGTAGTCTAGGGACTACATTGGACATTTAGAAAAATTCAATAACCACATTAAATAAATTAAAAGTTTAGGAACAACATTACATATTATGTATTAAAGATCATTTGTACTATTTTCTCTTATAGAATCGGCCATGACTACTACTTAGAACACATAATCCCAATGACTAATTGTTTTTGCATACGTCGCCCTAAAGAAAGAATCTAATAAGGTGCCAAAAAGATTAATTTTAACAATGATAGCGATAGCAATAAGCATACATGATGATTAATAGTGACTATTTATCATCGTTGATCTCTGAGATCCAATCTCATTTATATATTCATGTCTCTAGTCTAACCCTACATAGATCACAAAAAGTGTTTAAGATACATATAAGTCTGATTCAGGACCTAGGAATATTTATTTAGTCGAGAGAAAATAATGTTTTTTTTTAATGTATCCTTGTGATATTTTTTTGTCTAGTGCAGCTCCAGTTCAGTTCTTGACTAGTGGAGGTGGATCCAAAAGTCAAAGAGAGAGAATAGGACAGTACGACAAAGAAAATTAACAGAGATCCTATTCCACATCGTTTTCCATGACATCGAGGGCAAGGCTCTTCACCAATGGAGCACTGCCTAGCCTCTTTTCTCCATCATATAAGCACCGTCACTTGAAATTTTGTGATTCTGTGGTGTCAAATTTCAACTAAGGGTGTGTTTATTTGAAGGAAAGAATATCCTTTCGATGAATTTTTAAGACTTTCACACGTTTGATTTGCTAAAAAATCATCGGTCAACAAAAAATAATTTACAGTCAAATAATATTATTATTTTTCAAAAAGTGATTTCTTCTATCATTTAAAATAATTAATTAATATAAATTTATTTCATTATCAACAGCAATTTATATTTAACATTATGATAAATAATTAAAATATTTTTTAATTTATCTTTATAAATGTTAATTATTTATTTATCGTGAAATAGACGTGTCATGCGATTCAAACCGTGTTCCTACGTAATGTACTTCAATCTGTCCTTTTAGAAGAATGAGAGCGATTGGGTATTGAATTTGTGGTTTGTACCGTTTTCAAGACACAAATTCAACCACGATTCTTTTCAAAGTGGGGTCGATTGGTCTGATTGTTGCCCTTTGTTTTGTGGTCTGAAAATGCAATCGATTACTGTCACGTCACTTAGTGCAAAAGTTTCAATGCAAGTTTGCTTGCAGTATAATCCATCTTATCACATGTTTACGGCCTCATAGTTTTTTTTTTTGGTCAAATACTACCTCCTAAGTTATCTAGAATGGATTAATTATGAAAAACTATAGCACATAGCATCCGTGTAAGCATAGTTAAAATCTAATGACTAATACACAATCCACATGAATAGTTATTACCTATCTCTTATGACTTATATGTGTACATTATTGAGGGAAAATCACCCGATCGATCCTAAATTTATTGTATGAATGTTAATTCAACCCTAAACTTTTCTAACTGTGAATTTAGTCATAAATATTTTCGTGAATTTAAATGTGGTCTCTTTAGTCAATTTTTGCCAGAAGTTGACAACATCTAGTTATCGTTATCCATTCTATGTAGCATATCATCACTCAGAGATTTCCAGCGAAAATTGGTTAGAAGACTTACATTGGAAATTTGTGCAAAGATTTGGAACTAAATTGGCAAAATTAGAAAATTTAAAACTGAATTGACATTCATACAATAAATTTATGACTAATTGGACAATTTCCCCACATTATAGAGGTCTACTAAATCTCATTCTCTAGTTCCTCTATTCCTCTCTCTATCGGGGTGGCATAGTATTATTTATTAATTGAAAAAAATGAACTATTATGATTCTTCTAATTTTTCCAGAGCAACTAGAAAGAGATTCTTTAACAAGAAAGAATTTAGTTCAGATTATATTCTAGTATATTGTATGGCTTATTGTTATATATCCCGGTAATTAATGATCAATTGAGGAGATTATATAGTGTGACAACGTTAATGCCTTAGTAGTGTACGGGTATAGTCATTATATGACCAAGAGTGATAATTCAATTTTAGACAATTTACAACTTATTTATTTGCTATTACAAAACGGTGGTTCTCGAACCGAAGATAAAATTACGTCCGTTCTATTATTCCAACAATGTGACGTCATAACGTTATGGATATTGTATCAAAGGAAGCGAACTATAAACTTCGATGACGAATTCTCGATCATGGTTGCTTAGGATTTAATCTAACATCAAATATATTTTCCCCAAATCGAACTATTTGAGTGCAACCTGCGAAGGACACGATGCCGCATTAGATTCCGGATATTCTCCCCCCGTCCCCCGGGATTTTGATTTTTGTGGGGGACGTAGGAAGCTAAAAACCAAGGGACGAATCTTCCTTGCAGCCTTCCTCGGTCGATTCATTCTCAGATGATGCCAAGCGTTTTTCTCTTGCCCGGTCGCGTAAGGAATGCGGCTCTCGTCCCGCCTTCCCCGGACGAGCCATCCCCGAATCGCAACTGGTTTTTTGGCCTACGCGCTTTATGCGGAGGACGTGGCTTTCTTTGTCACATCGGCATCCTCGAATCGACCCGACGCTAGCGGTTTCTTTTAGTTTATCATTCCTTGAAATTGGCAAAGGTAGAAGGTGACACCGTCCTGGGGGTTTTGAATTCCCCAGCACATGGATTGTTGTCGTGTCGTGTTAATCAGATGGAGAATGATTCAGAAGTCGAAAATAGGAAAAAAAAAGTTCAGAAAAATTCCATTCGGCCTCTACATGTGTGACGACCTAGACTTGGGGCAAGTACGGAGGGACGGACTAAGATTGCCTCGGCAGTATGCAAGCGAGGTAAGGGCATATCTCCTACCTCACATCGCTTAAGGAGGGAGTCCTAGGCTAATTTATAAGTATTTGGTGTTTCTAACTGTACATACGCGTTTTTTTTAGGTAGTATGGATTGTCCCGAAAAGAACAAAACCGTAAGGACTTAATGTCCAAAGCAGACAATATGTGTACAATGAAGACCCGGGTCCTTACAATATGGATCGTGTACTCCCCAGACCTCGATCTTTTCTCCAGTCACCTCGTATACTTGAGAAATGTGTATCAATCACAGTGGGCTTCGTACGTTCATCGCACCATGGAAAAAGTGGCTGGTGCGGTGTAGACGCATCTCGCATTAGCGGTTTGGGGTTATTTTTTGCCTTTTTAAAATTGCTTATGTAGATTTTATTATTTCTTTGGGAAAGAATGCTTACGTGGAATTTAAGAGATTGAAAAATGGATTAAAATTAGAGTGAGAGTTTATTGGGTTCGGCCTACGCGTAGATGAGAAAGCCGAAACTGTTTGAATTTGGGCTACACTAGGCCTTTCTTGTCGGCCTATTCAAAATTTGGGCTCAATACTATTAGACCTGTTTCCAAAAGATAAAGATTAAAAAAAACAAAAGGGGGTTAAATTTCAAAAATCATGAAGACATCGCAATTGCCTTTAAATTATAAGATCTACATTTTCGTAGAAATTCAAGGTAATCCACGTTTCGATTTTTAATAGTCCAAAGCCAAACACCAAAAGCTAAAAATGGAAATCACATCGAAATTCTACCGCTACATTTATCTATTTAAACGATTACAATTTTCTCGTCACGAAACTATGATAATTTACTCGATATAATTCGTTTTCAAGAAATGGGAAAAAAATTTATTGTCAAATTGAACATTTTTACTCTATATATATTCGAAGAGTTGCAAGAAGCACCCACCACTATCTAAACTAACCCAATTTCCTCCTTGTGATAATCAAGTGAGTGTTTGTGCACCACGTATAAGTGCTGGAAAAGACTTATGAAGATGATCTTATTATAAAATAAATGACAAAGTGGATGAGTGTGGAACCGCAGAGCAATTTCAATCACTATGAAATTCGGATTGCCTATGTGTACCTTTGTTTCTATTAACATTTCTTCTGGCACGCTTCCGGATTCATTTGCCTCAACACAATGCAAACTTTTTCCAGTAATCATCCTAAGAAATGACACAGATAAAGATAATATCATAATAGCGATTTCGGAGTCCTAAAAACGTTGATTCATGTCATGGTGTGTTAATTAGAAAAAGCTCATGCATGGATCGTCAAATCTCAAAGTAACTGATGCTGTAGAAGTGCATCTCATATGAGTGATTTGAAGGTACTTTTGTCTCTTCAAATTTCTTACATGCAGAGATGAAAATGGATGGATAGGGTGGAATTTGGATAAGGGTCGTAAATAAGTTGGACCCTAATTCATGTATATAGCTCACATTGGCCCATTTTTTTCACTAAACGAAAAAAATTAGATGGCCCATACCTAACCCAACATGTGCCCACACAAGTGAAAAGACGTCCCAATCGAATGAGAATATGGGAGAAAAATGGCGGACACCCACGAGATGAGCATTGAAGCTGCCTCCGGGCCACAATCCTGGTGAAGTCCTACACCAGCAGAGCCACCTGCTCTACGGCTTCACCATCATGACCATCACTAGCTTGCTCATAACCAGGGCTGCTGGTTACTTCACGCTCGACAGGAGATTAGAGACGTTAGTCGGTTTATTAGTTTCTAATACCTTTCACTTAATTTCGTTTCTTTTGTAATTATGCAAATTTATGAAATCATATGACATATTAGCAACTCAGCGTTAATTTACGAAGGATCTATCACAAGAAATGCTAAAGTTAGAAATCGACATTAGCATTACAATTCCTAATTAAATCATCATAACTATAATCTATAAACTTAATTGGAAATGCAAATACTCGGGCCTAAATACCCGTCTCTAGCCCATCAGGCTCATTCTACGACACTTCGGCCCACTTAACTTAATTTTTTATTCTAACAAATCCGATTCTTGGCCCACTCCAAGCCAAGCCCAAGTCAATAATCTATCCTTCGGCTAATCGAGCCCAACTTGATGACTCATGTGGCCCGCCAACTTCTTAAGCCCACACGTTCCTCACAATCCATCGGGCTTATTTTCTGGCCCGATTTAAAATAATCCAAACCCTTAACGATCCGATTATACTAATAGGGTTGGTGAATTTCTAGGATCTCACAACTTTTTTCCAGAAATTAATGCAAATAACACACTCTTACCGACTTACTTCTTAAAAATCTCCAAGATTACCCAACGAAACAACATATTCCTAATGAGAAACCTCACGAAAACTTGGATTCCCTCATTCCTCTCTATGTTGTTGTGGGCGCTTTTCACTGTAGAATTACCAACTTTAGTAATAGTCTAAACCAGTTTATCCTCTGATAGTTGGAGACTTAAAGGAAAATCCAATATTTCTATTGTAATTTGAGCATCAAACATATCCTGCACCACCAGTTCATTTCACCTTGCATCCTTAGTGATGATTAAACCAGCTACCCACTTAGGATCCCCCCTATTTACAAGACCCCCAATTAGTCCTCTAGGCAGCCATTTATCTTCTCAAATATTGATTTTTCCTTCATTTCCGACAACCCATCTAACCGAGGGATATATAGTATCCCTACCCAATAAAATGCTTTGTGGACCCTGAGGAAGTCGAGGCTTGCATGCTAGAAATCACGACAAGGGAAATATAAATCTTTCATTAAGTGACTCCACGAAGAAAAGGGAGTTTGCATCATCCTCCAAGCTTGTTTCCCTAATATTGTCTTGTTGAAGATAATTAAATCTCTAAATCCAAGTCGCACTTCATTTTTTTTTTTTAGGACAACCCATTTCCTCCAATGCATTCCATATTGGCTCTCAACTTTTCTCCACCAAAAAGCAGCAACTTTTTGGTCAATGGCTCGACATATAGGAAGAGAAATTTTGAAAATTAACATGGCATACAGTGATAGATATTGCAATGCAACTTTAATTAGAATTTCTTTTCCAGCCTTAAACATTAATTTCTCTTTCCATCCTTCCAATTTCATATTTACCATAACTAGAATCCATGCAAACATCTAGTTTTTTTTTTTCTTTTTCACCCAAATCTGAAGGTATTCCCAATATTTGCTAGTCTTCTTTATTTGAGGAACTCTCAACTCAATGCTCATATTTCTTCTTAGGCTATGTGGGCAATTGCTAATGAAAAATATACCCAATTTGTTCAAGTTGATACATAACAGTATTGATTAAACAACAACAACATTTTGGCATTGATTAATTCTCCCATTAAGAGAGATGATTAGATTATCCATAAAGACTAAGTGGAATAAAGTTGGACAAAACTTGTTTAGCTTTATCCCCTTTATATTCTCATTGGCAATTGCTTTCTTCAATAAGAAGGATAACACATTAGTAATAAGAGTGAAGAGATTAGGAAAAAGTGGGCGACCTTGTTGAATTCCTTGTGACAATTGAAAATAAAGGCAAGAGCTCCCCATTAAATTTGATGCCGAAAAAGACTATTGACACACATTGTGTTACCCAAGTAACCAAAACAACACCGAGCCCCATCTCAACCATACTTGTCTTCAAAAAACTCTATTCCACTCGATCATAAGCCTTTTACATATCTAGTTTGAACATAGCATTGAAATTTTTCTCTCTTTTACACCCCTCAATTGATGCAATACTTCCTAGACACTATAGCACACGTCGACTCGGATGAAAGTGACCACCATGTTTATTGGGTTCGCCCTATGGGTAGATGGGCAAGCTGAAACCATTTGAATTTGTCCTTTACTAGGCCCTTTTTGTCGGCCTACTCAAAATCTAAGCTCAAAATTATTAGACCTATTGCCAAAAAATAAAAATAAAAGGTTAAATTGTTAAAATCATAAAGATATGAGATAATTCACACTTCAAATTTCAAAGAGCTGATATCGAAACACCAAAAGCAGAGATCATAATCATTTTGAAAACTTTGCTACGGCATTTTTCTATTTAAAAGATTACTTTCTTCTCATCACATAATCATAGCACTTTACTCGATATCTTTCCTTCTTAACAACTTATGAGTGATTTATTGTGAAAATCGAAACATTCCTATTAATTGAATAAAATTGACAAGTAGCACAAAACTCCCGCTTAAATTTCCAAGCTAAGCTGATCTCATAACTTTCCGCAAGTTGTAACCTTTTTGAAATCAATTTTCCTTTTTGATGCCAGCAAGCCAATGCCTAAAACCGGCAAAGAGATCGTACAATCCATAGAGTTGGCAAAAGCAAAGCCTCGCCTTTCTTTAATTACATAAACCCACTGTTTTCTATAGCAACCCATCCGAGGCGTCTAATTTAATACTTTGCCTCTCTTCCCTCCTCCTGTTTAATTTAATTTAAAAGGCGGTTTAAGGTTCGGTTGGCAAGCTTTCCCATTGATTTTCGAAAATTTCGAGGAATGCGCACGCGATAAGACCGGAATATCCGTAGACCCCGGGGAAAAATTTCCCCCGACCCCTCCAAGAAAAGACGAATAATCCATGGACCCATTAGGAATTTGGTGCCCACTTGGACCTTTGTCTCTATGCTCAAGAAAATGATTTCTCAAATGGCAACATGTAGGAATTTGGTGCCCACTTGGACCTTTGTCTCTATGCTCAAGAAAATGATTTCTCAAATGGCAACATGTAGGAATTTGGTGCCCACTTGGACCTTGGGGGTCTATGCTCAAGAAAATGATTTCTCAAATGGCCTTGGAAGAGGGAGGTGGGGGTTCGGGGGGTTAGGATAGGGACGATTAAGTTTCAAGAGCGGGTTTCGACTCTCACGCCCTGCAAGAGACAGGGCAAAAGTCTGAGAGTGAGTGTTAGAATAGGAATAGAGTAGGACTGACAAAAAAAAAAAAAAAAAAGGGCAACCATGAGACTCTCTCTCTCTCAACCAACACTCAAAGCTCAAAGCTCAAAGCAATTACCTTTGAAAACAACAAATGCTCTTAACTGAACCTGGGATTCCACTTGGCCTCTGACAAAAATCTCCCTCCCCGCTGACCAGAAGATTCATAGACAAATGAAACCCCACATTCACACCCACAAAATAGGACAGCCCATGTCATGCTGAAGCTGATGAGGGGACAAAAGACACTTTTGATTTGTATGAGTGCAAGCAAGCAGACCGATGACCCCACCATGCCAACAGCATGTTTATTGAAGCTAAAAAAGCAATGAGATATGCCCAAGTACATGAATCATATCCACCAAATTGAATTCAGCAATAGCCACAGAGACAAACGACATCAATGACAAATTCTTTTGGCCCACAAACATAATGGAATCACGAAACTATACACGAAATCCGCCGTGAAATCTGTCGACCCGATGTCAATATCCAATATCGCCTTAGTCTCTCTCCCCGCCTATTCACAGGAAAAATTCTGTAGACAGCCTTGTAGAATCGAATGGACAATCGGTCGGTTGGTGGCATGAACTCACATGGAAGTAGCCGACACATGGTGGTGGCGACGCTTCGCAAAATGCCGCTTGCCTTGGCCGAAGGTGACGGGATCGAAGGACCGGAGGTGCTTGGCTTCTTTCACACTTAGGATGCACTCGGGAGGAGGTATCTTGTACCGAGCTCGGTCGTAGCAGTACGAGTAAGTCATGTGCCTCTTCCTGAAGCTCTCCATCTGGACTCTCTGTTCACGTGTGATGGCTGTAGGGATCGATCCCGAAGGAAGGACCACGTCGCATGCTGATGAGTGTTCGATAGGATCGACTGCACACCCATGAAGGACTAGATCAGAGAACTCGACAATGTAGGGGGCGTACTTGTAGCTCACCCGGTATTTCCCTCCATTGGTAGCCCAACTGGATCCATCCCAGATCGTGGCATACAAGGTCATCGGTTTAGAGGGGAAGTCTCCGCCCATGGCCTTCGTTCGCTTGACCTCTCTAATAGGCACATTGTCCACGTAAAATCTGTAGAAAAGAAACAATCAAAACGGGCAAATCATAGAATTAATCGCGATGACACGAATCCAAAACCAAGGGCAACTGACAATGCCGAACCGAAAAAATCACACTAGAAACAAGCCTTTCGGATGTCTCGTGTTCCCCCAAGGTGGAACTAGATATATGGATTATCTTGTAACACGGTGTGTTCCGAATGTCATGGCCTTTGTAGAATCTTTACCTATTCAAACATCTCCGCAAAAGTTCCCAATCATGTTCCTTCCCTATTACAAAACCACGTACCGGCACACCCCATCTGTGACATTGCACCAACCCTTATGACATTACCATGAATGGTAGAGCAAAGCTCTCGCTCACATAGAAAGATGATTAGCGGGACATCAAACAAAGCAGCTGCATGCGTATGGCCCACTGAGATGGAGGTTGTTTCCTATATTCCGCTGCCACATCGCCAGTGACCAAAATGGCTCCTAGACACCGTCTTCGATGTACTAATCAGGGAGCCGGCGGGTTTGCGAAACGGGGGGTGCACATACTGGGCCAAAAGACAGATCAGCTGAACCTCCTAAAAATGCAACCGTGCCCTACTCTACAGCAGATGCATCACCATCAAAGTACCTCCGAATGAATTCATGGAACCCCACATGTGTCTCACTAATGAAAAGATATAGTAACGGTAGTTTGGTGACAGCGACCACTCCGACTTCTCAAGATTTTGAAAGATCCAATTTGAGCATGTATGTGCAAATGGAATGAAGAGAAATTGCAAATTGAGGGTCACCAGACTCTGATTGGTACTCACACTATCAGAGAATCGGTCCAGAGAATACTGTACTGGTAGAAATCGTCGGAGGGATCAAACCAGAGGTTATATCTCTCTTCTCTGCCGACGCCGACGCTTCCATTGCCGTAAACATTGGTCTGCACCCTCCATTCTTTGCCTCTGATGTTTCCCAAGAATTCGAAGTCGATTTCATCGTGAGTTTTCTCGAATATATCCCCATTGGACATCTGGAATAAAGAATTTGCAATTCGGGAAAATCATTTAAAAGATGTGCTTCACAATAATATAACTAGTGAAGCTGTAACACCACCACCACCCTTCACCACCATTTTTAACATCGGGAAGAACCTAACGAAATGGAACTAGGAAATCTCTATGCGTATTGATTGCCCCAATCAATTTCTCGAGAACAGAATTCAAATATTAACCATAAAAGTCAAAACTTGGACGGAAAGTTTCGTCCTTGGGATGAACAATATCGACTGAAGGTGACCTACTGTACTGACCTCAGTCTTGGAAACACAAACAGCAAAATAGAGAACGCTACACATCTCCATGTTTTCATTTCTCACGCATGAAAAATCAAAGCGATGCCTAAAGAGTCTAGGATATCAATTAAATACAATTTCCAAGGACAAATCACCGTATTTTATGTTCATTTCATCTGGATGTGCGAAACCAAACAGGAGGGAGCTAAAAACAGCAACTTGAGCGTGCTTCCAAATCCCAAAGTGCAAGAATTGACAGCAGTAAGCAGTCGCCAGAGGTGTAGTTCGTGATCAAGCGATGAAACATTCCAACGCATAACGTACAGAGCCAGATGTCCAGAGGCATATCAAACGAAATGAGCGAAACACATGAGGTTCAATGGCTTGGTACTGAAGTTCTTGAAGAGCTTACTCACGTAAAATGCAACCACAACTCCCGCAGTGTAATCCGCAGGCAGCTTAATCGAAGCACTGAAGAACCCGTGTAGGTAAAGATCCTGAGAAACAAATCCAGACCCTGCATTCGCATTCGAAAAACACAAACAGAGTCGCTTAAAAAAAATGAACATTTCGCAAACTCACGAACCCAATCAAACCAAACCACCCATCACATTAGAATGGTTCAAGAAAAAGAAGGAGAAAAGAGAGAAAAAGGGCAAGAACCTGTGCGCTCGTCGAGAGTCAGATGAACGGACTTTCCATCTCTGTGAATGACCAGATTGTCGTCTCCGAAGAGGTGGGCGTACCCTTCGTCGAAAGAGACGACCGGCAACTCATAATTCGAATTCTCCGGTGACCCGACGGCGAGAACGACGAGAAGCGCGCAGGAAGCGAAGAACAAGCAGCTCGTCAGACTCCACGAGGCAGACATTTTTCGTTTGCTCAATCAATGGCGAGTTTTCTTTCTTTTTATTCGGTGAGGTCCGCGATGCGCTGTGCGCGCATGTTAATGACAAAGCGGAGGCGTGCCAGGGAAGGAGAAGGAGGTAGGGAGACGCCTGGAATGGCTGCAGGCTGCAGAACAGAGGATGCACAGAGAGAGAGAGAGAGAGAGAGTGATGAAGAGGGCGAGCTGACTGCTGTTTTATTTACGGTGGATATTTTTGTTTTTTGGGGAGAATATTGTGAAATATATTTTTTTAATTAGTATTGGATTTTTTAAATTGTGAGTGAGGAACAGGGTGTTCGAAAAATTATTCTTTCCGTCCAAGCCCCAAAAGAATGCTCGAGATCCTTGAGCAGGTACGGCGATAAATAGAGCATGGAGAACTTCGTTCGGCATGAATTAATTGCCTTTCGAAAATTGAAGGATCAGTTTTGTAAAAATACAAAACATAAATCGCAAAAATCACTTCTAAAGCTGAAAGAAAAGGAAGAAGATAAGAAATCGCAAAAATCGATTACAATTATTTCAACTTTTATTTAAGTCTAATGCTATAGATCATCTTTTCATCTATTCATCTGTCCATCGTTATGGTATTTATTGTCATAAGATTCAAATTTGGTCTCTTTAGGTGTTTAGGAAAAACTTAGGAGTTCGCTTCTAAATTGTCAAAGTACCCATTACAAAAATGAGTTTTTTCTTTTTTTTCCCGTCTTGTAACTATTTATTCCATTGACAATAAATGGCAATACTTAGTGTTTATTTTTCAAACGGAAAAAGGGAGGAAAAAAAAAAACAACCCACAATGCTAAGAATTCTATTTTGTCGAAAATGTAAATGCTTTTTGTTTTGCTCAAAATAGCATAATTGCTGCAAATGAGAGGTTTAGGTGAAAAACAATAAAGCACGACAGGGAAAAAAAAGGAAACAATTGAAAAATCCTCTCAAAGAGCCGCATCATCATTTCACTATTCCCATGCCCCAACAACTCAAACATCACATACAATATGTTTTCGAATTGAGATCATTTTCATTTTGCCATTCCTGACTTTTATCAGCTACGAACTGATTATGATTTTTCGAATTTTTATTTAATAGTAGTACGATAGATCATTCGTCCATCGTCATTGTGCCTATTGTCACAATATTTAAATTTGGTGTCTATAATGTGCTTAGGAAAAATTTGGAAGTTCACTTCTTGTTGTTTCGTAACTATTCATTCGACACTAACCGGCGATATTGAGTGTCTATTTTTCAGATGAAAAAAGGGGGAAAAATCCACACTGGTAAGAAGGCCACGTCATCAATTCTATTTTGTTGAAAATGTATATACTTGTTGATTTGCTCAAAATAGCATATTCGTGGCAAATGAGAGGTCAGGCGAAAAACAATAAAGCATGACAGGAAAAAAAAAGAAAAGGAAACCATAGAAAAATCTTCTCAAAGAACCGCATCATCATTTCACTATTCCCACCCGCAACAACTTAAACATCATGTATAATTTGTTTTCCAATTGAGATCACTTTTATTTTGCATTAGTTCCCTTTTTCAATCATAATGTACGAAACTTTGAAATTCCAGTACTACTTTTACTTATAACTAATTCGGTTTGAAATTTTGAAAAACTGTTAAAAATTGCGCCTGTTATGTTTTTACTAATTCGGCGAAACGTGACAAGAAATCACAGTTTAACGCACGTTCTCTTTACGACTCCCTATCTATTTCGAGTCACGGAACGTCACATTCTAACCCGTTCGCCGCGCAATATTTTCCAGCTCTTTTCCAAAAAAAAAAAAAAAAAAAATCAGAGCCGCCTTCGTCCGAATCCGAAAGATTTTCCCCCAGTCAGAATGGAACTGGACAGGTCGAGATTCGACGACGATTCAAATCTTCCTTCCTCGATGCCATCAATCGCGGGTGGGGGGCGATTTCCGATCCCCGCCCTGAAAAATTAATGTGAACGCGAGACCGATCGCGCTTTTATAAGACGCATTGAAACGAAAAGGCGAGGAGGAGAGGAAGCAAAGGTGGAGTCCAACTGTCGTCAATTTGTCATTTACAAAATAAGAGGAGAAGAGACTCGATGTTAATCAATCACGCAAAGGAGGGGGGAGGCGTGGAATCATTAAGCGAGGGTGGGGGTGGGGGACAAAAATTATTAAGGTTGGACTCGGGTGGGGCCCGCCCGAAAGTAGAAAAGATGTTTCGCTTTTTATCTCCCTTTTTCTAAAAAAAAAATTATGTATTTTTTTTTAAAATTAATTGGATAACAAAATCGGAAAAAAGGCAGAGAGAGAGAGAGAGAGAGATGATAAATTGGTCGGGTGATGGGCAAATCGACAACCGATCCAGGCGCCGACCCAGTTTCTCCCTTTGGCAGTTTCTGACGTCACTTTTTACCGAAACTACCCCGGGGGCTTTCTTAAAGCCACGGCCTCCTATTGTAATTTACAATTTAATCCTTAGACCGTACACAAATATTTTCTATTGAGCAATATTGAATTTAATGGAATGACGAAAATTAATCATATACACAAATTTTACGAATTATAGTGAACAAATTAAAAATCATTAATCACGTAACATACTAGGCTAAAATTCAGGATTACATTAAATAAATTTAAAGTCTTCGAAGTACATATCAATCTAAAGTTTATGGATTATTTATGTCTTTCACTCTAATTTGAAAGTTGGATTGAATAGTGCGGCTCGAATAGGAGTGGTCGACCACTCGCGATTGCAAGTGGCAAAATGGGTAAAAAAGAATTGTATTTAATTTGTTTGTCGATTGAAATGAGTTGAGTACAGATTATTAAAAAATTTCTTATGAGGTTTGAATGCTTTTACCAAAGTCAAAGCCCTACCAACATATGGACTTAGGGTCTATCATTAAAGTTATCATGGAACTGTTTTAAATCTACTGATATCTAAAACCCTGTTCATCCTTCCACTCAAGTTGAGTATCTTGCCAAATTAAAGCCCGAGTCGTCGGTACTCAATTCGATAAGCCCACCATTCTAATCGAGTTTTTATTATTCCTAAAGAATACCTGATGGATGTAAAAAATTAAAAAAAGAGAAGGATAATTTAAAATTGCATAAAGGGCGCGCATGCATAAAGGGCACCTTTCGTAAATAAAGGAGGTCGAGAAGGGCAAAGTCCAAATTCTACGCGCGTGGGGCCGGACCGCCGTTGCAACATTTCGGCGCAGAAAGAGGGGGTCTCCCCCTTATTTCTTGCCTTAATCTAATGACGCGCAAGGGACACGTGGCGCGACGACGAGCATCGAGTGGCGCGAGAGAAAAAAAAGGGAAAAAAGAGAAATGGAAATTGAGTTTCGGGCCCACCGCCAATCGGGGCCGCCCGCTCCCCGATTTCTGGTTCCGGACGAGCCGCGCTGACGTGGCGGTCCCGCTTCGGACCTCATGCGATCGAGGTTCCTATGTTTGCTATCCAACTGGCAATTGGGGAAAAGAAAAAGGAAAAAGAAATTGTGGACAGTTGCCACATTTATTACTTCTTTATTGTTATTTTTTCCGCGTGCTGAGTAAAAAAAAAGGGAAATTGTATTCTTGTTTTAAGGTTTTATAGCAGCATTGATCATGGTTGGCTTCTAACCTTATTCGTTTTACCATTCGTTATTAACTAAAATACCCGGAAAAATCACAATGGATCAATGTCTTAGTTTCAGCTAGCCATCATTGAAAGAGTCGAGTTGTACCGATAATTAAAATTTGGAAAACATATCAAGCATATTCAATGGTTATAATTTAGCGCTTATGTTACTTAACGCTTAGTAGGACTGATGGTTTGTATTGCCGTGTCATGATCATTTATTGAATTTCGTATCATGTCGCATCTTATTTGGATTTTTTCTTTGTCATTTATATGTCATATGTTTCATGGAAACGAGTCACGTCTAACATTCCAAGGTCCACTCAAAATTCAACACTTTTCAGTGCTCTATTTCCAGTTCTATCGAATACAATCTAGAAGTGACTTTGAAGACATCCTCATCATAAGCAAATTCAGGAAATTCGAGCGGTATTGACCTAAAAATCCTTATCTAGAGCCAAACGTATCTTCTCTTTTTCGCAATGGACACTTGTAGATATTTCTCAAAAATTCACCTGACTCTTTCATCTCGTCAACTTTGCTGCCTTCTTTAGATATATTTTTCGTTGTTAGCCTTCCCTGGACCTCAAAAAAAAAAAAAAAAAAAAAAAGCGCCGAATCTATTCTTTTCTTTCGAAATATATAAAAGATTTCGCTTTCGGTCAGTTAGCTGTCCAGAAAGGGATTCTGGCCCCACTCCTTCCCTGACACTTTGGCTTGAAGGGAGACCATTATTCTGCAAGCTGGCCTTGAACCCATCCGCCTTGTCAGCCTCTGCATGCGGACACGTCAAGTGGATATCGATTGCCACGTCATGTTGGTTACAAAACACAGAGATTCGAATGCAAAGAGCTTACGCGATTGGGTCTTTACATGACATCCACAGAATCTAAAAAATTCCGGCCATGCATCGACCAAATGCACAAAAAGTATGGTCGATACACACCAGATAATGTTGTGCATTGACCACCAGGATATTGTTTGGCTGAGTTGATAACAATTTAATCCCACGCAATTTAGAGCCTGCATGAATCCCCTAATAGCTCCTAAACTTGGGAAATTCGGATTCATTCACGGCATAAGTAGCTTGAGAACTAGACTTAAATATCGTTTGTGCTTCCTCAACTCGCATTTGATGATACAATTGGGTGATAGGCTTGCTTAAAATGAACGATAATCAAAGTCCAAACCAAACATTAATTTCCATCAAAGAGAGTAAATCAAGCCCATGGCAATGCTCGGGAGGGTCTTTCACATGACCGTTGATTACCACTTGTTCCTTTTACTTACCCAGAAAAATAAAATGGAAAAAAACACATTGTCGGTTGTGTTGAGCCTTTTTTGTTAATTCCTCGTCCATTTCTTTTTTCGCGGTTTCCATCATGAAAGCCTATCTCCGATTGAGTTTTTCAGATTGCTTCAAACGTATTTCAACTCGACCAAAGCATCTTAAGATAAACCGATCAATTTATAGGACCGACCTGTCAAAATTTAGTGGAAACAAATCAAAACGAGACAAATCGAATTTGCCCGGGCCCCAAATGCAATTACCACTCGCAGAATCAATGGATCAAGCCAAACCAAAGTCATCCGAGGAAGTGTTCAAAGTGCCTGGCGACAAACCCCACAGCGGTTGTCTCACCCAAACCCTAGAGAGCCGCGAAGGTCGAAGTGTCGCATCACCCAAAAGCCACGTAAGCCTCGCGCCATCACCACGTCCCGATGACATCTCCAACTGTCGCGACAGAACGAGACAAAACACACATCTTCGTACGTGGTCAAAAGTCGAACCGACGCGCTGGAAATCGCGGGGGCAAGTTTCTCCATGGAGCCGCAAAAATGTCTGCTTCCCGTAGAATTTTTCAAAGGGGGGCTCGAGATAGGGTCTAGAGCTACAGAGCCGCGAGCCCTCATTCCCGTGCGTCCACAGTGCTCGATTGGACTTCGGAAGTTTCGGACCGACTGTCTTTCCGAATCTCGACGTCCCCACGAGAGATGTTCGGGCAAGGAGCTGCCGCGCGTGTCGACGAGCCTTGATCTGCGGGAAGAAAATTCCGCCTCTAAAATGGCCCCCCGTGAACTTACCAAACGAGATTCGCTAGATTTAGCTTGTGACCAAACCCTAGAAAAGCACAGACGATGAGACTTTTGCGTCTTCGTTTCTTCTGCATGCTTTGGTTTTTCGCCTCGTCGTCTCGACAGTTTTTACTGCTATTTTCGCATCACGCTTTGCGGGCTCTCGACAAAACCGCGACGCCCGCCCGGTGTCCGCTGCTTTTAAGCCTTGTTTGGTCCTTGTCGTTCTCTAGGTTTCGTGCTCCGGGCTTGATTATGGACGCGAAAATCATGCATTTGGCAAGTTGGTCTAGTGTATAACTTTAGTCCACGGTCATGTGTCACGATTCATAATCGCCATGGGTACGCTAGAAGGCAGCGGTGCTGGCGAAACCATCACGCAGGCAATACGTAAGTGATTCCTTGAGGCTGTGTTTGGCAGTCGGGATAAAATTCGGGATAGGATATAATTTATCCTATCCTACGTTTGGTGCTCGCTTAGAACATGATAAAGTCGGATATAATGGGGATATAGACAGAATAAAATTATCCCATGGGGGAGGTGGAATAAAGGTGGATAGGATTTCTAACGTTCATAATAGGAAAATTATTTTCTCGAATAACAAATTTATTAAATTAACAAAATTGAAATTATATTTCAATATAAATAATATTTGAATTCTAATTTAAGAAATTAAAAAAATTATTTTTAATTAATCTTATTTTAATTTATATTTTCAATTTTAATTCTATCTTATAATAAACATTCAATCTATAAATTAAATATTTATATTTATTATATATTTAGGTATGTTAGTATAGTTTACTATTTGATAAAATTTTATTAAAGAATGATGAAAGGGGAAAAAAAGAAATAATAAATAAAATAATATAAAAAAGAGAAAATAAAAATAAAAATAAAAATAAAAATAAAAATAAATTTAGAAATAGTGTTACGAGAGATTTTCACTATCTCCATTTATGAATATTTAGGTTCATTTATAATGATATGCCGTTTATATAAAAAAAAAATGTACATGATATGATGTGAATATATCCGAAACTTTATCTTTGCGATTCATTTAAACAATGGATAGGATATAAAAAATCTCGGGATTTCATATCCTATCCTATTCGATCTAACCCGATTAAAATCAGACGATCAAACGTAAGAGGGTCTAGCTCGTATTCCATGGTTTGTCTACGTCTTGATCGGAAAAACTAGTGTTTGATTATTTCACGATTATCGTCTTGGCCGTGCATACATATAGATACACAAGTGCATGATGTGTGAATAGAGGGACCTCGGTCCCGTACGGCACCATTCACATCACTTCATTTCTCCTTTGGATATAAGTAGTCCATATCAGCAAATCTTCCCGCTGTGTTTCTTGTTTACACCACTCTAAAGGAGGTTTGCATGGACCGTAAATGATGCCAGAAAAAGGGCTCATTCGCATTGCTGGAAGATGGAGAAATTGGGCCTTTTAGGCCCTGAAATTTGCTCCTATTCACGGCGAATTCGAAGAATGGGACCGCATGTCATGAATTGAGGTGCTATCTTTAGAGTTTTGCGTGTGTGGATATTACCAACTTTGTTAGAAAATACCAATCTCAATTACAGTGGTTATAAAATTTTCTCCCGATTAAATTATCAACTTATCTTGCATTTATAACTCTTATTTGAGTTAGCTAATGATTTTTTTCTCCTTTGGTTGGTCGTAACAATTACCAATGTTTACTTGGTTATTTTGTTTTCACCTTACCAACTTCTCTTATCAAGAATGCAAACATACATACACAGAAAACCTCTAATCTTTTAAGTAACTCTTAATTACTTTTTCTAGAAACACCTTAAACTTTTCGAATATTACATGAGATTAATAACATATTTTGTGTGAATTAGCAATTCTCATTTAAGTTGCTTAGTAAATCTTATTTAATTTCTTAATTTATCAATGTCTCTATTGGCTTACTGCATTTATTTGCCTTACTTACCAGCCTTTAATATGATTAAATTTCCAACTAATTTTGTGTTACTAACTTTTATTTGAGTTAGTTACCGACTTAATTTTTTCTAAGATTACTTTCTTATCTTTAACAAAAGATTTTTTTTTTTTTGGTTATTAACCAACTTTTATTTAAGTTTCTTACAAGCACCTTAACTTTACCTATTATCATATGGAATTACCAATCTTTATTCTATGACTTACCAACTTTATTCCCAATTAGGTAAACTAAAATAAAAGTTGTCTGATTGAAGAATAATCAAATAAACACCGGTAACTATTTCTAATGAGAGTTTGTCAAACTAGTTGATAACTTAAATTAAAGCTACTAATTTCATATATGAGTAGGTAAATTTAAGGCTGATAAAAGATGACAAAAGCTGGTGATTAGAAAAAAAAATTTTGATTTGGTAATTAACTCAAGTGAAAGTGAATTTTTTGGGGAAAAAAACAACGAACACATTACAATTCCACATTTCTAGTGAGTGTGCCACTAAAAAGGGTACCATAGTGTGAAAAGGTTTTTGCTTTTTTTTTTTTTTTTTTTTGGTTAAAGAAATGGGGGGTTGACTGGCGTCTCTCGAACGACACAAACAGTGTTTGGAGAGAAATGTGGGGAAAAAGTTACCTGGGAAAACGTTTCCCTCGTTTGGCTAACTTTTCTTTTTTTCTGGTTGACTCAATGAAAGTGGAATTAAGAGGAAAGGAAGAGAAGTATTTCTTCTTGGGCCCACCATTATTTCTATTTAATAATTGCAGGGAAAAAAGGAAAACAAATTTTTGGTGCATTTACTTTGCGAAAAATATTTTTATTTTTTTTTTGAAAATATTTAAATATAAATTATTATAGATAATAAAATTATTTTCCATCAATTATTTATTTCTAGTGATCATTTTTAGATAAATATTTTAAAATAATTTATTATCCATTAAACAAACTCAGCTTTAAGGGTCTTTTTTCCGACGTCATATCCCTCAACTCATTCTTAAATACAAACAAGACAATGGTCATCCTAAAAAATCAATGAAACCTGTTTCCCTATCCCATCCTTTCCTTCCATGCAACTTTAAACAAGCGAAGGATTCCATCCTCTTCCATTCATTTCAACGCGCTTCCCCTCCTTGCTCAGGTAACCACACAAAGCGAATATCTGATTTTCGATGTCTTAACTCGTAAAAAATGAGAGGACGAATCCGATCGCCATTCATTTCGACGTACTTAAAGGAAAGTACACACTCTTTGCGCGCGCAAGTAATGTGCTGATTGTACGTTTTATTCATCTTTAATTAACCATATGATTGTTCACTTTAATGGAAGAGTAAATTATATGCACATCTCGTGAGCAATACTCACGTTGTCAATACAAATAAACGTAAGAAAAATAAAGCAAAATTCAAGTAGTTGTTAAGAATATTATGAGTTTCTTAATGATAGTTGTAACAAGTGCCAAAAAACCGTTTGATCTGATCATCAGAGCTGAGATTTGCCTGGAATAGGAAAGGCAGCGAAGCAGTAAGAAATCTTTAACCGAGCGAGAGCTGCAGCTGCTAGTTTTGTCCTCCCCACAGTATTCAAACCACATACTCAACACTTTTATTGGGAGTGTAATGGCCTCCGTCAAAGTAAGCTAAATACATATATATTGCAGGATATGAGGAGGAAAATTAAGAGTTAAATAGGAGAATATCAGAGGGTAAAATTTAAAAAAGTAGAATGAATGAACTGAGGATAAGACATCACACAAAACAGTCTCCTCAACACTTCATTTACATCTTTTGATATCTCAATTCATTTAATATTGAGAAAATAACACAAAGAGTTTATGAATTTTGGTTCAATGTGTAACATCATCTTTAAACTTTGAATTTGTTCAATGTGACCCCATATTTTTAATTTATTCAGGAATATTAAGCTAAAGTCGGTCTCTAAATTTGTAATTCAATTCATCTATCTTACGTCGCTACTTCTTAATTATCTTTTCCTGTGGCTAACTTTTACGTAACGCGTCCTTCGAAGACTTTGTTGACCGACTATTTAAACCGAGTAAAGACTTGTGATTTCAATTGTAATCATCTGTCGTGTGGTTCAAACCCTCCCGACACGCACTAGATTTGGCCCAACCAACACGGATAACTCATTGGAGTCTTCGAAATTTGGCATTTGTGTTGCAAAATCCAAGTCAACTCTATAATGATGGCTAATGCCGTAGACGTCGCACCCCATCTTATGTTTCACTTTCCACTTAAGAAAGAAGGTGCGGGTCCGGTTAAGGCGAAAGAGTCATCAATCTTCAAGTCATCGAGGAAAAGAAAATCTTCTCTTTATTTACCTCCTGTCTTTGTTCTTGATTTAGTGACAACTTAAACAGTACCAACACGCGACATGCGATGTGACACAATACGACACGACACATGGACACGGCATACCTCTTCTAAATTTGGCATCTGTATTGCATAATCCTAGTCAACTCAATAACGATGGCTAATGTCGTAGGCATTGCACCCTATCTTAAGTTTACTTCACACTTAAGAAAGAAGGTGTGGTTATGATTAAGGCAAAAGAGTCACCAATCTTCAAGTCATTGAGGAAAAGGTAATCTTCTCTTTATTTACCTCTCATCTTTGTTCTTGACTTAGTGGCAACTTAAGTAGCATTGATACGCGACACGCGACACGTAATACGACATGACGTGCCGATATGTTATTTCTAAAAAAAATAGGGAATTTTGATATGTTAGGACACATTATATATTAAAAATATACATGATAAATTATCATTTTTATGATTTTATAAATAAATAAATAATAATAAATGAGTCTAGAATGAATTTACACTAAAACATTAATCCACCATTTGTCAATATCATTCATTGTTTCAATTTGGTAAATTCAACTCCATTCCAATAATTCCTAAAACTTGAAGAAAAAAACAAGCAATCCACATTTAGGACTTGCGTGTCAGAGTGTGTCAAATTAAGAGAAAAAAAAAAACTTAGAGAGTAAATTGTGTGTCATGGAAAGTGAGAGTCATAAGAAAATATAATATTATGTTTTTCTTCTTTGAAAGTGAGAGTCAGAACAAAAGAGAATATTATGTTTTTCTTCTTTCTCCATTTATATATTTTTATTTTTTTTACATATTTACATTTTGACTCATTATTTATTATTTTTTTTTTTTTTTAAATTGACCCCTTGGGAATTGGATTCATGTATCAAAATTCTAAACTCGGATGTCGAAATGTTGGACTCACGTGTTGAAGAGTATTTAGACACGTGTTGGAGTGTCCGGCACGATACGAAAGCTTCCAAAAAATATCAGTGCTTCATAGGTGGCAACCACTAAGATCGATAGACGAAAGTGCCCCGTGATGAAGAGAAACTGATCTTCTTAGTCCCAGAGTGTAGTAACTCACTTAGCCTGGAAACTCCAAGTGTGATTGCCCAAAAATGCTAGAAATTTGTAATATCATTTCTCTCGGGTTAATGCTTCTTAGTCCCTGGACTTGCTTTCAAAACAAGTGATCAACAAAATAAACAAAACAAGAAAATCAATTAGACTCCCAATTTATGCGGTATGGTCAATAGAACCTACTCCATGAGAGAATAACACATTATTCAACTATAAATCAAGCGATATAACGAAAATTATGATCATACTTGACAAATCAACCTAAATTAGATAGATTTAACTTATTAACTTCTCTAATATGTGACGAAAAAAATTCTCTTATCTTTCACTAAATTTATTTACTTTTCTTAAAAGCGCCTAACTAGATATTATATGAGATTACTAACCCCTTTTGTGTGAATCACCAACTTTCCCATATTAAATTATCAAATCTCATTTCTTGAATTGTTCACATACGTTTATTTGATTTTTCTTAATTCATCACTTTTTCCAGTGATTACAACATTTGTTTACCTTACTTACCAACCTTTTTATAAGTGAACTAACTAACTTTTTTGTCTTACTAACTCTTTTTTGAATTAGTTACTGATGTTTATTTTCTTAATATAACCGATCTTCACATATCTAGCAAAAAGAAAAAATATATATATCTTATTGTCTTACAACTTTTATTTTACTTTTCTATAAGCACCTTAGTTTTACCAATTATTATATAAAATAAATAATTTTTATTTTGATGACTTTCCTACTTCATTCCCGATTAAGCAACCTAATGGTAAATTGAAAAAACCAAATAAACATCCGTAACTATTTTAAATGGGAGTTAGTAACCTAAACTAGTTGATAACTTAATTGGAGAAAAATTGACAAGCCACTTAAATTGAAATTAGTAACTTTATATAAGACTTGGTAAATTTGAGGCTAATTAAGAAAGACAAATAAAAATATGTAAAAGACGAGAAAATTTGGTATTGAAAGAAAAATAAATTCGGTAACTAATTCAAATTAAAGTTGGTAACTAGTCGGTAACTTAATTCATAGAAAAGTTGTTAGATTACTCTAATTAAGTCTGTTATTCCTAAAAAAAATGATAAATTTGAACATTGCTTAGATATTTAAATAACATTTTGCAAGGGTAAGAAAGGTTGGCAAATTAAACAAATTAAAAAATTATTGATGTGTAGCTCAAATAAAAATTGGTAACATAATATTAGGTGAGAAATAATGGGAGAAAAATTGGCAAGTCACGTTAATCTCTAAAAAAAAATAGTAAATGGAAGGAGTAGCAAAGTAAGGCAAATGAAATTGGTAAAAGTTGATAATTAAAGGAAAAATAGACATTGATATGTAATCTTCTTCCATAGTCTCCAATGAGCTCAAACGCCATAGATATTTTTCAAGTCTAAGTTCACTTAAACTTCACTAGAATTGAGGACCTCATCAGAACATCAACTCTACATGTACTTTTAACTACTGCATAAGGATTTTTGACACAACATTCTTTATCACAAATAAAGCAAAACTATTGTTGCATCCATATATATCTAGAGATTGAACACTTACCTTGTCAAATTTAGCATGTTATAGCAATTGTTGGCTTTATATGCTCCACCTCGCTATAAGTTCTATCTGTGTCGATTATTTCGTTAATATCCACTACCTCATGAGTTTTTAGTTGTAACTCCACCTTAAACCGAACACCATTCAAACCTATATGAACATTACTATAATCACTCACAACCATAAGTATTGGAGACTCGTCTAATGTAACTTTTCTACTAACAATAGGTGAATTATAATTCCGGACATCACAACTTATAGCTCCACTCACTTTGTGCATAGCTTAGGAATATGCACTTTCTTGCCTTCCATCGAACTTATCACCACTCACTTGAACATAACACGGGCAACCAAATATTATAAGAATAGAACAATTAGCAATGTTACTTGACCACACTTTTCGGGATCCGACATCCAATCACAGTCAATGGGGATTTATTCATCAAGTAGCTCGCCGTACTAAATACATATGTTAGAATCTCCTAGCCATACCAACACTAGAGAATATTTTATAGGCTTCTTTAGTAATGTTTTGCTCATCAATTTTGCAACATGTTGTGCTTCATAAGTATTAGTGTGGTGTCTCACTTTACCTTTCTTCATGTAGAATTCATTTAACAACTTCTAACAAAACTCCATGCTGTTATTAATCCGCACATAATTGATCTTTTTATCGATTTTTTTTTTTTTTTGATCAAAGCTCTTAATTGCTCGATCCTAACAATAGTATCAAACTTGTGCCTATGCATAAACACCCATGTCTTTCTTAAGTAATCATCCATAATTATTAGCATAAATCTAGCCCTCTTGCTCAAAGGAAACCGCAACAACTTGTGAATATTCAAGTGAATTAACTTTGTAATTTTCATGGTTTCTTTAACTATTATATTGAATTGCACTTTCCGCTCTTGAACTAAATCATAGCTCCTACATACATTCGATTCGTTAACTATATAACCACTTAACATAATTTTTCTCAATTAAGATCTTCACGCTTCTCTCGCCAATGTACCCTAAGCGCATATGCCACAATTTAAACTCTCAAGCATATGCATCCGACATCTTCACGGCGAAATCTGTCACTGTCTCACCTTGAAGCTCATATAGATCACTATGCTTGACTCCTTTCATTATCACTAAAGCACTTCAAAAATTTTTTAAAATTCCACATTTTGAAATATATTAACATCTAGCTAAATCCAGAGCACTCAAGGAAATTAAGTTCTTTTGCCTCACTTCAGTCAATGTCATCACAATACCATCATGCATTATGATTCTAACATTGCCAATGCCTACAATATCGTACTCATCATTGTTTTCCAATTACACTTTACTATTATCCAGGCATTAATAAGTTGTAAACTAGTTTCCATTTGGTGTAGCATGAAACAAACAACCAAAGTTCATAATTCATCCATCAAACAATGAATAATTAGTGATAAACAAGACAACATTAGCACTATCTGAATTATCATCAGCTACAGCTATAGCATAATCTGCAGACTCAACTATAATTCCCTTCTCTTTCTCCTTTTTCAACTTAAGGTAATTCCTTCTAAAATGCCCCATCTTGTCACAACTCTAACAGACAACTCCACCAATTGATTACATCTATTTATTTTTATATTAGTCTTGTTAACACGTGTACTAGTTCTTTCTCTATTTCACCTACTAAAGTAGCAGATACAAGTTCACTAGATTCTCATCTATGGATGTCCTCACTTAGAATTACATTACGAACCTCATCAAATGTCTAGCTTGTATTCCTAGAGGAATTAAATTCAAGCACGTACATCATCTTCAAAGTCAATCTCAACTGAACTTAATTGACTAACATTCACATTGAATTCATTGATATGATTTGTCATTGACGCACCTTCGTTGATCTTTAAGATAAACAAAATCGCATCGGATAGACCTTATTGATCGTAAAGGGCTTCTCATACATATCCGATAAGGCTTTCTTCAAACTTGTAGTGGTGTTCTCTTTCATGATGTTAAACGCAACATTGCGAACCAATATTAGCCAAATAACACCCAAAGTTTGTCTATTTAGCAATACCTAATCAGCTTGCTTCATCATCTCTAGTTTCTTCCTAGACAAGGACAAGTGCAATTTCATTTGATATAGATAATCCTCAATATGCATCTTCCAGAAACCAAAATAATTCCCATCAAATCCATCAATTCTCACATTTCCTTCTTTTGTCGCCATCAATTTGCTTGAACTTGGCCAAATCTAGCTATGAAACCAATTGTTGGGGAAAGTAAGCAATCAACAATAAAATAGACTGAATAAAATAATAAATTGGACACTATATTTACATGATTTGGTTATAATGACCTACGTTCACAAGGAAAGTAATAATAAATTCTACTATAGATCAAATGATACAACAAAGATTACAACTAAATTCAAGTCACTCTTACACTTTCACTGTTTTTCAAGCACCAATTATACTCAATAACTCACACAATGTTTATTCCTACAATTCCTCACTAAATAATCTCTCAATTTCGCTAAGGAATTATATACAAATTCTTACTACAAGAATTTAATTGCCTTCAACACTCTTGGATCCAAAATAGGATATTTCTGTTTAGGAAATCTTCTCAAACTAGGAAACCAATTCAATTAGGAAACTATTCAAAATAGGAAATATCTTTTGAAAAAATCTTCTCAAATTGGGAAACCTATTCAAAATAGGAAACTTATTTGAATTAGGAAACTTTCATTTCCGGGCTCAAAAGAAAAAAAAGAAAGCTATGGAAAAGATTAAGAACACATGAAAATGGTCTTGAGATTTTTTTTTTTTTCTTTTTTTGTGTATGTGTCACGAGATTAGATTAAAAGGGTGATAATCATATTGTTTAGATGGAAGTTGGAGGACTCATTAGCTTTTCAATATGATGTGCCACAAGGACATCATGTGCAAAAAATGAAGTTGTTTCTCAATTCACCTTGCATTTGAATCTTTGGAGATCATTAGCCAATCTCGACGTCAACAACACACAATGTTCGACAACAAATAGGTTGCTGTCATTGAAGTGGCTAGATCAAAAGGAAATGATCGTGAAGAGATTTTGAAACTCTAAGAGAAGATAGCAGAAGAGTTTGAAATGAAGAATCTAGGAGGGTTGAAGTATTTCCTAGGCATTGAAGTTATTAGATCGAAAAGAGGAATTTTTTTGTCTCAAAGGAAATATGCATTGGACTTATTAGCCGAAGTTGGAATGTTGGAGTGTAAGCTTGCCAAAATCCCTATAGTTTAGAATTATAGAGTTGGGGAGTATTTGGATCGGGTGCTAACAATAAGGATAGATATCAAAAGTTAGTAGGGAGATTGATTTATTTGTCACATACTCGCCTTGATATCGCATATGTTGTAACCATTGTGAGTCAATTTATGCATGCCTAAGTGAAGATCATATGAATGCAGTGGGTTGAATTTTGCGTTACTTGAAGTTGGCTCTAGGAAAAGGTATGTTCTTTGCGAAGAATGGTTATCTTGAGATGGAGGGATTTACGGATGCGGAATGGGCATGTAGCATCTCGGATAGGAGGTCTACATCGGGGTATTTTACATTTATGGGAGGAAATTTGGTTACATGGAAGAGCAAGAAGTAAAGGGTAGTAGCATTGTCTAGTCCTGAGGCGGAGTTTTGAGGGGTGGCTAAAGGGTTGCATGAGCTACTATAGCTTAAGAGGTTAATGACAGAACTTGATTTTCCACCAAGTCTGAAATAAGATTTTTCTGTGATAATAAAGTAGCAATATATAATTCCCACAATCTAGTTTAGCATGATCGGACAAAGCACATTGAGGTAAGCAAAATTTAGAGGCTAAGGTGGTTCGGTTTCTTTTTGTTAGGTCTGAAGATCAATTGGCGGACTAAGACTATGTTAAGCAGGGCCTTTCATAGCTCACTTGTCAAGTTGGGTATCAAATATATCTTTTCACCCACTTGAGGGGGGCGTTGGCATTAGTTGTCAATTAGAGATAACATAAAAATCCAAGTAAATCTTTGGTACAAGCTCTCAATTAGAAATAATATAGGAATTCCAGTCAATCTACTTCCTATTTGTCTCATGATTAGGAGGACTGTTAGGATTGACTCTCTTCTTTGTGTGTGCACTCAAAAGCATTATAAAAAATTGACGTACAAAATATTAAGAATATAAAAACTTTCTTAAGAAACCTATATGCGTTTTTTAGGGACATCATGTGCAGAAGATGAAGTTGTTTCACAATTCACCTATTGCGTTTGAATCTGAAGAGATCCTTAGCTAATCTTGACGTCAACAACACGCAATGGTCGATGACAAAGAGGTCGCTGGCGAGGTCCTCCTCAAATGGAGAGGGCTGGAGATGGGTCGAAGCCGTCACGGGTGTAAAATCCAAAGTGGGTGCCCCTCGAAACACGGTGTGTAAAATCCGAGACCGAAGAGAGATTCCTATAAATCTCCGTCCCTTTGGTGCATAGTGAAGCGCACAAGGCTCTCGCTCCCTCTCGACCTCGAATTATAATCGCACACTTGTGTGCGCAACGCTCGCCTATTTGAAGTCTCTTTCTACTAGAGATCGTCACATCCTCTGTCTCCCTCCCTCTGAACGCTCTAGAATCCCTCCATCTCTCTCTCTCTCTCTCGAGATCGAAAGGGTCAGCCATGGTGAAGAGCCAGAGCATCCAGCTGTCCGCGACTCCGGTGGTGGTGCTGGCGCATCTGCTACTCGTGGCGGTGGCGACCCTGATCCTTGTTTGGGTCCTCAATTTCCAGGGCGGCGTGGCCCTGTCGTCCATCGACAAAAAGAAGATTTTCAACGTGAGTACGCGGTTCCCACTCCTTTTGCTGAAGGCTTCAGTCATAGTATAAGTGTAGGCTGAGTTTAGGAGCAATAAACCAACGCTCTTGATAGAATGAAAAATTAGTTATTTTGAAATGAACTCGAACGGAAGAAGAAATTCTTTCCAGGCGACGGGGAAAAAATTGAGAATTCTTTGTTCAGATAGAAGTTGATGTTGTTCAATTCATTCCGTTCAGATGAATCATTCGTATGCTCTGTTCTTTGTGCAGCTGCATCCGCTCCTGATGGTGTTTGGGTTAATTCTCGCCGGTGGAGAAGGTGAGGACCACTACCTATACTCGATATCTCGGGGTTTCTTTTCGCAATCGCAAACGTTTTTTCGTGCGAAAATCTCTATGTTTATTTCTTCGGGATGTTAACCGTGTGGATACGAGGTTGGCCAAGTCGCTTGTCATATTTCCTTACAATCATTCATTAAATTACTCTCACCGATACCTTACGTTGGCCCGCGTCGCGACAAAGCGTGTACGTTAGTCTTTTCGAAATATCTGGGATTCTTAATGGAATAGAGTACGAACTTCGATGGTCGATTGCAGCTATCATGGTGTACAAGACGATTCCGACGAAGAAGGAAGCTCAGAAAACGATCCACCTGATCCTGCACTTGATCGCTCTTGTGCTCGGGATCGTGGGGGTTTATGCAGTCTTCAAGTTCCATAACGAGCTCCGTATCCCCAACCTGTACAGCTTGCACTCCTGGCTCGGCATCACCACCATCTCCTTGTTTGGTCTGCAGGTAATCCTCGATCGATCTCGGTCTCCTCGTCGACCGGGAGAAACGCTAATCGGAACACTGACTGTCGGGACTCTGTTTTTCTTTCCATTTTCAGTGGGTGCTCGCCTTCCTGTCCTTCGTGTTCCCGAAAGTAAAAAGCTACGCCAGAGCCTCCTTCGTCCCATGGCACGTCTTCCTTGGATCCGTCGTCTTCCTCCTCGCGGTCTGCACAGCCGAGTCCGGCCTGGTCGAGAAGTACACCTTCCTGAAGCTCCTGCCGGGTCAGCATGAGGGGTTCATCATGAACTTCATCGGCCTGCTGATCTTCCTATTCGCCCTGAGCGTCGGCCTCACCGTCGTTCTTCCTAGCAGATTCCAGTGACCGGTCTCACCCAGGTCGTCGTGCCTCGATGATGTCCATTCGCGTTGTAATACTAATGAACGCTCTAGGGCGATGGTTTTGCTTTCGGATTTTCAAGATTATTAGATTAGTGTAAAAGAAGGGAGTGATGTGTACTGTCCATACCACGCTGGCCTATATAATTAGGTGTGTTTTTATTGTAGTCTTGTTCCTTTTGATTTTCAAGCGATGTCAGTGTCGGCCGGAGCAGAAAAAAATGATCTTTCGAAACGTCTCTCTCTCGCATGCTGTCTCGAAACGGAAATAACTGTTCAGGGAAAACATCGGATGGCGCTTTCAATCGCTTCCAACGAGACGGCCATCGACTCAGCAACCACCCTAACCACGTTAGCTTCTTTTTTAAAGTAACCGTGTCGACGACGGACGCCTGGAATGCTTTTTAAGTAATTTTTATAAAAAAAATTGCCGAGGTGCATCGTGAAATCATTCGGTGCGTCGGAAACATTTTCTTATTCAGTTACTTTTCGAAAACATTTTCTTATTATGTTACTTTTCGGGATAAGTGCACTAAATATCTTAAAACTTAAGTATAATCGAGTCTTAAAATTTTTCAAAAAATTCAATTAAATCTTAAAAACTCGTCAAATTGGTTCAATCAAATCATTCCGATAATTTCGTCCAACTTGGCTAACGGAAAATGCCAAATGGCTTTTTATATCTCAAGTGGCGTTAATATGGCCAAAATCACATCGGTCCAAATCTGATTTTTTTTAATACAAATTCTATTTAAGTTATATTTAAAAAATAAGTAAACTTTAAAATATATATAAAGGAAGACGTGGGTAAAGGTGTGTAAATGAACCACTCAAGTTGGGAACCATTCGGACTGAACCGGACCGGATTAGCCGGTCCGGTCGGGTTCTCGGGAGTGTCAATCCGATTCCCGGTTCCTAAAATTGGAATCGGTGTCCGAGCGGTCCGGTTCACGGTTCCAAGAGGGATCGGACCAAACCGACTAAAAATGCTTTTTTTTTTTCTATGTCTTCAAAAAAATTAGAAAAATATGAACTAAATACTATTTCGTTCAATGGTACCATAAGTTATGGCACAATAACTCTTCACTCATCATTTCTTCTATCTATATCTTAATTTTTTTTTGTTTTTTTTTTTTTTTTGGTGAAAGTAAGAGATATCTTAAAATTTGTTACTCTCTCTTGTTGTGCATAACCACCCTTTAGTGGAATAAAAGGTTGTCAATTCCATTAGACTGGATCGAAACCAACGGTCCAGTCCGGTTCTCGGTCCTAGGACTAAACGGTCTAGTGCTTGGTTCCCAAAATTGGGTGGAATCGGATTGGATTGGAAACCGATCACCCCTAAACGCATACAAAAAAATAATCAAATTTGGATCAAAACAGCGTCAAATTTGGATCAAAACTTGCCAATTCCCGTTCATTTTTGTGTTTTTAAATTTTTTATTTTTTGATATAATTTTAAAAATTGCATAAAAAAAATCAAATTTGGATCAAAACAACGTCATTTTAGCCTTAAGTTTCATGTTCTAGCCAAGTCATCACCACGTAGGACAGATAAAATAATAAAAAGGACACGTTAAAATTTTTCCTTAGTGGACTTATGTTTTTGGTTATATAAGAGAATAACTTGATTGCACAAATTTGACAAGTTTTGAAATTTAATTGCACTTTTAAAAATTAAATTTGACAAGTTTTGAAATTTGATTGCACTTTTTAAAAATTTTGTGATTTAATTGCACTTTTTTGATAAGTTATAGGACTTCAATTGCAGTTCTCACTTTCTTTTCTTCATAACCAAGGGACGCAACCACAATCAATCGGCCATATGAACGGGAATTGGCATGGCAACGTATCGCGGTGGCCTTCACTTAAATCCCAGACGAGTATTCTTTGACCAGTTTCCCCGGAGATGGGGAGATTTTTTCAAGAACATAGTTTTGATCGACCAACTTGTCATACAAACATAAATCAAACTCAAGAAGAATGATGTCTCATAATTAGTGAGAGAATGAGTGCTTAAAATCGTCAAATAAACGGTGGAGTCTGCTTGTGAAATTTATTTTCGTACTCACTATTCACGTTGTAAGTAATGATTACATAAAGGAATGTAAGAAAGAATCGTCCAAATAAAAAAAAATTGGAATTGTTAAGAATTGTGTAGCCATCTTAAATTGTCCTGAAGTCGATATTTTTTCATTTATTTTTATTTTTATTTTAAAGAATTGTGTAGCCATCTTAAATTGTCTCGAACCAAGTTTAGGGTTCCACACGTTGAACGCAGCTTTTTGTTAATGGGAACCCAGGGTTTGAAAAGTCTGTCGTCCTCTGAAGGCCCTGTCCCCGTCCTTGCCCCCAGAGCCAGGTAGAGTTGGAAACTTCCTCGTAGCTGCTTCCCTCCTCGAATGGCCAAATGTTTTCTTCCGTTCTCACACCTCTAACAAAAGCAGACTGCAGATGCATAAACTTGATAAAGTAATTAAAAGATAATAAAAAGAACGGTAACCCAACTCGACCCAACCTGTTCCAAACTGTTCTTTTCGATTCGGATTCTATGTGTTGTAATTATTGTGCATTAATGGATCAACAAAAGCGAGTAGAACAAGACATATCTCTTCAATCGCATTTTCAAAGTCAAACCAAACGCACTTGAAGTTCATGAATCTCTTCAGTTCATGCATCTCTTGAATTCATGTATTTTTTCAGTTCTATCCATTGGAACTCTATAAATGGCATTAAACTATATTCTTCATTCCAAATGAAGAAAAAGTATATGGAGTATATGAGAAAAATAGAGTATAGAGTAGATGAATAAATATCTCTTCTCTTCAATTTTTCTCTAAGTGTATTGATTTCGAGAGGTGTTTGACAGAATCCTATTTGTGTAGTGCCAACTCAAATGGATTCAAAGTATTATATCTTAGGACGCATAGTTCATGAAACTATTTAACTAATCACTTCCTATTTAATTTTGTCACAATTTTATAGTAATTTTGCTAGTTTATATTTGGTTTGCATTCGTGCACACTTCACTTGTTGAGAAGATTCATTCCATATAATTGCTCATTGACCTAAGTTGTTATCGCTTTCTCGGAGTTATTATTTTTCTTGTTATGACAAATAGTGTTACGTACTTTTTGTCCAATACGTTATTTCCAATACTGTGGCAAGCACGTCTTTCATATTTGGACATGGTCCGGTATCAAAAGCGGAGACCCGAACCGAATCGGCCTGTTAACGCGTATGTGATTACGCATTAAATGTTGTTGGTTTTTTTTTTTTTTTTGGTCGGTATTAAATGTTGTTGGTTGGAGGGTGATGTAAGCTCGTGCACGGAGTAAAAGCATTCATTTATGGGTTTCTTTCGAGCCTGGTGATGGGTATATCCATCCACCCCAGCAGATCTAATTCCTAACGAAGCCGGACGGTGTTGGCGTTACTTCACCAGTGTGAAAGTTTTGGAGCTGCGAAAGATACAAAATTCCTAGGACCCGACAACTAATGTGTCCCCAATGCCCTGATTGCCGCCGAAATTATTGTTAAAACATATTAGATGGTTTACTAGATATAGTAGAATAATATATTACATGTTGCTATTTAATTGGTTATCCAAAAAAGCGCACCACATTTTTTTTTTTGGGGGTTTGTTCTTGTGTTGGCAATTAGAGATTGGCAGGGGGAGTTTCTTGGGAATGATGGAGGGATTTGATCTGTCCGTTAGGAGTCGTTTCTTTTTAAGAAAATGAATGATTCGAAAATATTTTTTTGAAAATGATCATTTATGTCACTTAAAATAATAATAAATGAAAATTATTTTCATTATTGACAGTAATTATGTCTAAATATCTTCATAAATAATGACGAAAAGTTTCATTCATAATTTTTGTAAGATATATAAAAGATTATTTTTTGGAAAATTTTATCCAAAACGTTTGTTTCTCACGAAACCAATGTAGCCTTAATGTAGATATATAAGTTTGCATCACCGCTAAAGTGATTGGCCAAGGTTTTTTTGTTTTTTTTTCGGTCGAAATGATTGGCCAAGTTGGTTAAGAATTTCTTCAACGTAGTTAGAAGCCTTTCGTCATTATGAATATCAGGGGTTATTTCTTTAATGTTGATAATCATTAACTGCAATCATAAGTTATAAAGGCTATTCGTAATTATTTATGATTAAATCATAAGAATATCATACTGTGCTGAATACAACTATAAGTTAAAAATAAATACAAGTATATGTAATGTAACTATTTCATAAGGAAAGTACATTGCAAGCCTCGATTCATTGCATTGCATCTCAACAATATTTTTCTCACGATCAAATTACCGAACCCTAGGTATCTTGGAAACTTCCTTCCCTTCCAAATAATTTTCAAATAATTTTCAATTCTATTCGATTCTTTCGGTCCACCATCCATTCCTTTCTATTATGTCTGAAACACAGCATCAATTTATGTGCATGCATATCATATGCAAAGATGGTGCCACCGTTTCAAAGATGCCTTATCATCTTTTAACATCGTGAGAGCATCTATGCACCGAAAGCATCTTTGCACCCGTTCAGGAATTACTAGCCCTATTCTTGAATTCTTAAACTTCTACAAAAGACCATCCTGCATTCGATGTATGATATTAAGGTCTTGAGCTTGACTTTTGCAACTCCTTTCACTTAATCATTTAAGTTTTCCTTATTTATATGAGGGGGAGCATTTGCAAGACGCGAAAGCACTACTCAAGATCTTCATAACTAGAACCAAGAACACAATAATGTGATCAAATAAAGAGATTTACGTACCCGATTTAGACCATCGTTCTTAATGCAGAATAGCGGTGATCCAAACTCAAGAATTTTTCCTCTATTATCCTCTATATTATTGGGTCAATGAGACGGCTCTTCACCCTTAGCGTTTAGTAAGCCTTCCTTTATGGGGATGATTGTGTGTGTTGGGGTTATAGGAGAGACTTGAACACTATTTATAAAGTTTCTAGCCATGGTTCTTATTACGAGTCAAGCTCAACTCACCTAATACTAGCTGGTCACATATTAGACTAATTAAGAAATATTTTATCTTACCTTAAATCAATTCCGTAAAATGGTAAATTACAATATCAAATAATATAACCCACATCAGCAAAACTTTTACATTCTCCCACTTGGGCTATATTAATTGAAATTTTACTATATGTGCGCACTTTAGTCTAGAGATAATTCTTAATAGTCAATCCTAACTCATAAAATCTCAAACACCAAATCATGGCAATAACTGCATGTATACATATAAAGCCTTTTATGGTCATGAGTATTTCTAACTTTATCGATATGGATTCAATATAATAGTGTGGCAAATGGATAACACCTCTCATAGAGAGCAATATCTTACGTGTCATCCTCTTTGTCAGTTGATATTCTCTTACATTAAACATCACAAAAACCTGTGCCACTAGAGATTACTTTTATGGTTCGATGAACCCATATATATCTTATCCTTATGACTAACCTTTCTAAATGTGTAACAAGACATATACTCAAGATTAATAATCGGATGCCCCTAGCCTTCACTCAAAGTTTATACAATATCATGAGATTTTTACCAATATGTATTTAACATAATAACAATACATTTTTAAATACTTTCTTAAATAATGTAACAAACATATATGCAAATTTTATTAGAACAAAACTAGAACAGCTCCCACTAAAAAATGGCATCTCATGATACTCCTACGCCCATGTTAATGACATGTCGTTCAAAAACATAAGAGTGAAGGCCTTTAGTTAGTGAATCTGTAATCATATTATCTGTGAAAATATGTTCTGCCGTAACGTCACCATTATGTATTGTTTTTTTATGGTAAAAAACTTGACTGCCATATGTTTAGATCAATTGAGACCTCCGTTATTGTTAATAAACAACATTGTAGAGTTATTGTCTCAATACAATCGTATGGGTCTATCCATAAAGTCAAATACAGTTAACTCTCTAATAAGATTCTAGAGCCTAATAACCTAAGTAACAACTAAAAAGCATACTACAAACTTTGTTTACATAGCAGAAGATGACATAGATTTCTGTTTATTGCATCTCCTATTATTATAAAAATGTATTATGTTGTCGACTTCATGCCATTCTAACAGCCAGCAAAGTTTGTATCCAAATATCTTACTCGTTGTAGGACTGGAACATATAATCTTTTGTCCTTTTTAAGTATCTTAAAACCCCATTGGTAGTGACCTAGTGATCATGTTCTGGATTTAACTAGTATTTGCTCAAAAGTCCTATCGCAAAAGTGATATTTGGTTTAGTACAAATTTAAGTATATATGATACTTTCAAGTGCACTAACACATGATGCATCATTTAGTGGGATTTTCTCAATGTCTGAATGAGGACAATATGACAGATTCAGTTCATCACAATTAATGATAAGAGCAATTCCTAGCTTGCAATGATGTATACTAAATATTTTTAAAATACGACCAACACATGTTCTCTAAGATAAACTCAATATACGACGAGAATGATCCTTACGGATCTCAGTGCCAAGGACAAAAGACACCTTATCATGGTCCTTCGTGTCAAAATTTTTCTATAATATCTACTTTGTCTCATGTAGTAATTCAAGATCATTACTTGCAAGCAAGATATTATGTACATAGATAGAGTGCGAGAAAAATAAATTTCATCCTACTAACCTTGTAGTATATATATTGATTTACTTTGTTTTTAACTGAATGAAGTGACAATACTATGAAACTTTAATAACAT
The DNA here is from genome assembly GCA_014182715.1 of Eucalyptus cloeziana. NCBI lineage: Eukaryota > Viridiplantae > Streptophyta > Magnoliopsida > Myrtales > Myrtaceae > Eucalyptus > Eucalyptus cloeziana. The sequence continues at coordinate 25,882,631 of CM024640.1, forward strand.
TGTCTAGAAACTTGCTTGAGGCAATTAATAAGACTTTTCAATTTACACACAAACTTACCTAAATTATTTGCTGCATAATCTTCGGGTTGCACCATATAAACTTCGTTATCAATGTATCAATTTGGAAAGATAGTTTTAATATCCATATGGTATGACTCCATATTAAAATGAGCTATTAACGTCATATCCACTCTAAAAGAATCTTTGGAAAAGACTAGAAAAAATTTTCTCCACTGTCCACCCCTTCTTTCAGAGTGAAACTCCTGATTATCAGTTTGGCTTTAAACTCCTCAATCTTTCTTTGGAGTCATTTTTAGTCTTATAGATCCATTTGTAGCTGATGAGCTCGTGACTTTCAGACAACTCGGTAAGTTTCCAAACACCATTATGTTTCATAGATTGTATTTCGTCCTTCATGTTGACACCTGATTTTTAGTCGACGCGTCATTAAAAGGTAAAAAATTGAGATTTGGGTTTCTGATCGCGACGGAGCTCCATCTTTCGATCAAAAAAATGTCGTTTTTCATTTATTTCTTTTGCATTGTCATTTTTAAGCAATTTCTAGCTCGTTTTCAAGAAAAACACGAAAAATCAAACAATTGACTTTCGGGTTGACTTTTTGGTCAACACTTTGACCAAAAGTCAACCCCGGGTCAAAAAATTTCATATAGCTTTAATTTCACTTTTTTCAAATCATTTTTTTTTTTTAAATTCAAAGATTTGACCAAAAAATCGACATTTCAAGAAAAGTCAACTAAATGGTTGACTTTTGGTCAAATCTTTGACCCAAAAAATAAAAATAATAATAAAAAAATGCACAAATACATTTCTTTTAATACCAATTTGACTTTTGTGTACAAAATTTCACAAAATTTGATTAAGAACCTTGATTTCTGAATTTTTCACTTTTGGGTTCTAAATCGACCAAAAATAAAATTACTTTTATTCTAGTCATAATTAGGTGTAGTTCATTCTTTGACATTTGGTTTAAGGACTATCCGAAATTTGTTTGAGCATTCAATTTCGAGACTTATCGAGTCAAAATACGAATTGCCATTTTGAGCCCTAATTAGGGGACCAAAATAGATCATTCATAACTTGCGAACGGATAATTGTTTCTCACTCATTTCCTTAAGATAAGTCCATAATCAAGATCGATTTTAAAAAATTCACACCAAAACTCATCAATTTGAAGAATTTTATCCTCACAAGTATTAGAAAATCAAGCAATTAAGCTTTAATCGACAAAATTCGAATTGATCCATTCATGACTATGGTTTAATATCATAAATCTAGGTCCAATTTTAATATTAGGCTTGGATCCATTTTTGACCTAAGCTCGAGCACTTCAATTCAAGGTCAATTTGAATATGATAAGTGATTTTACGTATGGGTAGCTCATTAGATAGGGCAATTGTAACACTAATTGAGTTCAATTTCAGTTAATTTGCAATTTTGCCCATTGAATTGCAAATTTTACCATTTTAGCCCTTTAGTCCCAATCCAAAGCACCCATGGTTTCGACTCATTTTTTTTCCACGATAATAATTCAATTAGGTCAATAAAAGATCCCTAGATCACATTCATAAGGTTCGATTACCTTAATTGTATCTTAATTGGTCAATTTCTTCATAAAAATGATAAAAATTCATTTTCAGTTTGGTTCTTTAGGGGTCAAATTGCATAAATCTTTGACCCACAAGGGTCCCAAGTGGAAAAAATAGCAAGAACCAGACCAAACCAATTAAGAACTGGTGAAAATCCGACCGAACCGATCCTACCGGTCTAATCGGCCGTTGGCGAGACTGACCGATTCTTGGCCTCCAGCCACTGGTTCTGGAACCCTCTCAATCCCAATTTCACTTCTACACCTTCAATTTCACAAAATTTTACAAATTAGTCATTGAATTTTGTCAAATTACAAATTAACCCCTAATTAGACATTTTGACGCAATTCTCGATTTTGGCTTGGTTTTTTGCAAATCAAACCCACTAGATCAATTACCCGAGACCTCAAGATCATGATGGAGCCTTTGAAATGGATTTTTGATTGCTGGATTGAGATTTTGACCGTCGGATCAAACCCACGGCCAAAATCGCTTAATGTGAAGAGTATATAAATGAATTCTCTTCTATTTTCAGCAAGGGGGGATTCATTTAGCACGAAATTTCCTCTCTCTTCAGGCTTCTCTCTCTTTTCTCCGTCTAGACTCCTGCCAAACATATCACTCCCTCTCTAAGTTTCGGTTCATCTCTTGGACCGATTTCATTCTAGGCTCGAACTGGCAGTCGCCAAAGCTCTCAAGCATCCAAGGGGGTGCATGATAACTGATAATTTCTGTTCCGTAAATAATTTTTCTATTCCAAACCTCGTTTCCTCGGAATAAAATCCGTTTGATAAACCTATTCCGTTTTTCTATTTCGGAATAGATTTCTATTCAAGAAACAAATGTTTGGAATAGAAATCAGAAGTTGAAATTTTCTACTTCTGATTTCTGGAACATTAATGAGAAATAAAAAATGTTCTCATCGTTCGTCAACTGATCCTTCATCCATTGCCGCCGACCACCGTCCGTCAGTTGCCGACCGCTCGCCGACCCCCACCGCCGTCGCCGCTACCACCGGTCGCCCAAATAAATTATTTTTATAAATATCATTTTAAAATGAAATTTATTTGAATAAATAAAATGATATTTATTTTTATTTTTACGAATAAATATTTATTTTACGAATAAATTAAAAAAATCCTTAAAAATAAATAAATATCATTTTAAAAATAAAAATTATTATAAAAATATCATTTATTCATTTTTATTTTAAATTTTAAATTTTTATTATAAATATTATTTTTATTTTTAATAAATAAATTTAATCGAAATAAATTTATTTATTAAAAATAATTTAATTAAATATCATTTTATTAAAAATAAAAATGAATATATTCATTTTATTCATTTAAAAATAAAAATAAATTTATTAAAATAAGTTTATTAAAGATAAATTTTTTAAATTTATTTAAAATAATTTATTTATGATAAATAAAAATATTTAATAAATTTATTTTTATTTGTCTTGAGTGTTTTGCCAAATAAATTTATTTTTATTTTTATTTTTTATTCATTTTAAAATAAATTTATTCGTAAAATAAAATAGAATAAATAAAATAAATTTATTTTTAAGGATATTTTAATGATATTCTTATTTTATTTTTTTTTATGATTTTATTTATTTATTTATTTATTTATTTTGTTAATAAATCATTTTTATTTTTATTTTTTATATTGAAGGTCGCCGGTCGTCGCCGCCACCATCCGAAAGGAAGAAATTTTGTGTCGTTATCAAACGAATTTCTATTTTTATAGTAGAAATTTTGTATCGTTATCAAATGTTTATTTTTGCTTAGAAACTCTTTTAGTAATAGAAATAAAAAAATCTATTTATGTTCCAGAAACTATTTTTGGAACAGAAATTTTATCATGCACCCCCCAAGTTGCTGATGATTTGTAGTAGTAGAGGTCTTTGACCTTACTGCTGACAGAGAAGATTAGATCGATGGCCGGATCTTCAATGGCGGCCCGATCTTCGCCGGCAAGTCAAGGCCGGTCCATTTTGGACCAGTTCTTCCATTTTTCCTTGAGCCGGTGGTTTGATTGATCCTTATCTGAGCTGTAGTGACCTGATCTACATTCTTAGAGTCCCAATCGTGATTCGGCGGCTTGATTCGATTGATTGCAATAGAAATCGATGAAAATCGCGACGAAAGTAATGATTCGAAACTCGAATTCGATGAAGCGAGATCGAGTTAGTCGATCGGGGTTAGGATTCAAGATTAGAAGCTTTTACATGCTTAAGATTGATGAGTATGAATGATGCGATGATTTGTTGATGATTTGAATGATGATTGTGATTTTGAGTCTAATCTATGATTTTCGTAGGTCTGTACATAGGTCACTGTTTTGGCCAAAACGAGAAATGGTAGGTTGCACGCCCCAATCGAGCATCGTTTGACCCTCCAAAAACACCACCGAAGATTAACAATTCTGTAGTAGTTTAGGTCTTTTTTCGGTTCTGATTTTATTCCACCTTCTAACTTTGTTATTTTTGTGCCGACTTTCGTGATCATTTTTTGACAAAATTTTGTCATGAGTTTTTTCCAAATCATCTAGTGCATCTTCTGTAATTTTTTCATGATTTTTGAATGTGTTCAACTAGGTCAGATCTACTCAGATCTAAGCCTAGGTCAATCTGTTTTGCATCAATATCTAATTTTGCTATTTTTGTAATAGTTTTTGTGTTGAGTTCTGGAATAACTTTCCTTTATGAAAGTTTCTCAAACATGTATTATGTATGTCTTGTATTTTTTTTTTCAAAATTTTTAGACATGTTTAATTAGGTCAAAATCGCTTAGATTTGAACATAGATTAGTCTGTTATGCATTAGTCTGAGATTTATTTTGATGAAATTGAGTCCATAAATGCACCTATTTGGTCTCAAATCTTTTATGAGAGTTGAAATACATGATATACATGTTCAATTGATGCATGAGAGTAAAATGTACTGTAGCAATATGTGCTGGATATATAGTTTTGTTTGTTTTGTCATTTTTGCCACAACTCATATGATTTTAATTGAGTTTTGACTTCTTAACGAGAAATCTTCATCATCATATGCTTCGTATGTGAGATGTTAGGTAGGATTTATGCATGTCTTGAGGGCGGTTGAAATCATACTTGTTTTGTAAACTTAATGCTGAAATGAAACATTGTCATATACGCACCTTTCCATGCTTGTTTGAGTCATTTAATAATCAAATCTTATGATTATGCCTTCTTGATGATTGAACCGCATGTTGCAAGGTTTGCATATATGTTTAGGTCATGTCATTTGAGTTTCATCTTGTATATTAAATTTGTCTTACAAAAAGTGTTCATCACACTTAAGATTCCCAAGCATACCATTAGGAATCATGAATCATCTCATAATGTCATTTAAATCGTATGACATTTTACATGTCAACTTAAGATTAGATGACTATTTAAATCCATCACACACTTTTAAAGATCTCGATTTTAGGATACCAAATTGACCTAGTTTGGACTCAAGCTCTTCTAGGAAGACGTAGGGCACACTTAGAAGTTTCTAATACCGCTAATTTCATGCCAATTGCTCATATTTTAGACCAATTTCCATTTTTTTCGAAGCCATATCACAATCTCGACAATGGATCAAATTCAAACCCTTGTTCTAACCCCTATTTGGACAGACATTTGATATTTTTTTTCCATTTTTTATATTTGGAATCCAAACTTGGCCTTTTAATAAAAATTTCTTATCATCATGTTGGCTATGTTGTGTGTAAGTTTTATGATTTTTAGACATGTTTTGATAGGACAAATCCTCGTGACACTAGCTGAATGTCCTGTTGTTTTGTCAAATTTCTGATGAGTTATTATTTGTTATTTGATTTTTGTAAAATCATGTATAAATTTTTTAAGAAAACTTTCTTCACAAAAGTTGTTCATCATCATGTCATGCATGTTAGAAAATTTTTTCATTACCAAATTATCATTAGGTATTGCTCAATTTTGCTGTCCTTACACACTTGTTCTGAAATTTTCTGATATAAATATGATTGCGATTGTTTAGCTATATCTTTTAGGTTAGTTAGTGCATGAAATTAGGACATGCCATCTCCATGAAAATTGTTCTAAATGCTTTGATCATTGTTGTTAAACAATCGGCCTTTTTGAATTGCATCTTTAAAAAAAAAAATGCTTTGGTACATGTGATATTTCTCAAAAAATGATTTTTAAAAAAGTTATTCTTCAAAGCTCGATTTGGCTTAAGGAAAAATCCTGATTTAGACCATATTCAAAATGCCTGTGACGCTTATTCAAAATGTCTGTGACGCTTGTGAATGCATTTTTGCGAGCCTCGAGCTAACCTTGGCAATTGAATGTGTTTCATAGCTTAGATATTCCTTGATCCTAAATATTTTCAAATCTTTTTAAAATTCTAATTTGACATCATGAAAGTCACGGTTTGAATGGTATTCAAAATACCCGCGATACTTGTGAGTGCATTTATGTGAGCCCAAGGCTAGTCTTGGCAATTGAATGCATTTCTTAGCTGAGACGTCACTTTGTCTCAAAACTTTTCAAGAATGATTTCGAAATATTTTTTTTGAAATATCATATGTACCCCTCACACATATAATCCCATCATGCATTAAAAATTGCTTGTATTTGTGATTGGTGCATGCCCTTGGTAATAAGTGACCCGCCGAAGATTCACTTTCTTACTTGATTGGTTGAGAAATAAGATTCAAAAAACCTACATGCATGTTTAAATTTTTTAAATGCATGTGACTTTTATTTGAATGGTAGGGTCGATGCATGATATCGGGGGAAAACCTTGGGATCACATAGATCGTTTGATTAAAAGTCTTATAAGTGTTATTAGTCATGTGAGAACACAATTGGCCAACAATTACTATAAGTCACACAAAATTGATTGGGTAGGTATCTTAGTGGGATGTTCGCATGAAAGACAAACCTACCTCGAGACCCCAAAATATGATTTTCGTATTGCACTTCCTTTAAATGATTGATCTTGACATGATGTCTTGTTTTTTTATTATTTTGATGTGTATGCTTGTTTTTTTTTTCCATTCTATACACTTAGTTATAAGTTTCTTAGATTAGGTTTAGATTAGGACCCCGAAGATGGAGAAAGTGCGAAGACGGTGGAGGTTGATGTTCATTCCGACAATTATCATGTATTATTCATTTTCCCGACATATGTCTCAGATTTCATTTGTTGTATAAAACCCGACGAGTTGCTGGTTTTTTCTATTTCTCTCATCTTTTTCAATTGTGTTTCTATTTTATATTTTCTAGGATTGTATTGTAGATTTACTACTTTCCTTAATTGTTTACTTATTGTCTTGTAATTTCAATTCCATTGATTGCTTTCTTTTCTTGTTTTTCTAGAAATAGAATAGAATGAAAATGATCAACCACACATGATCTCTTAGTTTAGAACTAATGATCTCGAAAATGTAAAAAGAAACGCATGAACATGTTAAGAAAACACAACATACTGTTTAGGTACCGAAAGTGCGCTAATAGACTTATTAGCGTAATCCAAGTCCCTGAACCTAGATATTTGGTTGCATAGGAATCAAGGGAACACTCCCGACCCTCGATTGGGTTTTCTAGCCAGTTCTCAAAATGAGGCTAGTGGCGACTCCCGTCTTATTTTTAGGTTGTCATAAACAACTAGACCGTATAAATAAACCCGTCACGCGGGACACGAGTTTCGATGAAACTCACCATAGTTTAGCATACTCGATACGGGAGTACCCCAAAGGATGAAGTGATGCCATCCTTATGGACGAGGCGTACTGTCGAGAGGGCTACAATGGTAAATGTACCATTAAATCCGATATCCACACTCGACCCCTTCTTCTAAGGTGTGTCGCCCATGTGGGTATGGATCGCGATACTTTGCTGTCACACGGGGTACGAGCTTAGGAGAGCTTGCGATCTTGTGGAAGGAACTCACAAGAGGCTTGATTCGAAATGCAAGGTGATGACGTCTTTTGGAACGTGAGCCGTGAGGGAATTCTCGTGATCAAGTACCCCTAAACCCGACTTTTCCCCATTTTCTATCCTCATGATGATGAGGGATCAAGGGCGGCGAGATTAGGTTGCGACACTTCATTACATCTAACCATAGACTTAATTGAGGATAACAAACAATATTTATATAAGTCACTAGATCAATCATGCAACAAATATTGTAGTTATGCTATCATAGATAGACTACATGTTTGGTGATATAACTTATCGTCTTTCCTTAACAGATCTATTTTTGGTGATATAACTGATCGTCTTTCCTTAACAGATCTATTTTTGGTGATATAACTGATCGTCTTTCCTTAACAGATCTATTGAGTAAAGGCTTGAGAAATTTCATCATAAATTGTCTTAAGAATAGTACTTTGAACCTCAACAATCTTAGTTTGTGGTGTAAGAGACTTAACAATTGTCTGTATAGCCAAAGATAAAGATACAATGATCTCCACCGTACTATCATCCTTAATAATTTGAAAGCGGCTGTCCTCTGCGGCTACGTTGAAGTCTTGAAACTTTGCCATATGTGATTCTATAATTCTTGTACCTTCATTAAGGTCATAAAATCGATACCCCTTTGAACGATCTAGGTAAGATACAAAATAATACCAAGTGGTTCTGGATTCCAACTTACTTACTTCTGTAGAATACCCTAAACCTTAAAATGGTTTAAGCTACGTTTACATCAAGTCCATCACTCAGAGAGAGTTAATGGAACAATTTCGGTAGAAACATGGCTTTATATATGAAAAGGCTTCTTTTAAAGTGTAAGCCCATAGAAAACCGAATAAATTAGTCCTACTAATCATACTAATCATCATGTCCATTATTATACCTTTGGGCCACACCATTTTGTTCAAGATTTTCGGGTATAGTAAATTAAGTTACTATCCCAAAATCTTTCAAGTATTGATAAATGGCTTTTTAAGCCATCCGGCATTGTCATATTTACCAAAATATTCACCACCACGATTAAGTTTGACAACCTTTAAGACTTATCCTAACTGTTTTTTCGATTTTAGTTCGAAAAAATCTTAAATTCATCCAAAGATTTAGACTTTTCTTAATCAATTACAGAAGGCGTAGTCGTCAATGACTGTGTTGAAATAAAAAATTTTACACAGCATTAACATATAAGGTCCATTAAGATCACTGTGAATGACCTCCAATAGGTCAGAACTTCAAACTGCAATTTTATTCATTATCTTAATCATCTTACTTCTACAATAGTCTACACAAGTGTTTAAGTAACTCTCAAGAGTAGACAAAATGTCAACATTATCAACATTTCTACTTTTTCTTTAGACATGTAAACAAGACATTAATGCATGAGATTATCCTTAGGCAAAAGTTTTTGGAAACAACATTTTCAACCATACACGCGACGTATATATCATTGGGAGTTAAACACAATTTATACAATCCATTGGACATGATATAGTACTCAACCTTATTTGAATTGAAGAACGCAAATATAACATTGTTTTTTTTTTTTTTAAATTTAAAAAGAAAAGGTAGTTACATATATTCAAACATGATATGAAAACTAAGTTCCACAAAGAAGGTATATAAAATGTTATTAATATCGGATTAAAAACAGAATCTATAATTAAAATGATATCTTTAAGGAATTCAATGTCGACTTTATTGTTGTTTCTCACGTGAGTTATTATTCATCATAATTTGGTTTTCTTAGATTTATGAATCCTCGTATGGACAACACAACCAATTTGTCACACCACCAAGAATTGGACAGAGCTTCTAATAGGTATTAGATTCATAGATAATGCCAAAAAACCATTACCTACAGGCTCATACTTAGATAACCAAATTTTTTTATATTTACCGTAACCTATTTTTATGTGACCTTTTTTCTTAAAAGGAAGCAACAGTTGTCATCTCTTAAATAATGCTTTCTTAAGACCTAGATTGTCAAAATGATAGGAGATTTCATGAGTTCTTTTATGAGTATGATTTTTAGATTTCAAATCTACCGTCCTTAGAATGTAATCTCTAACGTCATTAGAACCATCATACCTTATATTGAAGAGTTCTTGCAGATATGTCCTAATCTCGACATTAGATAAGATATAATTTCAAGCCATCAAAGCTTCTATCATCTTTTTAAGTAGTGCAATCAACTGGTAAATCATTTTTCAAGTATTCATAAATGGAATGTTTCATGGATAACAGGCAAACCCAATTGTTCTTTTCCCAAATAGAAAATCTGATCTAGTAAGAACCTCAATGTTCATTGAGTTATTAATTATAGATAAGGTAACTAAAATAATAAGCAATGTATGTGTCGCGACCGGATTTTTTTAAAAAAATGGTGAATCACCTAAAACTAGGTTAATGGATTGCCAAGTCTGAAGACTTGGCACGGACTCTCCCAAGCCCTACCAATCACGACTTAATACTAAGAAAATGACTTATTAAAACATGCAATTATATTTAAATCGGAGCCGCCACTAATCAAATAGGGTCGATTAGAAACCCAAAAAAAGTATGGGAGAATACTTTATTTTTGCGAACCAGAGATTCAATAAGTCCGAGGACATGGTTACGCTAGATTAGTCTAACGCTCTTTCGGTACCTTTTATTTTTTTAAAAAAAATTTGCAGGCAGTCTTGATCAATTTTAACCTAAGATACTAACATGTAAATGGTGGTCATGCGGGTGCACAATTAATGAGATAACATTCAATAAATCAAAATGCTAAGAAATTATAAACCACAACTTTATTAAAGTCCACTCTCTAAGAAAACATTTTTAAAAAAATGCTAATAAAAATGCATGCCCTAAACATGATTTCTAAATGACATGACACCTAACTTTTATTATTATGTAATCTTAATCTAAAATTAATATGCATGAATTTTACTTTAATGATATGTGAAATGCAATTTATATGGCCTAATTTGAACTATATGTATGCAATCTAATTTATACAATCCTAAATGTACATATACTACATGACATGGGATGCATGACATAACAATTCTATATGCATGTTCTTTTTGTGATTTTTTTTTTTTAATGTATGCAACCAATACTAAATAATGATGATATGAAATGGGATTAATTATGAACTAATTTATTAATTAACCAAGAAAATAACTTTTGTGTTTTCTCTTTTTATTTATTTTTTATCTTTAAAATGACCGAATAATTTTTATTAAAAAAATAACGTAATGATGCAATGCTAACTTTTTTGTTTTTTATTTTTATTTTTAGTTTATATTTAAAAAGACTACATGATTGGGAATACTAAAAAAATTAAACTATGACCCACTAATTCAAATGCAACATGTAACGTGCACATTATGAAATCTATATAACCTAAATAAAATTTTTTTTTTAGTTTTTTTTATTAAGAAAATTAACCTAATTCTACATGAATCTTAAAAAAAAAAAAAAAAAAAAAAACTAAAATGCGTTGCTTAAAATGTGAAATGTGTATAGACCTAAATACCTAATATGATGCAATCCTAATTCACTAATATGCAAAACTCTAATTAAATGTGCCTACTATGCAAACTAGTTAATATGCACCTATTATTTTTTATATATCATGCAAACTTTCCCTAAATAAAAAAAAAAAAGTTTAAATCCAATCTTGACTAAAAAAAAAACTATCTAAGGATGAAATCCTAAAAAAAAATCCTAAAGGTCAACTTATTAAACCTACGTGTCTAAATTATTAAACCTATATGACCTATATGCTCATGCAAATTTTTAATTTTTCACTATTCCCTTTTTTATAATGTTTTTTTTAATTTTTATTTTTCACTAAAAAAAGACAAGTAATTATAAAAACTAAGATAAGAGTTAAAATAATCAAAAAAAAAAAAAAAAAATAATCCGTTGTCTCACGGATTAGATTAATAATTATTTTAACTCTACAATCACAATGAGGAAATCAAAATAATTAAAAATTTAGTCCGAAGTCTTACGGACCAAATTAAATAATTATTGTGATTTAACAAATGAAATTCTACCACAAAACCAAAAATTATTATAATTAAAAAAATGATCCGACGTCTCTCGAACCAAATTAATAACTATAATAATTTTAGGTAGGATCTACGGATAATGCATATATTAACACCCAATATCTAAATAACTAAACTAAATATGCTATCAAATAAACATCAAAAATAACATAAAAGATAAAGAAATAACCTAAACTACCAAATAAAGAAAAGTAAAAGTAAAAAAAAAAACTACCTAAGGGGCGTGAACAGCAATGTGGACGAGGTAACCCGAGAGAGGGTGGCAGCCCGCGTCGGATCTCCGGCGAGATAGACCTGCAACAAAACAGGGAGGATCTCGGGCAAAATGAAGGTGCAGCGAGTGCGGGTCTGGCGTCACGAGGTGCTGGGGACGCCGGTGAGAGGGCAACAGCTGGCAAATCAGCAGCGGGCAGGAGGGTCGCTGCGTGGAGGTGCAATGGCGTCAGCAGCAAGCTCCCGGGTACCGGTGCTCGGGCGGAGACAGCGTCGGGCACGGCGCAGGGGTGCGGCGCGGCGGCAGTGTCTCACGGGTGTGTGGCGGCTCGGCTTTCAGTTCCGGCGTCGTGGGTCAGCAGCGACTCGGCTTAGGACCTGCTGGCGTGGAGGGGAGCTCGGGCTTCGTAGACAGATGGGCAGTCGTCGCTTGGAGAGTTGCAGGCGGCGGGCTGACGAACGACGACGCAGAGGCTGGAGGCGCCGCACGGTGATGCGGAGCAGGGGCTAGAGTGGCAGCGTCGAATGCCGCTCGGAGATGCAGCAGCGCGGCGGTGTGTTCGTCGGTTGCAGGGGAGCACTTGCACGTCGACGGTGGCGAAGCTTGGGATCTGCTACTGATGGCTTATGGCGTCGACACGGCGGGGCAGTGCGGCGAGTTGCTGGCGCGCCGGTGACGACGAATGGAAGCGGCGGAGTAGTGCAAGGACGCGGCGAGGTGGCTCAGGTGGCTGCGGAGCGGCGATGCGGCGTCCGGCGGGGTGGCCGAGCGGCAGCGCGAACGGCTTCTTCTCGGGCGTCGGGTTGCTCGAGGCGGCGATGTGGGGGCGCCGGAGCGGCAACGGTGTGGGGCTTCGCGGACGGCGGTGGTCGCGGTCGTGGAAGCAACAACGGCGTGGAGCTTCGCGAAGGAGGAATCCACGAGGAAGAAGATGAACAGTGTGTTCGCTTTTCCCCTTTTTTTTTTTTACTTTTCCCTCCTGACACTCTCTCTCACCTGTCTCTCTCTCACTCTCTGCAGAAGCAAAAGCTTCTGACTTTTCTTTTCTTTTCTCTTTTTTGTTTCTTCCTTGAAGCAAGAGAAACTTCCCCCTAATGACTTTTCTATTTCTTCCTTTCCATGAAAAACGAAGAGAAGCCCCCTAATTCCGAAGCCCCTTCTTTTTATAGAGGAAAGACTCGGAATTGTTGAAGATCGAGCGATATTCGCTCAACCATCCAACAATAAAAGGCTCCAAAATCACACGACCGTTTAATTTTCGAATTCAATTTTTTTTTTTTTTTTAAAAAAAATCCTTCGAAACCAAGATTATCCTTTATTTCTAAAAACTAATTTTAAATTAGGTGTCAATAAGTGGAAAATAAAAAATAAAACTGAATTTTTTTGAATTTTGAAATGAAAATATATTTTCAACAACAAAGATTTTTAAAACCAATTTTTTTCTTAAAAAAATCTTCCTCCAAATGTTTTTATTTTTATTTTATAAGTTATTTATTATTCTCTATTTTTATTTTTCGAAAGATAAGTTTAATCCTAAATGCAATGTTATGAAATGTTTAATGTAATTTTTATTAGGTGTCAACATCCGGAAAGTACTAAATAACTTGAAGACATAGAAATACACATCCAAAAAGTTACATAAATCATCACATAATTACATTTGGGTAGAATACATAACATACAGTTGTATACTCTTCACATGACAATGGTTATGAGAATATATTCCAACTTTCGTGAATTCATCACCTTTGAGTATATGAACCACTAGGATCAGTCACTCCTTCATGTATCTCTCCATGAACTAATATACCATATTCTTTGGAGTATGACCACACATTAGAATAGAAGATATCCCATCATTATATAAGACCGATATTTCTCAAACCCAATTAAGTATGCTACTTTAGTAGTTGCACTAGCGATATAAACTTTATGTCTTACATTTATTTTATACATGTGATTTTAGATCTAATGATAGGGGCAATTTGTCATTAAAATCACATGTACATTACTCCATAAATTATTACACATTGAATCTTATACGTGTTATTAATGAATCAATGCTCTACACATTTTTTATGTGATGATATACATGTCAGCTTGCACTTGTATTTCTAAAATCATAGAAAAATACAGAAAAATAAGTGAAAATACCCTAAAAATACGCATGTTTAAGTTTCCATATATATTTTCACATCCATAAAATCATCCAACATAAAAAAATAAATATACCACAGTATAGACCATCTTCATACGAGCACATGGACTTCAAGAACCCCCCAATCAAAGGTTGGACGTGCCCATACGTGTGTGGTGCATGAAGCACACGTGCAGACTAGCTCAGACCAATATAAGCTGGTGGTCTGACCGGTCAACATCCAATCTAATCAGTTAGACCAGTCAAATCCGGTCCAACCGATTGAATGGAGAGCCGGGTCGGGCAAGTCAATGAGTCGATCAACAGTCAACCGAGTTAAGTCATCAAGTTGGGTCAAGGGTCAACGAGTCGAGTCAAACCCATGCCTCCAGTCACCAATGTCATGATGACATTAGCGTTGTGTGTGCAAAGCATAGGTAACGCTCACACGTCAGGGCACATGCTCGATGCATGTCACCACCCACCAACGCGTGGTCACGCGGCAAAGCGCTGACCATGGTTTTGCTCGTCTTGACAAGCCCATTCCATTTATGTGATCAAAATTTATTTTTACTACACAAAAATTCATGAAAAATAGCAAAATCTGTATGTCCAAGTTTTAAGCTATGGTTGCTTTGATATCACATGTTAGATGCAAAAGCACAACCTAAGCTCTCCATGACTAAAACCAAAAACACATATGTAATCAAGTAAAGAGATTTATGCACCTAATTTGGACTATCGTTCTTGATACGTAATAGTGACGATCCAAACTCAAAACTTCTCCTTTATTACCTTCTGTATCACTGGCTCGCTAAGACAACCTTTCACCCCTAACACTTTGTAAAAGCTCCTTTGTGAGGATGATTGTGCGTGTTAGAATTAGAGGAGAGACTTGAGCACTATTTATAGAATTTCCAATTAGGTCCTTTCATTACAAGCCAAATTCAACTCAATCCACACTAGCCAATTCCATATTAGACTAGTTAAGAAATATTCTATCTCATCTTAGACCAATTCCATAAAATGGTAAATTACAATATCAATTAATGTAACTCACATAAAAAAAAAACTTTTATAGTATTAGGAAATATTGGAGCCTTAAGCAACCGTCATTGTCACAGTCCGATGGTCACATTGATTAGAGAGACTTTCTCTATCTTCCGTAGCTCGCTATGATAAAATGGAACTTGGTATGTAGTTTCTAAATCGACACAATAAATCGTATGGAAAAAATCGAAGTCATGAAGTGTATTACGTCTTTAAAACCCCCAATTTCTAACACTATATAATGAAAACCACATTTTAGCAGCAAACTCAATTCCTCTTGCAATTACTTCAATAAAAAGGATTGTGGCTTCCTAAGTTGTTGTGTATCTGCAATCGCCACTCCTTCTCTTTCCCACTTTGATCCTCTCTTGCTTCTTCAAAGGTCTGCTGCTGATTCATTGGAGATAGATTGATGGAGGCCTCCAGAAGGACCTCCCAATCCCAGCCGATGGCCTTCTCACCATCTTCAAGCTTGATCAATGGCTCTCTTTCATCTTCCTCGGATTTCACCACCAAGGCATTGTCCTCGAATTTCTCCCACGGCATGCTGACGAAGTTGACGTCCCCCCTCGGCATGAACTCGCTGTCGTCTTCGGTCAATGACGACCTTGACCGTGCTATGGATGAAGAGGGTGATGCGGTCGACGAGGACGACGAGGGCGACTGATCCGTCAATTGCCATATCCCGTTGAGGAAACTTTCGAGCGCTTGGATCTGAATATGTGGGATTCGGTCGATGAACGGATATTCGTACGGTCCGCACAGGTCCCGCGCCTTGCACCAATCGTAGAATTCGCCAAGCTGTTGGGCTTGGAGAGCCGCTTTCTTGTAGATGCCAAAAGCGGAGATGCAGTTCCTGTGCGGCATGTGAAAGAGGTTCTCCAGCAGCACCACAATGTCTCTCCTAAATGTGGTGTAGCAGATGAAGCTGTCGCGAATTATGTGTTTCATCGCCGATTTTATGATGAAGCTCCTCTTTGCGGATCCAATCGGCCTGCAGTCCATGACACGGTCGATCAGGCTCTGCAGCTGCGGCAGAATCTCGAGCAACTTCCCCACTTCCCTCATCCTATCGGACAGATTTTCGGGCAATTCGCCGTCTTCACTGAGTATAGTTTCAATGGAGAAGATATTGAGAGCTTCGTCAAGAAGCCCGGCATAGGCCCTGATGAAACTGGTGTAGTCCTCGGAGGCCGAGGAGGAGGCGTCCCGAAAGTGGCACGGGTTCAGCGAGAGCAATCGGGCTGAGCGGGTCCACAGCAGTTCGGACCGTAAGGGGCTATCTTCGGGGAGTGACCGGAGGAGACGGTGGACGAGGAGCAAGCACTTGAGGGCGACGCGCCAGCAGTGCGTGCTGCGGAACCGGCGGGTGAAGCTGAGGGAGAACGAGCGGAACGAGCAAGGGGAGATGGAGAAGATCTTGAGGAGCTCATGCACGTATCGTTCGGGGAGCGGGAGGTCGTCGGGGGCGGTCGCCTTGATGAGCAGGAGGTCGACATCGCAGAACCCGCTGGCCGTGGCGATCTTGGCGTAGCTGACGCAGCCATGCTCCTTTAGGGATGTGAAGAAACGTTGGAATCGCCTGTGCATCTTGTGCGAGACGTGTGGGCGTGCTAGAGAGGGAGAGATTGTTAACTTAGGTGGATGAAATAAGGCTTAGGGGAGACCTAAGAAACAACGAAATGAGTTGGCGATGGACAATAACCTTGGTGGATTACGATGGATGATTGTTTGTTCGCAAGCTTCTAATTTCTTTGTTCGGATCAACGAAAAGAAAGGACAACGAGAAAAGGGCCAAAACCTTAGATGCCATGTAAGAGGAGAGTTTCACGTCATTTTAGCACGATATTCCGGCCCAATTCACTCAATATGTTGTCCGTCTTAACCCATCTTATACGAGCCTCGAGGTGTTTGTCCTTCAGAGTGTGATCTCGCCCAAAGAAGTCCCAATGCTAAAGCGCGACGTCATGCTGAGCATTTAGTTTGGGTTTTGCATGGTTAACCTGGCAGTACTCTCTCTTTGTTCGGTGTGTGATTCTGTTCGTCTCTGCATCATTATCATTCTAGAAGTCTTTATCAGCCGTCGCACTTGTTCGAACCCTCTCGCTCTGTACTTTTATTCTTAGACTTCCTATTGTGTATGGAAAAAATAAGGTTTTTACACAATTTTTAGAGGGAGATGAACAATTCCCACTTCATTCGGCAATTTTAGCTTGAATTCATTTCGCACAAGGTTTCAAAGTATGACCAACCAGGGCCAAAACCTATTGATTAGTAAGAAAAGCGGACACGACCGTCGCTCGTTCGATTTTATTGGTTGAAGACGAAGAGTCAACATGGGCCACACACCTAATAAGGAGCTCCTTTTCAAGGATAAACACCGTAAAAGGAACAACGCAATGAAATTGCTTGATATATACGGTGAAAGTCTTGCACGAATTTGACATGTTTTAAACAAAAGTCGGAACAAGACCGGTACATTTTGACCACTTCTGGTGAAGTCCTCGTTAAACGCCCACTAATTTCGTTTGGTGTATCAATGCAATCCTACTAGAGTGGATCACGCTCTAACATCACATTGTGACATATGAGCTGAACTTGCTTGGTTTAACTCATTTCATATAAAGCCTCGTAATTTTGTACGATAATATATTGCTGAACACTTTTATAGGAAATCCCCTATCATGGTACTTACTCGAGAAAGCTTAATATTGGAATTTCAATACTAAACCTATTCATTATACTAAAAGGTTCCCATTATGAATTAGTTTCAATCATAACAAATGAACACTTTTCCTGATTCAATGTATAGTGACTCATTTCCCACTTTCTATCATTCTAGAAATTTGCCATCTACCCTCATCGGCATATATTCGCCCTCTGCTCTTTTAAGGAGTCACAAGCAATAATTTTTAAAATAAAAATAAAAATAGGCAAATTGGACACTAAGTACACATGTGTGAAGGTATTGGGTTTTATGCAAAAACCAAAGAATTGCAGTCTTGAGAGGTTTCGTTATGTGTGAAGAGAGGTTAATATCTCCACAACGCTCGTTTGGTACCACATAACGAGAACAATTTTTATTTTTTTTAAAAAGTCAAGTTTACGATTCAACAAAATATAGAGCAAAGTACTTTAAAAAATCAAACAAATGAAAAGGAGAAGGAGCCTCCGGTAAAATGCTTAAAACATTTGGATGAGCGATTAGAGATGCATTATCCAAGACAGACGACATGAGATTATAACATGGCAAGTTAATAGAAGAAGTACATGAAAAAAAAAAAATGAAAATCAGTAAAACAAAGTGTGTTTTATCTTTTAAAAGAGAACGAATGTTCCATGACAAGTCATTTTAATTTACACTAGCGGGCATACATAGAGGATTGAGAGAAATTTTCTGCATCTCCCACGGTCCCTTCAGTTCCCTCCAAGGTTGAAGCGATTTGAGAAGATTAGGAAAGGCTAGGAAATTTGGGACTGTAATGCCTCCAAATCCCTTGATCTCAACGCCTCCTACCAAACAAAATAATTTCTTTCAAAAGCTTTTCTCATCCTCTCTCATCTCTCCTGATAACTCCAAATTTAGTGCATCGAATAGTTTTTTTTATCGATGATTAATACAACGGGGTATATATAGTGATAAACGGAATGTCACGTGAATAATGTCCAAACGCATGCACAAACTAGTTAGAAGTTGATGTCATCCTTCGAAGATAACCATGGCAGGGCGATACCAAGTATGATATTAAATCTAGACACATGCCCACTAAGGAGGGTGAGATGCCATGATTATCTTTCAACAGGGTGAAGTCTGAATGGGGTGAGATTATAGCACCGCTTGTAAGACAATTTCTATAGACTCTTCGCCCCTTTTGAATGGGTCCTTATGAATCACATAAGGACCCAAACATGACGTTGATGTCCGATTGGTTATCCATCGTATCTTCGTGGACCATAAATCCATCGAGTGGTGTAATCAATAATTACAAAAGAGGGGATAAATCCAACTAATTTGTATATATTTAAAGAACTCTCCATTATTATCTTTTTGCAACAAAGTCCCTAAATTTTCTATTTATTTTCTTGTGGGCCACGAGACTATGAACTTGATAGGCCAGTCGCATTTTCTGTGGCCTTGTTTTCCAATCTCTTTCATACGCCAGAAGGAATTCCACACCCTCGTGTACGTTTTGGTCCCATGCCTAAAAAGTCCCTTTTGCGCCTTGAACAGGACATATCCACTTAGGTAGTCGTACATGTTTAATAGCGAGAAAAATATATAGAAATTCTTTCACTTATTGTAAGGGGACTAATTCAATCCTTGTTTTCTTTCATTGACGTAAATATTTTTTAAATGGTTTTTAAATTCTTTTCTTTTCTTTTATTTGTTTCAACTATGGGCCAATGAGAGTGTACAAGCTCTCACTTGTGTCCAGCAAGGTCGCCAACCATCGTTCACACCAGTGACCCCTATGGCCATTCAATGAAAAGAGAAAAGAAAAGAAAATATAAGAATAAAAAATTTATTAAGAAATGTCAAAAATTTTAAAGTCCAAGTCGGCTATGCCATATAGGACGAGGGATGTCCACATCAGTGATTTTAAGTCAAAGTTGATTGGAATGAATTAACTGAAAAATCATCAAAAGTTTTAAAATTGAATTAGTCAAATTGAAAAATTAAGAATTAACTTAGCCGTGTTTAGGACTAAATTGGATGTCGTACACTAAATTTAAGATTTTTTGGACAATTATTATTATTTTGTGTGCTTGTTGCTTGCACAGTTTTCAACGTCGATCTACATATACGACGGGTCATGTTTAATAGAGAAAGAGTTATATCAAATTAAATAGTTTCGCTAAGATGGCATTCTCCCAAATATCATACACTTTGCCACTTTAATATGAAGGAACGAAAGTGGCTCTCTCCCTTTGTAGGGCCAACCATTCATGTTCGTTCACTTTGTTTTTTATAACAATATTATTCCGAGTGAGTCCAAATATAATAGTCTTAATTTAGAGCAAGTCTTGTTATTGTGCTGGTCAGAGTCGAATTCGTTAATGATAAGTTCCTTATTTATGAATTGTGTCCTCGCATCTTGTCGAGAATCTATAAATTTTTTAAACTTCTTTTATTCTATTCGTGCGTCTCTCTCTCTCTCTCTCTCTCTCTCTCTCTCTCTCTCTCTCTAAAAAAGAAAAATAAAATAAAACCTTAATCCCAATTCGAGGGCGTCAAGGTCAAACCAACAGCAATGCATTCCAAAAAAAAAAAAACTCATTAAACTACACCAAGTTATGGAATCGCATTCCATCAATCCTACAAAATTGCTGGATATTACAGGACACTTCGCAATTATAAGCATTCATGATGCTCCATCAAATGATATATGTGTCTAACTTGATGCAACTAGCACAAATCACCTTGAGGGGATGAATGGATGATTCCATAGAATCTTGACAAGATAATGCGGAATATAATGAGTCAAGAATAAAGTCTGGATAAATATCAGATTTTGGAACAGGATTCAAAATTTGTTATACAATATAACAGACTTTCGAGGCACTAGCAAGTGTACACTAGCAAGTGTGCAATGGACTATAACAAAAGACAATAAGAGATTAGGGTATAAAGAAAATTGCACACAAGATTTATAGTGGTTTGGTTTAAGTCAAACATACGTCCACTCTCCTATGCTGACAACCTACTGACTATATTTCACTATATGATCAATAAGATCAATAAGAGATTACAATTTTAAGTACAAACACCTAGTGGTAGATTACACTGTTTTAGTAATTTACTCTTTCCGTATTTCTCTTACTATCACAAAAGTTTAAACTCTCGAAAAATAAATATATGATCAAAGTATATTCAGATTTTGGAATTTCAAATTCTATGCTTTATCTCTTGCTTGCTTGTCGGCATCTTGGTCTCCTTATATACGCCTCCACTTCCAAACTAGCCGTTGAACAGAATTTAGAGGATCATCTTCCATTATCGATGGATAGAATTGTATAAAGACGATTTTGTTGCCGTTGAGTGACAAACGATGAATCCCCATTTGATTATGGTCACTCAAACAACTAGAGTTTTGATTTCCATAAGAAGAGTTCCTTCATTTAGAAAGATTGATTTGTCAATCAATTTGATTGAATCAATATTCCATATTAGCGTGAAATCTAAACCAAATTACTAGCCATTATAAAATTTATAATGATCTCATTCTGGACCTATTTCCTTTTGGATGAGCACTAGGTTTAGGACTTGTTTCGTTCGCATGTTGAGCTAGTTACATCCTGCACATGTCAGGATGAGAATAAGAAAACTTTTTCCCCTTTGTTTAAGATTAGATTAACAACTTGAGAATAAGTTTGAGTGGGTTTGACTTCGGTCTAAATACTGTATGAGGTATTTTCAACTCTCGAACATGTACTTGAATCAACATTCTTCAAGACAATTAACATTCTCAATATAATTTACTGGACAGTTTTGTCAAATTCAAAATCTATTAAGAGTTTTCTCCAACACGACCGGATTACATTTCTCAATTAAATCCTATTTGGGGCTTCGGCAACCATGAATTGAGTCCCCATTCTTGGTCAAGCACCTTACCGGCCTCAGATCCAACCTTAAGCAGTGCAGGATTGAACCTAGGGAGATGGAGATGAGCTCAGATCCAACCTTAAGCAGGGGAAGAGGGAGGCCACGGCTGAGGTCGAGGCGGGCAACCGCAACGTTATGATGACTATCGCAATTGCTCGCGAGGGCCAAGCTCCACAAAAATGGGTTTTGTAATGACCCAATTCAATGAAGGTAAAGATTGATCGCCAGGGTCAAAGAAGGCTTAGACAAAGAGCAACTCTCAACAGGCTTCTAGGATGGCGGATGAAGCAGGAATTAACCGAATTGCACGTGAGAGCAATTCTAGAATATATATGTGAAAAGTGTAATTAATTCGATAATATTTCGACGGTAAACTTTTTTTTGGAATTACAAAGTTAAATAAGCCCAAATTAAAGCACTATCAAAATGTCGACCTTTGGAGAACATAAAATCGGCTTGGCATGAGACGGATCAAAGCGGACAACACCTCAAGTGAATACATCTAAAGATGTCACGAGTTCCGTGGAAATCCATTAAGACCCGATCCAATAGAACCCTAATTTTTCAAATCCACTTTTACCCCGCCCTCTAATGATTTAACAATCCGCATACAACCCCAATCCAAATGATACGGTAATCCAAAATTTGGGTTTCATGATCTACTTTAATACCTCTATCACATCATTAGCATAATTTTTGCAATAATTTCGCCATTTGTTAGCGGGCAATCGTTGGACAAAATGGACTTATTCGACAAGTCGCGACGATGACCTTTTTCTATCTGACCTCTTTCCCACGCACGAAGACATTCGACGCCCTCGAGGACGTTTCGGCCCCATGCCCTTGCATCGTCCACTTTTCGCATCACGAACGGGACGAAACCCACTTTCCGTTTTACCAAAAATCGTGTCTTGTTAATAGATAGTGATGTATTCCTACGTTATTTTATGTCTTTGTCAATATATTTTAATGCGACGGCATTGTTCGAAGCCGGTCCAAGACGGTGTTGCCTTGAAATCGGACAAGCCGTGTTCTCGTCCCGTGTGTCTGGGTCGAATCCATGGCGACCGGCGTGTGTTATGAACCGCATTCGTGCATCTAATCCATTGAATATTTTTTGGAATATGTGTATCATAAGTTCTGAACTTATCATGAAAATATAATCGAGTCCTAAAAGATATGATTAAATTCTAAAACTGATCAAATTAGTATAATCAATTTATTCTATGAACTTTGTTCATTTAGACGAATGGAAAATACTAACGTGATATTTTTTTTTAAACTTCCTACATGGTTATGATAGATAAAATTCTAATTTATTTAATCCAAACATTAATTAAAAAATAGAAAGTATTGAGAATACACAAAAACAAGGAAGAACAAACAAAGCCAAAGGCAAGGGCAGCAAGCGCTTGTCGCTACCGTTCCCATTGTGAGAAAGGGCCAATGAAGGTTGCTCGATTCTCGACTGAAGCCGGTGACCCTCACGGTCTGCAAGCGAGGGTCGCGATCCTCCACTCAAATCTAAGTGAGGGTAGCCAACTCTCACCCAATTGTGGTGGCCCTTGGCAAGGGCCCAAGATTTAGGCAAGTGTGAGTGGACTCTTGCCTATGCTTTGTGAGAGTCGCTAGCCTCGGCTGAGGCCATAGCAACCCCCCTCAGCACTTTTCAGCAATGGGGGCGAGAGAGGTGAGGGCGACATGCCGTCACCCTTGCCCTTTTGTTTGTTCTTTTAATAACACTTTTATTTTATTTTATTACGGTTTTGATTAAAAAATAAGAATTTAATTTAAAACGATGTCGTCTTAGCCATGCTCCATGTTTTAACTACATCATCACCACGTAGGTGGAGGGAAATATTAAAAGAAAAAGTCACATTAGTAATTTCTATTAGTCTAAATGAATAGAATTAATGAAAGAATTTGATTATATCGGTTTGACGAATTTTCAAATTTAATTACACTATTTATGAATTTGAAAATTCAATTTTACTTTCGCCGTGAGTTTTACGAGTTTCAATTCACATGTCTCGTCGTTTCCAAATCCCCGTTCGATTTCGAAGTGGGCTGTCGGGATATATTTTTCCAACGCTGACTTTGTCAAACCCCTGCGCGGTAACGAACGAACCCCCACGGGAGGGAGAGGACCCACGAGAGTGTCCAATCCACAGTCAAAGAAATCGACTGAGACTCTCTGCAGACCGCTCTCCATCCGGACCGTCGGCGCTGAAAAGTCGTCTCCCTTCTCTCTCTCTCTCTCTCTCCTCTCCCCCATGAAAGCCGCCATTTTTATACCTTCGCCTCCCTCTCCCCCACTCCCTCCTCGCAGTCCATGCCCGCCGCCTCTCTCTCGCTCTCTCTCTCAACCATGTCTCTCTCTCTCCTCCTCCTCCCCCTCCTCCTCGCCATCCCTCCGCCGCCGTCGGCCCTTGCTCAGGCCGTCAACATCTCCTCCTTCTCTTCCTCCAACCCCCCGTGGCGGCCCGGCCAGGACCAGATCCTCCTCTCCCCCAACGCCGCCTTCGCCGCCGGCTTCCGGCCCTTCCTCCCCAACGCGTCGTCGGCCCAGTACACCTTCTCCGTCTGGTACTACGGGATCTCCCCCGTGACCGTCGTCTGGTCAGCCAACCCGGCCTCCCCCGTCGACGCCTCCGCCTCCCTCGTCGTCACCCCCGGCGGGCAGCTCCACCTCAACTCCTCCGGCGCCGTCCTCTGGGCGACGAACGCGACGGCCGCCGGGAACTCCTCCGCGGAGCTCTCGCTGGGCGACGACGGCAACCTGGTGTTGGGCTCCTGGGAGAGCTTCAGCTCACCCGGGGACACTTTCCTGCCGTATCAACCCATGAACGGGACCACGCTGTTCTCCAGGAACGGTCGATTCTCGTTCGATTCGAAGAATTTGGTGTTCAACGGCACCGAGATTTACTGGAAGGGTAATAATAAATTCATGAATCTGGATGGTTCGGGGAAGATCAGCCAAGAGAACGACAAGTCCATCCTCTCCGCCGACTTCGGCGACTCCGTCCTGCGGCGGCTCACGCTCGCCGACGACGGCAATCTGCGGCTGTTCAGCTACTCCCAGGGCGAGTGGACGATGGTGTGGCAGGCGATGCCGGAGCTCTGCCAGATCCACGGCCTCTGCGGCCTCAACTCGATCTGCATGGGCGACGGCGCCGACGGCACCTACTGCGTTTGCCCGCCAGGGTTCCGCTCGTCCGCCGACGGGAACTACGAGTGCGAGCGGAAGGTCCCGGTGGCGAGCCGGCAGAGCGCCAAGTTCCTCCGCCTCGATTTCGTCAACTTCACCGGCGGGCTGAACCAGACGGACCTGCAGGTGACGAACTACTCCGATTGCCAGGCCAAGTGCCTGGCGGACCGGACTTGCGAGGGCTTCATGTTCAATTACGACGGGACTGGCTTCTGCGTCCTGCAGCTGGGGCGGCTCCTGTACGGTTACTGGTCGCCGGGGGCGAAGGCGAACGCGATGTTCCTGATGGTGGACCGGTCGGAGACCGACACGTCCAACTTCACGGGGCTTACCTCGGTGCTCGAGACGACGTGCCCGGTCAACGTGACGCTCCCGTTCCCGCCGGACGAGTCGAGCACGACGACGAGGAACATCGCGATCATCTGCACGCTGTTCGCGGCGGAGCTGATCTCCGGGATGGCCTTCTTCTGGGCCTTCCTGAAGAAGTACATCAAGTATAGGAACATGGCGCAGACCCTGGGGCTCGAGCTGCTCCCCGCCGGCGGGCCGAAGAGATTCACGCTCGCTGAGATCAAGGCGGCGACCAAAGGGTTCTCGGACCCGATAGGGCGGGGCGGGTTCGGCGATGTGTACAAGGGCGAGCTGAGCGACAAGAGGGTCGTCGCCGTCAAGTGCCTCAAGAACGTGGCCGGCGGCGACGCCGAGTTCTGGGCGGAGGTCACGATCATCGCCCGGATGCACCACCTCAACCTGGTGAGGCTGTGGGGGTTCTGCGCCGAGAAGGGGCAGAGGATCCTGGTGTACGAGTACGTCCCGAACGGATCGCTCGACAAGTTCCTGTTCCGGTCGAGCCGCGCCACGGACCAAAGCGAGATGAGCGAGGCCGCCGTGACCGATCAGAAGCCGATGCTCGACTGGGGCGTGCGGTACCGGATTGCCCTCGGGGTGGCCCGGGCCATCGCGTACCTGCACGAGGAGTGCCTCGAATGGGTGCTCCACTGCGACATCAAGCCGGAGAACATCCTCCTAGGGGACGACTTCTGTCCCAAGATATCGGACTTCGGGCTGGCCAAGCTCCGGAAGAAGGAGGACATGGTAAGCATGTCCCGGATCCGGGGGACCCGGGGATACATGGCCCCCGAGTGGGTCAAGACGGACCAGATCACCCCGAAGGCCGACGTGTACAGCTTCGGGATGGTGCTGCTCGAGATCGTGAGTGGGGTCCGCAACTTCGAGATGCAAGGGTCGCGGATAGAGAGCGAGGACTGGTACTTCCCCGGGTGGGCGTTCGACAAGGCGTTCAAGGAGATGAAGGTGGAGGACATACTGGACCGCCAGATCAAGCACGCCTACGACGACAAGGTCCACTTCAAGCTCGTGGACCGGATGGTGAAGACGGCGATGTGGTGCCTCCAGGACCGGCCGGAGCTGAGGCCCTCGATGGGGAAGGTGGCCAAGATGTTGGAAGGGACGGTGGAGATCATGGAGCCCCGGAAGCCCACCATTTTCTACTTGGGAGATGAGTAGGGTTTGGCGGAAAGCAAGCCTATACAATAAATCAGCACATGGCCTAGTCGGTTTCATGTTGAGATGCTCTAGAGACTAGAGTGTCATTTGCATCCATATAAAAGTATATAAATTTTTTAAATAAATGTATTGAATTCTAAAAGTTGTTATGAAAGTATAATTAAGTTATAAAACTTTTAAAATATGTAATCAAGTTCTAGAATTTGCTATAATTGTGTAATTGAATTCCAAAACTTTCAACAAGTGTAATCGAATTTTAAAATTTATGAAACTTGTATAATTAAGTCTTAAAATTTATTAGTATTTTTATTTTATCAAGTTGGATGGAGTTAGTGAAAAGATTTGATTATACTTTTATGATAAGTTTTAGAAATCGATTGCATTTTTGTAATAAGTTTTATGAGTTAATAAAAAAGAAATATCTCTCCATGACAACTCATCGTCACAAAATTAAATAAACGAGTCCCTCAATTTAGATTCAAAGACGCATGAGGCTATAGTTATACAATGATAAAAATAAATTGTGTATTTTCATGATTATTTTTAACTTGGATTTAATAAATACGATTTTGTCCGTATGCATCTAAAATTTTGTCCGCTAGCCACGGCCCCAAAAAGAAAAAAACTTTCGAGACATGCATGATTGAGAAGGATAATAGCTCTAGACTTAATAACTAAAGTAGCACGGAAGATTCGACCCAAAAAAAAAAAAAAAACCAGTAGCACGGAATAGGGGTAAGCATGGTCCGGGTTGGTCCGGGTCACCCCCTAACCCTAAGACCAACCCGTACAGTGTCGGTCCTCAATTTTTAGGACCGAGGACCGACTCTATTGAGCCTTGGACCGACTCTATTGAGCCTTGGACCAAGGACCAAACCGACCCAATGGGTTTGGTCCTGGTTCTGGGAATCAACCCCGACCGATCGATAATTTTTTTTGTTTTTTTTTATACTCCCTAAAAAGCAAATTTACAAATTCAAATTACACATCCATCAACAATGCGGCATTGTGCAACTAAATTATAAATACCAATACATATTCAGCAAATTTAAGATGACACAAAAATAGAAATTTCGTACCTGCTAACCGTTCATCAAGATATGGGACAAGATGGAAAGTTCTTGTAATCATCTATCTTTAATATTCATAACACCATATGCAAAAGCGTTTTCCTGCATTTGATCATGTAGAGTCTACTCAACCAAAAAATGAGTTTCACACCACTTGACTAGTAAATCACCGTAGCAACTGCAGTACTACTCTACTCTTCAAAAACTTCTACCATTTGACATGAATTGAAAAGTAAAGTGCAGCTGAAATTTATTAGTAAAATATAATTAAACCATAAAAATTTCAAAATACTTAATATAAACCATGAATATATAACTTCACATCTTGTTAATTCACTTGAACTTCTAAACACCTGAAAACAAAACAAATGACACATAATTAATACTCAACAAAATTTTAAATTGAAATTACTATTAGTGCTATTGATAGAACATCTTACCATAACTCTTAGGTTTTATAATAGACATTTTACTTAGATTTGAATATATAAAAGAATTATAAATAATATAATGTAATATAATATATATACAAGGTTGGTCAAGTTTGGCCACCCAAAACTCTTAGGGCCAGGGACCAACCCGCATAGTGTCGGTCCCGAAATTTCGGGACCGAGGACCGACCTAGTCCCCTTGGGAACCGGACCAAGACCGGTAGGGTTGGGCCGGTCTAGGGTCGACCCTAGGCTCGTCTGCTCACCCTTAGCACGGGAGATACAAAGAATTTGATAATAGAATATCATCAAACCCGCCTCCCCCCAAAAAAAAAAATCGCTAGTCTTTGACAACTGAAATTTCTTTTTCTTTTTTTAATTGAGATCAACATTTGACGTTGAAAGGGAAATGAAAATGTTTGTTCACATATAGAAAAAAATGATACAAATAATCTCTAAACTTTAAACCAACATTTACATATGATTTATGGATCACATTGAATAAATTAAAAATTTAGAGATAACATTATACGTTAGATCAAAGTTTATTGACCATTTATATCATTATTCCTTACGTATATAATATTAGCAAAATGAGCATGCTTTGCATGTAAGCAAAAAATTGATATTTAAAAGATTTTGCTTGACGTAATAGTTTGCAAATTAGAAAAGATTTGAAATTTTAAAATTGAAGAACGTGAAAGACAGAATCGAATTATTGATTTATGCATTTGTCTATTGACAGAATATTTAAAAAAAAAAAAAAAAAGCTAATTGATGACATTTTAGAAAGCAAAAAAAAAAAAAATTATGCTTTGGATGACTAATTTTCCAAGTATCTCCTTAATGAAGTGACCTCAAGCATGTTCTTTACTAATTGCGAAACAGAATGTACAAAAATAAAAATAAAAATTCAGGATCGATTTTGATATGTATTTCTATATTACCATTTAGTGTTGATTTTCTTTTAATTTAATTTTAATATATGTAAATATTTGAATGAATATTATAAGTGTCTAGTTTTCTAAAGGCTAAGAGGGAGGAAAATAAAAATTTTTATTGCTATGTCCATTGCCAATATAAGAAGCACCCGTGCATTCATCACTATGTGTCAATTATTTAATGGTGAATATGTAAATTAATTTTTTTATGTCGGTAGTAGTTGATAAAATAAAAAATATCACAAAAAAGACATTTAAAAATATGTGCTTCTTAGGTTGGCAAATGGCTGGGATGGGCCGATTAATAATGTTGGATCCACACGGATCGCGAGGGACCTCCCACTCTAAAAAGGAGCAAAAGCACTTCAACGAGGTTCCTCTTTTCTAGACGACTAGGCTTAATTTTGTTAAACAACTTTTGACCAACAAGTAGGCTTTATAAGGCTATGTTAATTTTATTTATTTTGCAAAAATTGAATGACTTGAAAAATATATTTATAAAAATGATGATTCATATCGTTAGAAAAAAATTGTTAATGAAAAATATTTTAATTTTGGACGTTAATTTATGCTTGTTAAGGACATGAACTATTTATTACACGCGACGTCTATTAATAAAATTCTATATAATTATTCTTTTCACATGTACAGATTAAAAATTAGAGAGCATGGATTGCATAAAATTGACTTTCTCATAGCAAACTTTAAAATTTGTAAAATGTCGCGGTGAAAGAAAACAAAACGAACCAAATTACTTTCCTAACCAAAAGAAACCGAGATTGCTACAAGTGATTTGCCAAGTTTGGATTGGGTATTGAGAGGTAGGATTCATGAATTTAATGGTCAACTTTTTTAGAACTTTCCAAATGATTTGGCAATTAAAAAAAGTTTGCTTTAGGGAGATTTTAGGATGACGAAAATTCATTGATTTTATTAAATGTTATGATGTCTTGTAAATCAAACGAGTTCAATTTTATTTTATTTGATAGTAGCTTGTATCTTACCTTGTGATAATGACCGTCCTACTATTATATCACTAGAAATCTAAAGTGAAACGACACAATAAAATCGATGCAATAAATTATAATTTAGAAATTACACATGCGTGCCTTGTTTGACATCCGATGACGAAATATCACTTCACACAATATATATCGGTTTTTATAAAAGTAATAATGATGTGATTTTAAGTTACTCCAACTTAAAATTATAATTTGGAATGTAATTCCGATTTACATCCTTAATAAAAAGATGTAAAAGAAAAAAAAAAAAAAAAAAAAAAAAAAAAAAAAAAAAAAAAAACGAGGCAAAGCGCATTGTGCAAGGCAGCAATTCCCAACCGGGGTCTTCCGAGCGCCGAGAATTCTCTCCGAAACAGCAAACGCTCCGAAGCGATTCCAGAGAATTTGCGATCTTCTCCGCCGGAGAATCCGACTGCGCGCGCGCGCGCTCGGCGATCGGAATTTCGTCCCGTTGGCCGGCTGCCGCCGGAAAGTCTCCGCCGCCCATGGATTTGCGATCGAGGGGCCGGAAACTGTCCTTCGAGATCCTGAGCCGGAGCGACGACCTCCTCCTCCGGGAGGAGTCGGAGGGCGAGTCGCCCTCACCCGTCCTCCGATCGGACTCCGATCCCGTCCCTCTCGATTCGCCTCGCGACAAGTCCGCCCGCCGGAAGCGGAAGCACCGTAGGAAGAAGCAGGCGTCCTGCTCGGTCATCCCCGAGGACGGCGGTTCCTGCCGGCCGAACGGTTCCGGTTCCCTCCCGGAGGTCGTCGAGCGCGGCGCGGGCGGCGTGTTTTGCGAGGACGGGAGCTCGGTCTCCCGGGACGGCGGCGTCGATTTGCGCGGGCGCGGGAACGGCGTGGAGTTCTATTGCAAGAGCTACAGCGCGGGGAGCCTGGGCTCTGTTACTCAGGTGGTGAATGCGGAGAGTCAGGGTAGCGTGTTTGCCGACGAGTGTAGGCGGGGAGAGTTGAGGCAGAGAGCCGTGAATGGCGGAGAGGATAGAACGGCGGGAGGAGAACAGAGTTCGAGAGAGGAGAGCGGCGTTGAGGCGAGCTCGGTCTTGAAGGGGCGTAGCGAGCCGAACGGGAGTGTGCCGCGGAAGTTGGAGAATGCGGAGTCCTTGGATTGGAAGAAGGTCGTGGCGGAGGATTCGTTTGGTGAGTCGTTGATTCTCTTCTGTATTGAGTTTGTCCTGTCATTGTAGCTGGGAAACAATCTTGTCAAATGGCAGCCTGAAGAAACTTGCTTTGACGCTGCTTTGAATTCGTTCAGCACGAATCTTGTTCATTATGGGTTAGAATTTTAGGAGTCGGCCCTGTTAGAACTTGTTAAATCCTATCGATGAATGCTAAAATTTGTTATTACGTAGTCTTCGGTCAGTGGAGTGGTAATTGGAAAAAGGACCGTTTGTTTTGAGTCAAGGGATAACATATTTCGCCTTTGCTCTCACCTATTTGTGCGAGTTATTCATGCTAACTGATAAGCATGCGGTACTTACAATAAAGAACAATTCTTCATTCACAACACCTAAGTGTTGGGTGAGGGCCGTAAGGCATTTGGTTTATAGCCTTTGTGAGATATAGTTTGTACATGGGAGCGATGGGCCTCTGCAGTGTGGAGACCACGAACAGGGTGGATTCTTCTGTTCCTCAGTCCAGTGGGACAATAGAAGCTAACATGGTTTTAGTGCTTTTTGAGCTGGTTAATATGTTTATAGTGTCTCTAGGTTCAGTGAATTAAAATGGTTTCACTGGTCTGTGCTCCTAATTTTTTCCAGCAATAGTAGCAGGAGCTTTTAGTTTGTCCTGTAGAATTGGTCTATTCTCCTTATTTTCCTGCTTTAGTTTGAATATCAGGTTGTTCTCTGCTATTTTTCTCACACATGTCCATGGTGCTGTTTTCAGTACAGAAGTCACCAATGAGGTACTTTTTGGATGAAATGAGCAATGGAAATTCATTGAGGAATACAACTACTCTCGGAAATGACAAAGAACGTGAGAGAGTATATGATACTATCTTCCGATTGCCTTGGAGATGTGAACTGGTGATGTTCTCTTCCAGTTCCTTAATCTAAATAACATCATGCTCTGTATGTAGTAAATTGGTTTTTGAGATTCCTTGAACTTGCCGGAAGAAGTAGGTTTGAGTTCAAGTTAAGATTTGATGTGTGATATGTGGATGAATTAGGTCCATACGTAATTCGACGAATCGGAGAGTGATCACCCAATTAAGAGTGCTTAGATAAGGTGCGGCTTCTGATAGACTTTAGGAGAATGGAGGGGGTAGGAATGGACTGGATCACACATTGTATAAGGGAGCATCACTGGGCAATATGTGTTACTACTGACAAGGACATCGGTTCTTTAAGTGGGGGAGTTTGTAACATCTCAAAATCTCATGTCAAATGGGATAACCCTTGATCAGTGATTCATAAGTAGACACCTGCTCCCTGATGGTCACCACCTTATGTGGTTATTTAGAGTACTCAGTTTGGGAGTTTGGCCCAAGTATAATGGGTGCGGTTGTTACAATACCTGTATGTAAATGAGAAATTGTATGTTCACAGCATGACATTATGTAAAAGTATGGTATATTACTCATTGAGAAGAATGCTGCATTCTTGTGCTAAATTGCTTAGAATTTCATTCAGCTAATTATTAGGAAATTGATCGGATAAAATTAGCAATATACTTGATGTTAGTTGGATTATGGTTATATATATATCTTTTTCATGCAATGCCCAGTTACATGAAAAATACTGTGCATTTCGTCCTGCAACTTCTGACATTGATCACCTTTGCTCCGTTTAGCATATGTCTGGGAAGTATTAGAATAATTGGTTGATGCTTATTTCTCTGATTGATGCCTTTAATGCGTTTTTACATACCTTTACCTATGGTTCATTTGCAGCTTATAGATGTTGGTGTTCTTGTGTGCTTTGATTCATTTCTCTCATTGTTGACAATCATGCCAACAAGGGTCGCCATATTACTATGGAGGCTTCTGAGTACGAGGTAATATGTTTATATCTTTCACAATTTAAAGCAGTTCAAGCAGTCACATTGCAACTATTTATCTGTCTTACACTACTATTTCTCAATTGGTTTTTTGGTGGATATTTTTGTTTATACTATTGGGGGTTTGAGAGTTTAAACCAGGTTCTTTGACGTAGACACCATGAGCACTCACTTGTTATTTAAGCTTTAGCTTCCCAGGCATGAATCATTGAGCATGGCAACTAGCACCTTATACGTGATAGAGAGATTATTTGGCACCCTAAGTTTCCAACTATTGAAAGAATATTCAGTATGGTTAATATATGGATGGAAATGGTTGCAAAATGTCCCTTGGCTATTGTTCCAACTTCCTTCCAAACTTTAAGGATGATTGACGAAGCAGTTTGATGCGAGCATTCATATTTTTGAAGGTTTGTGCCATAATAGAAAATGAAGTTACTTCCACTTCCTTTCCTTGTAATTTTTGGTGAAAATTATGTAAAGATGGAGGGGAGACTATTGGTAATGAAGCAGGAAGTTCTTTTAACAAAGAAATTTGAAACTTGGCTCTCTTTCTCTTCCTCCTATATTTTTAACCTGAACCATAATGTATGATTTATACTAGATCACCTAATTGTTCCTGTTGCAGACAGTTAAAGATGCCTTCTGCGGAGGAGCTGTCTGATTTAGGGTGTTTTATTGTGCTCACTACCGGGGTTACTCTCTTAGAGAGAACAGGTGTGGCTAAGTACTTCTTACATTTATCTGTGGACTGTTGTTATTTTAACACGTGGATGCAAATTGTACTAACTTTCCTTTTCTTATTTTAAATTTTGGTGCCTCAGATATAAGCTTAATATATCATATGATTCGTGGTCAGGGAACAATCAAGCTCTATGTTGTGTACAACGTGCTAGAGGTCAGAGCATAATGAGCTACATTACCCTACAGCCATTTTCACCTCTTAGTTATTAATGTCTTTCAGACGAATTTGTGAGTTGATTTCCTTCACTAAAGACTTTCTACTTAAGTAAACTTGAGTAAAGGAGAAATCAGTTATTTTGAGTAAAGTTAGCATGTTAGATTAAAATTTCAGTTATTGCTCTTGATGTAAATGCAGAACACCGTTACGGTTTCCTTTGTATTTGTTGAAATTTAATTTTCCCTAATGCACTAGTTGGGGAACTGTCAAAGAAGAAGCAAATCGGATCTGAATTCAATTCTCCAGAACCAGTCTTGTTTGGTAGAGTTGCTCAAATGTTGATGTATTTGCAGGACTTCTTGGTCATTATTCCAGGGAGATGCATTTCTTTATCCAATTTCTTTGTAGCTGCTAATTTTAAACAATTTGTTTCTGGAAACATGAAAATGATGTGTTTGGTCAATTTCAATTTTCTTTGCTCTATTATGTGAGGAGATAAATGGTAACAAGAATGAATTATTAGGAAATCTTTCATCATGTTGTATGAAAACAATCCTCATAAAAATGTCCAAATGCATTTCTCTTCTTAATAGCACTTGAAGATTTTTCCTGTTTTCATTTGGCAATAAATGTCTTAAAGTAGAGTTTGAAGAACACGTCTGAAAGGCCACATAAATCATCGGTGATTACATGCATCTAAAAAGCCAGAAAAATTTCAAAGTTATTTGTAATGTATGTAAAGTCAGTGGATGCTGTCTGCGTATTACATTTTGAGACTAATACCTCTGCACCTTACCTAGTTTTATTGTCAGCAACGTCTGGAAGTGTTGTTATTCTTTTTTACTTGGTGGGAAGTTGAATGTAAGACTGAATGTCTCTTATTAAACTGAGATTCTTAAGTATGTCTTCCGTAGGACTTCCAATGTGGAAGTAAGCCAGGGGCTTGGAACCTTGTTGTTCTCTGTACGAGTTCAGGCATATCAGCTCACTAGTCAAGTCAGTCTTATCCTTAGAAATATATTTAAGTTGGATATCTGCCCGTGGAAGGAACATCTACTACTTCTTATGCTGCCATTGTCATTTTTATGGACCGGTGTTACTATATACCATGGTAATAGTGATGCCTAGGAGAAACTTTGATGAATTTGTTCTTCTTCTTGGACATTTGTGCAGATATTTGATAAACTATGCCAGAATTTTGGTGGGGATGTCCTGAAAACTCTGTTTAATTCTGCTGAAGAACTGGTAGGTTGTTCACCAGAAAAGAAGATACTCTACAAAATGAGATTCGTTTCAGATTTGGTACTAGCCGTGGGTGCCTCAAATATCCTTTTTTATTGTAATTTATATTTAGTTCATTATAGCTCTTCTGTTTGCTTCTTTGTATTCCTCCTCCATTTTCAGTTTTGAAGTTCCTTTACAAATGATACTTGTTCATTCATTTATCTTATTAGCTCAGGCAATTACTTTGTCAACGTGTATTGTTGCTCACAATAACGCGCTGCTGGCATTGCTTGTATCAAACAACTTTGCTGAGATAAAAAGTAATGTTTTCAAGCGTTTCAGCAGAGACAATATTCATAGTCTTGTCTACTTTGGTAAGTCAACCACTTTTCACTGTTCTTTCAGAATTACTTCCAAGTGTTTATGGGATTGGGAATTTCATTTTTGATGTGCAACTGCTGTTATCTTTAGACTGTGTGACACCATTACCATCAGTGATTCCATGTCCACCACTAGGCATTCGGTATTCTGACTTCCTCATGCTGTATCTTTAATTAGCCAATTCGCTCCTTTCACTAGTTTTTTTTCCATGCTTCCATCTTGTGGATATGCAGATTCTTTTACCCGACAAAGACCTAGTAATCAATTTTTAGTCAAAGACAAAAACTTAATCTGGAAATCTATTTGTTAACTACCAATGTTTGCAACTAGCTATATGAAATTTGTAGTTTAATACCACTTGGTTTTTGGTTTATTGGTTTGGTTTGCTGTAGAATGCGTTTGTGATTCACTTTGGTGGTTTCATTTTCCAGCTGAACCATAATAAAACCTTCTCTTGGCTCCTGTAAAATACCATTTCTTGTGTAGTTATATCGATATTGTGCTGTTGTCTTACAAAATCATATTTTCTTCGAATATAAAGTACTTTCTGAAAATTATAGATCTATATCTTTGAATGAAGAAAAATATTACCTACATAACCTTAAAATAGCATTTATAAAGAATCTCAATAAAAAAGGCCTATTTAGTAGTTATATTTTGGAGATGGTGTGAAGCGACTGTTAATTTTAGTCTTAAATTCCATTGCACTGGCAATTTTTTATTTTTTTTATAACCAGACCATGGAATAGTGGGAAATAATGAAAGAGTATTTTGTTCTACTTTTGCAAAGCTCAGTAAATTCCTATTAACATCTATGAAACCGTCACTTGAATTCATCTAACTGCAGAATTGCTTGACTAGAATTGATCACACATCTGCTGGATTTGCTTGGTTACCTCTACACTTGAAATAGGCTGAAAAATATGAATCAGCATAACCCAGCTTATGTATCCATAGAATACCAGTGCAATAGGTGGGTCTCTATGAGTGGTGGATCTGTCACATGGTCGTGACTTGCATTTTTGTTAATGCTACCCAAACACATCAAGTTTGTCAGGGAAATATCTGCATCATTTTGCTGTTTTATGATTCATTCCTTAGGGGATTTTACTTTTTCTGGGATTACTGTTAAGTTGTTAGATGAGTTACCGGTATGCCTTTGCTTCCAAACAGATTCGGTTGAGAGATTCCACATTACAGCATTTGTATTATTTGTTCTTGCTCAGAATATTCTGGAGGCTGAAGGTCCATGGTTTGAAAGTTTTTTTATTGTAAGTTCTTTCGAGAACCTTTCAGCATAATTTGTTTTAAAGTCGATAATTTTCTTGCAGCACCATTTTCAATCTCTTATTCTGTCGTACTTGGACTCTGCAGAATGCTCTCATGGTTTACTTCTGTGAGATATCTATTGATATCATTAAACATTCATTCATTGCCAAATTCAACGATATCAAACCCATTGCATACTCTGAGTTTCTTGAAGACCTTTGCAAGCAGGTACCTCATTTTGTCCAACAACTGCTTATTCAATTGTCTTTTCTTTTCCCCATTCTGAGACACTGCAAGTGTCTTTCTAACATTCATATCATTTTATTGCTTCTACTCATACTTACTTACTTTTCTCCTCCTGTTTTTTTCGTTAGACTTTGAATATGCAAACTGATCTGAAGAACAGTCTCACCTTTGTTCCTTTGGCACCAGCTTGTGTGGTAAGCACCTGCTACTGAAAAGTCAAATCCTTTTCATGCATAGATCATCGTGCTTAATAGCATAGAAAGCCCCTTAACAACCACCTATTGGTCGTTGTCTGGAGTAAAAGAAATACTTGCCTAGAAGGTAGAAGGCATAGGCCATGAGAAATCTTTGTCTAGATAAAGCCTAGAATATCATTAACTAACTGTAGAAAAAAATTGGTGATAACTGCAATTTTGTGCGACGTTTTGGGTTCAGGTAATACGGGTTCTGACTCCAGTATATGCTGCTCTTATTCCCTGCCATCCGCTCCCGTGGAGAGTTCTGTGGATCCTCCTCTTGTTAGCTGTGACATACATCATGCTCGCGAGTCTCAAAGTGATGGTCCGCTTGGGCCTGCAGAAGCATGCCGCTTGGTACGTCAAGAGATGCCAGAAGAGAAGACACCACCTACACTTTGATTGATTCGGAACCCGCTATGGAGAATTTTCAGCTAATTATCTGCCTAGAGAAATCCCCATGTGCGGAACTGCTCCTAATTCAAGAGCCACCTCTTTCGAGTTCAACTTATGAGCATCTGGAGCACAGGCGGACGAGACATAAGGTTAGATATGAGTTTTCCAACAAATATGGATACGATACCCGGAAAGCATCCCTCTTTGCCGTGACCATGTAGACAGTTCACAAAATTTTGGTGTAATTTCGTAGTTCATGCTGTTGTTAAAGAGGCGGTTGCTGCCAAATACCAGAGGAATATGAACCAACGATAATAACACCCCGTCTTCAATTTAATGGCGGAATCGTTCGAACCAACCTCTCACCAATGATGTCGATCATATGATGGTTTGGCCAATTTTATTGCCGATCATAAATTTTCTTTTAGATTTTAATATAACAATGCCGAGCAGACCCTTTAACTCGTTATGATGTATCGATGGATTAAAATTTTATAAAGTATATTGAACAATACTCCTGGATAAATTCAGATAATCAACTATTATCTCTATTTTGCAGTAGAAATCTCTAGGCAACTTCCAGGGAAGTGGACGACGCAATGCACATGCAGCAGAGTATACTGAAGTTTCTGGGGAAGACTTCACCGCAAAGTCTTCCCTTCGTTTCGCGAATGACAGAAAAAAGTCGATCAATCTACTCCAAAAAATTAGGGAAAACCCTAGAGGAC
Organism: Eucalyptus cloeziana; assembly: GCA_014182715.1. Lineage (NCBI taxonomy): Eukaryota > Viridiplantae > Streptophyta > Magnoliopsida > Myrtales > Myrtaceae > Eucalyptus > Eucalyptus cloeziana. Next base: position 25,920,869 of record CM024640.1, read on the forward strand.
GAAATCATCGAATACCATAAGAAGACCGATCTCGCATGTTTCACACCTTTCGAATTCGTCAAGCATGATAATCCCTCGATTGCGCGATGCTTCCAAATTATCTAATGGTAACTTCTCGAAAACAAATGCGATAAGGGAATCTCGCCGTGCTAAACTTTTGAATCCTCCCGTCCTCCTTTTGGCCACAAAACAACAACAGTCCAAAACCCCATTTGTCCCTACCTTTTCACATGTCGACTGACCGGCACTAATGTCACAAATCAAATCCGTCTCGTTTACTTTTATAACCCACAATGTTGACTAATCAGTCTCTCTCAATTTTTCCTCCCTCTCTCTCCCTCTCTCTCCTCCTTTTTATTACAAGATGAGTGCCTCACCTTTATTGCCTTTTCATAAGCTCGGCACCAAACACGTGAAATGAGGACAAATCGAACGATGGACCGACCGGAAATTCCGACGCTTCGAACATTTAACACTAGTTACAAATTTATAAGGGGAAATAATTAACCGCAAAACGGCAATAAACATCCCCACAAAAATCACATCAAATGAACGGCAGCGGCGCCACCAAAATCAACACCGTGCGCCCCCACCCCCCACAAAAGCAAAAGAGAAGGCACGACCGGAAATCCCGCTCGCATTGGCGGGAACCACCCCCCCCATCCCGACGGCCCCGCCACGTGTCGCCCTCTCCCACGATCGCAGGCCGCCGGGCGGGGGGGATCGGACGGCCGGGATGGGGTTGGCGTCGATCGGTGGGGCCCACTTCGATCGGACGGCCAGAAGCGAATGCGCCTGCGCCTTCCCGCCTGTACCGCAGTGCGGTAGGAAGGGGATGCGCTTGGCTCTCGTTTTTAAAGTAAGAGCCGAAACGCGATCCTCACAGAAAGATCTTCGTTTCCAAAATCTCTCTCTCTCTCTCTCTCCATCATCATCATCGTCATTTTCATCTTCTTCATGATCGTCGCCTCCTCGCCAACCGCCGCCTCCGACCGCCGCCGCCGCCGCCGCCCCGGTCCCTCGCCTGATTCGCTCCAGAGCCGAGCAGATGGTACGATCGCGGGGACCTCCCGTCGCCGAACTCGGTTTCCCTCCGGCGCTCTGTCCGGATTCGTTTTTCCGCTTCGTCGCTCGATTCTTAGTTCGAGCTCTCGGTTTTCGGTTTTCGGTTTTCGCGCGTGTCGTGGTCGTCCGGATCGGTCGACGTCTTTCGAGCTTCCTCTCTCTGAGGAACCGCCTCGTCAGTCGCGACTCGGCTTGTGGAGGAGTCGCGGACGAGTGTCGGTCGACGGGAAGTTCGTCGTCCGAGGAGAAGAAAGAGTCGTGAACTTGTCGAGTTCCGCGGCTTCGAGTTTATTAATCCGTTCTGTAGTCGAGATTCGATCGAGATTCTATCAGTCGCCGGCGAAAGATTTCGTGAATTTCGCGCTCCGAGTTTTGCTTTGGAGGAGTCGCTTTCAGTTCGACTTGTTTTAGATTTCTGCTCCGTGGAATCGCATCGGTCTGTCGAATTTCTCGCGAACTTGAAGTTAATTCTAACGGGGTCGCGAGTCGCGAATCTGCTTCGGAATCGGATTCGGCTGCGGTTTCGAGTTTCTGTAGTTTGGAGTCTCGTTCGCTCCTTCTCTGGCTGATCGTCGCGTTGTAATGTGCGTTTTTGCAGATAGGTTGCGGGTTCTATGCTAAGAAGAGGCCGCCGTCGGATGGTTGTTGGCTGAGCACGCTGCTGCGGTGCAACTTCTTCGGCTCGTGCGTCGCGCATCACTACCTGCGGAAGAATGAGAAGAACATATTCTGCATCGACTGCAACGTCGGGTTCTGCAAGCATTGCATGACGGCGCACGGCCTCCACCGCCGTCTGCAGATCTGCAAGTACGTGTACCAGGACGTGGTCCGCCTCCAGGAAGTTCAGAAGCATCTCGACTGCTCTAAAATTCAGGTATCGCGTCGGTACAGCTCGAGAGGACGTTAGTCCCGGTGTAGGTGACAATTCGTGACAATTCGCGTGATTGCTTATCTGAGCAATGCGTCTGCGATGTTTTGTCTTGTTGGTTTTAGTAAATTTGATTGTTCACATTAACGAACAACCTAATTTGGATGATTTATTTAGGTGAACCTATGGTGCTATGCCTATCAAATGCAATTCAATCATTAGTTCACTAGACATGGAAAACTATGATAATCTTGCTTTTATCTGTTGGCCTTCTTTGAGGAATCATTAATGAGGGATCTGTTGGGAAAAGCGCTGGGCAATTATAGCCCGCGGTCCTTGTAGACTCGGGTTATAGATTCGGCGAATACAATGTCGAATTTATTTCTAGTTATTTCATTTTCGGTATGAGCCGGAATGTCGATTTAATAATGGCAAACTGCTGGAGAAGATCAGTCTTATATTTTCCAGTTGGGCAATGTTTGATCTTTAAATTCTGATAAAACTAAACTCAGTTTAAGCAGTTGCTTCAATCTATGAATTTGTTTGTTCTTGCGATATGTAAAGGAAAAAGTCTGAGCCTATAATATCTCTTTTGCCGAAAGTTAGGCTAATGGCGCTAAAGGTCTGTTTCCCACAATTATTGATGATTTTGACATTGGCAGACATATAAGATCAATGGCGAAAAAGCAGTGCACCTAAATCCTCGGCCCCAACCCAAGGACACCAAGCCGTCGACAAAATCGAAGAATGGAGGGACCTGTGAAGCTTGCGGAAGATACATCCAAGACCTGCCTAATCGATTCTGCTCAATTGCTTGCAAGGTAAAAACAGTTGTGTTTTTCCCCCCTTCGAAGCATCTTCAATTTATTATCAACTGTAATTCTTAAAACAACCAAATTTTTTTCCAGGTCTCAGTGGTGTCGCTGAAGCCAAACGATGACCGAAATCCCGACATCATCACCATTCCCATTGAAGAACTAACCGATCTCTCACTGAAGGACAACTACTGCTCATCAAGTAATGGCAACGAAAAAGATTCTTCCACCTCCATGGCCGAATCCTCTGAGGATGCTCATTTCGGGGTTAGCTCTGTCTTGAAAACGAGAAGTCGTTCGAACAAGCGAAAAGGGTTCCCTCGCAGGGCTCCCCTGCAATAAAATCCCCCTCGAGAGTGTAGCTACTTCCTTTGAGAATTCCTTCTTTCCAATACATCATCATATACAGGTCACTAAAAAAAGGAGCAATACAGGAATAAAAACCAATGCAAGTACAGTATGCTTGGACGTCATGCGATGAACAAAGAATGTCACTTTTGTAGCGTCCCCTTGATTTCGCTGAGTTGGGTTAGCTGCAAAAGTGAGTGTGGCCCCGGGGTAGAACATTTCAGAAGAGTCAAATTTTCCTTTGGGGGTTGGGGGGTCGTACAGAGGGGAAATGACATGGCGACGTTGGTTGCAGCCGTGACTCTTATTTTTGGGTATTGTTTAAAATAATCCAGTTTTCTCATTTCGAAGGGGGGTATTCTTATCATGGCTGTACCAGAATCACAATAAAAACGAGCTCCATCAGCCGAATTTCTGCTGTTGCTGATTTTGATCGCTCATCGGGGGTCGTCCCTTTTGCTTGATGGAATGTTTCTGGTTGTGTTGGCATTTGGACTTTTGCTTTGTTTTACCTTTCTTTCTTCTTTTCTTTAGTAGAGCCTTGCCTCGATCACTTTCGGTGGAACAGGCCCTTCGGGTTGTCCTGGTCTTCGTTTTAGTCGTGTGATGTTGGGCCCTCCTTTTCCTTAGATCATGGCCAGGAATATAACTAAATTTTTATGTCCCCAGAGCCAATGTGGCAGACAAAAAAGATGGGGCCTCCGAAAGGTTTGCGGAGGGAACAGAATGAGCAGATTTTGGGGATGGAGCCATGAATTGTGAGTGCAGGAAGCACATGCACGGCTTGACTTTCCCCCTTTTTCTTTGTTTAATTTTCGGTGATTGACAATGTCACCATGAATCGATGCTCATAGTCAGCTTCTGTCGATCAAATTATGTCTATCCGTCCGACCCCAATCAAAAGCCGAATTCACATTGGGATCAGGAGACCGTAATAGCTCGTGACATGGGTGCCGAATAAAGGATGAGACGAGTTCTCATCTAGTGGAATTTGAGACCAATCATCCGTTTCGTCACTGGGTTTAGTCTCTAGTGATGTATCTTGACTTTTTTTTCTGCTGTGTTTCCGCTATCTATATATCTATCCATCCATCCATCTATCCATCGATTAGGCATATATCATGGCGACATGAACTTGGGGAAGAAACGGATAGCCGCCGTGGGAGTGTAAACGTTGGTCACAGCAGTCCACGTTAGGCTCGAATGAGAAAGCGTGCCCGGGCAGTCCATTCTCTCCACTGTTCCTCCTTTGACTATATGAGGAGTCGGATGGCAGCCCAACCCACGATGCCCGAAGTCCGTCCTTTCCCACTTCTCCGGCCAGTGTGCGGAAGACAATTCCAAACGTTCGGCTTCCGCCACTATCGTTGAAGTTGAGAGGGACTACGATGTAAAAAGACCTATAAAGCATGATGAAATCGGAAATTCTGTTGCGATCCATCCAATCAACGATGAACGTGGCTAAAGAGCTTAGGAGGTTTACTTAGAATTCAATAGCTTTTTCATGTTCGTGGTGGTTGGCTTGGTCCTTACTCCCCAATACGTTTTCTTGAGGTCGAGCTTGATAAAGCTGAAAAGCTTATCCTGGCCGGTTACATCATGCTTTATCGACCATCCAAGTTTTCCCATTTGACCTAGGAATGCTTTTACATATCCAAGCATCATTTGAAAGTTTCAACCCAATGTTCTCTGATTATGGGTCAAAAGGAGATCACGAAGGGCATGAGACTTCTTTTTCGCGAAGGACTAACAAGAAACTGATGAAGTTTCTTGCGATTTGAGCTTCTAGCCAGTACGAGGCCATTGGCTAAGTAGGCCTAGTATCTTCTGTGTTCAGCATAAGCCTAAGCGAAAATGATCTTCCTCCTCCTTTACTTTTTAGCCTTATCTTCCTCTTTTCTACATGGCCACAGCGCGTACACTCAAAGCAGAAGATAATCTTGATGATAATTCCTAGTTTGCGGCTTAATGCGCTTGCGACTGCGATGGAGAAAATCTATCTCATCTAACGATAACATAAGATAGGACTTTCCCAGCTGATGAAAAAGGGATTGATCTTGGATTCCATAAGTTCCATCCACCGACGTGAAAAGGCTCATCACATGAAATCTTGAAGAAAAGGTCAGAATCCTTGTCCTTGGGTAATCATGATCAGTCGGTCCTGTAGGGGAGTTTCATCCTCCACTCACACGACCTAGAAAAAGAACAATCATCCGTTCTTGTCTTCTCATATGCACTCATGAAGGAATCGCTTGGACCGCATCATGGAACATGTAATTGATCGGAATGTAAGACCAACTTGTTTTTGTGGTCATGATCTTGGGTCTCCGCAATCATGGCGTTGGAGAATTTTGGAGAATACTATGATCCGGAGAATAGCCAAAGCTCAGGAAGGACAACGGCAGTGTCTCAAGATGGCCATTAAACCCATGGAAGATTTACTTTTTGGTAAGAGAGAGTGGGGGCGGTTGATTGGCAGTAACCGCCTTCTCTCAACATTATTATAAGGATCTCACACTTGTTATAATATATTCGATTCAAATCATAACTATTTTAAGTCACCCGCGATTTGAAAATACGAGATTAGCAAACTTGTAACTAGTCCTATCTAAAAATTTTAATAAAAGCATCTCTAAGTCAATTCATTTGATCTAAATCAACAGCCTCACAAAGCCTTTCATCTCTATTATATATACAAAACGAAATCAAGGGCATCTGGATTTCAAACTTTTGCGAAAAAGTTGCATGTGCTGGACGACCAAAATGACCATTAACCTCGGACAGTCATGAATATGGACAAAATCATATGCTTTTTGGCGCGTATTTAGCACGCGTTCCTTCTACTAAGAGTACAAGAAAGCGGAGGTCTTCGAAATGCACAGTGATTTATCTTATGCAATGCAATCCCTCTACCATTATTATCCTGGATTGATGGACCAAAGTGGAGAATTTCTTCCAAAATTCGCTTCATCACATCACCATGAATCATGAAAGTCGATGGTTGGATGGATCCTCAACTAAGGAGGAAAATGAGTCAATTATCTGATAATTTTATTTCCTAGATCTGCTTTGCAGGAACTAATTCATCAAATTGCAAGGAATGTGCTATAACCTCTCTCCGCGAGATTTTATGTGGGTGTCAGTATGCTTTTAATAAACAAACGACGGGCGTATCAAGATTGCTTTGCGAAGTGCTCTATGACAAACTTCTTTTTGATATTGAAGATTAGGAGTAAGTATAACTTTAGGATAGGACCGGGAACTTGAGAATCAGACCGATGGGAACCGTTCCGGGTTTTAGGATATGCCTAAGTTCCACAAATTGAGAAATTTGTTTTTATGAGTAAGTTCCAAATGGAATCGGAAACCTACAGCAAGTTTGTGTTTTTTTGTTCTATATCTTCACGAAATCTTGCGATATTCATTATGTTCCATGATAAGTGTATAATTTGAAACTACTAATCTGTACTTTTATTTTCGACTACATACATAACTATTTACTTATATAATATTTCATAATCTTTATATATCTAAATATGAGTTATGATTAGTAAATTATATCAAATGATGATCATTAACTGTGATGATTTACTGCAATTTTCCAATTAAGAGTATATGTGAAGCCGGATAGACCCCTGAAACCGACCGTAAATTTTATGACAAAATAACTTTAAGATTCCAAAAATTAAAGAACTTGTTCAAACGAGCAGATTTCGAATGAAATCACTCTCCCCAATTGAAGATGTCATTTATTTAAATGTCTACTCACAATTTCACACAATAGTGTATTCGCAACCTTGCTATGCGGTAGCATTATTATTCTCAGTCGGAGAAAATTAAGTCTAGCAGAATGAATAAGTTATAGGGATATGGCCCCATCTTCTTCTTTCCATTTCTCTAGAGCCTTTTATCAGTTTGACTGTCTACCCGATTGGCATGGGAGTGATCTCCGTCCAGCCCCAGGATATTCCCATGAAGAATCTTTTGGGCCAAAGGAAAAGCAACGCCCCACCATTCAAATTTTCTGAAACCCTTCAGTATGTAAACAATAAAAAATGAGGGCTCTTTCACTAATTCTAAAGTTGAATAAAAAAATAGGATCTAATGCCTGTTCAGTTCATCTGCAGAACCACAACTACATGGTTATCCTGATCAAGCAAAGACATTTCTTGACTACACGTTAGAGAGCCATAAACAAAATTGACTGAACGATATTTACCAGTTCTCTGACCCCAGAAAGGAAGGGAACAAAAGGGAACATATCTACCAGTCAGTTCTTGGTGTGCTTCACTGCATTGCACCTACCACATATGAACATCGAAGGAACCTCCTCCTCGTCTTCAATACCGGCGCACAAGGTATGCTGCCACACCTGACAAACATCACAAGCCACCATCCTCTCGCCATCGTCATCTCCTGCTCCGCACACACAATCCACCATCCAATTATCTGTCCCACCTTCGTACCTCAGTTCACTCTCCAAGTCTAGCCCTTGGCCTCTGACCAACACCTCCATTTGCGAATCCAGAACGCGATGCTGCACTTGCTGATCATCTCTCACCTGCATTTCGCAAGCTTTCACTTCCCTCACGATGAACTGGTCCATTATGACGTACGTATCCCTCAGCGCTCTCTGCACCACCAGCTTGAGCTCGCTGGTTGTCATGCACTGAGGGACAACAATCAACTCGCCTGGTGGCAGTGGCCGTGTCAAATGCGACACCAACTCAGCATAAGTCGGCATGACTCTGCATGTGATTCTCATAAACTTCTCATCCTTCGCGTTTGCATATTTCCACTCCTTGACGAAATGCTTGCTGTCCAGGATCACCTGGGTAGCCAAACTCACTGGGTGGGAATCTGGGTAGCCAAACAAAATGTTCTCATACAAACACAACAAGTCCTCATAAATATCAAACTCCTGCTCTACAACTGGAGAACACAAACGCAAACTATTTCTATCTTCAAGCTTTTCCTCCTTGCCAACTTCTTGAACAGTAAATACCAGAGTTTTGGTTTGTGGGTTCATCTTGCGACGAACAATCTGACTGCCCACAATTGTATTGTCTATGTTTTTTATGACAAAATCAATTAGTCCAGTATCTCCAATATATAGACGGACAGCATCTCGCAATTCTTGCCTGGACATGCTCTTGTGTCCTTTAACATCTGCTTGGTGTTCTTTCAAAGTGTTGACTATAATTTTAGCTGCATGCTCCAACCTTTTTGTTGGCCATCTAGAATATAATTCTGCGACAGGTATTGCAGAAATTGAAGACGTATCTTCTGCAGAATTATCATCAACTAGGCTCTTCTCTTCATAGGATCTTGAGATATTGGCAGACAGTGGTGGCGCAATATCATCAGTCGTATTGAGAAGAGGTTTTTGATTGTCTGTTACCATTTGTGATTCAGAACATACAGCAGTGTATCCTTCCACAGTAGTCTTTTTCTGGATTGGATGTTTGTGCTTGAAAGCAAGCATAAACTGTAGCAGGTCGCTGATGGTGACCAATCGAGACTCACTAGCATCTTTATATTTACGTATGATTTGCCGAATTGCTCTGCCATGGCTTGTGTCGGTAAAGTCTTGGACAATGGTATTGAGATCCAATGAACCAAGAACTTCAAGTGCTCTGTTGTATTTGTCTTTCGTGACTCCGAAACTTCCAAGATTAAATTTGTAACCCCATTTCGCAAACCAAGAGCATCCATATGCAAGTCCATACAGCAACCGAAGGTCCATCGAACCCTTCCTTGACATATCATGGACTGTTATTTTCCTAACAGTAGAAGCCAAAGCCCATTAGGAAAAGCAACATTACATTGTGCTATCTATAACATGCGACATTTGATTTGTCGCTCGCAAGGCTAGTGTTCAAATTCACCTGGCTCGAAGAATCGCACAGATTCGATCCCACAGGTCCATCAACTCTTCAGCACGAATTGAACGAGAGCCCTCTTCGTTACCATTAATACAGAGAAGGTGCCCGAAACCATTGCAGTGAATCATGCCATGTAAGAGATGAGTGTCGAGCTCGAGTATGTCTCCGCTCATGGGTTTAGTCCATTCGCCTTCTCTGGGAATGATGAAGTGGTATCTCCTCTTGGACACAAAATGGTGACTCCAACCTTCAAAGCTCGACAAGACGCCGATCACAAACCAATAAATTACAAATTCAGGAATCAAGAAACAAAACTCGAAATCCTTCCCCGACCACGTTCGACGAAATCCTCCCCCAAACCAGGACCAAGAACGAATTTCGAAACGATCTCGACGTCGCAGAAAAATTCAAGAACCCTACGCAAAGAACAAGAATCTAGAAAAACCCAGAAGAACCCAACCCCGCAAGAACAAAACGAATCCGAAACGCGGAAACCGCCGATCAGTGCCCGAACAGCCACGAAATAACAAGATTCCCGGAAACCGATCAAGAAAACCGACTCACCGACGTATCTGCAACCGTCGCAGAAGGGCCGCGGGGAGCCCCGGACGTCCTCCTCGACGGTGTAGAGGGGGAAGACGGCGTCCCCCCGCCGCCGCCGCCGCCGCCGCCCACGAAGTCGGTGCGCCACGTGGGGCAGCCCCCAACGGCGGCGTGGTCCTGGGGCTGGGCGCATTCCCTGACGAAGCGGCGGACGCTGTCGCGGAAGGGGCCGGAGAAGTCGACGGAGTGGGAGGAGAAGGAGGCAGCGGGCGACGGCGACGGCGGCGGCGGCGGCCTCCTCTTGCGCTTCTTGCCGGGGTCGGGCTCGGTTCTTGCCATCAAGAAGGAGTCGCCAGTGCGAGAGAGCGAGAGTGTCTTTCTTTTTTAAGTGGACGAGACGAAAAGAAAAAAAATCAAGATCAAGAAAGTGTGCGATCTTTTTCGAATTTTGTATATTTTTGGAGATGTTTGCGAATTTTTTTTTGAAATTCTTTTTGCACTCTTTTTTTGGGCATTTAAATTCATTTTTTGCTCTTATTGTTATTTCTTTTGGGATTTTCTTTTTTTTTTGTTGAATTTTTTGGATTTTGTGGATGTGGATTGAAACCCTAAATTGGCGGGAGTTGTGGGGGAACCGGGGGAGTGGCAATTCGGTAAAATCGGCCGAGTCGGTGGGCATCTTTCGTGAAGATTTTTCATGAGGCGGTTTCGGCGCATGCGTGGCACGGAGGGTCGTTTTTTCGTTCGCTGGTCGTGGTCTAGGTCGGGCCTGGCGCCGCAGGGGCGACACATGTTTTGGTTGGAGAAAGACGGGTGGATGGTCGGAACGTGCAATTACTCGGAAGACGCAATGATGCATCCCGATGAGTATGAGCCCCATCGAAAATTTTCCCCTTTCCCCCTAGTATAATGTAGAGTGTTCGGATGGATTTGAATGGTCAATACGAGCGTGGACAAATTCATCCCGTCAACATGCAAATCGATGGTGTTTTGCTTATAGAATGGTCTTGCAATTCTTGAGACCGGGATATTAGATTTGATACAAGATCTTTTGAAACATGCTCCAAGGAGTAGATTCGATGAATAGAATGATCTAACCCCACTGACTTGAACCCTAAAATATTTAGATGGGAGTCAGGAGGCAGATTACTATATTTGCTCGCATTCAGAAGAGGATAGATTGGCATGTTTGATGTCCAATGACGGAGATGAGTCCTGTTCCCCTATGAGAGGCTAGCGGCGGTGGCTCCTTTTGGGGATCGAGATCACGACCTCCGATCTTAAGGTAGTAAACCTTTCAATTGGAATGTCTCTCACCCCGGTCGGGAATGCATACGCAGTCCATGGCCAGGAGCGACCTCTCTCGATCAAGTGTCACGTCTCACCAGGCAGGTTTGCAGGGCAATGCACGAGAAAGAGACCGGCTGCCGGGCACGCATGGGCGGCAGCGGCCGGGGCTTGTCTTAATCGGGTTGCTTGCTGATGCATGGGCACGATTCCAATCTCGGAAAAGAACACGGACATCGTTGCTGAGGCCTAGGCTAGGCATGATGATCCCGCGCCTCTCCTCCATCGCTCCGTAGATCTCTGCTAAACGATTTATATATGGGGCTTGTGCATGGCTCGACAGGTCTAAGGACATTGTCACGAGCGGATCTGTCGAGCCGTCGAACTCGTCGCATAAATAATGTGAAAAGAGCCCCCGAAAAACAGGGCAAGAGCGGTGCGGAAGCCAACGTGAACCACAGAGTCTCCGAAAGAGCGCGAAACTGTCGTTTTGAACACCATATTCGCTCGCTCTCTCTCTCTCTCTTTCTCTCTCTCTCATGTCTGAAGAAGGTTTCAATCGGTTCTAAAAGATTGTCTGAACTCCGATTCGCGATGTTGGTGAGTGCTCGATTTCTTGTGCTCTGTCTTCGTTGCTTCTGGTTTCGAATGATGCATTTGCTCTTTCCAAGCATTCCCATTTGCAAGCCCATGTTCAACCCTCTTGTTTCCTAAACGGATTCAACGTCTCCCTCATCGTACACTTGCTCAATTAATCTCGATTGCACTCACGATCTAATCCATCATGTAATTCGTCGCATAATTCCAACGTCACTTGTCATCTCCGAGATTGAATATGCTAATGTTCTGCTTTTCCCCTGAATATGCAGGTCTCGGAGGATAATGCGGAAAGGAAAAATGGGTCAGTCCCAGAATCCATCATGACGCCGAATTGGACAATCAACGTATCTGAGGTGCGGTCGGTTTCACCGCTCGTTCGCGCAAGATGTCGCCGTCTGCATGACATGAGTACTCGTTGGAATATACTAATTTCGACACGCCTTGCTACTGCATCATCGAAGTTTCTAAGCATGTCATCTCATTATCGAATGATTAATGCATTCGAAGTTCTTCATCTGCTGCTCATCATGCTCCTCCACATTCTGTAGATAAAGACGATCAAGGTCAGCAACGTATCTCCAAACGTTTCGGACCGAGACGTTAGAGAGTTCTTTTCTTTCTCCGGCGATATCCAACACGTCGAAATGCGAAGGTGAGAACTTAATAACTTCACCTCGTCGGAAAAGAAAGAATCCCATACGGTAGACTGATGATTTCACTTGCAGAGAATCGGAATCGTCCCAACTCGCGTATGTCACTTTCAAAGAAGCGCAGGGTGCAGACACAGCGATGCTTCTCTCGGTAAGAACTCCAAACCAAAGCAGAATTTCAATGGCTGCACAGTAAAGTCCACGGAAGAACAACTTACGTTCGAACCTGCGCGTTCCACTTCTCTGTCGACGCTTAATGCTCGATGAAATACTCGGATTTATGTTCTCCTGTGCTCAGTGCTGGATCGAATTCGTGGAAGGCGAAACAAAGATCTTGTCGAGCGATTAGATGCTACGATGCGACATCGATTGCATTGCCTGTCTGTCGATTGAGGGTGAACACTGATTAGATTGATTTTCAGGGCGCTACCATAGCTGATCTTTGTGTCAGCATAACGCCTGCTGATGATGATTACCAGCTCCCCCCAGAAGCTCTTCCCTCCACACCAGTAAGATCATGCTCTGTTTCAAATTCTTACTTATAATTTAAACATTTTTCTCATACATGTTTTGAAGCGACATAGACTAATGTGATTAAGAAAAGATTTGTCAAATCACCCGTCTCTTAAAGGGCATATGATTTGTCCATATAAAGTTCTTTCCTTTTCATGTGTTCTGAATTGTGATATGAAGGAGAAGAAGCCAACCATCGGTGGTGATGCCATCAAAAAGGCCGAGGACGTGGTGAGCTCGATGCTCGCAGCGGGCTTCGTCCTCGGGAAGGATGTGATGGCAAGGGCCAAGGCCCTCGACGAGCAGCACCACTGGACGTCAAGCGCGTCCGCCACCGTCGCCTCGATCGGCGGCAAGATCGGCCTGGGCGAGAGGCTCGGTGCGGGGACCACAATGGTCGCGGGCAAGGTGAAGGAGATGGACGAGCGGCTCCACGTGTCCGAGATGACGAGATCGGCGCTAGCCATTGCTGAGCAGATCAAGGCAGGCGGCTCGGCCGCAAACTCCAGCATCATGAGCAACCGGTACGTGTCAACCGGGGCGTCGTGGGTGTCGAGTGCTGTCGAGACAGTCGTTAAGGTGGCCGAGGACGTGAGCAACATGACGAAGGAGAAGGTCGAGAAGGCCGAGGAGGGTAAAACGGTAATTTTGGGCGAGGGAGAGGCTGGGAAGGGGGTGATGCTGCTGCTGCTACGCATGTTCATGTGGTTGGGTCTCCAGGAGGAGCTCCAATTGTGCCACTTGATTCTAAGGACGCCAAACTTGGGATTATATGATGGGAAGGGCTGTTTCGTCTTTTCCCCTTGTGCTCGTGGGGATTTCATCACTTGTCTTTTTGGGTACTTGGGTTTTCTTGTGCATTAGGGTTGTGTACTATTGAGCCGCTAAAAAGGTATTCAGCATGCGCATCGACGATAGCGATCTTGATGACCATTGTGGGTCGTTGTCATCTTCTAATTGCTTAACCTGAGCCGTCTTGATTATCTTTTGAAGTTTTTCTATCTAGAAAGTTATCTCGCCTGATTCAATTTCTCCGTCTACTGTCGTAGAGTGATAATTGCTATTGTTTGGCTAAATTTAGAGTCGCGTACCCCTTTGAACCCTATTACTAGTCTTCTCAGCATGTTCATTTACTCTAGTTTGTATTGTGTTCTTTCGATGAGGCATTTTCTGCCTGGTGGATTTTGGAGTGGCTTTAGTGAATTGAATGACTCTGTAGGCACCTTCGAATGTTGTGAATGAACCTGTGCAATGCTGTAGGGGATTGTTGGGAACTGTAAGATTCTCAAAGACAGGGTAGTCCTTTACATGAACTTGGAGAATTGCTGCGGTTTGAGTGGCCGATGGGGCTGCACAAGAAGTATAAGTAAGGGAAGGAATTACATCCCGAGGGCGCATTTGGCAGCCTGAATAAGATGTGGGATAGCCATATCTGTTCCGTGGGAGATGACCCTTGCCATGAGGTAGACGTCGGAAATGGTGATCGCCCGAGGCGGTGATCATGTTGGGTACATAATAGAATAGCTAGACTTACCAAATAAAGTATTAAATATAACAATCCAACACATTTCTCATCATATCTTATCATCTTCCAGTTTTAATCCTTATCTTAACAACCAAATGAAACATGATAATTTTAGTATAAAGTTATAAACACCTTTAGAGTTCCACATTCTCATGGTTATGCCACTCATTTTTTCAATTTACTTGGAGTGTTATGGGCAACGATATCATTGTTCTTCTATGTGACATCTCTAAAAGTTGCAAAATACGACCAATTACTCTAATATTTGGGGAATTTCGCAAATGGTCACTACACTTAAAGGGATGTTTGCAATCCAACCATTTGACTTTCATTGTCATTTAAGGAGTCAAACTTTGATTTTATGCGAATGATATATTTTGACTAAAATGTCCCCAAATTTCCAGCCAAATACTGACAAACACCTCATCAATTCGCAGGTGAGTGTTGTCTAACCCTAATTGGCGAGGGTGATGGCCCAACAAGGGCTAAAAGACCCTCGCCGTTTCTAGTGGTAATTTGAAGTGATGGGGTCTCATGGAGTTAGAGGACCCTTGCCCGCCATTAGCGAGTCATGCCACCATAGTGATTGTCGAAAGAAGCAATGATGCCAACATTTCTACAAAACCTTGACAACTCTTAACTATTCTCTCTCTCTCGGTCTCTCGATCCGGCAACCCCCACTCGAACCCATCGAAGACCTTAGGTATAGCATCGTGTCGAGCGACCCTCTTCACGTTCTATCTTTCACTTTGCATTAGTGCATATTCCTTTTCTTGTCAATACCCAATATGGCCCAATATAAACACTACATGTCCAAAATTTTGGGCCACTTCATAAGTAATTTGATGGTTAATCAACAATCGGAGGACCGTATTGCACAAATTACAAAAGACAAAGGATCAAATGTGAAAAAAATGATGGAGGACCAGATGGCACGAACTTTAATGATCAAAGGACCAAAACTGTAATTAACCGAATCTAGAAGCAAAGATTGGATTCAGAGGGAGGAACGAAGCGCTAGGGTTACGCAACGTTCGCCTCTATAAAAACAGGGACTTCCTCAGACCGAACGAGAAAGCTGTCGGCTTCAGCTGCTCGGCCGCAGCGAGGTCGCCCATACCGTCGAATCGCTCCGTTCCTCACCGAGTCCGCCTTGCATTCGTTGGCTCTGCTGTTTCATTGCTCGAGACCATATTCGGGTCCCGTTGCTTGCTTCGAAACGGTGTCGACTCTCGACGCTGCGGCTGCTGTATCCATCTATACAAGTATGCCCTTGATTTCTTCGCTGCTGTTCACGACTTGGGTTCGGATCTTTCTTCGTTCTCCCCCTTTTCCTTGCGGGGTTCGATTGTGGGTCTCTTTCTTTTCCCGCTTTTCTTTCCGTTAACGATGAGAAAATGCCATTTTTTGATTTCGGGCATCATACAGATTTAAGGACAGCCACTGTATGGTTTTGCCTCCGTGATGAAGTTGCGATACTTTCGTTCTTCCGACATGTTCCGTGAGGAAAAGTTTTGGAGACCTGAACTGACGAGGCACAAATGAGCGATCTCTTTTACATCTAATCTATGTTTGTTTTGCTTTCTGCAAGTACAGGACGCAAGAAAGCTATAATCTTTGTTTACCTTAGATCTGTTTTGTGGGTTTTAAGGGACGTTATCTGCTCATTTAAACTTTAAGACAGTAGGTGTAGCGCCTCTGAGGATGAACATCTGAATACTTTCGTTCTTCCGAAATGCATCATGTGGAAGAATTATGGAGACCTGAACTGAAGAGGCGTGCACCATCTGTCTATGTTCTTGATAAGGGCTTTACTTGATTGCTTCACTTTGGTTTTCTTTCCAGTTTTTTTCTTTTGGCATTGCAAATTTCTCTTATTTTGGTGAGAGGTAAATAGTTCCCAAAACGGAAGTTATATGCCTCGTGTCTTTGTTCTTGGTTTTATGCCTTATTTCTGGATGTGGTCTGGTGGCTACATTGTTCAGGCTGTCATTTCAAATTGTTGCTCCTCGACTTTCAGGATTCGAGTGGCCCAATTTGTTCAGCTGAGCGCTTTATTCCCTAGCAATAAAGGACGTAACAATCAATGCCTCTTGTGATGAATGTAAAAATACTTTCGTTCTTCCGAGATGTTTCATGCGGAAATATATTGGAGACCTGAACTGAAGAGGCATATTGAATCTTATTCTTCTTTTCCTCCTCCTCTGTGGTGTTACTCTCATTCACAACACTTCTTTTCGTTTCTTTTTTGCGAGTCTGAATTGAGGGCTCCATTTTACCTAAATTTGTATGTGCTTGATTGCTTGACTTATTTGCTCTTTGGTCTGTAGTCATGAGGATTTGAGAATATTGCTTCATATTTTGCTGAAGTGAAGTTTGAGCAGCTAACCCCAACCGGACCCCTTAGCCTCCACCTTATGCAAAAGAAAAGAAAAACTAGTAACACTAGAGAAAGGCAACATAAGGCTTCCCTGGTATATGCCTCTGATGATGATTCTGACTGAACTTTCGTTCTTCCGAGATGTTTCATGCGGAAAATATCTGGAGACCTGAACTGAAGAGGCGTGATTTCACTTAGTGATTAATGATTGATGGACATCATAGTGATTAATGATTGATGGCCTTTACTTCATAGCACAATTGCTATATTTCTTCAATAGCTTATTTGCATCAAGCCATGAACAGTTGCGTTCATCTCTTGTTGGTCTTTGTGGTCGTATTTCAAAGTCTAATTTAGATTGTAGACATTGAAGAAAATTTGAAGCACCTACTCAATGTCCTACTTTGAGTCTTGCTTAATTGCTTCGTTTAGTACTTTCAAGAAGTACTTCTAGATGTTGCCTTTAACCATTTTTCCCCATTTGGCAAGGCAACACCTGTGGTCTTTAAAAGTTAATTTATTTTCTGGGATTATTTCCTTACCATTGAAAACTATTGTTGCTCATATTAATCCATTCACTTGATTCTCCTTTGTTGAATTGCAGTCAGGATTTGTGCAGCAGCCAAATTCCACGAGTAATCTCTGGTCAACTGTGAATTGTTTGTTTTGGTTTTGTAATTAGCTTCTAGTTCAGCTTGGTCACTTGCAACTTTCTCCCAAATTCAATCTAGACGACGTTGTATAATTAACCCACTTATTCCCACTCTTTTCTTTTCTCCCCCCATAACCAATAACTCATCTGATTGGGCTTCAGAATTACACAAATCGCAGTTTGAATTTGAAGCGATTCTTGAATGTCTGAGATATCTATACATGGATGTTCCAACAATACAGAATCACAGTAGTCAATGTTTCTTGCCACTCTTTTCCGGTTTTTATGCTACTTCGATGAGAGGTTGTGTAGATGCCCTCAGGTTCTGTTTTCTCTTCTAAACATGGCATTTGCTAGAGTTCAGATTCATTTGATCTTTGTCTATTCCGAATGACTGCCCGTGCTCTTGGAAAACGCTACTGAAGCGTAGAGATTCTCATTTAGCTATCGGGGACAGCAGTTCTAGCTGTATTTGGTTCAAGACATCCATTTCGTTCACTAGTGTGTACTTGTGCAGCATTTTGAAAGCCAATTAGGTAATTGCAAAGTAGTTTAAGTTAAAGGACAGGTAAATGGAAAATCGTTTGGTAAATTAGTTTTAAAAAGCAACTTTGAGAGAAATGTTGTGGTCATCGGCAAGCCAGATCTGGCGATCTGGCGTCGGTGGTCGTCGACCTTGGGCAAACCTCTAATGAGGGTTGTGCGACCTTGGCGAGGGTTGTGCGACCTTGGCGAGGGTTGCTAGATGTCGTGTGACCTAGACAACTGCCGCTAGGGTCTTTTCAGGGTCGAGTTTTGAGGGCGCGATGGCGTTTCGAATGTCGAAAGTCCAAAGTTAGTCTTTACTAAATTGGGCTTTCAGTCTTTTTAATATTATCTTTTAAGTTTTCAAGTTGGCTAAATTTCTTCAAAATAGTTGCCAAATGATTTAAGATTTTCTTAGGGATTTAGAAGGTCGAAAGTCTTTTGGTAATGCAGAATCCAATGCACTCTACTACTATTTTTTATTCAAGATTTGGCTCAAGCAAGCACTGCTGTTGCCTACTATAAAGTGACACGACAGGGTCTCGCCTAGTGTCAATTGTTATGCTCGGTAGATGTATGATATACACCTTGTTGGAGATTTCTACCTGTTGGTCTCGACAAGAGGACTAAATTAGTGCGGTGATCGTGCCAATGGACACCTCAAGTTTGATCTAAGATTTTTCAGTGTTGACCGAAGTTGACTAGAGATCAAAGCTCGATAGATAACTTAAACAAGAATTGGTAATCAATACTAAGTGGTAATTTAATGAGAGAACAATGGGCTATATTTATTTTGTATGGTGATAGAGTTAGTAAATGTAAGGTAGGAATGATCGGTTGTAGCCTTGTAGGGTTATCCTTTTTCTTTATTCATTTGATTAGATATACATATGCATGTAGCAAACATGAATACAATTCTTTCTACTTGAGAATAATATGTCAAAATATATTCAATTTTAACAAATATTATATGTTTTTAAAAAAGAGTAAAAGAATTTACTAAGTGTTATATATAGCTAAATTGGTTCAAAATCGATTTGGTTCTAGGTTTCTTGATAGAATAGGAAATTGAATTAGTTGAGGCTAGTTTTCACTTTATAGATTAGAGAACTAGATCGATCCTTTTGTGAATTGGCCAAAAATTGGTTGAGTAAAGTTAGTTAGGCTTGGTTCAACTTGCGAACTAGTCTGCTTGCTTACCCATAATGTAAGGGGTAGCTAACCATTGAAGCTAAAAATTTGTGACTCAACGAAAGAGTTGGTTAATAGAAAAAAAGATTGTTCAACATTTGTAAGTAATTTGTAAGTAATTCAAGTGAGTGTTACTAATTCAAAATTAGTTGATAATATTTAATTGATCAAATTTTGTAAGTCACTCTAATTTAGTTTGAAATTTTATATAAAGGGAAAGTGTAAAAAAAGTCATAAATATTTTGCATTGATGCCAATTTAGTTTTAAATATTTTATTAATGCCAAATTAGTCCTAAGTCTTTTGTTTGGTGCCAATTCAATCTTTCTGACTAACTTTGGTTAGATTTTGTTGACATGGCACAATCTGTGCTGATGTGGATAACTTTAATAATATTTTAATATTTTTTTTTGAAAATTTTTATTTTTTAATTTTGTTGAAAGATATGCTTGAGATTCTAAAGATATGCTCGAGAATCCATTTTGATTATAATCATGCATAAAATCAATTAGGGATTAGATTGAGGGTCTGTTTGTTTCGCGGAAAATAGGCCATTTTCGGAAAATATTTTCCTAGAAATCATTTTCCAGGAAAATGACAATATTTTCTAGTATTCGGCTAAAACCTGAAAATGTTTCGGAAAATATTTTCCGGTGTTCGGTAAGGAAAATATTTTCTAAGACTTCACCACTTAAGTATGCATCACTTACCGACCTATAAATACATCAAATATGAACTTACATTTAAATCCAGGCAAACTTACTTCATATCTTTGTTCCCTCATTGTCGCCAAACGCTCATCTACTCTAAAAAATATTCGTATGGATCTTAAAAAGAAGCAAAAGAGAAAAAAATACAAAGCATGTATGGCCCTCATGAGAATCTTTCAGTTGAGTGGCCTGTTCTCCCCCTGCATCTTTTTTGTTCTAATAAACAAAAGAAAAAAGAAGCAAAGTATGTAGAACCTTTTACTTGAGTAATGTACAACTGCATGGTATAATAAATAAAGAAAAGAATACGTAAGAGTGCAGAGCACGAGCTTGAGATCGACGAGCTCGAGGTTCGCCTAGCAACAACCGACGACTAGCTAATAAAGAAGAAGATGGGAAACAAAGAAAAGAAAAATAAAAATAAAATAAAAATAAAAAATAAAATAAAAAGGAAATTAAAAATAATTCGAATTAAAAAAGAAAAAATAAAAATAAAAAATAATTCAAACAAAAAAGAAAAGAAGAAAAAGAAAGGGGAGGAGGAAGTGAGGATTTGTAAAAGTGTGAGATAAGAGAGATCAAGTGAGGAAAATGTTTTTCACTTTTCAATAGTGGAAAACATTTTCCATTAATTTAGAAGACTCTTTTCCTTTCATGGAAAACATTTTCCCCAATGAATTCATTTTTCGTGAAATGAACGTCGGAAAATCCGGAAAACATTTTGCTGGAAGTTATTTTCCGCGAAACAAACGGAGCCTGAGATTAAGATTGATCTACAAGATATATCATTGCCATTTATTGTACCTATTTTGTACTATAATTACAGAGGCTTGTACATTAGGGAAATACAATGAAAAAATACGATTTTTTCCCTAAACCATCTATCTCTTCTTCCGTTCCTCGCTCTTTCTTGCTTCCTTTCATGGTATTAGAGCAACCAAGCTCTTGAGCAACCAAGCTCTTGATTTAGCTTTCGCTTCGATTGCCTGCCAAAGGAATTCTTACCTGCAAAACAGAATTACCATCCGACGAAGGAATCATATTTTTTAAAGAGGAAGAATAAACAAGTGAATTTTTCCTTACCACCATGACCAACCCACAAAACCACCCATCTGCTATGACGACCAGCCTATTGGAGAAGTTACGCCACAATTCGCACAGAATCAAGATCCGTCTATAGTGATTCCCGTGACTCAACAACAATTGCTGCAGGCCCCACTTGTGCAGTGGCGGCCCATCCACGCTCAATCTAGTCTAGGGCAACCCATTCCTGGGCCATTCTTACCAGTGGGTACCCTATCCATGATACTTTGGGCCAAGCCCAAATTCATCATTACTTGGATATCTAGGCCACCAGAGCTACGTCCAACCTGATGAGAGCCCACCAACCACAAGTGGGGCAAGCCCAGCCATCAGATTGGAGCAGACAAGTGGGTCGGGTGAATAGGGTATGGGAACAAATCCCTACCCGGGTTTTTTTTAATGCGGATTATGGAATCGGGTCAAGCAATTCGTGCTTAGGGACAAATCCCTACCCAAATTTTTCGCTTGGCTTTTTACCCTTTCCAGTTGTGGCCATCACCGGTTAATCGGAGCTCGGTGACCCCCTGTACGTGTCGACTACCGGCCCCGAATTGCGACTTATTAGTTTGCAATTGACTAGGCCAAAGAACTACTCCAGGTGGTCATAGGATCTCCAGTGAGCTCTTGTGACAAAGGACAAAGATGGTTTTCTCGACGGAACCGTCCTGATTCCCTCTGACGAGCGACTGGCCCGACACTGGAGAAAATGCAATCAACTTGTTCGGACGTGGATTGGCAACTACATATCTCCAGAAGTCACGGCCGACCTCCCATCGATGGAGGACTTGAAGGACATGTGGGAAAACATCAAACAAATGTACGACAAATTAGACCAAGCTCGAATTTTTTCCCTTATGCAGGAACTTAGTGAACTCAAGCAATGAAATATGACAGTCACGGCTTGTTATAACAAGCTATCATCGCTTTGGAATGACCTTGAAGCTACCGAAGAAAAGCTCGAGGGACTAGAAGAAACACTCTCATAGTACAAATCTATGAAAGAAAGGGAAAAGGCAACTTGTTTTTTGTTGATTTTGAATGAATCGTACCTGACTTCTTGTTCATAGATCCTGGCGATGGAATCGGTTCCACTTGTCGGGCGAATCTTCCAACTAACCATCCAGGAAGAGAGCCAACGTCTCGCATCATCGGAGTTCGTGAGAGGAGGCGGCAGCATCGTGCTTGCAAATCGTGGCGAGCAACAAGATTCGGGGTAAAAAACCCTAGGCTAGGAGAAAGACTGACGAGAGGTGCTAGGTTTTCTTGGAGTGGTTTATACACGTTCCCTTAAAAGGGAAGGAATGGGCAGCCAAGATCTTCCACGCCGATCGGACGGCTTAAAAGGATCCGATCCTTTAATTGAATCGGACGGTGGGGATGATTCTGTGGCAAAGGGATCCGACGGCCAAATTTTTTTAATGTCTTCCAAAAATTATGGTCAAAATTCAAGAGGGAAAGGTAAATTATATTGCGAATATTGCAAACGTTCGCACCATACATTAAATAATTGTTGGAAATTGGATGTCAAACTCGAAGAAAAAGGAACAAGGAATGAATTTTCTGTAGCATACCAAGTCATTGGCCCTAATGCTAATCGATCCGTTACATATGAACATTATCAACAGTTGATGCAGGCATTGCAGAAGCTAGACACTTCGAACAAGGGAGGAAGTTTTTCACATATATCTTGTTGTTTAATCAATTCTATTTTAAGGAAGGTATGGATAATTGACTTAGGAGGAAGTGCTCATATTATTTGTGAGAAGGGATTATTTGCAAATATGCATAGGAACTTGGATCTCCCCGTTTCTGTGCAATTGCCCAATGGGAATATTACTCATGTCACAGTGACGGGCACAGTCAAACTCAGTTCTCAAATCACTCTCCAAAATGTCCTATATGTTCAAGAATTTCTGTTTAATCTTATTTCTGTGTCCAAAGTTTGCAAGGAAAATTCCTGTTGTGTATTCTTCAATTCTAACACTTTCTTTTTCAGGCTCTTTCGACTGGCAAACTGATGTGCTTGGGTAGTCTTTCCGAAGGATTATTATTTTTTTTTTGGACCAATTTCCCAAGTCATATTGACTTGTCATCCATCTCCTTGAATAAAATATCATTGTGTAATATGATTGTCAATGATAAAGAATTTCTTATGCATTCAAGATTGGGTCATAGTGCTTCATTTCCTTACTCTAAGTGTCATATATGCCCTCTCTCAAAACAATCACTTATCCCTTTTCCCTCTAGCAAAACTTGTGCAAGTGACATTTTTTTTCCTTAATTCATTTGGATTTTGGGGACCTTATCACACATTATACCATGATGGGTCACGTTACTTTCTGACAATGTGGATGATTATTCTCGTGCCAAATGGGTTTTTCTGATGCAGTTAAAAGGACAAGTTTTCTTCAATTTGAAAACTCTTATCACTTTGTCCATAAATCAATTTGGAAGATCTATTCAGCGAGTCCGCACTGATAATGGGAAAGAGTTCTTCAACCATGATTGCACTTCCTTTTTTTTCATCTCATGGGATCCTTCATGAAAGTTCCTGTGTATACACCCCACAACAAAATGGGGTGGTGGAACGTAAACATCGCAATCTTCTAGAAGTTGCACGTGTGTTGAAATTCCAGGCATCCATTTTGGAGAATTATTGGGGCGATTGCATTGTTACTGCAGCTTATTTCATCAATCATGTGCCTACTCGGATACTAGATGGAAAAACTCCATTTGAACTACTTTTCAGGAAGAAACCAACACTGGATCATTTAAGGGTTTTCGGATGTTTGTGCTATGCAACTACATTGGGCCCCCATGCTTGACGCTATATATTCATGAGTTATCCCAATATACAAAAGGGATATCGTGTCCTTGAACCATCGACGGGAGAATTCTTTGTAAGTAGAGACATTATTTTTCATGAAGATGTCTTCACATTTCGTGAAAAGGAATCCTCGAATGAAAGATCGGACATCACAAACAATCTTCATTGTTTCTTGCCTGAGGAAGATTTGTCTCCTAAATATGTTCTGACAGCACCTTCAGAAAAGGTTATTCCACCAGCAATGGCTCTAATTTCTCTTGAAAATCTGACATTGAAGACTGTTATGGAACAAGTGCTTGAGAGTTTGTCAAACACGTAAGACAACCCTAAGGATATTATCACTGAGGACACCTTTCCTCCACCACGAGCGGATCCGCCCCGACAATCTGGTCGTCCTACATGCCCACCAACATGGACAAAGGATTATGTCTGTACCTCTCTCAATTCACCATGTATTCATTACCCAATCTCCTCTTATGTTTCCTTTCATAAGCTTTTATCGGAACATAGATGCTGCATTAGTCAAATATCAGAAGACGGGGAATCGTCTAGTTATGATGAGGCAGCTAGTGATCCATGATGGCAAGAGGCTATGGTAGCAGAATTATAGGCACTAATTGCCAACCATACATGGGATTTGGTCACCCTTTCCTTCAAACAGAAAGTCGAATGGATGCAAGTGAGTTTATAAAATTAAATATCGAGCTGATGGCTCCATTGACTACAAAGCTCGTTTGGTGGCTAAAGGATTTACTCAATGAGAAGGCTTTGATTATCACAAAACTTTTTTTCCAGTGGCTAAAGATGTCACAGTTCGATCTTTTTTATCCATTACAGCTATCCATGATTGACCATTACATCAAATGGATGTGCATAATGCCTTCATGGAGATTTGGATGAGGAAATTTACATGGATATTTCTCAGGGTTTACGGAGATAGGGGGAGAATAGAGTATGTCGTTTCCACCAATCCCTTTTATGGCCTAAAACAAGCTTCTAGGCAATGGTACGCCAAATTTGCTGATGCTCTCACAACTGCAGGCTTCAAATAGTCTAGATATGATTACGCCCTATTCACATGGACTAAAAGTATGTCGTCTATCTACTTGATGATATATGTTGACAATATTATCATCATGGGCAATTATAAAGATGTTATAGAAAGCTTCAAGAAATATATGCATATTACCTTCCATATAAAAGATCTAGGAGCACCTAAATACTTTATTGGGATTGAGATTGCCTGATCCAATCAAGGAATTTCTCTCAGTTAGTGAAAGTTTATACTGGAAATTATATCAGAGGCAGGTCTATCAGGGTGCAAACCAACAGTTATTCAATTGAGCAAAACATTAAACTAATCACAGTCAATTACGATATGGGAATATCTGAAGATAATGATCCCATTCTCAAAGATCCTTCAAGTTACTAGAAACTCGTTGGAAAACTCATATATTTGACTATGACCAGGCCTAATATATCATATGCGGTGCAGACACTTAGTCAATTATGCACGGTCCGAAGCAATCCCACATGAACGTTGCTTTGAAGGTCGTGAAGTATTTGAAGAAGTGCCTAGGACTCGAGATACTCTTAGCCAAAAAGTGCAATATGGAAATGACAGGATATTGTGATGTAGATTACGCAACTTCCCCTATGAGCTGAAGATCCATCATTGGCTTCTATATTAAATTTGGAGAATCTCTTCTTTCATGGAAGACCAAAAAGCAAGCGACCGTATCTTTATCTTTAACCGAAGCAGAATATCGAGCTATGTCAAAGACTACATGTGAGATTGTATGGATATGAGGTTTACTTTGGGACCTTGAAATACAACTGAAGGGTCCAACAAAGTTGTTTTGTGACAATGATGTGGCACTCAAGCTTGTAGCAAATCCTATAGTGCATGAAAGTACAAAGCATATATAAGTGGATTGTTATTTCACTCGAGAAAAAATTCAGGAAGGGATAATTGAGACAAGAGGAATTGGAATCATAGAGCAACCTGCGGATATTTTCACCAAACCTTTGTGCCAAAGACAACACGCATATCTATTGAGCAAGCTAGGCATCTTGGACATCTACAAGCCACCAGCTTGAGAGGGAGTGTTGGGAGATATGCTTGAGATTCTAAAGATATGCTCGAGAATCCATTTTGATTATAATCATGCACAAAATCAATTAGGGATTAGATTGAGATTAAGATTGATTTATAGGATATATCATTGCGATTTATTCTATTCTGTACTATAATTACAAAGGCTTGTACATTAGGGAAATACAATGAAAAAATACGATCTTTTTCCCTAAACCATCTATCTCCTCTTCCTTTCCTCGCTCTTTCTTACTTCCTTTCAAAATTTAATTTTCTTTTTTTTTTTTTTTTCTTTTCCTCCTCCTTTCTCGAGTTGATCACTAGACCTTAGTGACTGGTCAAAGACGATGGCCGACAAGGTTGAGATCGACCTCACCAGAGTTCGTGAGGTTGTGCCTACGAGGGCTAAAGCCCTTGCCAATGGTTGGGTGAGGCTAGCTTTGTGTATGGCTGGCAAGCCTTGACTTTTGCCAAATTCGGTGAGGGTGAGCCTCGCCTCATGGCCGGCCTTGAGCTAGCCTCGACCATGGCTGGCGAGAGTGAGCCTTGCCAACCATTGCTTTTGGCCAGCTCCCGAGATCCGACGACCGGGCTGGAGGAAGGAGGAAGGAAAAAAAAAAAAAAAAAAAGGAAAAAAGAAAAGAAAATAACAAAAAATTTGAAAAAATACTAAAATATTATTTAAAGTTGTCTACATTAGTGTTAGTTGTGCCACATTAGTCGACCAACGTCCAGTTAGCAAAATCTGTTCAAAATTAATCGAAAATAATTAAATTGGCACCAAGTCAAAAAATTTAGGACTAAATTGGTATCAAGTGAAAATGTTTAGGACTAAATTGACACCAATAAAAAGTTTATGACTAAATTGACACAAATAAAAAAGATTTAGGATTTTTTTGACCTTTTTTCCTCATATAAATGATAGCAAATTTGAAGCATTAGGTAAGTTATGCAAATAAAAAGGGCTAAGTTATTACAAATTACTGATTTGTAAACTATCAAAAAGTTGATAATTTCGTAAAAATGATGATAAAATTATAAATGACTTTACCGGGGAAAAAGTCTCCGGTGTTTCTTTTTACCAATGATAATCAATAGCACTGTTAAAGAAACCTCTATTTTTGGACATGAGGCAATAAAGTAATGGTCAGTGAAGATAAAGTGAGATCTTAGAGAGAGAAAAGGGGGTGGGGGGGGGGGAGGTGGGGGCGTGGGGGGGAGATGTACACCTCCAGTGCCTATGAGGATAAGATCTCTACGGTCTCAAAGACCCTCATGATTATCACCATAAACAAAGGGGATTCGGTAACTTTTAAAGGCATATGTCGTTGGGAATTCTCTCAATTCAATCTAAGCAAAGTCAGATGTGGATTAGCCAAGAGCTATAGAGAGAGAGAGAGAGAGAGAGAGAGAGAGAGAGAGAGAGAGAGAGAGAGAGAGAGATGTGGATTAGCTAAGACCCTCATGATTATCACCATAAACAAAGGGCATTCAGTAACTTTTAAAAGCAGATGTCGTTGGGAATTCTCTCAATTCAATCTAAGCAAAGTCAGATGTGGATTAGCCAAGAGCTAGAAAGAGAGAGAGAGAGAGAGAGAGAGAGAGAGAGAGAGAGAGAGAGAGAGAGAGAGAGAGAGATGTGGATTAGCCAATACCCTCATGATTATCACCATAAACAAAGGGGATTCAGTAACCTTCAAAAGCAGATGTCATTGGGAATTCTCTCAATTCAATCTAAGCAAAGTCAGATGTGGATTAGCCGAGAGAGAGAGAGAGAGAGAGAGAGAGAGAGAGAGAGAGAGAGAGAGAGATGGTATGATGGATTCAAGATGCATGAACTTTTGCAGAAGTACTCAAGCGCTAAAATTGTCTCCTCCTCACTTCTGTATTTTATTCAGATGTCTCACGTTTTTATTTTGAGTACACTTTTCAAGTGACTGCCACACGTTCCTATGCGACTCATTTAAATGGAGAAGTAAACTCAACATTCTTGACTCAGACGGACAACCGTAGCCAAGCAACATCGCCATTCGTCGTGCTCCACTGTCCTTCTGAGCATAAATGAATCCAGGCTAAGATGAATCGTCGACGTATAGATGAAAGGGGCAAATCGTCACGTGTTGCGAAAGTGGAGGCAAAGCAAAATGAGATAAACTTTCCCAATTAAGAAATTGATGAAGATTGGAATGTTCAGGGGTCAAAAGCCTTGCATCTTTTTCCACCCATTGGCAGCATCACTTCCCTGAAAAGAAAAGTAAAAAAGCAAGATGTATGGAGGCTATTGTGACATTGTCCAAAAGATCAAGGGAAAAAGTATCGAAAAAGTCCTAGACTTACTGTAATTACGCCAATCCAATTTTAAATCTTTTATTGACCAATTCAATCCATTAAGCTAATTTTGACTGGCTGACGCTTGTTATCTAATTAATGCTGATGTGGCAATTTTCTAATAATTCTATTTATTTTTTCAATTTTTTTATGTTCCTTTTTCCTTTCCTTTTCTTTTCCCTCCATTTGGCTTCTTTTCCCCGTAGTTGCTGGCGAGGCTTCGGCGATGCTCACTGACCATTGGGCGAGGACTATGAAGCTCTCGTTGGCCATCGATGAGGGTTGTCGCCCTCTCCAGGCGTGGGGGCCTCAAGCAAGGTGGCTTTGTCCAGATCTAGGCGAGGCTAGCCTTGCCATGGCCTTGCCGGTCGCAGGTGAAGGTGGCCTCTCCCATGGCTAGTGAGGCCTTGGTTGCCTTCACCAGCCTCACCTAGATCTAGGCGAAGCTGCCTCACCAAAGCCTCGTCGGCCATTATGGGGAAAAAAAGCCGAAGGAGGATGAAGAGAAAAAAGAAAAAGGAAAAAAGAAAGGAAAAATGAGAAAAAAAAGAAAAAGAAAAAAATCGTAAAAAATATTTAAAATTGCCACGTCATATTGTTAGTCCATTTTAGCATTGGTCAATCAAAATTGGTTGGATGACTGATAGTATACTTGTAAAAAGTTAAGAATTGAATTGGCACAATCATAATAAAAAAATTATTGTGGGATTGTCTTTAATTTACTATGAGAACAATATCATAAAAAATTAAATAATAAATAATTATAAATTGTTATGGTGTCTGCCCCTTTAAGAATTTGTGGCTAAAATAGTTTTGAAACTGTTATGCTAATAAAGGCTATTATAATAGGCTTAGGATATATATATTTTCCCCGCTATTCTTTCAAAGACCAAGCGATCATACTCCTTTCTTTCTCCCTCATCTTCTCCGGCGGTCAATTCGGTGTGGCGTGTGGCACACTGTCCTGGGAATCACACAAGGCGCAGTCCCCCACCAAAAAAAGCAGGGAAAGCCAGCGAATCGCTTTCCCTTTTTCCCATTTCGTTACCATCTCTCTATTGTCATCCGCCCTTTTTCCAGTTTTTTCTCGGTGCGTGTGGACAACACATGGCATAGGGGCAAACAACAGGAAAAAAGCAATCGGAAAAGCAGGGGCAAATCTTACCCACCAAAGGGGAAAGAAACAGACAGGAAGAACGTGATGACCACCATTGCCGTTGAGGGAAAAAGGTCTCTCCTGCCTTTTTTGTTCTTCGCAGTGGGCTCGTGCCTCATATGCCAGGAATTCAGATTCCAATTCGCGAGCTGGATTCATGGGGAAAAGGTATGGTGGTGTGGGGAGAGGAAGGAGAGTGAATTATTTTTGGTTTTTCCAGGGACTTTCTTGAAGCATTTTTTTTTTTTTTTTTTGTGATCCATCGCTGTTGAACTCATCACATATCTTAAGTTTGGATGGGACGTTGTTCCTACCATATGGAGATTGACATGAGAATTTGGGGAAGGAAGATGGTCGGGCACGATTGATTATTTAAGAAAGTCCAGCTGTGTATATGACGTGTCAATAATGATAATTGAAGTTCTCTTTTTGATGGATTATCAAAAAATTTGGCTTTGTAACACGACTATTTATCTAATGAGGTCTTCAAGTAAATAGAAATTTTAGCTCGTGGGTGTCGAATTGATCTCCCATAGTATCTATTTCCAAGTACTACCCACACTTGCATTTTAAATTTATTAGGAAGACATTTTCTCAAAAAAGAAAACCATTTTGACCCATAGGTAGCTGGGTTGTGGTGCCAATGTACCTGGTAATATTTAGGTATGGAGTTCATTTTCATAGAATTTTGTTCAATGCAAGTCAAATGTATCAGATAAAATTAAAAGGGATAATGACCTGAATAACTTTTAAATTTTAATTGAATGTGCAATGTGGTCATCGGATTTTATCCCAATGTGCCATATGGTCTCTGAATTTTTTAAATTGTATAACGTGGTTCATATTTTTGCTACATGTTAGATTTAGTCCATAAACTATATGGGAATGTTTAATATTGATCTTCTATTAATTCAAGTTTAGAGACAGCATCAAACATTAAATTAAACATGTACCAAAGTTCAAGAATTACATTGAAAAGTTTAAAAGTAGAGGAATGACACTGCATATTGAGTTAAAATTTAGGAAACATATTGAATATATTTAGATTTCAAGATCACATTATATGTTGGGTTAGCACTTGTATTATTTTTTCAAATGAAAAATTGGTCAAACTAATCGGCATCGGAGAAGAAAAATGCCATGTACTTGTCTGCTATGTTCTTGAGTTTTCAGACCCATCAAAGCAACTTTACTAGAAAAGCAAAACGAAAAAAATGGGATTCTCGACCTCTCTCTTGTCACTTTATCAGACTTTCGCATTGATGAAAGTGAAACTTTATGCCACCCTAACTCGAAAAAGTATATATATATCTTAAATAAAAAAATTATTCTAGGGTAATTATGTGGGTCAGAAACTTGGTGCTCGATGCATGTCACTTTACTCTTTTTTCAATAATTGCTTCCCCCCAATTAATAACTCAGGTGAGCTAATAACTTTTTCTTTGCTTCTTTTTTTTTGCCCTTTTATGTCGCCCGATTCATGAAATGTGAATTCACGTGGCGTTAATCAACTCCTAAATTGAGCTACATCATCCAAGAAAGATGACACTTTATTATTAGGGTCGTACCATAAAAATATCAAACCGATACATTCGTATCACATTTATTCCGAATTAATTTTCATATCAGAAAAAAT
The DNA here is from genome assembly GCA_014182715.1 of Eucalyptus cloeziana. Classification (NCBI taxonomy): domain Eukaryota; kingdom Viridiplantae; phylum Streptophyta; class Magnoliopsida; order Myrtales; family Myrtaceae; genus Eucalyptus; species Eucalyptus cloeziana. The sequence continues at coordinate 25,951,550 of CM024640.1, forward strand.
TTCAAAGAAATTAGATATACTTGTAATAAATCTACATGCCGTTAGCTTCCGTCTAATATTCTTGTTATATTACTGGCGAGTAAACACATATGACAAACAACTCAAATGTGGGTGTATGACGTGAATCCGACTTTGAAATTCAATGTAAAATGATCTCCTAAACAACCTTTTTTTGGGACACCGCATCTGAAGGAAGTGAACTAAAATTGGGACATCTGCCATAAGAACTCCTTCACCTTTTCTTGGGTGTATGACGTGAATCCGACTTTGAAATTCAACGTAAAATGATCTCCTAAACAACCTTGTTTTGGGACACCGCATCTGAAGGAAGTGAACTAAAATTGGGACACCCGCCGTAAGAGCTCCTTCACATTTTGAAAAGTTTGCTAAAATCCCTAATTTCTACTAAAATTTTGGTTGATTTATTACGAGTTTAACTAGCTCAGAACTTTTTTGAACTTTTTTGTGACACTAAAATTAGTTTGGAATAAACGTGGTATAATATACATTTTTCAAATTTTGGTGATATTAGGCTTCGTCTATTTTGTAAAAAATGAATGATTTGGATTTTTTTTTCCTAAAAACAATAACTTATATCACGTACAAAAACATAACATATGAAAAATATTATTGGAACATAATTTGTTGTCGATAATGAGAACATTTCTCGATGACTAATTATTTCTATTAATATAAACGATTGTTTTCAGAAAAATATTTTTTAAGTTATTTATTTTTTGCAAAACAAATCAAGTCTTAACCTAATTTTAATCATTATTATTCGAGAACAAGGCACATGGTTTTATGGATAAGTTGTCTGAAGGGGGAGGTATAATGAATTATGATGACCAAGATGGAGATATTTCGGGCAAATGGAAGAAACCCACATGTCTAAAAAGCATAGAAGGAATGATTTCCCATCCGTACGCGTGTGAACCTGAGCTTTTGGAGAATAATTATTGATGGCATCTGAGTAAAATATACGGTAATTATTTTGTCATGCTTTGTCTTTTTTTTTTGGTCACAAAAAGAAAGTAGTCATCACGTGCCGAAAATTCTATTTTTATCTTCATAAGCTTAGAGCCATTTCTTCAGTTTCACGTTCATTAATCAACAAGTTTAGTCCCCATGACTTTTGATGAATTATTCGAATATTTGTAGATTAGAAAACAAACAGGCAAGTGAATGTAGTTCTTCATCTGATCGATTGAAAAGGAACTTTAACTAGCTTTTGCTTTTGAAGTGCGACCTAATACTCAAGTTAGGGTCAGATTCGATGTCTCTCCATCTTTCTCAAATTCTTCATTTAGTTTCCCATTTTATTGAGAGAGAATTTCAAGTTCTACATGGAATTTGTTGTCGAAGTGTCCATTACAACTCTCTACCGTTGAAGGCTTTTGTTGTAATAAAAAACTAAAAGGGAAAAGCTCCCGCTTAGTTTTCACCATCATTATGGACTCTCTCACAAGTGAAACTAGACTTATTACAAGAAGGGCCCTCTTAGCACAATCGATGTGATGCTCCAAAGCATAATCATGAAGTCCCAAGGTGAGAGCTTCACCAGCTACAAGCAGCTAACTCCATTTATTCAACGATGTCACACCTCAAAGCACATAACCCTAGTCATGGACTCACAAGGGGAGAGCTTCGCAGGCTACGGGCAGTTAACTCCATTTATTTAGAAGCGTTTCTATAACGTGTTAAAGGTAATATCTTATTTCAATAAAAAGAAAGGGTGTGTCTTATTTAGTATTTCCTTTTTTGGAGTGATCTCACATTTCTTCTTCGTCTTCTCTTATTTTTTAGGGTGGACCAAAGAGGGAGATAATGTCTTTTCTCCATTCATACCGACAAAGCTTTTCTTCCAACCTTTGGAAGAGAGGGGCCTCGTGTTAGGCACACGCCTTTAGTGACCGGTGACAATGACTTTGTGGAATCGAATGAATATCCAAAATTTTGAGTTCCATCATTATTTTCAATCGGTGGACGAACCAGATCGGAATTTGGACAGAGGATAGGACAAAACGACTCCAAAGTGAACGCATCCCTCCCCGGTCCACGACCGTAAAACATGCGGACCCCTATCAATCGATTGCCCTGGCCTTGCTTTTTCCAGGAATCTGGAAGGTGAAAAAAGGAAGTGAAACCCTAGAACTTTTAGGATTCAAATATCGAGCTTAATCTATTAAATTTCATGTGACAATAAATGGGTTTGTTTTATAGTAGTGAAAAAGAGAGTGAACCCCTAGAACTTTGGCAATTCATACATGAGCTTAATCTATTAAGTGGCATGTGATGATAAATGGGTTTGTTTTATATTAGTGAATGAGCTATGATATTATGGTGAGACTTAGTCTATTAGAACCGATTGGTTTCCAAGTCTATAGACATCCGAGTGGTAATCTTTCGGTAATCTTAAATCTAAAAATTTCATAAATGATGCGATTTTTTATGACAATTTTTATATGTATCAGTCAAACTAGTAGAGCCCCTCCTTATCCTGGTCAAGCCGGTCGGAAAAATATGAAAAAAAGGGCTATTATGGTTTGTTGAATATGAACCGTTTATAAGGTTCGCTCAAATTTTTTTGTCGTGACGTGTCGTACTTAAAAAAAAAAAATGAATGTAGTGCGCCTAATGGAAGTGATGTTACTAAAAAGGAACGCCCGAACCAACTTTTCTTTCTTAATTTGCATCCGGACACACGCACTAATTAACAATCTCCACACGCCCTTATGCCTCTATTTAAAGCCCCTACACTTGCTCTTCATCACTTCATCGCTCTCAAGGCTTTATTCAGTTGCTCCTTCTGTCGATAGTTTCTTTGTGCCGAACGAGCTGGTGCGAAACGTTATGGCCCCCAACGGGCATCCGGACCTGGAGAAGCAGAGGCTGCTCCTGCACGACCACGAGGAGAAGCACTTCACGTCGAGCGAGGTTGTCCGCGACATCATCATCGGTGTATCCGACGGCCTCACTGTCCCCTTTGCCCTTGCCGCCGGCCTCTCTGGGGCTGACGTCCCATCCTCCATCATCCTGATTGCTGGCATCGCCGAGGTCGCGGCTGGTTCGATTTCCATGGGACTTGGAGGGTACTTTTCGAGTAGTATGGGACCTGATTAATGAAATGCATGCCCCACTAACTCTAGTATTCCCTTTAGTGAGTTGAATAGCGTGTATAATCAGAATGTAATGGTTATGCAGGTATCTGGCGGCGAAAAGCGAGGCTGATCACTACTATAGAGAACTAAAGAGAGAACAAGAAGAGATCATCAGCGTGCCAGACATAGGTCTCTTCACGTTCATATTGCAGTTACATGATAATCATATAATCACACTTTTCTAGGCAAATAACTTAGAATGAGCAAAAACCACAAACCACCCCTCCAACATGGAACGAGAAGGTGGGGAGTTCGAATCCCCATCTTCTCTCGGGGATTGGGGTGGGGACGATTTAATTTCAGGTGTGGGTTTCGACTCCCATAGAACAAAAGTCTGAAAGTGAGAGTTAAAATAAAAGAAGAAGGACCGATAAAAAAAAAAATTAGAATGAGCAATAAATGCAACACAGAGTATTATACTAAATTGAAGGTGAAATTGAATGGAATTTATTTGTCCATCGATACGATTCCTCTTGCATTTTTACACGATATTGCTAGCGTCACGAGGTGAAGACGATTTTGGGAGAAGAGGGGACTGATATTTCTAGGAATTATGTTGCAGAGGCCGCCGAGATTGCCGAAATATTGGCACAATATGGGGTCGAGCCCCACGAGTACGAGCCCGTCGTGAATGCCCTGAGGAGGAACCCCCAAGCATGGCTTGATTTCATGATGAAGTAAGCCATTAATCTATCTCTGTCTCTCTCAAGTTGCATTGAATCCTGAAACTAATAATGGCAATGACCAAAAAAATTTCCCCCAGGTTTGAACTAGGACTAGATAAGCCAAACCCCATGAGAGCCCTGCAGAGCGCAGCGACCATCGCGTTGTCCTACATAGTTGGCGGAATGGTGCCCCTAATACCGTACATGGCGATCCCAATTGCTGACAAGGCCGTGCTTGCCTCCGTCGGGATCACGCTCCTTGCATTGCTCATCTTCGGCTTCGTCAAGGGCCACTTCACCGGCGACCGGCCGCTCCGGAGCGCCCTCCAGACCGCCCTCATTGGTGCCGTTGCCTCTGCAGCCGCTTACTCCATAGCCAAGCTCTTCAGAGCTTGATCCTCATGTCCAAAACCGTTGCCCCCCTTTTCTTCTCTCTCTCTCTTTATGTTTACCTTTGCTTTTGCCAAATGGAGGATGGCTTGGCTCTTGTTTGCTCCTCCATATGACTTGGGTTTTCTCTTTCACTCTATGTTTCAACCTTGTTTTGGACGAGTTGATGATATCCGAGTATGTTTAATCGCAATGTCAAAATGGTCCTTGGCTTCTGCTTTTATGTCTAGATGATAAGTGAGAAGAACTAGTGTGTCATCACAGCTTATTAAACTAAGGGACGATAGTGGAGTATGAAAAAGGTACTATTCTCTGGAATGATGTATGCCTAACTTTACACCTATCGAGCTTACCCAGAAGCATGGAAAGATGCTTTTGACTCACCAAAAAAGAGTTGAGATGCATCATGATGCCCCCTCCCAGTCCCATTCGTCTTTTCCACGTATATACCCCATCCTATAGCCGGGACAAGAAAAGGGTTTTCTTTTAAACGCCCAGTAACTCATTTTTCATGCATAATTATCACAATAAAATCATAGGCCAGACGCAAGAGTTGCTAATGAAGTACTGATGTCCTTGCAAATTAGCACACTAAAAAGTTCCTACTTTGAAAAGGGTGTCCATGGTATTTAGTGTCAAGCGTTAATGGAGAAAGGTGACTACTTTCGACCTCTTGATCAAAGATTCTTGTCGTATTAACCCTTTCCTTTTCCATGCCAAGGACAAAAGATGGATTTTCCATCATCAAGCTCACTCAATTCGAAGATAGAGACAATTATATTCTTGCAAATAGCTTATGTAGCATAATTTAAGATTTGGATGTTGCGTGTGTTTTCACGATACAACTAATGATACTGCGCGTTCGACAGAAGATAGCGTCGAAACTCGTTTGTAATGATTAGCTTCGAAAGTGGATGTACTGCGCGTCTTGAATTGAATGTAATCTAAAAAAGATTTAACATTTATTGCAATGAGAATTAATCTAAGCATTTCACGTGATATGTGTGATCAAATGATAAGGATGTGTAAAAAAGAGAACAGTAAATCGTGCCATGGATCTTGGGTCATCCAGGAATTCAATCTATTTTCCTTTGGGGCCCCTCTAAATCTTGGAATTGCTCAAACGTCCTAGTTTGTAGGGGTGATCGGTTCCCGATTCAGTCTGGTTCCAAGGTGGAACCGGGAACCGAACCGGGAGTACTAGTTCCCAATTTTGGGAACCGTGGACCGGACCATTTGGTCCTAGGACCGGGAACCGGACCGGACCATCGGTTTCGGTCCGGTTCGGTCTGGTCCAATAGAATTGGCTCTTTCTTTTTTCACTCAAGAACAACCATTCACTAAAGAACAACCATGCTCCAAACCAATCAATCCAATTCGGTTCCCAAGCAATCTAAAAAATACTCACACATGTTTCCACATGCAAAATATTCAAACTTCACTTGCATGAATATTAATCATAGTTTATGTGTTTCACGCTTAATTTTAAGCATAAAAGCCATCAACAATTTGATTAAAAGTTGTGCTTAGCTTAGGTTTTATAGATAATCTCTCTTCTATGCTTTGAATATTTAGTTGATGTGGGACTTCTTGAGGCGTGAAGCCTTGTCATTTGCAAGTGAGGGGAGCAAGAGAGAGAGTGTGAGCATGAGGAACTCCTAGAGCCTTGTTCCACATTGAGTAGAAGATGAAACTAACAAGTAAGTTTTCTCTACAAATAAAGAGTAACAACAAAAGTTTTAGTGGTCTCTTGGCCACATAAGAGGTTGTTACCTTAATTGCAAATCCCATTGCAATAATTTCATATATAATATTCACATATTATGTGTTTACATATTATATGTATATAAATTATATATAAAAAAATTTGGTCCGGTCCGGTTGGTCCAGTCGGTCCGATTCCCACTTTGAAACCGGGAACCGGACCAACCGGTCACCGGTTCCAAGATTAGGAATTGGGAACCGGACCGCCGACCATGGGAACCGCCCAAAACCGACCGGTTCAGTCCGGTCCGGTCCGGTCCCGGTTCGGGCGGTTTCGTTGCACACCCCAACTAGTTTGGGCAAGAGAACAGTGTAAACTTTGTTTGCATTTGGGTCCCTACAGAATTCGATATTTACGAGATTCGCCGCCACTGCTCTCCACAGTCCACATAGCACCTGCACGAACAGCATCGGCCACTGGCCCTTCGGTTTCTCCACTCATTCATGTACAAAACGACAAGAAGAGCGATCGCCCGCTTCGAGCCGATCGACGCTGTCCCTGTCGCACGCTCGGTCGTGTCGTCGTCCCGTTTCGCCTCCGCCGGCCGCGACCCAAAAGCAGGAATCGCTCGTGATCCGTCATGACCGACGGCGGCAACGACAGGGGGAATCCGGGGGCAGAGGAGCAGCAGAGGCTCCTGGACCAGCACAAGGAGGCCCACTTCACCGCCGGCGAGATCGTCCGCGACATCATCATCGGCGTCTCCGATGGCCTCACGGTCCCCTTCGCCCTCGCCGCCGGCCTATCCGGCGCCAACGCCTCCTCGTCCATCGTGCTCACAGCCGGCATTGCCGAGGTCGCCGCCGGCGCCATCTCCATGGGTCTCGGCGGGTACTTCCTCCGTTTTTTTTGGTCTTTTCTCGCTCTCCAGTCCGTGCGCTTGCCTTTTCTCTGAGATCGTTAAAGGTCGCTCCTTTTCGCATGATCCTTCAACTGCTCATACCGAAAAAAGAAAAAAAAAAGTTTGACTTTTTTTATTCGGGGTGAATCTGAATCCTGTGACCAGCGTCCGCATGACGCGGGATATTCTTGCTCGTCTGGAGAAGCCTGAGATCCCCATTTTCCATTTCTTGACAGTGGACAAGAAGCTGACTTCATATATCGCAGGAGATCACAGTTTCTTGAGCTGACCGGTTTGGTCTTATGCACCTAAGCTGGATCATGGCAAGAATGCGAATTTCATACTGAATTTTGTTTTTCCACAAGCGTTGTTGGTCTTAAACGTAGCCAAGATGCGAGTAATGTTAAACAAACTAATAGATATTGATGAGAGTATATGGCTATTTGGCGGAAGTGGTTATGACGCAAGAAAATATTGAAGCATGTAAAACTAACATTCTTTATAGGGGTAAAGAGTGTGTGGAGGTTATCCTTCTGATTAATACTTTTATGAGGGGAGGTGCAGGTATCTCGCGGCTAAGAGCGAGGCGGACAACTATGCAAGGGAGTTGAAGAGAGAACAAGAAGAGATCATCAGAGTTCCAGATACAGGTTTCCCCACTTTTACATGGGACGAGTAAAAATCCTAGTTCTGCAGTACAATAATGTTTTACCCTATTCAAGAGTCGTGCTGGGTCTATATGGTCTCGGTCTCGTCGTCTTGTTCGAGACACTAGATCTTCATCTGATTTGGAGAGTGCTCCTTAAATGCAGAGGCTGCGGAGGTAGCTGAGATTCTTGCACGGTATGGTATAGAGCCCCATGAATATGGTCCAGTTGTCAATGCTCTGAGGAAGAAGCCCCAGGCGTGGCTTGATTTCATGATGAAGTAAGTTGAATTCTTACATACCTCGTATGGCATGGTTAATCAGCCCCCTCGGTGGCTGAAAAGTCAAGAAGAACATCTGAATGTGATGAAGGAATTCTGTGAATGTGTAACATCAACAAAGCTATAAATCCCAGGTGAACTACTTAATGTGATGAATTTTGTGTCTGAAACGTGAGAATAGTATGAAGATAGTCATTCTGTTTTGACCTCAAGAAAGTTATGATTACTGTTGTTCGATTTGACCCAATTATGTGGGTGATCCTGTCGTCAGTAGACAATGGAAAACCTTGAGGACAGTTTGCTGACATATTAGTAAGTAAAATAGAAAACCTTGAGGAAAGTTTGCTGACATATTAGTAAGTAAAATAGTGCGCTGTGGCTACAATCTCCTTACTTAAAAAAGACCACATAAGAGAACAGAGAGAAGATAACAGAGTCATGTTTTTACTTTCAATGAAATCTTCGACACTCTTACAGATGTAAAGAGGAATGTCAAATTTTTAATGGTTCGTGTAGCTTTCCAACCATATGCTCTGCATACTGCTAACTGCCACATGAAAATGCATCAATGAGAAACACTTCATTGCTTTTTTCTTATATTAAACCCTTCAATCCTCCCTTTGATGGTTCCTTTGTAGACCTTACCCTATGTATAGGTTCTGCTGCGTGTCATGATTCTTTGTATGCTTCGACATATTATTTGGGACTCCATGAACCCAGCTCTTAAGTTGTTCCTACTTTGGAGGGTCATGATGATAAAGTCTTTAGAAATTTGAAAGTGCTTCCTTCTAAAATTACCTATGAGGTGCAGGTTGTTTTGCCATAGTTAGAGTGCTGAAGGAATGATTGGCTGGATCTGAGTAATAGTGGGATCAACTGTCAAAGAATCTTCTATCTTTTACTCTTTTTTCCCCAGATGTGAAGATTGTTCATAAACTAAACTACTTGAGTCAAATTGCCTATGCTATGTATTGAAGCATGTTCAATTATACCATACGGTGTCTATGGATAACAATTGCAAAGAGAAATAAAACTGGAGAATATGCCTGTTGTTGTTTTTTGAGAGTGCAATATTCAAAGAAAGCAGAGGGATCTAATGAATTGTAATACTCTCAAGAGTAATGAGGTACTGTTTAATATGAGTGATTGATTGATCTATTAGTTTCATCTGTTATTTGGCATGTTCCTGCCATGAGATCACGCATATTAAGGATTAAGTGAACGTGCTTCAAAGGAGTGGATGTGTGATGTGTGTAAAAAGCTCATTGTTGGTCTTTCGCTGAGTGACAAGGTTGCAGATGTTGTCCATGAACTGAATGTGTTGTGAATACAACAGTTTGTTGGCATTTGAATGATTGATGGTAATCTTGATTAATGCCTGAAGCAAAATGTAGCAACTGAAAATGCAACCAAATACTGCGATTTCAGGTTTGAACTTGGACTCGAGAAGCCAGATCCTAAGAGAGCGCTTCAAAGTGCATTCACAATTGCCATTGCCTACGTCTTGGGTGGGCTTGTTCCTCTCATTCCCTACATGTTCATTCCAGTAGCAGGAAAAGCTGTGGTAGCGTCTGTTATCTTGACACTGATGGCCTTGCTGATCTTCGGGTATGCCAAGGGCTGCTTCACTGACAATAAACCTTTCAAAAGTGCGTTGCAAACCGCTTTGATCGGCGCCATTGCTTCGGCAGCTGCTTTTGGCATGGCGAAAGCCGTTCAATCATAGGCCTGTGTTGCTGCAATAAAAATTGCGGTTTGCGGGGAGGTCTGTCTACTTAGTACTGTGTATTAGGATGATGACTATTGAATGTTTCCCTTTGAAGTTACTTGAGCATGGATTCTTGCGGTTATAGGACCCGTGGTTCAATCCATTAAACTGATAGTGCTACAGAATCCGAAGAAAAAACTTGTCCGGCGGGGACCAAGATCAAACCTTCACAGACTTCGGCGAAGATGGAACTGCATCTCGGTTTGTGTTGTGTAGATCCTTACATTACTTCCAAACGATATATAGAGGATAATTCGGCTTGTGTTTCTTACTTTCTAAGATATTGAAGTTTTAAGCGATCTTATTGCCTTTTCACATCTATCTCCTATTAATTTTAGAAAATAGAAAAAAAACAAAATGATGATAGTTTATCATTACCCGTTGTTGCTTGTCTTACGATTATATTAAGGCTTCATTTGCTTTGCGTAAAATAAATGATTTGAAAAATATTTTCCTAAAATTGATCGATTATATCTCTTATAAAAATAAATGAATAATAAATATTTTCATCGTTCATGAAATGTTTAGTTATAAATTGTTGTCTGTAATGAAAATATTTTTAATCGATTATTTACTTTAAAGGATATTAGTGATCATTTTTAGGAGATTATTTTGTAAATCATTTATTTTTCGTGAAATAAAGGTAGTTTCGGGATTTTAAAGTGATAATTATTTTCAGATTTCTCCGCCTCTTTGAGTGAAGGTTTATTCCACCTAAGAGACTATTTGAAATTTATGATGTTCTCTGGGACAAGGTCCATTTTTGCCATAAATGTCATAATTATGTCGTTTAACATTCTTAAATGTTGCTTAATGACATGGTTTATGAGATATAGAGCAAGGTTTTGGTCATTGTAGCATTTTCAGGAATGTTGATGTAGAAGAAAAGTTTTCTATTGTGCAGATGACCAAATCCTCAAAAGCTTGCCAGAGCCACCCGAACCGAAATCCGGACAACGGAGAAGAGTTCGATCCCGAAGCCGTGCGAAGTCTTCTTCAATGCTTGTTCACTGGTCTTTGCTCTTGAGTGCGGATTGCGTGAGTGGATGCTTTGCTTCTGGGGGTGCATGCCTATCTCTGTCCACTGCCGGATTGCTCGGCTGTCGCCGTTTTCAATCAACTCGCTCCCGGCTTCAAGAGTCATGACATCTCTGAACCTTTGATGCCTTGTAATCATCACTTGATTTCCAATTGGACGTGGTACACTGTTACCGCCGCAAAGAATTGGGCCGAGTGTTGCCGATATTGAGGATTTAGGCCTATTTAACTTGATTGTGTGTTATCTAAGATGTTTTCATGGCAGAAGGTTAGATACATCCACCAACCTCGTGTTAAATGATAATATCTTGTCATCGTCACTTGGTTCCCAACTAGACATGGTATACTATTACCGGCAACGCATTACCGTCACATATAATTGGGCTGAGCATCTCGGTGGTAACATCCTTCTCGTCCCGTGGCTTGGCTTCATAATTCTTGACACTTATATTTTGACGACTTAATCATTTATTTATTGTATAGAAAATTATGGATTAATTTTTAACCCATAAATAAAAATATTAAATTAAATTCACATATAGATATTAAAAGCATTTACATTAATAGTTACACATGCATTGGACCGGTGGCGAGTGGACTCAAATGAAAGGTTTTGAGTTTAATTGTGGATTGGGCCCATGAACTTAAAGAATTCAGCCAAGCCCATTCATTATCGGGGCTGAAATTTTTGTATGCGTTAGTGCCACGCTTGGAAAGATTGCATTACCTGGTTGAATTTGGGAAGATTTATATATATATATATGGAGATTCACCGTTGAGGATTCGATCGAGCTAGTGGATATAAACGCGCAGACCAAGAAAAACAAAAAAAGAAGATCGGCAGGTGTCGAGGCGGAAAGCGGAATTGATCAACGAGGATATATTTGAGAACATCTTTAGGCGTCCATGGGCATGGACGAAATCAAGCCAAATACATTCATATATCGAGAAGTAAGGAAAGAAAGATATGCGCATTGGTTCTTTACACGAGCAGGCACCTTGCTTGGCTTATAAAAGGAGGACCATCGAACCAAGAGGAGAGAGAGGCCACACATTGAATACACAAGGCCACAATATTGAGAGAATCAACCGAGCAGGAGGGGAAGCACGGAGAAGAAGAAACCAAAAGAAAAGAGGGCATGAAGCATTGAGACGCCATTAGTGAGTGGAGGAATAGAAAAATGAGGAGTTAAAAGAGGAATTGTGAGTGGTGATTTGTGGAGATTAAATCACGTGAATCACAGGCAATTCTCACATCTCGGACGCCACTTTTCCGAGACCAACATCAACGAAGCCAGTCCGCGCCCACTCCGCAGCTTTTCGGTGTTTCATCTAGCGATTCTAGCAGCTGTCGCATTGGTTCCAGTGTTGACACCTAAATTTTTGCATAAGTTTTGGGATTAATTTTTACTAAAAAAAAAAAAAAACACATGACATATAGTTTAGGAACATTTATCTTATTTTTTATTTTATTTTATTTTATTGGATCGACGGCGAGCATTGATTCAAGTGGGATTTTCACATATTCAGCTAATATACACTGGGGTGACATATTTTGGGCGAAAAGGAAATTTTCGGGATGAAATATTTGGAAAATACAAAAAAAGAATATTTCGCGATGTGCATATATTTTTAATACTATATCTAGAGGTATTATGCACAAACGAAATTGGAAATGAAATATGCAATAAGGATTTAATTTTTTACCCTATAAAAGGTGTGATGGGGTACAGAAAAACAGGGGGCAAATTTTGAGAGCAATAGGTGAAAGGTTGATTGTTTTAGAGTAGAATTTCAAAAAAAGAGAGTGTGTGGCGTCGAGCCGAAAAAAAAAAAATCCTGGAACCCTAATCGGCGACTGTTCATCTTTCTCGAAGAGCTGCCAGTGCTGCTGCTACCCACCGCCACCGGCCTCCGTCCGCGAACGCCTACGCCGGTCTCGCTGCCATCACTCGCCCTCGGCGGCCCTAACGCCCGAAGGTTGTACTGCACCGACGCTCCGCCGCCGCCGCCGCTGCCCTCTGCACCTCGACGCCGCCTCCGTCGTCGCCGATTTGCGCGCCCTAACTCCCGATCTGTTGCTCCACCGTTGATCTTGCCCTCGGTCCACCTATAACTCGTGACCTAGCGAGATCCCGAGCCGGCTCGCCCCTTGCCTCCTCGTTCTTTTGCGCCCCCGCCCCCCCCACGGTAGCCGGCCTAGATTCGAATGCCGACCTCCGAGCTTCGCCCGTGACACCTTGCCTCCACCGATCCTAGCCGCTTGAATCCACCTCTTGCAACACTCGCACCCAACTCGACGTCCCTCCTCAACCCGCGATGCCGCCTCGTGCCGACCTGCTCACCAATCGCTTCTTTGCCGGTGCTTGCTAAACTTTTATCGGAACCCTAGCCGGTGTGTCTTCATCCTTGCTGGAGTCCCAAACCAGTAGCCAAGCTTTTTCCTTTTTTTTTTTTCTAAAAAAAAAGAAAAAGAAAAAAAAATCGAATTAGGTATTTTTGCTTTATCTTATTAGGCAAGTTTATGTTATTTTTTTTATTATTATCTTTTTATATCTTGCTTTTTTTTTTTTTGGAAATATTTACCTATGCAAAGTTGAAAATCCCAATATCACCTAATTCGCAACCGCGCCAAGGTTTTTTTATTTCATCTATAAGGCTTTAGATGAAATAATTAATCAAGTGGGAATAAAATTGATATTTTGATCTTTAAGGCTTAAGATCAATTTATCGATTTTACTAGTGAAATATTATCCCTTGATTTGAACGATGTGTGATATCTTTTTTGGGGAAATTTTGAATGGACTTGATTGCTTTATTTATCTTGAAATATGTTTGAGTTAGAATATTGCATGTTTTAGGGTTATTTGCATATTTAGGCTAAACATTCTATTTATCATGAATTTTTGAAATAAAAAAAAATCAAATCAATTAATTTAGGTTGCTAGTTTTTTTTTTTTTTTAAAACTTGAACTGCATGTTTAATTATTTGGCAATTGTTAATTTCGAAATTAAAAAAAAAAAAAAAAAAAAAAAAAAATCAAAAAATGTTGAATTAGGAATAGGTTTGTTTTTTTTTTTATTGTCTTGCATATTTAGAATAGGAATTTTATTTTGAATCATGAAAAAGAAAACAAAAAGAAAGTACATTCATTTAGGATGCTAATTTTATTATTATTTGAATTGCATGTTAAATTTTAATTTTGGAAAAAAGGAAAAGCAACAAAAAAATCATCATGCATATGTCATGTAGAATTATGGGGCATATTTTGCACGTCATGGCATATTAGGGTAAAATTGCACTTAGTTTAATTTTAGATAATATTTTTCTTAATTTATTATAAGTTTAGGTATTTTCTTAAATAGATTGCATTTTAGGATTATTTAGGTTAAGATAATATTTTAGTTTAAATTAGGATTTGGCGCAACCCAATTCCTAATACAAATTGAATAGGATCTTAATCTAGTTAGATAATTTTCACATTTTACCTAATTTCGAATTTCATAAAAAATATTAAAAAATGTCTTAGAATAAATTAGTTTTATTTTCTAGGATGAATTGCATTCTTTTTTAAGAAAAAAGAAAAATATCATATGCATGTCATTAGGATTAGATTTATGAAATGCATGCCATTTAGTGGTCGTTGCTAGGTCCATTCAATTAGAAATTGCATGTCATTAGAATTAGGTCATTTAGTTAATATTGCATTGCATATTGCATGATTGTCATTAACTAATTGAAAACAAACAAAAAAAGAAATTGAGTGCTAATTAGAAATCATATCTAGGGTTGCTGATGTGGATTCTAATTTAACATTGCTGATACTTTTGTTTCTTTGAGGTAGTTTTTGCAATTTATTCACTGTTTATTTGGGTGTTAAATTGGTGGTTTGCGCATCTGCATGATCGCCTCACATGTTAGGGAAATAGAGTTAAAATCAATTTAAGCTGTCTGAATTTTTTTTTTTTTTTGAAAATAAAAGAAATGGTACCGAAAGGACATTAGAGAAATCTAGTGTAATCAAGTCCCCGTATCCAAAATCTCTAGTTCGTAGGAGTAAAATAAAACTCCCGTTACTTTACTTGGGTTTCTAATCGACCCACCAAAAAATAGATTAGTGGCGACTCCTAAATAAAATCTATTTGCATGTTAAGAAATTTGAACTTAAGTCACGAATTGGTATGGGCTTGGGAGAGCCCGAGTTAAGTCTAGGCTTAACAATCAATTAGCCAAACCCTAGGTAGTTCATCCGAAAATTAGGTAGTGACATCCAGTAACACCACCTCGAGCCTCGACAGCTTGTTGCACTTCCACTAAGACAACATAGTCATTGTTTCCTTGATACGGTGCTCGCCTCGCTGCAGCAACAACATTGTTGCTCTGTCCCGGCGACACCAACGCTGTTGCACTGAGACCATGTGTCAATTTGCTGTCCAATCGTTGCCCTGTTGACGACGTCCTTGTTTGTGAAACGCCGCGAATCGAGCATCATGGCAAGCCATGCTAGTGTCATTAGAATCCAAATTCGGGAACCATATCTATGAAATAGGTAAAGATATTATCCAACTTTAATTTGATTATTTCCTTACTTAATTCGTTGATATTGTGATCAAATTCAAATTTTTGAATGATATATCTTATTTAAAGTTTCCCCAAAAGTCTTTAAATTAGGAATTATTCCCTAATTTCACAATGTGCGTATGGTCGACAATCCGATTTCATGTCCGAAATACAACTGGTGATTATATGGAAAATCATCAGTCTTATCTCATGCGCGAGATGTGATTCGCAATTTCATGAAAAATTGGCCAATCCAATCCCATTCCTAAGATACGATTTGTCAATTTATTTCCAAAATTAAACGGACATGGATGATATCTTGCCTGATTTGTTACCATGTTGTTCTTGATACCTTTGTTTGAATTAATTTTCCTCCCAAAAAAAGAAAACCCAAAAAAAATAAATAATAATAGTAAGATTTGATTCCTACTAGAATATTGCTTGTTTTAGGCTAGATCACATGTTTAGATTAGTTTATTTATTTATTCAGAATTTTAAAATAAAAAAATATTAAAAACATTGGTTTAGGACGTTAGATTTCCTTTTCCTTAATAAAAATTGCATGTTTCATTATTAGGTGATTTTAATTTCGAATTTTAATTAAAAAGAAAAGAAAACATAAAACATCATCCCTTGTAAGTCATTTAGTCAATGCATAATTAGGATAATTTAAATGTGTGATATATTATGATAATTGCATTAATATTTGTCCATCGTTAGATTAGGTCACGTAAGTCGCATGACATATAGTTTGCATATTAAGTTACACATTGCATGTCATGTTAGTATAGATAGTATAGATATGTTTTTGTACATTATTGTATTGCATTGCACGTGGATTAGGTTTTATTAAATAAGAGAAAATCCCAAAAGATTAAGTAACTGCGTGTTAATTAGAAATCACATTTAGGATTATTGATGTTAATTTTGAGCTAACATTATAGATGCTTTTGTTGTTATGAGATAAGTCTTGCAATTTTTTTCTTTAAATTTTTTTTATTGGGTTTTAAATTGGTGGATTGTGCACTGCTTGGTCATCTTACATATTAGGGAGTAATAAAATAAATTTAAGCTGCTTGATAAACATTTTTTTATGAAAAGAATGGTATCAAAAGGTTATTAGAGAAGTATAGTGAACTGAGTCCCCATATCCAAATTTTCTGATTCGTAAGAGTAAAATATTTCTCCAATTATTTTATTTAAATGTCTAATTGACCTACTATAAATTAATTAGTGGTGACTCTTAGATAAAAGTCATTTGCATGCTAAAAAATTGAATCTAAGTTATGAATTAATATGGGCTTGGGAGAGCCAAGTTAAGTTTAGACTTAGTAATTCATTAGCTAAACCCTAGGTGATCTAACCCGTTTCGGGGAGGTCACAACATATATTTAACTAGGGATGAGCATGGTCTAGATTGGGCTGGTCCATCACCCAACCTAAGGATCAACCTTCACAATGTTGGTCCTCAATTTTTAAGACCTAGGATCAACTCCCGATGAACTTGGGACAGAGGATTGAATCGACACTAATGAACCTAGGACCAAGAATTGAACCAATCCTATGGGTCCAATTTGGTTTTAGGTTCAAGCTGGGATCAACTGATTTTTTTATTTTTATTTTATGATAGAAACTGATTCCTAAAAATGAACAGATACTCGAATGATCGAATATTAAAAACAAATGTGGAAACAGGCTTGAGAATACATGTAACATCGATCGAAAGGCATATCACTAAGACAAATGTACTTTATTTACCACGGATTAAGTACTTGTTGCATCTTGAGAGGGATCAATTGAAGCATTTGAGTTCCATTCTTGAGATAAAATACATTGTCCTAAAAAATAGGAAGAACATACATATTGTTTCATATACTCAAAGTTCCTCTTTTTTTTCTTTTTATAGAGTAGTTTTTTTTACTTATAAATAACTGTCCTCTTTCTTATGGCCATTTTCATACAAGCCGAGTTTGGCCCAATATGGGCAGATGGGCCTAGCTTGGCTCAACAAGTTTTATGAAAATTCATCATCTCCCACTCGCACATGGTAGGCTGAGCATAACTATCTCTTCTCCTTTCTACAATGTTTATATTAGTAAATAATCTGAGTGACCAACATACTTTGAGAGCTCATTGTCATACATCTATTAGGAATATATAATAGTTTATAATGGGCATTACGTTTTTGAGTAGATATAGTATGCAATGTTTTAGATCGATCGATCACATTTATATCTCTCTCGATCTTTTTTTAATTATGATATGTTGTATTCACAATTATGATTATCACAAAACAATCATAGTTAGTTGACTAGTGAATACAAAACTAGAATGTGATATCCTAAACTCGATTTTTCTCTTTTCTTGAAACTCTCAATTTCAGTTCAATTTGCTTTTGCAGAAACGTTTCATTAGATCGAATTAATTCATGATCATTAGCAATATTCTAAGATAGCAAACATTAAATAGAAATCTTGAGAATAAGTAAGAGTCGTGATGACAAACACTTTTCCTCAAGAGTTTCACATGATATAAAAGTTGAAATAAAAAATTTTGCCACTCTTATTGGTGCATATGTAGTATGAAATATATATTATGGTATTAACTCATTTTTCATGGAGCATATGTCTTCAATTTCAATACTATACAGATAATAATTCAGACAAACCTAATGTCTAACTTTGAGTTCACGTATCTACTTTTTCATAGAATCCGTTGGAACTCACATCTAGCATTAAAGATATATAAAGTAAAATATATAGGTTATTTTACTTTCGGACATTGTAAATATTATGTTCTCATCTTAACACTCAATTAAGGTGACATTTATATTTTAAGCTTGAGCTCTCAATTATCATCCAAATAATGAGCTTAAAAAATTATCTCATATTTATTTATCACACAATAAATATAGGTGATTGCCCATGTGAGTACACTAATCTTTTATCTGTTCAACATACTTTTTCAATTTTATAATGTACTAAGCATTAAGATGTATACACATCAAATAGAAAACTCATAGGCATTAATAATGAAAAGATAACTTTAGTAAATGTGAACACTTAAGGAAATTATAATATTAATTGCATTAATCTCTATACACTCCTAAAGATTTTACATGATCATAGAAGACATATCTATGTATTGGTTTTGTCCTAGGATTTTCTATCATTTTATATGTAGATATGTATTGTAAGTTCACATCTTTTGGTACAATCATATTCTTGACAAAGTTGTACTTGGTATCTATATGTTTGGTTTTGCTATGATATTTTAGATTCTTGGTATACGCTATTGCTGCTTAGCTATTACAATCAACCAATAATAAGTTTGTAGCATTCTTAACAACACATAAATGATCCAAAAATCTCTTAAGCCAAACATCCTATTGTATAACGGCTGATAATGCTATGAATTCAGCTTCTATCGTGGACAAGCCTATACACATTTTTTTCTTAGAGCTCCAAGATATGGCACCTTTATTTAGTAAGAAACAAATCTAGAGGTATATTTCTTTTCATTTAAATCTCCTCCTCAATCAGCGTCTGAGTAGTTTTCATGTCAAGATCCTTTCCTTAATAATTCAATAAATAATTAATAGTTCATTTTAGATACCTCAATATTCTTTTGATGGTTGTCCAATGTGCTTGACTTGGGTTGGATTAGTACCTATTTACCATTCCAATCACAAAATATATGTCAAGTCTTGTACACATCATAATGTACATTAATCTTCCAATTGCACTAGCATGGGGAACACATTGCATTTATTCACTCTCTTGTGGAGTCTTTGAATATAGTTTATGGCTCAATCTTTCACCTTTTATAATATGAGTATTTATGAGTTTATAGTTTTGTATACGAAATTGTTCAAGAACCTTGTTTATATAGATCTATTGTGAAAGAGACAATGGTCTCTTTCAACGATTTCTTAAAATCTTAACTCAAAGAATATATACAGCATAACCCATGTCTTTCATCTTAAAGTTGGAAGAAAGTCGACATAATTATAAATTGATATTAACTCCAAGATAATAATCTCGATAACTGTTTAAGGTCATCTACTGATCTTAAAAGCCAACATACTTTTTATTCTCAGCTTTTTAAAATGAAATCAATAGGTTGTTCCATATAAAATCTTTCTTCTAATTTTCCATTGAGAAAAACAGTCTTTACATTTATTTAATGTAATTCAATATCTATACTGACCACTATTGCTATAATAAGGTGAATTGAGGTAAATCTCACTATAGGAGAAAAGTTTTCTAATAATTAATTCATTATTGTTGATTGTACTTCTTCGTCATGAGGCGAGCTTTATATCTTTCTATTGAGCCATCGGTTTTACGCTTTAATTTAAGAATCCATTTGTTTCCAATGGCTTTGCTTCCTTTTAGATGATCAATTGGTTTCCAAACATGGTTTGACTTTATTGACTCAATTTCCTTTTTCTATTGCATGCGTTTATTTTTCTTTATTAGGGTAATTTAGAGTCTCATTTACAATCATTGGCTCATTTTTATCTTATGGAGTGACCATTAAAGTTTCTCCTTCAATGTCAAAACATCAATGATGAATACTTCTGCGACTTGCTCACCATGCGGGGATTATACTCTTTGCACATTGTTCTCCGTCATGTTCCAACTCGAATTAGATAATGACGATATTATCTCATTAGGTGGTTGTATTTGAGAGTAAGTTGAATTTAATTTCTTATTTCTCACATTACTCCCAATTAGAAGAACTTTATTAAGTTTATTATCTTGATCCAATGTTTCAAATAGGGAGTAGTCCTAATTTATTTCGCCATTCTTAGGAAATTCATTCTCTTCCCACGATTCAAATTAAATTATACTTCCACTTTGTTACTCACCTATAAATACATATCTTTTCGAGTATTCTGAATATCTTATGAAAATACTCTTTTTTCCTTTGAGACCCAATTTCCCATACTTGTGAGATGATTCGTGAGTATAGGTAGTACAAACCCACGGTTCAAAAAAACTTAAGTCATGTTTTTTACCTATCCATAACTTATATGGAGTAGAAATAACTGATTCAAAAGGCACACAATTAAATATGTAAGTATTAGTTAATAAAGCATTATCCCAAAAAGTGATAGATAAGTTAGCATGTACCATCATAGATCTAACTATTTCTACTAAGGTTCCATTTCTCCTTTCCGCAACACCATTTTGTTGAGGAGTATAGGGAATAAACAACTATCTTTCTATTGAGAAAATATTCACTAGTTTGCAAGCGCCACGTCATTCATTGACATGGCATGCATTTTTCCAATTTCAACCAATCATAATTTGACACGTATATAATGACGAGGATTTAATTAAAAAAAAATTCAGTCCACCTCACTTTTTTCCTCCATCTACCCTTTCTCCTCCATCTTCGGGCACCTCGAGCCTAACCTCCCCGTCTCCCTCCGTCATTACCACTAGTGGCGTTGCCAACGCTAAGTTTAAGGAGAGAATTGCTAAGCAGAGTTGTAGATTTGCAAGTGGACCACTAGCGCTTGCAGCCATGGACGAGCCACACTAGAGTTGCAGATCTAGAAGTCCTATTGCAAGCAACAACGGCCTATGGATTGCCATTGTAATAGGAAGGAAGCTTCCCCTTTGTCGACGCGCGCTCTTGGCTCATGGTCGGCCCCTTCCATGGCCAAGCCAGTGACGGCTAGGTTGCAGATTTGGGAGTCCCATCGCGAGCAATGATGACTCATGGACTGCCATGGCAATGTGAAGGAAGCTTCCCTTCCATCATGCTTGTGGTGGGCTCTATCTTCCTCCATCGTCGCCCACCCTTTGCTCATGGTCGGGTTTATCTATTGCCAAGCCACCCCTCCATCGTCATGTCGGCTCGTGGTTGTTGCTTGTTTAGATTTGGTCTAGACTTGGATTGGAGTTGAGCCTCCAGATTTGATCTCATCCATGGCGACAAGCCTAGCTCGTCCATAGCTCGCAAGGAGGCGGCATGTTTGAGATCTCAACAACCATGGATTGCAAGCTTAAACAACAAAAGAAAATTCAAAGGAATAGATGTCGGGGAAGACGACGAGAGCTCGTACACAGTCCATGGCCAGCAACTCCACCGCTAGGTTCAGCCTAATCAAGGTGCTGGCGACTCCACCGGTGGCGATGACGGGAGAAGAGCAGAGGTTGGGCCAAATCTAAACGGAGGGAGAAAGGGGGAGGAAGAGAAAGAAAAACTTGTTTTAGTATTTTTTTTTTTTAATTCTAGGTCAATATTTATGTGTCAATCTCTGATTAGATATGAATAAAAACATGCATGGCACGTTAGCAACTGACGTGGCAGTTGCAAACCACATAATATTTCCTCATTTCTATTCATTTTTCATTACATAAATTTCTGAACTCATTAGATAAATATTCTCAACCTCGATCGCATTTGAATGCTTTTATTTTATTATCTAGTTGATTTTCTACTAAGCTCATAAATTTCTTAAAAAAACTTAATGCCTCAGATTTATGAGAAATCAAATAGATATATTCGAATCGAGTATAATTATATATAAACGTGATGAAATATATAGTCTCTATTCATTCATTGTTGGTCAATATGACCAAGTCTAACATACCATACATTCACATTATTATCATATGAATTAGAAGACGTGAAGAAGGAATAACAAATATCGACATTATTATAGTCAACATCCAAGGGTGCGCATGACAAAATTTCTGGAACAGGAATTGATTTCTCAATTTCTATTTCAGAAATTAAGAAGTTAAAAATTGTAGCTTCTGATTTATTCTTCAAATCTATTTATGGAATAGAAATCTGTTTCAAAAATAGAAAAATCACATTGCGTTATCAAACGGATTTATGTTCCAAACCTGTTCCAAGGAATAGAGAAATAGAGAAATAGAGAAGTATAAATTTTATCGTGCGCGTCCCAAAATGATTAAGCCATCTAGAAAATATTTACAACCATAATGACTCGTACCTATACAAGTTCACACCATTATTATGGAAATTCAAATTAAAACCAAGTTGAACCAATACTAAATCAAATACTAAATTCCGATAAATTTTCGGAGCATATAGTACATCATCTAGGAACAAAGTGCGTCCACCACGCATAATTAATTGACAAGTGCCAATTCATTTAATTTCAACTTTCAAGTTGTTCCCTATATAGATCCATTTTGTTTTAGTCGATACTCGAAATTCTATGAAAGCTTCTTTATCCTTCTCTACATGATCTGTTGCTCTCGAATTTATACTTTGTTAGATTTAGTTAAAACTACAGAACTTGATATATAAGCAAAGCTCTTAAGAATACAAAAGGTTTTTACATTCTTCAGCTCGTTACAGTCGCGAACATAATGACCATTTTTATCACAGTTGTAACAATTCATCCTTGAAGTCCTCTTCACACGATGACGCTTTCCTCTCTTATATTGGTCAACTCTTGATTTTTTCCCCGAAGAGTTTGCTCTCTTACATTTTCACCTTTTGAATGAATCAAGACGCTTGCACTTGGAGCTTGAAACCTCTTGTGAGCTAGAACCAACATAATAAATATTAGTTTTTGACTTAATCGTCAAGAGGCGGTCCTCTTCTAATTCAAGGTAGCACATTACATCTTCAATGGTTTTGATGTTTTCATTGTAGGTCAAGTGCACCTTCATATGCTCCTAATTTTAAGGCAATGAACATATCACTGTTTGCATTCGTTGCTACTTAGTTAGAACGTGGCCAACATCCTTAAGGTCAATAATCATGTTTGACATCTTTCCTAAATATTGTTTTATGGTCTAACCATGGGGTTTCTTGTACAAATGAAACCTTATAGTAAGCCGTTTCAGTTTCGTTACCAATATATGATCAAATCTCGTTGCCAATGCTTCCCAGGCATTCTCAAAATGCTTGAACTCTCGCATAACATCATTATTTGGACTATTTAGTAACGTGATATAAACAAACGAGTTCCTTTTTTTCCATGTAGCAAATGCATCCCTATATCTTTTGTGTTGTGTAGTGTTTCCATCTTCAAGCTCTTTCATAACCACGTTAAGAACTTCTAGTACTTATTACTTTTCTAGTACATATTAGATTTTCATATGCTATATTTTATAATTATCACTATTCGACTTTTCTCCTTTGTTCAATTTAGCAACTATGCTTTTAGTTGCCAAAACCATTGGATTTGAACATATTGGATACACATGCACGAATTATTGATACCTATCATTTATGCATCTATTTTGTATAAGATATCCATAAAACATCCTAAATAAACACAAATTTAATTACATCAAGTTAAAAACTTTTAAAAGAACTTAGTAAACTTAAGCTCCTTCTCTAGCAACTGAGGGAAGACAAACGAAAATCCCTTGGGTTTTCTCCCGCGCATATTCATTCTTTGTCGGGTCATACTCATTTCTAGGGTCGAAGTCTTCGTGGCCTCAATGCTATAGTATTCTTTCAAAAAAAGTTACTGCAAGTTTCTTATAATTTGAAACCACGTTGATCTCCCATAGGCGATTAAACACTACTTGCCATTCAAATAGAAAAGTGTTAATCAGGGATCGCATCATCTCAAAAGCTAACATGAGATAACCTTTCCAGATGATTCTTTGTACCATCTTATTGACCTTAAGCACATGTTCCATTATATCACAACTTTCCCATCGATAATCAACCAACTCAGCTATCATCTTTACAAGTATTGCATTTTGTCCTTCTAACAATATGCAAATAGGTGTATGCATGTGATGGGGAGGTGTTGTTCTTGCAACAAATGCAGAACAAAAATGGATCACATATAATCTATAATGACTATAATTGAAAAACACATTTTATGTTTTTTTTTTCTCTGGTCAACAGTCAACGGTCAAGGTCAACGATCAATGAACGACTGGATCAGGTCAACAAGTCAACGGGTCGTTGGGTCGGTCTAACCAAGTCAAGTTAGATCGAATGACCCATCAGCGGGCTCACGTCATTGTGACGTCAGTCATGCATGTGGCACACGCACACGGGCAATTGCTCGCAAGTGGGTCACATGCACGCGGGCCAGAAATTGTAGTGTGTGTGTTGGGTGCGTTAGTGAATTTGTGGTTGTTGTGCATGTGCGACGCACATGCCGGCGCCTCGTCGCTTCCGATCGCGGATAGGGGTGAATCCGGTGTCCTCGATGGTGTGCCACCCGTCAATTTTCTCGTCTTGATGAGAACTTCAACCTTGCACTTTCAAAAACAAATTTTGATGTACGAAAAATCCAAAAGGGGGCGAACAGTATGTTGGGTGTTGGGATTTTCGCCTCCGAACATTCGTCGGCACCGATACTCGAATTCCGACCATAAAACCAATTCTAAACAACAATAACAATCAGGAAATAATAACACTATGCTCAGATACCAATGATGGAAACTGATTCCTAAAAATGAACAAATACTCGAACGATCGAATAGCAAAAACAAACACAGAAATGGGACCGATGATACATGTAACACTAATCGAAAGGTACATCACTAAGACGAACGTACCTTATTTGCCACGAATTAAGTACTTATTGCAATCTCGAGAGGGATGGATCGAAGCCTTTGAGTTATGTTCTTGAGAGAGAATACACTGTCGTAAAAAATAGAATGAACATATGTTCTGTTTCATATACTCAACGTTCCTTTTTTTTTCCTTCTTCTTTTTATATAGCAGTTTATTTTACTTAAAAATAACTACCCTCTCTCTTATGGGCTCTTCTCTCATGGGTTGAGTTTGACCCAACATAAGCGGATGAGCCTGGCTTGCCCTAACAAGTTTTATAAAAACTCATCATTTTGTTTCATTTCTTTTTTGTATTCTTTGAAAGGAAAAATGCTCTATTTAAAATTACATGTCCAGTGCTAATGCGATATTGAGCAATAAAAAGGAGAACACTGGTAAAAATCAAACAAAAATCTAAGATAAGGCAAAAACACAAATCTTCACTTGCCAAAAATAAAACACTTTAGAAGAAGACCACGTAAAATGAAAATACATAATAAAAAGTTCAAAATACATAACATAGAACATGAATTATAATGTTTCATATCTTGTTTATTCCTAAAAGATTATTTCGAATGAGTAGAGAGAATCAATTGCTGAGTTCAAATGAGTGGAGAGAAGACGATGAGATTGCCCTCGAAGAGAGGTAAATTGAAGAAATAATCTAAGATTAAGGGAGAGAGTGAAAGTGAGACTCTGAGAAAGGAAAACGTTGGAAGAAGAAGAGGGGCATTTATAGTTATATACCTAAGGTTTGGAAAAAAGAAGAAAAAGGGATATGTAGAACTTTTAAAACTTATCACGAAAGTGGATATGAGTTCTAAAATTTATAAAAAAAAAAAAAAAATGCAATCAAGTGCTAAAATTTATCAAATTGGTACAATTGAATCATTCCGTTAACTTTGTCTAACTTGGTTGACAGAAAAATGTTGATGTGATTTTTTAAAATATTTTCTTTTTTCTATGTGGCGATGACATCGTTTTGGTCCAAATATGATTTGTAATAATTTTATTTTATTTAAATAAACAATAAACTATTTTTTTTAAAAGAGAGAGGAAGAAGTAGTTGATGAGGGTGCGCACCCCACCATCATTGGGAAGGGCCCTCGTCGCCTACTTATTCTTCTTCTTGTTCTTCTTTTTTAATATAAATTTTAATTTATTTTTTATTTAATTTAGATAAATTTTGTATTAAAAATCATATTTAGACCAAAACAATGTTGTCTTATGAGAGAGGAAATATTTAAAAAAGAAGAAGAAGAAAAAGCTACATTAGCATTTTCCATTAGTCATGTTACTTAGAATTAACGGAAATACTCAATTACACAGATCTAATAAGTTTTATGTATTGAAAGTTTTAGTTTTCAATCACAATTTTATGACAAGTTTTAGGATTATATATATATATATAAAAACTATAGGATTGGTTTGGGTTGGACTAACTCTAAAATTTTAGGACCAAAAACTAATATGCACATTTAGATTTAGGTGGCCCTAGGACCAAGGACTAGTTTAGTCTCCTTAGTAACTAGACGTGAACCCAAATCAGCGAGTTGGGCTGATTTAGGATTGGTTAAGGCTCAACCTTGGATCGATGCTCATGCTTATATTTAACTATTAGTCTACAAACTTGTCCATTGCAGGTACTGGCTTAGAACTTAAATCAGTGAGGGGTGTTAGATGAGGATAGAGATGAACCCACAAGTGACAGGGAGAGAGAAGGGGAGAGAAGAGAGACGTGGAGACTACTATGCTGGCCACGTGGGAGCTGATCAAAAGGTGCATTTAACGCAATTATGTTGAAATTGCACACTTATTAATAGAGATAATGATATAAATAATTCATGAATTTCGAAAATTCAAAAATGATATTACATATTGAATTAAAATTCAAATGAAAAACTCAAAGATGACGTTATTTATTAATCTAAAATTCAGAGGCGATTTTCCATTTTCACTCGTTAATACGTCTGGTCGTTTCTGACAAAAAGGAAAAATGTGTGGTCGCTGATCCCCTAATCGAAACTGCACGTAGCTTGGCCTGGCCAAGAAACCCAAAACGGAGGGTCGTGCGCTGCTCCCAAAACGCTAAATGGAAGCCTCAGTTCGTTGGGACTCAGAGACAAAACCCTAATCAGGTAAGTTCTCGATTTCCGCAATCCCTTGGCCCCTTTTCATGTCCTCATTGCAATTGCAATTTTCTACTTCCTCTCCAGCATAAGCCGTTTCCCGGCTCAATTTCGAAGCATCATTTGACTCGCTTCCGGTCAACCTTTTGCACAGCGCGAGAACGCACAGGGCCTAGCCATGGAGGTGGATGCCGACGCCGGCGGCGGCTCTCTGGTCCTGCTGAAGCAAGGTGCAGAAGCTGTGAGTGAAAAAGTTCCGATCTTGTTGCATCGATTTGCTGAATTTCCTAGTTTATCTTCTTGTATGATTGTTGAGAACTTTTCTTGTTTAATATGGGCTGATAAGCCGCGCTCTGATTCTTAATTCCGCTGTAAATACCCATCGTGGTAATGTATTTGGTGGAAAAATCTGATTTTTCAGAGAGTTTTCGAGTCCAATTTCGTGGGGAGGAGGTGTATCGTCAAAGAGCGCTTCTCAAAGAAGTACCGGCATCCGTCCTTGGACTCAAAACTCACTTTGAAGCGCTTGAATGCGGTTAGTTCGATAGACATTGTGTTTTCGTATGCGCGTTGAGCTCGTGCGTGAAGCGGGTGTTGCTGTGAATGCTGTATCGGTCCGCCTTACTCGTCCAATTAACTATGGAGCAGGAGGCTAGGTGCATGACGAAAGCGAGGCGCTTGGGGGTCGCCACTCCTGTTCTGTACGGTGTGGACCCCGTGCTGCATACTCTGACGTTTGAATACGTGGATGGCCCTTCGGTCAAGGATGTGTTTCTCGAGTTTGGGTCATGGTGTTGTGGAAGAGCGTTTGGATGATATCGCTGCGCAGATCGGTGATGCAATTGGGAAGCTTCATGATGGAGGTCTGGTTCATGGAGACCTGACCACATCGAACATGTTGATCCGGAGCAGCACTAATCAGCTGGTAAAATCTTTAGCTTCATATCTTAATGGGTAGGAGAGTTGTGAGAAAACTAAAATCCAGTTGAACACAGAGAATAAACAATGTGCGACAATCTTGATATATTGTGCTCAGTCACCTATTCCAGGCTAGTTTTGTTGAGCTATGCTATTCTGAGTGTTCCTCAAGGAAGCAGCCCTTGCATCTTATTCATTTTTACCTTTGCGGTTTTTGTTCTATAGATACTGGTGTCCAGCTTTGAGTGGCATCCGAGGTTCTTTTTAATTTATTTCCATACGTTGGTGCTGGCATAGAGTTCTTGTTGACATTTCATTGAGAAATTGTTCTCATTAGTCTGCACATTATCTGTCATATTGTTTCAGGTCCTTATTGATTTTGGTCTGAGCTTTACATCAACTCTTCCAGAAGATAAAGCTGTTGATCTGTATGTACTTGAGAGAGCACTGCTTTCCATGCACTCGTCTTGTGGAAATGTGGTATGTTGGGTGGTCTTCTTATTTCTTTTTTTCTTTCTATAGTGGTGTTTATTCTGTCCGTGGCTGGGCATTGGAAAGCTGCAGTCTTTATGAATTTGCTTCATCATTTGAAATGAAAACTAACACAACTGATCCGAATTGGTTCTGAAAATGGGAATGCATTGCATGAATTGCATGACTATTGCAAAGTTTTTGAAAAATTATTCTATGTTGAAATGACTTTCATGAGATTGGTTCTCTCCTTTCTTGAAACTTGAAAGTGATTTCAATTTGAGGGGTTGTCTTGGGAATGTGTTGTGAGGCACAAATACATTTGGAACTAGAATCTGAACAATGCATAATGTTGATTGTCATTTAGATGGATCGGATACTTGCTGCATATCGGAAGTCCTCGAAACAGTGGTCGTCGACATTGAACAAACTAGCTCAAGGTGAATCCTGATCCTCCTTTCGCTTTCCACTTTAGGAGGAAAAGCAACTGATTTAGTTTATTTACATTTTTTCTTCTTCTCACTTTCTAATAACTTATGCAGTGCGGCAAAGAGGTCGAAAGCGTACGATGGTTGGATAATTGAGCTGCTCCGCAATTCCTGTGGTGAAGACATTGATAATTAAGTGACTGATAGGTGAATGAGCTACATTACCCTTTGATTATGGTAATTGTATTTTCTATTGAAAACTGCCAATGTCAAGCAGTGACATATTTATAGATGGTGTACGATGATCAGTTGTCCATGTTTTCTTTGGCGTAGCACGGTTCCCTGAATTTTCATATAGCAGATAAAGATAGATTGGATGACTTCTGATAGCTTCATTCCTTTGAACCTTTATAATTAACTGACATGATTTCGGGGATTTGAAGTAATCATGATAAGCAGAATGCTTTATCTAGCACATCTGAAGCCACTCATATTGGTGCAAATGTTGCGTTCTGGGATTCTTAGGCCCCTGCAACTGAATCCTGCTCCAAGTTTGTTGTCTGGGCCTCTCATGATTGTCTTTATAGGAGGCACTGCAGGATCTGCAATTTGATATTTTTCTAGTTTCATTTTGGGCAGTTACTTGAATGATCTTATCGCAGAAGTTGAGGTTTTCACTTAGGTTAGCAATGCGAAATTTGAGGGCGACATTGTTGCCTGGAATAGTTCAAGGTACCATCTTTTCTTTCTGATATATTTTCTGGTCAAGCTTTGTTATTGTCTTTTTTGTTCAATTTCTCTGCTTCAACCGGCTTCTTATTGAGCAAATTTGTCAGCAGTGGTTCAGGTTACTGTTTTCTTCTGTGTTTTTGTGCACATTGATGATATATCGTGACTGACGGGACACTGGAACAAATTGAAGCAAGTTGAAATTGAAGCTTTTCTCTTTATGTTTCTTTAGACTAATTACTTGATATGCAGTGAGTTTCCAAGTTTTAAGTTGAGTGGAAATATGGTTGTTGATGTATATGAACACAGTGTCTTGTAGAAACTTTAGAGGAGAATTCTAAGCTGGGACTTTTCTTAGTTTCTTCTGCAACTTCCTGTCTTGTGGAAACTCTAAAGTTGAATTCTAAGCTGGGACCATTCTTAGTTTCATCTGCAACTTGCTTTCCCCTTTTATACACAAGACGCGGCAGATGTGAATGGTCGCTTGTTGCGTGTTCTACTCAAGGCACATGGTCCTTAAAACATGAGCCCGACACGGCATTATTTTTCTGTCAGAGCTGAGGCATGACTTGACGGATATTACATAGCAGTCGCAGACTGGCTTTAAAAACTTGCATGGTTATGCCAAATTCCACAAGGCTGGATTGTTGATGAATGTCCGGATTACTTCCCACATATCCCCCTGACGTGGATTTTCAAATGGCAAATTCCCAATGCGCGTCTCGTGGACTTGATTTCGTTTTCACTACAATTGACTGAACTGTGAATGGTTTTGGTTTGTGGCCCGAAAACAGAGTATTTAGCAAATACGTCCGCGGCAATCAAACCTTTGCTTCCCCTAAGTTGGTGCTAATCGTAGCAAGCCAAGATTTGTCTGTTGCATAATTTAGGATGAGATACACTCGATAAACTTGTCGTCCCGCTCTCGGGGATAAGTCGCGATCAACCCCTAACATAATGTTCTTCGTCGTTTCGCTCTCAGAAGACAAACTAGAGGCTGATGTTCAATACCTCCGCCTGATCTTTCTGCCTGTTCCGTACGTGGAAGATGCTTTGGTGGTCAAGTCCAATGTGCTACTTCGACTTGACCAACCAACCGAACCCCTTTTAGCAGTCAAGTAGTCATGTCCACCCGATCGGAAAACAACAGAAGAAGGGGCCGAAAGGAAGACTACGAAAAAGAGGTGTGGTCAACACACGTAAAAAACCGAATGGAAATCAGCAAGTTTTTACAAGGAAAAATCATCAAATTGGTCTTACACTTTAGCCCTTCAACCACGCAACTATATGAACACATTTTTGAACACATAAGAATCCTAAGAGGCTGAGAATATAGTTTTATGACAGCAATAGCTTTGGTCACACTTCAATGAACGAAAGAGAAAGGGCTTGAGGAGTTGGGACTCGATGGGTGTGACCTGACGTAAGGTCCCTACACTCTCCCTCCCATCTGTCGGGAGCTTGTTCTGCAATTGGACAGACTTTAGCGATTTCTCCCATGGCACGCTTGTGAACACGCTTGGCAATTTCTTAGGATCCATCGTTTTGACTTTTTTCCAGCCGAAGAAAGGTTGTGGATGACATCAAAGTCACCGCCTTGCAGCTGAGTGCAAAGACTCGTCTTTTACCAAGAAAGATGCAACCGCAAAGTTCCATGGTCACCGCCTTGAAACCAAGTGCAACGATTTGTCTTTTACCAAGAAAGACGCACCCACGAAGTTCCACGCGACAGTGACGTTATTGGTGGGGGGAGGGAGGCAGCCAAAGGACCCTGCTTCCATCTCAACTGAAGTCCATCCAACGGGTGGAAGATTCTTGGAGTTCTTGAGGGGCTTATCGTCTGGGTTGAATGATTGCTTTTGCTCCATGCTTTTTAATTTCTTTATCACGTTTCACACTGGAACTATGTCTCGTGGAAAGTGCAGCAAGTGTAAAAAGGGTCTTGCCCAAGTCATGGCAAAGTCCTCCCCCAGTTTGGTCCTCTTCGCTTGACTTCTTTTTGGAAGTATATGCTTCATTATCTAGCTGTGCCAGGGATTATCTCATGATTTGCACTTCATGTGAAATTGTGGCTTGGCATATTATGGTATCTAAAATTGTGCCCTAACCTTTAATATTATTCCGAGTCGAAGGGAGAGTTCGGGACCGGATATGCCTTGGCATATTATGGTATCTAAAATTGTGCCCTAATCTTTAAAATTATTCCGAGTTGAAGGGAGAGTTCGGGACCAGATAAAGCGGCTTTACCTTTGTGTCAAATTGATCAAGATAGCAACGTACCACGGGCCGTGTTTTTCTCCATTCCTCGTGATTTCGTCCTACCAGTCTTCTGATTGTTGGGTTACAAATTATGAATGATAATGATATTTACATGTGAGTGATGTCCCATCGGCAAATAGCGTATGAGCCGGGTTGACTTTGTTTTGGAAGTATGTTTCATTATCTAGCTGTGCCAGAGATTATCTCATGGTTTGCACTTCATGTGAAACTATGGCTTGGTATATTATGGTATCTCATATCATGCCCTAGCTTTAAATTATTCGAGTTATTCGGGACCAGATAAATCGACTTTAGCTTTGTGTCAAATTGATCAAGACGACAATGTACCAAGGGCCATGTTTTTTTTCCATTCCTCATGATTTCATCCTATTAGTCTTTCAAGTGCTTAGTTACAAATTATGAACGATAGTAAAATTTACGTGTGAATGATGTCCCACTAGCAAATAACGTATGAGCTGGCTTGACTTTGTTTTGGAAATATGATTCATTATCTAGCTCCACTGGGGGTTATCTCATGGTTTGCACTTCATGTGAAATTGTGGCTTGGCATATTATGGTATCGCAAATTGTGCCCTAGCTTTGAAATTATAATAGTTATCCAGGACCAAATTAAGTGGCTTTAGCTTTGAGTCGAATTGATCAAGAT
This sequence comes from Eucalyptus cloeziana, assembly GCA_014182715.1. Classification (NCBI taxonomy): domain Eukaryota; kingdom Viridiplantae; phylum Streptophyta; class Magnoliopsida; order Myrtales; family Myrtaceae; genus Eucalyptus; species Eucalyptus cloeziana. The sequence continues at coordinate 25,983,792 of CM024640.1, forward strand.
GGCAACATGCCATGAGACCTGTGTTTTTCTCCATTTCTTGTGATTTCCTATCACCGGTCTTTTGATTGGTGAATTACAAATTATGAACGGTAGTGATATTTACTCTATGTTAAGTTCATATGTAAGTGATGTTCATAATTGAGATCCCATTAGCAAATAGCATATGAGCCGGCTTGACTCTAAACAAACTAGAGCCGAATCCAAATAGGCAGGCTTATTCACACATTCAAGCTATTTTTATCAACAAAATTGTCATAATTTTGGGGGATGTCTCGACTTATCAATCAATTCATATGTCCTTCACCTATGGGGGAATTGGTAGTTACGCGAACCTCCACTCAAAGCAAGTAACGCCCTTCTCAGCTTCAAGAGGGAGAATCCCGCGCCGCAGCACTTTGTTCTGCTCAATGCTCTCGGCTGCCGGGCTGCTCCGACACCATCCGTCGCCATCCGATGCATCCTACGCGAACCAAGTTTCCAAAAACAGTAATCGAGAGGAGGCAACGACGAGCTACAAGGACGGGTTAGTCCAGTGCAATAGTACATCTTCCCCGACGTGGATGAAAGCGTGTTATGCGACCAAAGAGTCAAGCACTTGATTTCACACTGCATCGTCGGTAGAAAATCCTCTCACTTCGCGAAACGCATCGATGCAGGCCCACTCAATAATTGGCAAATACATTCAAAGGGGAGCGAATCCGACGAAGCCTCGTCAACAGCGTCCAGACCAGACAAACGTGACTAGAACCTAACATTCCGGAGACAATAGTTCTTTGATAACAGATTGATGTGATCTGAGTTTGTAGTATTTCGCCGGCCTGTCTCTTCGATGGTGTGACTTGTCACCTACCATGACTTCATAATGAAATAGGTTTGAGTTTATGTGCGCCGAGAAAGTAAGATGTCGCCGTAATCCACCGTGATTTGGCCGATGGCATATGTTCATCGACTGAGCAGGGCAAGAGAGTTGCTAGGCTCGGATGAACTCGAGATCTCGCTTGCACCCAACAATCTATTTGATTTGATTATAGATCGGATGTCCTGTATATGTAGATATCGATTCCCAATCATCGACAGCAATTCCTTAATGCTGGGAAATCGGGTTGGGACGAAGGACAAGCGTGCCGGCATCCAAACGATTCCTTTGCCTTGCAAGCAACCTGAAGCACGCGGATTTGAGATTTAGGGAAAACAAAGGAAACACTTCTGGCAGTTTGATGATTTGGTATTATCTTTTCAGATACATTCGGCAGCATTGGCTTTCATTAGTTTCTTTGCATTCACACGCGGTACGACTTTTTCAAATATTCTGATTTGACACACTTATGAACATGATTGAAGCATGTAAAATTAAACCGGGTTAGGTACAACTGCAGTCCTCTTGACTGAAGTACTTTAATATATTACATTCGACTCGGACTCGAGAACTCAGAATGGTTAATTTCTGACTCGAACTCCCTTTCCACCGGGTCCTACTTGAATAGTTTGTGAAAAACGCTAGATGTATGGAAGATTCCCCGTCGAAGCATGTATGCTAAATGATGTGTCGAAGTTTGATTAGGTGTCTAAATAAGTGGGATCATATATTTAATGATGGGAAAATGACATTTATCTCAATCTTCAATGCTGTCCATAATCTTTTAATTTTTATTCAATTTAGTCCTTGATTTATTGGTAAATGATCAATTTAGTCTCTAAACTATACGATAATGTTCAATATTATCCTTCCATTTATATAAGTTAATATAATATGCCGAAGATGGCTTCTAATTTGTAAAGAAAAGTTACATGTCGATTGTCCACATAAGATATTCATCTCAAATCAAGAAAAGAAATTTCCATGTGGGTATCATCACAAAAGTGCTCAAAATGATTAATACGTAATTGATCGAAGACTACTTGAAAACGGCTCTTCTGCTTAGAAACGAAATGTTCCAAATGTTCCTCGAAATTCTTGATGAATATTGTATGTGTTCCTAAGAAAAGAAAAGGAATTTGTCCATTTTTCGGGGTCTCAAAGGCACGCGGAAACACATAAGAACTCTTGAATGGAAATGGAAAAGAGATGTAACTCCAGTTGAGGATCATCGAAATAAGCAAGAATACTATTTCTACGTAAAATTCCATTTATCAATAGTTCAATCAAGATACCTGAATGGGGCATTAGTTCTTTCTTTCGTTCTTGAATGGTCATTAAAAAGTTTATGATTAAATTGATACAAGTGAAATGTTTAAGATTAAATTAACATAATTGAAAAGTTTATGATTAAATTGGCTGTCGTACGATAGGTTTAAGACTTTTTGGACAAATTCTCCTGTAATCTTTCATGAGATCATAAACTTGAATGTCGTTAATGAATCTGTAGCTCACTTGTGTCTCGGATATTCACTATCTTTCGGGACAGACAATCTGGCTTCTAATATATCATTGGAATTGCTGTGAGGGGGCTCTTCAATCTCAAACCGTTAGATTTGAGTAGGAAATCTTTATAGTAACGCGTAGAGCGGACTCAAAATCGTAAGAGCTGGGCGACTACTCCTCCCTGAAACAAATCCCCTTATCATCGAGCCTAGCAGGCAGAGTTTCGAAAGGGTTCGACGTCGGTCAAGCGGACTCCCATCAGTAGGTCAAAGTCACACCTCATCGGATTCACTTTACTTAGGAAGCAAAAAAAAAAAATACCAAAATTATCTCGGTCTTCATTCTCAATTGGTCAGCACATATGAAATGGACAAAGCAGCACTCCAACTCGTACGTCCGTGTGAACATTTTGAGCATCGAACACACCACTTTGGATCTCATTTTCCTCGTATCTCAGTCTCTCTTTTCACACTCATCATCGTCGTCGAGACAAGGAGAAGAATCGAACATGTCTTAACAGATGGAAATTTCCTGACGATCTCTCTGTCATTCTAATCTATTCCCTCCTCTCTCTCTCTCTCTCTCTCTCTTCAAATTCTGCTTATTTATTAAAGCGCAAGTCAAAACGTGCCGAACCCTGAAAATTTCTCCGCAAAGGTGCCCTCTCTCTTCCTTCCTTCCTCCTCATATACACATCAGGATCTCTCTCGCCCCACCAATCATCACCATCGACCAACTACTTGTAATCCATATACAGAGAGCAGAAGAGAAAGAGAGAGAGAGAGAGAGAGAGAGAGAGAGAGAGAGAGAGAGAGAGAGAGAGAGAGTTATGAGTAATGGAATAGTGGAGAGTGCTGTGGCCAGCCTCGGCAGAGGGTTCGACTTGACCTCTGATTTCAGGATCAAGTTCTGCAAGGGCGGAAAGAGGTTAGTCCAGCTCAATGAAACAGAGAAGAGGACGCTGGTGATCCCCGGCTTCGGACCTGTACACAACGTCCCCGCTGACATACGATGCGACAAGGGCGATCGGAGCCGGTACCAATCCGACATCCTCGAATTCAGCAAGGTAAAAAGGCGAAAAAAAAGAGAGAAAAAAACCATCCACTCGCCTTCTGATTTCTCTCGAACCATAAACTTTTGTCTGATACACCCGCTGGGCGATTCGGGGGGCGGCTTCAGATAGATCTAGTGTCAGTTTTTGGTGACTATTTGCGTTTCTGTGTGTCTTCAGATGTCGGAATTGTTCAACCAGAAATCGGCGGTGCTGGGGAAGATCCCCTCCGGTCTGTTCAACTCGATGTTCGAGTTCCAAAGCAACTGCTGGGCACACGACGCAGCGAAGATCAAGTACTTGGGCCTCGACGGCTACTTCATCGTGCTGTTCAACCTCCACATTGACCGGTACCCGCTCGTCCTCGCCGATGAGGTCCTCGAGGCGGTTCCGTCCGCTTGGGACCCCTCGGCTCTTGCCAGGTATGTGATTTCGACACACGTCTGCTATGGTTTCTTGAACGTTAAGTTGGCCTCGTTTTAGGATCAGAACTGCTTTATGAGTAGAGTAGGATTTGGCATTCGCATTTCCTCGCTATGCTTCTTCTTCTTCTTCTCCTCCTCCTCCTCCTCCTCCTCCTCCTCCTCTAGTTGACTTTGGCCATTTCCCTTCCTCACCAAACTAAAATATTAACAAACCTTTGAATTATCAAACTGGCAAACTCAATTTATTTTTACAGAAAATGAATAATTTTAAAAATATATTTCTTTTAATAAAAATGAATGAATAAAAATATTTTCATCATTTGTAAAAATGTTTAGGTATATATTTTGCGGATAATAAAAACAATTTTTATTGACTAATTACTTCAAAAGATACGAACAATCATTTTTAGGAAAAATATTTTTTAAATAATTCATTTCCTACGAAACAAATAAAGAAAAGTCTATATAATACTCAGATAGGGAAAAAGGGAGAGGAGGCCATAAATCTTGACCCTTAATTTCTGAGAAAACATTAGCCACATCCCTTAATATGGAGAAATTGCCTAGGCGGCTGGGCTAGGTGATGTGTACACTTAACGCCCACATTTCCCTAGGTGATGTGTACAATTAATGCCCACATTTCCCTAATGAAATTTCTTAGGAACGGCCAAAAGACCATAAATCTTGACCCATATCTTCCACGAAACATTAGTCACATCCCTTGAAATTGAGAAACTACCTAGGTGGCGGAGCTTGGTCATGTGTATAATTAATGGTCATATCCAACCCTCGAATTAATTTCCCTCTTAGAAAAACAAAGGGGCAAAAATTCAAATTTTCTAGATTTCACATCATTGTCGTGAAAGGGAGAAATATTTCTGGGTCGAGTTCCTAGTCCCCTAGCATTCAATTTCAAAATGAAGTGCCGAGTTTCCGACGGCACACGTCGTAGGATTACTATACAACCGTAACATCACGGATGCTAAATTACAACATCATTTGTACTGAATCGAGCCGCCCCCGCACGTTGTTCTTTGGTCCCAGACCTTACACGTTCCCTGGCCAGAAAAAAAATGACAAATTTCTGGATTTCGCCGTGGCCCAATCTAACTTGCGAAATAGGTTATGGGGAGAAATTATAGCCAGATCATCATGTAAAGACAAAGTCAAAGGTGGTCCGTAGGACTGACCGTCGGCCATGAATATGAAAAAACATAAACGAAACCGACACCTGTCGCGGGCCCCACCCTGGCTGGCCCCGCGCACCAATCAAGGCCCCCCCGGGAAAGAAATTTTTCCAGGTCTGACCGCGTAGGGACCTGGGACTCGGTCCGCGGCGCGAAAAAGTCAACGGAATCGACGGCCTAGGAGGGGGGTCTTGAGGGACGCCGCCAGCGCGACGGTGGTCCGATCGGACGGCTGGGCCATGATCCCGCCCGTGGAGAAAGTTCGCGCCGGGAATCGCGATTGCGGGGCTGGCGTTTGGTGCGAAAGCTCAACAGATGTTTGACACTCTATCTATCGAGACTTTACACTTCACTTTATTTCATTATATATACATATAATAGAGAAGTTTATTAGGTATGATGAAACTTTGGAAATGGTCAAAAGTAGCCGCAGGGTTTCACTCTTTTTTTCCACACGTAAAATCACCATTTTATATTAGGGATGGGCATGATTTCAAATTAGAATCTAGAACCAAAGAGTTTGACTAATTGGAATCTGTCTGGTTCCAAGTTGTAAGGTATATAGAATATATTTTTAGAACCTAGAATCTAAAATAAGTATTTATTTTTTTATTTTTCTTGATCTATATATTCGCGTGATCTTGCGATATTCCATAGAGTTATATAATCTAAAATCTCTAGTTTGAGTTTCCATTTTATGACTAAGACTTTTATTTTATTAATGTTTCTTGTTTTTCCTATATTTGAATGTAAGTTATAGTTAATGGATTGTGGCAGGAAATAATGATTATTAAATGTGATAATTTATTGTAATTATTCAATTAATAATACATGTAAAACTTGGATAGAATCTGAATTCGGAACCGGTGACGGGATAGGTTTTAGGTTCCAAAAATAAGGAATCTGTTTGAGTGGGTACGCTCGAAACTTCCGAAATTTGAAATCGCTTATTCCTATTTTACACTCACATATTTTAAGTTAACACTAAATCAATCGATTTTTCCATTACGAACATTCGTTTGGAATTACGATTTCATTGATTAGAATTCCGAATGCTTCATTAGTATCGCAATTTTTTTGAAGATTTTCGTGATTAATAAATAAATTTTCAATTTCGCAAGAAAATAATATATATATTCTCTCTGTCTCTCTCTTCAGATTTGTAGAGAATATGGGACCCACGTGATCGTGGGGCTGGGGGTGGGAGGCCAAGACGTGGTGGTGGTGAGGCAAGACAGATCGTCCAACTTGGAGCCGTCGGATCTGAAGAAGCACTTGGACGACCTGGGCGACCAGCTCTTCACCGGGGCTTGCGCTTTGACTCCTTTTCATTCCAGGACCAAGGAGTCTAAACACCACAAGGTATATACAATCTTTCAATAACCCTCTTTTTTTTTTAGTTTCATTGGTGAAATCGTTTTTTTTTTCATGGGCATCATTTGATTATCATTACTATTATGATTCTAATTTCGCCCTTTACTTCATTGCGACCTTCAGCCACCGCGGGCCTTCAATCTGTTCGATTTGCAGCCGATCGCCTTCAATGACTTGCCGACCTGCAACTCCAAAGATGTAGGTTTGGTCCCTCATGATTTTTCTTTTTTGCCAACGTGATTTAGATGATGATGATGATAAACTGTTTCCTCGATTTAGCATTGAATTTGGATGTACACGTTGTCAACGAGGAGAGAATTCCGCACGGAACAACAATGAATAGAGAGACAGTTGGTAAGAAAGAGCATGAGAATTAATTAAGCAAGTGTTGAATTTAGGGTACGTCTATGTACAATGGATTTGTCACTTCAACAGACGGCTTGGTCAAGGATACTATTATGGGTCATTGCCTTGGGTATGAATGTCTACGTTCAGGATAGGAGGGTATCACTGAAGTAAAATTCTTTCTAAGACACATAGAATAAAGAAGCTATTTTTGACTAACCATTCAAAAGAAAAAATATATCATTGCAAGATTTGAATCTTGAGAAAATGAAGAATTGGAACTGGATTCCCTTTCACACATTCAAGATTGGAGTACTCACCCTTATAAGATTAGATTTTAATTACTAATTCTTAATAATTAGATTTTTCTTATATACTAATTTGATCGCATTTCTTCCTTTCGCTTTTCTAGCATTTCAAAATATTTATCATCGTCATGTTATAATATGGATATTCTCTTAGCATGAAAATATATGACTATATGCCATTAGTTCGTAGCATTAAGTTGCCATTCCAAATAAATAATCATTACCACTGATTAATTACCATACCTTCTCCTCGTCCCTATGTTACCGTTCCTCCTTCTCGACATGACCATCGTCCATTGCTTTATCCCTCCACCGCCACCGCAACCGCTCTTCCGCAGCCGCAACCACCGCTGTCATGGGGCTTGACCATTGCAAAGGCCACCGTCATCGGTCATCTCTTCTGGATCAACTCTTTCGAGCTACTGGCACCATCATTGGCGTCAGAGCCAATTACCATTGTCATCACGATCCTCTTCATGAAGGCCATACAGTAGACCCATTTCATACTGTCACATAGATGTGCACTGCTGCATGTTTCGATACTGTGATCAGTTCTGCTTATCGTCGCGACAACTTGCAAAGCACGATTCTCACGACCAAAATTTGGTCCGGCAAATGTATTGCAGGGAATCACGGTGATTAGCTCGAAGAGAGGAGGGAACCCGATGGCCGAGAGCCACTGCGAATGGCTCTTGACCGTGCCTTCGACGCCGGACGCCATCCACTTCAGCTTCATCCCCATCACTTCTCTCCTCAAAGGCGTCCCCGGCAGCGGCTTCTTGTCCCACGCCATCAACCTCTACCTCCGCTGTACGTCTCACACTCAATTTCGTTCGGTCGAGCTCATATTTACTCACCTGTTCTCCTTCGAAATTCCATCAGTTTTCCGTGAATCATCCTTATTTTTTGGGGGTTCCTTGCAGATAAGCCTCCGCTACGTGATCTGCAGTCCTTCCTGGAGTTCCAAACCCACAAGCTTTGGGCTCCCATTCACAACGACCAACCTCTCGGTCCGACCACGAATAGAGCCACTTCGTCGCCTTCCCTCAGCTTCGGCTTGATGGGACCAAAGCTGCATGTCAACACTTCCCAGGTACACATCGCGTATCTGCTGAACTACTTACGATCGTGCAGTAGTTGTGTTTGCAAGTTGGATGCACGCATAGAGCTAGCTTGGACCCAAACATGTTGCAATGACGTCTCCTTTGATATAAAGTCTAGGATGTTTCAAAAGTAGAGAGATCACAATTTATATTGATCATGGAGATTTGATACAAACTCGAACTGAACCGCATGATTAGGTCCCTGAGAATTATTGTTTTCGTTCGGTTTCAGGTTGTAGTAGGGAAGAGGCCGGTCACGGGGATGCGGTTCTTCCTTGAGGGGATGAAATGTAACAGGCTAGCTTTGCACCTCCAACACCTCTCCAACACCCCATCCATGCTAGAGAGTTTGGTAGATGACACGCCGATATGGCGAGGATCGGAGGAAGTTGCCGCCAGCGACGCCTACTTTGAAGGCATCCAAGGGAAGAAGTTCTCTCACATATGCGTTGCCCATATTGAATATTTGCCGCCCCCTGCGAAGGACGTTGCCTACATCGTGACAGGTGCCCAACTTCACGTGAAGAAGCACGACTCAAAAAACGTTCTACATCTCCGGCTCCGTTTCTCCAAGGTCTCGGACTCGTTCCTAGCGTCTCCTACCTGGGACCGTGGGTCCGAGCACTCCCAAAAGTCAGGGTTGCTTTCAGCAATTAGCACGTCTCTCGGGGGAAATAACGCTGCCAAAGAGAAAAGTCCGGCAATACATATGGACTCCAGCGTGTACCCGACGGGGCCGCCCGTGCCAGTGCAAACACAGAAGCTTCTGAAATTCGTGGATACATCGCAACGTTGTAAGGGGCCTCAAGATAGCCCGGGGCATTGGCTAGTGACCGGAGCTAAGTTGGATTTGGAGAAGGGGAAGATTTGCGTGCATGTCAAGTTCTCCTTGCTGTACCTAATTACTAGAATTGAAGAACAACAAAAGGATCAAGATTGAAGTTTTTTGAGTCTATTACGGAAATATACTAAAGGAGAAGAGAAAAGCATCTCTCTCTCCACGGAGTTGTTGAAGCTTCTTTGATGCCGCAATGGCCACATTCAAAGTGGAATGAAGGATGGTCAATGCAGTCATCAATCATGCCATGTCTGTCATGAAGGGAATGCTTCAGAACATGGCGAGATGATACAAGATCGATGATGTAAATGTGAAGTGCGTGATTCATATTTCTTTCATTTGTTTTTGCCCTTAGTTGATGATGATGTTGTTAATGTGTATATATGAACAGAAATAGTTGGTAATTTCTTTTCCATTTCTGGTGACAAAGCAAGCATAGTTTTCATTACTAAATGTAAGCAAGCAAAGGTCAAATATTTACAATTCTTTTGGGTTTCTGCACTGGCCTGCTCATTAGTAAGATCTTTTTGAAACCAGGCGTCGGTTTCCAAGCACATCGTCTTCCAATCACTGTACTTAGCCTATACGCCACCATGCTCGACTGCTGAGACTTCAGCTTCATCAGTTGAATGTGCTGTCAAAACCATGAGAAAGTATTATAAGCAACGGCTCACTTTGTCGACCTACTAAACACCCTTTGCTACGTCGACGGTCCTCGTTTTCGTGTTCTTCAAGATGCCCATAATGATGTCTTTCAGGGACCGGTGAAAACTCACTGCGATTGATTGTCATTTTGTGCAAGAGTATCTTCTTCATGGTTATATTTACTCTACTCCAGTTCCCTCTATCGATCGGATCACTGATACCTTCACCAAGACCCATCCTGAAGGACGTGTCTCGCTCTCGAACGCAAACTCGTGCAACATTACGCAAGTTTGGCTCACGTAGCCAACGATTGCATACTCAATAGAGGTGGTTAGGTGTTGCCTTCAGATCAGTGCTTACTGTCAGGATTTGAAGCCAGAAGTCATCACCCTGTCGGTTCATTATCAAGGGAAAACGGAAAAAGTCAATTGCTTATCTTTCACATAATTGCCAGCTTCAGTGCATAATACTAATCTCGTGATTCTAAATGAAAATGAACTATCTTCTGAAATGGACGTGTTAGGAATTTATGCTCTTGGTTGTTGCTTGCCAATTAAATTTCACTAGACTTATCTCCATAGAAGGAGAAGGACAGAGAGAGAGAGAGAGAGAGAGAGAGAGAGAGAGAGAGTCGGTAGGCCGCACTCCACACAGAGAGACCCAAAACTTGCGTGAAAATGACTAGCTGCACCCACGATTACGGAGTGCAGAACAGAACAGCGATTTGATTTATTTTTTTATGCTTAGGAAGCCTCGTACTTTCGGAGCGAGCATCGCATAGAATAAAATTTATTGCTACCGCGTCAATCACGTTTCAGGAACCTGCATGACCCACGACTAGTTCTGATCCAAGAGTTTCCACATTGTTCTCGCACTTGGATTGATTCTGTTGATCTCATCGCCCCCCTTGAACTAAGGGTCTGTAAGAGATTCTTTCTCGTCCTCTAAGCAAAAAACCATGTTAAATCTCCTCTTCTAACAAGCGTAACGCACCAGCAATCCGATGCAGACCATGCGGGTTCAGACAGTCATCGAAAACTCGTCTTCTTTGAACCTAGAGAAGTTTCAGAGGTCGCTCTCCTCTTTCACAGAAGGAAAACTTTATTGCGCTTCGTCGCAACAATCTTTTCGGTTGAAGATTTGGACATTTTGGCCCTGTTACCTTCTTCTCCTAGGATTCCCTCAAATCATGCCTTCATAACATGAGACAAAGAGCTCGGTCACGTTCCATCACAACACTACTGCAACATCTGACTTTGGGTGGCGGCATTGATTGCTGGCGGCGCTGTGATGGCGCCGTCTTTGTTTGGTTTGCAGGGAAGAGAGCGAGATGACCGGAAAATGAAGACTGGAAGACGACCCACGGACATTATAGCATGCAATTCAGCAACTTGATCGCATCGACGCACATGTCTGCCATAATCGTCTAATATTTTGAAACTCGAGATGAAAAAGAAAATGCTCGATTGAACGATGAATAAAAGTTCAAGTACTTCCCATGTAAAACGAACTCTGGCTTTGAAATTTGGTTCGAACTTCGCCAAGTTCTTCCATTAAGATGTGTATCATTTCGAAGCGCTAAATGTCACGAGCACTTTGCCTTCTTTTTGCTTGAAGATGCTTCGAGTCCTTCCCGTGAATTGTAATGAACAGCTTGTAATGCGTTTCCTTTCTTTAAAGATCAATTCTGCTAGAGTAAGGAATTGCAATTGCAAAAAAAAAAAAAAAATGTTGAAATAGTTTGTTGTCATAAAAGATGTGTCACTTGATTAAGAGAATTCGCAACTCTTAGTTAAGAGAATATACAACTTTTGGGCTTCGTTCGTTTCATGGAAAATAATTTCCGAGAAAACGTTTTCCGGATTTTCCGGTGTTCGTTTCACAGAAAATGAATTTCTTGGGGAAAATATTTTCCATTAAAAGAAAAAGGTCTTCTAAAATAGGGGAAAATGTTTTCCACTTTTGAAAAGTGAAAAACATTTTCCTCACTTGATCTCTCTTATCTCACACCTCTACAAATCCTCACTTCCTCCTCTACTTTCTTCTTCTTCTTCTTTAATTATTTTTAATTTCCTTGTTCTTTTCTTTTTCTTTTTCCTTTTTTTTCTTTTTCTTTTCTTTGTTTCTCATCTTCTTTTTTCTTGGCTAGACGTCGAACCAGGTGAACCTCAAGCTCGTCGATCTCAAACTTGCGCTCGTTGATCTCAAACTTGCGCTCATCGATCTAGCGAGCCTTGATTGATGCACGCGCTCGCCAATCTGGGGAGCGGAAAATATTTTCCTTACCGAACATTGGAAAATATTTTCCGAAACATTTTTAGGTTTTAGCCAAATACTAGAAAATATTGTCATTTTCCTGGAAAATGACTTATGGGAAAATATTTTCCGAAAATGGCTCATTTTCTACGAAACAAACGGACCCTTGGTTATGAAAAGAGGTGATTCTTTATCCCAAAAAGTGGTTATCGGTAGTTTTTAATAGAAGTTGTTCTTGAAATGAAGAGTGGTGATGGTTGGGATAAGATATCTATTCCTAAGAGATGTGTTGATTGATTCTCTATGAATAGAGACAAATTCACATATTATTTATAATAACCACAACTGTTTATAAATACTTCTTATTCAAAACTCTCTTTTGTTCTCTTTTCATACACGTAACCTTAACACATTCAAGGTAAAATTCCAAGAGAGAATTGAGCAATTGCTTGCTCAACTCATTTCTCTGTAGTTTTAGTATATATCCTGGAGGTATATTTGTTCTAAACACAACAACAACAATAGTGGGGGCAAATAATACCTTAAGAACAATGGTCGTCGTCACACATCAAAACATCAATGATCTGCTACTACTTTTCTATCTTCTTCACTAGACAAATTACCCCAACAAAAAATGTGGGACTTGCACCGGGTCCGTTGTAATTGATTCTAATCACCATATCACTTATACATCAGTCTATAATATTTGCTCGTCAATTAGACATTTATTTTTCCTTTGCTATAGTTGCAGTAAGCAGAGAATATCCCATTAAAGGAGTTTTGATGAAACACTCAAGAAGAGTAGTATATAAGAACTTGAGTACTTCAACCTAAAACACAGAAAGAGAGAGAGAGAGAGAGATTTCGAAAAGCTGAAAATGAGCAGCGGCACGGAGTTGGCGGAGGCAGCGGAATACACAATGAATGGCGGAGATGGCATATATAGCTACCACAAGAACTCTAGCTTTCAGGTACTTCATTCATTTGACATTAAACTGGATGCTGCTGCATTTCCATTTGCCATTCATCAGGCGTCTCTGGGCAGTTGCCATGTCTCATTAACTGCTCTTAGCTTATTAACTAGGAAGTATCGATGTCAGTTTGCAATAAAATTCTAACACATGGTTCGTAGAGAGCGGGAACAGATGTCGCCAAGGCCACCATCGAGAAGGCGATCATGGACAAGCTTGACATCAGGCAATTCTCTCCCGCTCCAACCACGTTCCAAATTGCAGATTTGGGCTGTTCGGTTGGACCAAACACCTTTGTCGCGGTTCAGAACATCCTAGAAGCCGTTCGACGCAAGTACGTCACGCAAGGCCTCTCCTCTCAAATGCCCGATTTCCTAGTGCTGTTCAACGACCATGCATCGAACGACTTCAACACCCTCTTCGCTTCCCTGCCGCCTGATCGGCAGTACTATGCAGCCGGCATGCCGGGGTCCTTCCACAGGCGGTTGTTCCCCCAGGCGTCGCTCCATGTGGCGCATTCGGCTCATGCACTTCCCTGGCTTTGCAAGTTGCCTGAGGAATTGCTTGATGCGAACTCCCCGGCATACAACAAGGGGAGAGTCTACTACATCAGTGCTCCGAGTCAAGTGCTTGATGCCTATGCGGCTCAGTTCGCAAAGGACACGGCGATGTTTCTAAGCGCCCGGGGAAAGGAAGTTGTGAGCGGGGGCATCATGGTTCTGCTCTTGGCTGGAAGAGCTAACGGGATTGCCCATTCATGTGTACTTTCGGACGTGATGTTTGATCTTTTGGGGGCATGCTTGATGGACATGGCAAAGGAGGTAAGAACAGGAGAACTATACGTTATAGTTTCTGTCTTACCTGTGCTTTAAATATATCTGCATATCAGCATAATGAAATTACGTATGCATAAAATGCTGATTAAACCAACTCTTTTTAACAGGGTAAAACAAGCGAGGCTCTGGTGGATTCATTCAATGTTCCGGTGTACGCTCCCTCTCCCGAGGAGATGACAGCGATAACCGAGCGAAATGGGTGTTTCAGCATAGAGACAATGGACTTAACCCCTTTCAATGCCAAGGTCGACGGCTCTGCCGCAGCCCATGCCTGCACGATGCACGTGCGTGCTGGAGTGGAAGGCCTCATCGGCAAACATTTCGGAAGTGAGATTGTCAACGAACTGTTTGATCGGTTCCTCGAGAAGGCCAAGGAATCATCCGACCGTATAAGTTCGGCCTTTCTTCACGGATGCCAACTAGTCGTCGTGCTAAAGCGTAAATAGCGCGGCCGCCGAGAGCCAGTTCAAGGGTACATGAAGGGTGATCGTGTTGATTAATAATCTTCAATTCAGTGTTGAACTTTCTGTCACTAGTCTTCATTTGGGTTTAATTTCTTTAAGAGACGCATGCTGTAATTAGAGAGCTACTCCAAGTGTTAAGTGTGTTCTCAATTGTGATTTAGTGAGGTAGTAAGTTAGAACCCTAGAATTATCTAGGTATCTATTTATAACCTATGTACCCGAGCATTTGGCATGTGTGTTCAATAAGAGAAACTACTCTACAAGTTCTCTCTTTGAATCTCTTCTTCATCTTCATCCAAATTATGGGGAGGGGTGATTTTTTATTTTAGAAACTCAAAAATCTGATCCTAACAATCGTTGTATTGCATTGTCATCCATTCCTAATCTTAAGCCTAAATGCATGCTATTCATACCAAATATTATTAATAATTTAAAGAATGGCTTATTTTTAATTATGTGAATAAACAAAAGATTAATAAAGATAGTCACTTGATTTTTAAAAGAAAGGCAATAAAGATAGATGTTTATACTAGCTAATAGTATATAATAATTGTGAATAACTTATGTTTGAATTAACTTGAATATTGAGAGATATGGGGTATTCTCAGATAACTTCAAATTTGATCGACTCGCGTAAGAATTTGGTTAGTCATCACTCACCCAATAGAATTAATTCTATCAATATTTTTTGTTATTCCCTATCATTACCTCATCACTTGATGTGTGGAAACATATTATAAGAATTAGCAACATGAGCACAATGCATCATTGGTTTAGTATGTGGTATAGTCGTCGCGACGTAGACACTTTTAAAATTTTTTAAATTTTTCTGAATTTTTATTACTTTTTTTTTTTAATTTTTCCCAACTATGAGGCGACGACCTTGCCAGCCCGCAATTGGGGGAAAAAACAAAAAGAAAAACAGAAAAAAAAAAAAAGAATTATTAAAAAAACTTAGAAAATTTTTTTTAAAAATTAAAAAAAAAAATTAAAAAGTGTCCAAGTTGGTGCATATTGTGCCGTGTGAGATGGTTGGTGTTCAAAACTCAATGATAAAGAAATGACTAGAACTTTTCTTGGCCATTACTTTTTTTGATATGATCTCTTTAACAAGGAAAAATCAAAGAGAGGAACAATGGGCATCCTTGGTAGGCTGTCCATGAGACAACAAAGGCAGGGTGACCTCCAACGGCATTGAAGAAGGGAAGAAGAAGGGGTTGGTGATATTCTGACGCAATTAAATTCAGTTGGACGAGGGATGGGCACCCGAGCGGGTCAAGAAATTTGGAACTTATTTTTTCTAAAAAAAAAAAAAAAAAAAAAATCATTAAATATCTAGTTCTTGCATTTTAGATTACTCAGGAATGTAGAATAATTTCTAAAATTTTATTAGTTTCTTGGAATTTATTTTCCCCAAACACGATAAAATGATGAAATCAAAACTATATATGTGTGTACAAAGGGTGAAAAGGCGTAGGTGCAAGCTAAAAAGAAAATAGAAAAAGGGCATGGGCAGAGGCATAAATCGACATGTAAAAATAAGCACAATTAGGGATGAGTGGTTTCGGGCTTCGTACAAGTTTTACTTGAAATTTGAAACTTACTTTGTACAAGTTTTATTTGAAATCTGAAACTTACACATTGGAACATATTTCTCTCTCTCTCTGTTTTTTTTTTTTTTTTTTTTTTGGAATTTAGAACCCTACCCTATATGTTTTGGGAATTGGAACCTACCCTATCATAGGTTTATTAATTGAACGATTATATTGAATAATCACCATTTATTGTTATAATTCACTGATCACATTTTATATGTTGACATAACAACATCAAGGAAATGACTAAGGGCAAAGCAAAAACGTGCATGAATGGGAAATGCATCTGCTGGGCACACGACGTAGCGAAGATCAAGTACTTGGGCCTTGACGGCTACTTCATCGTGCTGTTCAACCTCCACATTGACCGGTACCCACTCGTCCTCGCCGACGAGGTCCTCGAGGCAGTTCCGTCCACTTGGGACCCTTTATGAGTAGAGTAGGATTTGGCATTCGCATTTCCTCGCTATGCTTCTTCTTCTTCTTCTTCTTCTTTAAAAATGTTTAGGTATACATTTTGCCGATAATAAAAACAGTTTTTATTGACTAATTACTTCAAAAGATACGAACAATCATTTTTAGGAAAAATATTTTTCAAATAATTCATTTTCTATGAAACAAATAAAGAAAAGTCTATATAATACTCAGAGAGGGAAAAAGGGAGTGGAGGCCATAAATCTTGACCCTTAATTTCTGAGAAAACATTAGCCACATCCCTTAATATGGAGAAATTGCCTAGGCGGCTGGGCTAGGTGATGTGTACACTTAACGCCCACATTTCCCTAGGTGATGTGTACAATTAATGCCCACATTTCCCTAATGAAATTTTTTATGAACGGCCAAAAGACCATAAATCTTGACCCATAACTTTTGACGTAACATTAGTCACATCCCTTAAAATTGAGAAACTACCTACCTAGGCGGCGGAGCTAGGTTGTGCGTACAATTAATGGTCTTATCCAACCATTGAATGAATTTCCTCCTAAAAGAACAAGGGGCACAAATTCAAATTTTCTAGATTTCACATCACTGTCGTGAAAGGGAGAAATCATTTCCGGGTCGAGTTCCTCGTCCCCCTAGCATTCAATTCCAAAATGAAGTGCTGAGTTTTCGACGGCGTTGTAGGATTACTATACAACCGTAACATCACGGATGCTAAATTGCAACATCATTTGTACTGAATCGAGCCGCCCCCGCACGTTGTTCTTTCTTCCCAGACCTTACACGTTCCCTGGCCAGAAAAAAATGACAAATTTCTGGATTTCGCATGGGGAGAAATTATAGCCAGATCATCATGTAAAGACAAAGTCAAAGGTGGTCCGTAGGACTGACCGTTGGCCATGAATATGAAAAAACATAAGCGAAACCGACACCTGCCGCGGGCCCCACCCGCAAGGAAATTGGCTGGCATGGCGCACCAATCAAGGGCCCCCCCGGAAAAGAAATTTTTCCAAGTCTGTCCGCGTAGGGACCTGGGACTCGGTCCGCGGCGCGAAAAAGTCAACAGAATCGACGGCCTAAGAGGGGCTACGTAGCACGGATACTCTCTGGAAGCCTTCGTGTCGTGTTCGACACTTCGACACGTGTCCGACACGCTCCAACACGTCCTGACACGCTCTGACATGTGGTCAACGAGTGTCGAAAAATCCGACACGCTCCGGCACGCGAGTCTAGAATTCCGACACGCGATTCCGACACGCACGTGGTTAATTTTAAAAATTTCTAATACTTATGGGGTCAAAATATAAATATACACAAAAGAAGTAATAAAAGAAGTAACAAAAATGCTATACATATACACGAGGTCAATTTTTTTTTTTTTTTCAGTTTTGTTTTTTAGAATTGTTTTAGTTTTTTAAAAAGTCTTTTACTATGAAAGAAGTAATAAAAAATGCTATATATGATAAATAAATAAATTTAAAAATATCATTTCAGCATTTTTTTTAAACAATGTTTTTTTCCTCTAACTTTTATGTATTATTGTAACAAATTAAAATAATGAATAATATTATTTAATATATAAAAAAATCTAATATATAACATGTCGAAACATGTCGAAATTCTCTATTTTTTAGAAATGACGTGTCGGCGTATCGTGTTATGTCGCGTGTCGGGTGTCCGTGTCGGTGCTACATAGAGGAGGGGGTCTTGAGGGACGCCGCCAACACGACGGTGGTCTGATCGGACTGCTGGGCCATGATCCTGCCCGTGGAGTAAGTTCACGTCGGGATTCGCGATTGCGGGGCTGGCGTTCGGTGCGAAAGCTCAACAGATGTTTGACACTCTTACCTCAGTTTATTTCATTATATATACATATAATAGAGAAGTTTATTAGGTATGATGAAACTTTGGAAATGGTCAAAAGTAGTCGCAAGGTTTCACTCTTTTAACCACACGTAAAATCACCATTTTATATTAGGGATGGGCATGATTTCAAATTAGAATCTAGAACCAAAGAGTTTGACTAATGGGAATTTGTCTGGTTCCAAGTTGTAAGGTATATAGGATATATTTTTAGAACCTAGAATCTAAAATAAGTTTTTATTTTTATTTTTATTTTTTTTTATCTATATATTCGCGTGATCTTGCGATATTCCATAGAGTTATATAATCTAAAATCACTAGTTTGAGTTTTCATTTTATGACCGAGACTTTTATTTTATTAATGTTTCATATTTTTCCTATATTTGAATGTAAATTATAGTTAATGGATTGTGGCGGTAAATAATGATTATTAAATGTGATAATTTATTGCGATCATTCAATTAATAATACATGTAGAACTTGGATAGAATGACTCTGGAACCTGTGATGGGGCAAGTTTCAGGTTCCAAAAAATAAAGAATCTGTTTTAGTGGGTACGCTCGAAACTTCCGAAATTTCAAATCGCTTATCCCTATTTTTTAAGTTAACACTAAATCAATCTATTTTTCCATTACGAACATTCGTTTGGAATTACGATTTCATTGATTAGAATTCCGAATGCTTCATTAGTATCGCAATTTTTTGAAGATTTTCGTGATTAATAAATAAATTTTCAGTTTCGCAAGAAAGTAATATATATATATATATATATATATATATATATATTCTATATTCTCTGTCTCTCTCTTCAGATTTGTAGAGAAATATGGGATCCACGTGATCGTGGGGCTGGGGGTGGGAGGCCAAGACGTGGGAGAAAATATTAGGTGGTCCGGGACCGCCACGTCAGCGTGGTCCCGGACCACTCACGGCGTCACGCGTGCGTGGAGGGGGACAAAAACCTGACCCGGACCCACCTCTCTGACGCTCTCTCTCCTCTTTCTGTTTTTTGTCCCCCTCCACGCACGCGTGGCGCCGCGTGAGTGGTCCGGGACCACGCTGACGTGGCGGTCCCGGACCACCCAATACTTTCTCCGTGACATGGTGGCGGTGCGGCAAGACAGATCGTCCGACTTGGAGCCGTCGGATCTGAAGAAGCACTTGGACGACCTGGGCGACCAGCTCTTCACCGGGGCTTGCGCTTTGACTCCATTTCATTCCAGGACCAAGGAGTCTAAACACCACAAGGAATATACACTCTTTCAATAACCTTTTTTTTTTTTTTTTTTTTTTTTTTCAGTTTCATTGGTGAAATCTTTTTTTTTTTTTTTTTTTTCATGGGCATCGTTTGATTATCATTACTATTATAATTCTAATTTCGCCCTTTATCATTGCGACCTTCAGCCACCGCAGGCCTTCAATCTGTTCGATTTGCAGCCGATTGCCTTCAATGACTTGCCGACCTGCAACTCCAAAGATGTAGGTTTGGTCCCTTGTGATTTTTCTTTCTACCATCGTGATTTAGATGATGATGATGAATTGTTTCCTCAATTTAGCATTGAATTTGGATTTACACGTTGTTAACGAGGAGAGAATTCCGCACGGAACAACAATGAATAGAGAGACAGTTGGTAAGAAAGAGCATGAGAATTAATTAAGCAAGTGTTGAATTTATGGTACGTCTATGTACAATGGATTTGTCACTTCAATAGACGGCTTGGTCAAGGATACTATTATGGGTCATTGGCTTGGGTATGAATGTCTACGTTCAGAATAGGAGGGTGTCACTGAAATAAAATTCTTTCTAAGACACATAGAATAAAGAAGCCGTTTTTGACTAACTATTCAAAAGAAAAAAAATATCATTGCAAGATTTGAATCTTGAGAAAATGAAGAACTGGAACTGGATTCCCTTCCACACATTCAAGATTGGAGTACTCACCCCTGTAAGATTAGATTTTAATTACTAATTCTTAATAATTAGTTATTTCTTATGTACTAACTCGATCGCATTTTTTCCGTTCGCTTTTCTAGCATTTCAAAATATTTATCATCGTCATGTTATAATATGGATATTCTCTTAGCATGAAAATATATGACTATATGCCATTAGTTCGTAGCATTAAGTTGCCATTCCAAATAAATAATCATTACCACTGATTAATTACCATACCTTCTCCTCGTCCCTATGTTACCGTTCCTCCTTCTCGACATGACCATCGTCCATTGCTTTATCCCTCCACCGCCACCGCAACCGCTCTTCCGTAGCCGCAACCACCGCTGTCATGGGGCTTGACCATTGCAAAGGCCACCGTCATCGGTCATCTCTTCTGGATCAACTCTTTCGAGCTACTGGCACCATCATTGGCGTCAGAGCCAATTACCATTGTCATCACGATCCTCTTCATGAAGGCCATACAGTAGACCCATTTCATACTGTCACATAGATGTGCACTGCTGCATGTTTCGATACTGCGATCAGTTCTGCTTATCGTCGCGACAACTTGCAAAGCACGATTCTCACGACCAAAATTTGGTCCGGCAAATGTATTACAGGGAATCACGGTGATTAGCTCGAAGAGAGGAGGGAACCCGATGGCCGAGAGCCACTGCGAATGGCTCTTGACCGTGCCTTCGACGCTGGACGCCATCCACTTCAGCTTCATCCCCATCACTTCTCTCCTCAAAGGCGTCCCCGGCAGCGGCTTCTTGTCCCACGCCATCAACCTCTACCTCCGTCGTACGTTTCACACTCAATTTCGTTCGGTCGAGCTCATATTTACTCACCTGTTCTCCTTCGAAATCCCATCAGTTTTCCGTGAATCATCTTTCTTTTTTCGGGTTCTTTGCAGATAAGCCTCCGCTACGTGATCTGCAGTCCTTCTTGGAGTTCCAAACCCACAAGCTTTGGGCTCCCATTCACAACGACCAACCTCTCGGTCCGACCACGAATAGAGCCACTTCGTCGCCTTCCCTCAGCTTCGGCTTGATGGGACCAAAGCTG
This sequence comes from Eucalyptus cloeziana, assembly GCA_014182715.1. Classification (NCBI taxonomy): domain Eukaryota; kingdom Viridiplantae; phylum Streptophyta; class Magnoliopsida; order Myrtales; family Myrtaceae; genus Eucalyptus; species Eucalyptus cloeziana. The sequence goes on from CM024640.1 coordinate 26,004,860, forward strand.
CATGTCAACACTTCCCAGGTACACGTCGCGTATCTGCTGAACTACTTACGATCGTGCAGTAGTTGTGTTTGCAAGTTGGATGCACGCATAGAGCTAGCTTGGACCCAAACATGTTGCAATGACGTCTCCTTTGATATAAGGTCTAGGATGTTTCAAAAGTAGAGAGATCACAATGTATATTGATCATGGAGATTTGATACAAACTCGAACTGAACCGCGTGTTTAGGTCCCTGAGAATTATTGTTTTCGTTTGGTTTCAGGTTGTAGTAGGGAAGAGGCCGGTCACGGGGATGCGGTTCTTCCTTGAGGGGATGAAATGCAACAGGCTAGCCTGCACCTCCAACACCTCTCCAACACCCCATCCATTCTAGAGAGTTTGGTAGATGACACGCCAATATGGTGAGGATCGGAGGAAGTTGCCGCCAGCGACGCCTACTTTGAAGGTATCCAAGGGAAGAAGTTCTCTCACATATGCGTTGCACATATTGAATATTTGCCGCCCCCTGCGAAGGACGTTGCCTACATCGTGACAGGTGCCCAACTTCACGTGAAGAAGCATGACTCAAAAAACGTTCTCCATCTCCGGCTTCGTTTCTCCAAGGTCTCGGACTCGTTCCTAGCATCTCCTACCTGGGACCGTGGATCCGAGCACTCCCAAAAGTCAGGGTTGCTTTCAGCAATTAGCACGTCTCTCGGGGGAAATAACGCTGCCAAAGAGAAAAGTCCGGCAATACATATGGACTCCAGCGTGTACCCGACGGGGCCGCCCGTGCCAGTGCAAACACAGAAGCTTCTGAAATTCGTGGATACATCGCAACGTTGTAAGGGGCCTCAAGATAGCCCGGGGCATTGGCTAGTGACCGGAGCTAAGTTGGATTTGGAGAAGGGGAAGATTTGCGTGCATGTCAAGTTCTCCTTGCTGTACCTAATTACTAGAATTTGAAGAACAACAAAAGGATCAAGATTGAAGTTTTTTGAGTCTATTACGGAAATATACTAAAGGAGAAGAGAAAAGCAGCTCTCTCTCCACGGAGTTGTTGAAGCTTCTTTGATGCCGCAATGGCCACATTCAAAGTGGAATGAAGGATGGTCAATGCAGTCATCAATCATGCCACGTCTGTCATGAAGGGAATGCTTCAGAACATGGCGAGATGATACGAGATCGATGATGTAAATGTGAAGTGCGTGATTCATATTTCTTTCATTTGTTTTTGCCCTTAGTTGATGATGAAGATGTTAATGTGTATATATGAACATAAATAGTTGGTCTTTTCTTTTCCATTTCTGGTGACAAAGCAAGCATAGTTTTCATTACTAAATGTAAGTAAGCAAAGGTCAAAGTTTTACAATTATTTTGGGTTTCTGAAATGGCCTGCTCATAAGATCTTTTTGAAACCAGGTGTCGGTTTCCAAGCACATCGTCTTCCAGTCACTGTACTTAGCCTATTCGCCACCATGCTCGACCACTGAGACTTCAGCTTCATCTGTTGAATGTGCTGTCAAAACCGTGAGAAAGTATTATAAGCAATGGCTCACTTTGTCGATGTACTAAACGCCCTTTGCTATGTCAACGGTCCTCGTTTTCGTGGTCTTCAAGTTGCCCATAATGATGTCTTTCGTGGACCGGTGAAAACTCACTGCGATCGATTGTCATTTTGTGCAAGAGCATCTTCTTCATGGTTATATTTACTCTACTCCAGTTCCCTCTATCGATCGGATCACTGATACCTTCACCAAGAACCATCCTGAAGTGTTAAGCATATAGGAACAAAGTCTCACTCAGCCACTATAAATTCAGCAGATAACACTGATGCTGGAAGAGAAAGAACTATGAAGAGAAAGAGTTATATGGAGCAGCAAAGTGAAGCAAAGAACACGTGGGAAAAAGGGGAAAGTAACAATGAGCTGATGATCAACGGTGAAGAGCTCATGATGAAGGCAGACATGGATTGCTATTAATGATTAAGAAAGCCTGAAATAAAGAAGATGTGGATCGCCAAGTCGTGTAGATCTCAACTGACACACGTGCTGTTATTCGGTTTAGAGTAGTAAAACAGATTAAGAAATAGTTAGTTGTATTCAGTTTTGTTGTTCGATTATGATATAAGTAGTTTTCTTCCTTTTTCGATAAGTGTTGTGAGAAGACAGAAGGAAAAAAAAAAAAAAATATATATATATATATATATATATATATATATATATATATATATAGAGAGAGAGAGAGAGAGAGAGAGAGAGCTAAGACAGCAATCATCAATGGAGGCTCTGTATAGCTGATACGTGCTAGAGAGATAGAAAATAGAGGATGTAAAACAGAGGATTTGTATTCATAAGCTGTCATTGATATACAAGAGCTTTGTACTACAATCATATTGAAATAGAGTGATTCGAAGTATTTCCTTTGCCGATTCCTCTGTATCTTGATTCATTTCTTGATCTTCATCTTCATCTTCACATGGTATCGGAGCAGGAGACCATATTTGCTGAAGAGATTCATTTAGCAGCTATCCACTAAATCGAAGGTGAAGAAACTGAAGGTGCGACAGATTCCAGTATCACGGTAATCGTGTTTGTATACATAGTGTCACTGTTATCTTCTTCCTCAAGCTGCGAGATTACAACAATGGCAATAAGAACACCAAAGTATCCCTTCCCAATACATATGAATATCTCTAACTTTGTCACAATCAAACTTGCCGAAGACAATTTTCTTCTATGGCAAGCACAGATTCACAGGTTCCTGAAAAGCCAAGAACTTTTTGGCTTTATTAATGGTGATATTTTATCACCTCCTCGAATGCTGCAAAATGAAGTCGAAGGATGTGAGTCTGAAGTTATAAATCCAGACTATATTGACTGGACAAAAACTGATCAGCTGGTATCGTCATGGATAAGTGGAGCTGTCTCTGAGAATATTTTGAGCATGATAATTGGCCTAGAAACATCCTATGAGGTATGGCAAACACTTCTGAATCGTTTTACACAGAAGTCAATTGCTAGGGAATTCGAACTAAGAGGGAAATTACAAGTTTGTCAGAAGCATGATCAAACTCTCTCTGTCTATCTCAGAGAATATAAGTCCATATGTGACCAGTTGAATGCTATAGGAAAACCTGTGGATGAAATAACCAAAATGTTTGGTGTGTTGGAAGGCTTGGGTCTTAAATATGAAAATTTTCGAACCACTATATACTGTCTAAAGCCTCAACCTGAATATGATGAGGTGATTGCACAATTAGAAAAGTTCGAATCAAGACTACAGAACTACTCCAAGAATCAATTTAATCCCAATTTAGCTTACTTTGGGCAAAGACAATCTTGGATACAGCTTAAAGAAAATACTGATGGAGAATATGTCCCTCAAACCTCTGGCTTTGTAACTCAAGGAGGAAACTTCAGAGGAGGCCATAACTATGGTCGAGGTAGAGCTGCTAATAGTAGAGGTCAAGGATTTGGATATTCTGAAAGGAATCATTACAGAACAAATGCCTTGATGCAAAGTCAAGGAGATCAACAATACAGATAGAGAAATACTTTCTCTGGAACTAATCAAGGGTTTTGACCCTATGCAAGTCATTCTCAAAGGTATCAAAACACCAAAACTTATCCATCTTTGACATTGACCTCGAATAAAAATCTACAGGATGAGAAAGAAACAGGCAATGTTCGACTGGAATGCCAAATATGTAAATGTCCAGGACATGATGCTTTTTGTTGCTGGTATCGTTTTGACAGCTCCTATCAAGCAGAAGATATTCCAATAGTATTAACAACAATGCATATCGAGGACCCAAAAGGAAGTGAATGGTATCCAGATACTGGTGCTACAGCTCACATCAATGCTAATCTTGGTATTCTTCATACTCTTTCTAAGTATAAAGGAACTGATACTGTCATGATTGGAAATGGATCATGCTTGCCTGTTACTTACATTGGTAATACATGGTTGAATACAAAAGATAATACATTACCTCTCGATGATGTACTGATTGTTCCAAAAATAAAGAAGAACCTCTTTTCAATTTCTAAACTTACAAATGACTATCCTTGCTCATTTGTTTTTGACAAAACTGGTGTTTATGTAAAGGACAACTATACCAAAGTAACAGTGAAGCTCAGAAGGAAAATTAGAGGACTCTATCAGGTGGATACACAAACCACAGAAGCCTTCTTCACTCAGAGACAAAGGGCTATAGATGTAGATACATGGCACCAGAGATTGGCTCACACAAATTCACAGATTGTGAAACATCTGCAGCATCAGAAGCTAATTCACTATAATACAACAACCAAGAATATATGCAGCAGCTGTCAAAGAGCAAAAAGTACAACAGTATCTTTTCCCTTGTCAAACTCTACATCAAATGTTCCTTTAGAAAAGATACACTGTGACATTTGGGGGCCTTCACCAATAAGCTCCTTTCAAAAGTTCAAGTACTATGTGATCTTTGTTGACAACTTTTCATGATATAGCTAGTTATATCCAATGAAGTTGAAATCTGAGTTATATGATATCTTTGTCAAATTCCAGAAACTAGTTGAAAGATATCGCGACCAATTTTTCGGGTGTAAACCACCTAGGGTTTGGCTAATGGATTGTTAAGCCTAGACTTAACTCGGGCTCTCCCAAACCCATACCAATTTGCGACTTAGGTTCAAATTTTTAACGTGCAATTGATTTTTAACTAGGAGTCGCCACTAATCTATTTTTGGTGGGTCGATTAGAAACCCAAGTAAAGCAACGGGAGGTTTACTTTACTCCTACGAACCAGAAACTATGGATACGGGGACTTGGTTACACTATATTTCTCTAATGCCCTTTCGGTACCATTCTTTATTTAAAAAAAATGTTTGGCAAGCAGCTTGGATTGATTTTAAATCTATTTTCCTAACATATGAGGCAATCATGCGGGTGCGCAATCCATCAATTTAACACCCAAGAAAGCAATGAATAAATTGTAAACTTACCTCAAAGCAACGAAAGCATCTGCGTTGTTAGATCAAAATTCACATCATCAACCCTAGATATGATTTCTAATTAACACGCAATTTCTTTTTTTGTTTTCACTTTATTTAATGGGAACTTAATCTATATGCAATGCATGCTAGTAATGTAATATGACATGGCAAAATGACCTAAATTACATAACATGGCAATATGATCTAAATTATATGACATGAATAGAGTAAATCCTAAAGAAATGCAATAATTAAATGCAATCTAAATGACCTAATTCTATTGACAGGCAATTTCTAATTAAATGGGCCTAAAAAAAAAAAAAAACTAAATGATGTGCATTTCATTTAATCTAATCCTAAATGACATGTTCATGACATTTTTTCTTTTTTTTTTCCTAAAAAATGCAATTAATCTAAAAAATGGAAGTAATTTATCCTAAGACATTTTTTTTTTTGATTTTTTATGAAATTCGAAATTAGGTAAATGTGAAAGTTACCTAGCTAGATTAAGATTCTATCTAATTTATATTAGGGATTAGGTTATGCTAAACCCTAATTTAAACTAAGATGTTGTCTTAACTTAGCAATCTCTAATCCTAGGTGCGGTCTATCTAAAGAAACCAATTTATTCTAAGGCATTTTTTGGTATTTCCTTTTAAATTCGAAATTATAAAAATGTGGAAATTATCTACCTAAATTAAAATGTCATCTAATTCGAATTAGGAATGAAGTTATGTCAAATCCTAATTTAAACTAGAATGTTATCCTAACTTAGAAATCCCTAACTAAAATGCAATCTACTTAAGATTTTTTTTTATCTAAACTTATAATGAATTAAAAAACTATTATCTAGAATTAAATTACGTGCAATCTTACTCTAAAATGCAATGACATGCACAGATTGCCTTAATTCTACATGAATTATGCATGATGTTTTTTTTTTTTATTAATTTCGAAATTAAAATTTAACATGCAAATCAAATAATAAAAAAACTAACATTCTAAATGAATATACTTTCTTTTTTGTTTTTTATTTAAAAATTCGAAATAAGATTGCAATTCTAAATATGCAAGATAATCCTAAGACTAGGAATATTCTAAAACAAACCTAATCCTAATTCAATTTCTTTTTTGGATTTTTTTCCTTTTACGAAAACAAAATCACACAGCAAATCAAATAAGATAAGATCAATATCCATAAATTGGCGAACCATATCTTGCGCATGAGATCGGGTTGGCCAAACTTAAACAAAATCGCGAATCGAATCTCGGGCATGAGATCGGATTGGCGATTTTTCCGTGCGATTGCGAGTCGGATTTCGGGCGCGAAAATCGGATTGTCAATCGTACGCACGTTGTGAAATTAGGGATTAATCCCCGAATTCATGAGAATTCAAAATATTTTTGGATATGGCAATAACGAACAAATATTCAAAATAAATCACGATCCCATGGATCAAGTAATAAAATATGAAAAAACTCGAATCAATCAAGAATCTTACCTAGCTCTTGATATCGCGCAGATAACTTTTCCAAATTGGGACCAAGTGCAATCGGACTGGGATCGCGATCGGTTTCTCGACAACGAACGGTAGCAAGCGTCATGTGCACGGCGGCGATGCTTCACGGCGATGTGGTTGGCAGCAACAGCGACGAACGGCTCACAAGGGTGTTGCAATTATCGAACACCCGGACTCCTCGACGATAGACGATTGCTGACGAACTCTGTTGGATTGGCAAAGTGAAAGAACACCACCAGTGAGCAATCGAGAACAAAGTTTTGCTTTTTCGCCCTCTCTTTGTTTTTTCCCTTTTTGTCTTGTAGCCATATCTCCTCTTCATGAAATTGTGGCCGTCAAGTAATGATGGTCAGATCATGGGATAACCCATGTGACCATCCATGATCAAGAGGAATTGTAAAAATAATATAGTGGAGTATGTGATTTGCTCGAAGAAAGAGGGGGCAGAGGCTTGAATGTGATGAGGGAGGAGAGAAATATTGTAAAAAAATCTGAATTGACGTAGTCGCTTCTCTCTCTCTCAATTGTGGCCGTATGTTCAATATGTGTTGCCCCCCACCAAAAAAAAAAAAAAAAAAAAAAAAATACGCACATCCTCTTTTATACGTGAAAAATTAGGATCTCAATTTCTTCTTCGAATCCATATCCATAATATTTTTTTCACCAATTTTATCACATATTGATAAGGGCTCAAGATTACGATAAAATTTTTCCTTAAATCCAAATCTTGCAAAAATATATTGCAATATCTTTTCACACATATGCCTTATCCAAAGATATACTAAAAAAAATCCAATCGCATCTCAAAAATTTCAAATTCCCATTTTTTCACGAGATAATTTTCGATCATTAAAAATATGGGCTTGGGCCGACTTGCTCGTTTCATGGGCTTGATCCATCTAATTTGAACTCATCCGCTACCGGTCCAATAAAATGCAAACTAAATCTATATGCTATGCAATTAATAAAATTAACCCCTAATTTTCTATGCAATAAAATAAATAAACTAAATCGCCAAAATTTAGGTGTCAACAAAAGACAATACAGTCATCAAATCAAAATTTTCCAGAGTGATGGAGGAGGAGAGTTCATAAGTAATAGATTTCAACATCATTTAAAGAACTGTGGCATAAAACAGCTCATGTCTTGTCCACACACATCAGAACAGAATGGAATTTCAGAAAGGAAACATCAACATATAATTGAGCTTGGACTAGCTATGTTATATTACTTTAAAGTCCCACTGAGATTTTGGGTAGATGCTTTCATGACAGCCAACTATATTGTGAACATACTCCCTACACCAAAACTAAATATGGATACCCCTTATAATAAAATTCATCATAAGCAGCCAAGCTATGAACATCTAAGGGTGTTTGGATGTGCTTGTTATCCTTGTTTGAGATCATACACACAAAATAAATTTGATCCCAGATCTCTTACTTGTGTGTTTTTGGGATACGGTGAACTACATAAAGGGTATCGTTGCCTTGTACCCACTGATAACCGTATAGATATCAGTAGACATGTTGTCTTTGATGAAACATTTTTCCCATTTTCAAAGAACTTGATTAATGAGTATGGACAATATACAACTCTATACAGACAATGGATAGAAGAAGTTAAAATGTTCAAGTCTCCAAGACCTGAATCAACAGACAGTGGCCTTATTGACCAAACAGCTCAAGTTCAGTCTCCAAGTCCTGAACCAACAGACAATGGCCTTCTTGACCAAACAGCTAAATTTCAGTACCATCATGCTATGGAAGATCATTACACTCATAACTCATATAGTGGAAATATGCCACAAACTACCTCTTTCACACAAATGCAGACTGACTCCACTATAGAAGAACAACCAGTACTTACCTCAATAGATGTTATGCCTACTGACATCATTCCTAATCAAGAGCAACACAATCCTAGCTCTTCTTCTTCTCAAGGTAATGCTGTTGTTCATCATATGCAGACTCGACTGAAATCTAGGATTACAAAATCAAATCCCAAGTATGCATGTTTAGCTGAATATCAAGTTCCTATGGAACCAAGATCTGTTAAATCAGCATTAGATAATGAAGGATGGTATAAAGCAATGCAAGAAGAAATGAATGCTCTATATGAAAATCAAACCTGGATATTAGTTCCCAGAATTGACCAGATGAATGTGATAGGCTGTAAGTGGGTGTTTAAGACCAAACTAGCACCTGATGGCAGTCTTGACAGGCTAAAAGCTTGACTAGTTGCCAAAGGTTTCCATCAAGAAGCAGGACTAGACTTTACTGAAACATTCAATCCTATTGTGAAACATGCAACAATTCGTATAGTACTATCTGTGGCTCTAATGAGACAATGGCCAATACATCAGCTTGATGTTAAAAATGCATTCCTCCATGGAGACTTGAATGAGACTGTATATATGGAGCAACCACCTGGATTCATACATCCTCAAAACTCTCAATATGTTTGTCTTCTCAAAGAGTCCTTATATGGTCTTCGACAAGCACCAAGAGGCTGGTTTGACAAATTCAGTAACCTTCTCCTCGAAAATGGTTTCTTTTGCAGCACAGCTGATCCATCTCTGTTTGTTCTTCATATTGATTCACATACAGTCTTGTTACTACTTTATGTAGATGACATCATCTTGACTGGCAGCTCAACACAACTCTTAGCTACTTTGATTCAGAACCTTAGTCTTCAATTCCATATGAAAGATCTCGGATATCTTCACTATTTTTTAGGAATTGAAGCTAAACGTACTACTCAGGTTCTATTTCTATGCCAAACAAAGTATGCTATTGATTTGCTTAAACGAGCTCATATGGCAGAATGCAAACCCATTTCAACTCCTTTGCCACTTAGATCAGTTACTATGACAAATGCAGATATTCAGCTAAGTAATCCTCTTGAGTATAGAAGCTTAGTTGGTGGTCTTCAGTACTTGACCATCACTCGACCAGATCTTGCCTTTGCCACAAATTTACTCTGTCAAAAGATGCAACATCCAACAGTGGCAGATTTTCATCAATTAAAGAGAGTTCTTTGATATGTCAAAGGAACAATACATCTTGGAATTTATCTCCACTCTAACAGTTCCATAAATCTTTATGGCTACTCAAATGCTGACTGGGTAGGATGTACTGCTACTCGACGATCTACTACTGGTTTTTGCACTTATCTTGGATCTAATCTTCTTTCTTGGTCTGCCAAGAAACAACCCACCGTCTCACGATCTTCCACAGAAGTTGAGTATTGCGCACTTGCTTCAACAATTGCTGAACTCACTTGGATTAGTTTTGTCCTACGCGATATTGGTATCTCTCTACCATCACCAACACTCTTATTTTGTGATAACAAGTCAGCTATTTCTCTTACAACTAATCCTATACTACATGCTCGAACTAAGCATATCAAAGTAGATTTTCACTTCATTCGTGAGAAGGTCTCTTCTGGGTCCATCCAGGTTCGATATATTCCCAGTCATCTTCAGCTTGCCGACATCTTTGCTAAGTCACTCTCACGGTTGGCTCACTTTACTATTCGAACCAAAATTGGGAATGGGATCCTTAACCCTTCCCAATTTGAGGGGGGATGTTAAGCATATAGGAACAAAGTCTCACTCAGCCACTATAAATTCAGCGGATAACACTGATGCTAGAAGAGAAAGAACTATGAAGAGAAAGAGTTATATGGAGCAGCAAAGTGAAGCAAAGAACACGTGGGAAAAAGGGGAAAGTAACAATGAGCTGATGATCAACGGTGAAGAGCTCGTGATGAAGGCAGACATGGATTGCTATCAATGATTAAGAAAGTCTGAAATAAAGAAGATGTGGATCGCCAAGTCGTGTAGATCTCAACTGACACACGTGCTGTTATTCGGTTTAGAGTAGTAAAACAGATTAAGAAACAGTTAGTTGTATTCAGTTTTGTTGTTCGATTCTGATATAAGTAGTTTTCTTCCTTTTTCGATAAATGTTGTGAGAAGACAGCAGGAAAGATAGATAGAGAGAGAGAGAGAGAGCTAAGACAGCAATCATCAATGGAGGCTCTGTATAGCTGATACGTGTTAGAGAGATAGAAAACAGAGGATGTAAAACAGAGGATTTGTATTCATAAGCTGTCATTGATATACAAGAGCTTTGTACTACAATCATATTGAAATAGAGTGATTCGAAGTATTTCCTTTGCTGATTCCTCTGTATCTTGATTCATTTCTTCATCTTCATCTTCATCTTCACATGAAGGACGTGTCTCGCTCTCGAACGCAAACTCGTGCAACATTACGCAAGTTTGGCTCACGTAGCCATCTATTGCATACTTGATAGAGGTGGTTAGGTGTTGCCTTCAGATCAGTGCTTACTGTCAGGATTTGAAGCCAGAAGTCATCACCCTGTTGGTTCATTATCAAGGGAAAACAGAAAAAGTCAATTGCTTATCTTTCACATAATTGCCAGCTTCAGTGCATAATCCTAATCTCGTGATTCTAAATGAAAATGAACTATTTTCTGAAATCGACGTGTTAGGATTTTATGCTCTTGGTTGTTGCTTGCCAATTAAATTTCAATAGACTTATCTCCATAGAAGGAGAGAGAGAGAGAGAGAGAGAGAGAGAGAGGTTGGTAGGCAGCACTCCACACAGAGAGACCCAAAACTCGCGTGCAAATGACTAGCTGCACGCACGATTACGGAGTGGAGAGAAGGACAGCGATTTGATTTATTTTTTTATGCTTAGGAAGCCTCGTAATTTCGGAGCGAGCATCACATAGAATAAAATTTATTGCTACCGCGTCAATCACGTTTCAGGAACCTGCATGACCCACGACTAGTTCTGATCTAAGAGTTTCCACATTGTTCTCGCACTTGGATTGATTCTGTTGATCTCATCGCCCCCCTTGAACTAAGGGTCTGTAAGAGATTCTTTCTCGTCCTCTAAGCAAAAAACCATGTTAAATCTCCTCTTCTAACAAGCGTAACGCACCAGCAATCCGATGCAGACCATGCGGGTTCACACAATCATCGAAAACTCGTCTTCTTTGAACCTAGAGAAGTTTCAGAGGTCGCTCTCTTCTCTTTCACAGAAGGAAAACTATATTGCGCTTCGTCTTGATTCAGAAGCAACAATCTTTTCGGTTGAAGATTTGGACATTTTGGCCCTGTTACCTTCTTCTCGTAGGATTCCCTCAAATCATGCCTTCGTAACATGAGACAAAGAGCTCGGTCACGTTCCATCACAACACTAGTGCAACATCTGACTTTGGGTGGCGACATTGATTGCTGGCGGCGCTGTGATGGCGCCGTCTTTGTTTGGTTTGCAGGGAAGAGAGCGAGATGACCGGAAAATCAAGACTGGAAGACGACCCACGGACATTATAGCATGCAATTCAGCAACTTGATCGCGTCGACGCACATGTCTGCCATAATCGTCTAATATTTTGAAACTCGAGATGAAAAAGAAAATGCTCGATTGAACGATGAATAAAAGTTCAAGTACTTCCCATGTAAAACGAACTCTGGCTTTGAAATTTGGTTCGAACTTCGCCAAGTTCTTCCATTAAGATGTGTATCATTTCGAAGCGCTAAATGTCACGAGCACTTTGCCTTCTTTTTGCTTGAAGATACTTCGAGTCCTTCCCGTGAATTGTAATGAACAGCTTGTAATGCGTTTCCTTTCTTTAAAGATCAATTCTGCTAGAGTAAGGAATTGCATTTGCAAAAAAAGAAAAAAAATGTTGAAATAGTTTGTTGTCATAAAAGATGTGTCACTTGATTAAGAGAATTCGCGACTCTTAGTTAAGAGAATATACAACTCTTGGGCTCCATTCGTTTCATGGAAAATAATTTCCAGAAAAACGTTTTCCGGATTTTCCGGTGTTCGTTTCACAGAAAATGAATTCCTTGGGGAAAATATTTTCCATTAAAGGAAAAAAGTCTTCTAAAATAGAGGAAAATGTTTTCCACTTTTAAAAGTGAAAAACATTTTCCTCACTTGATCTCTCTTATCTCACACCTCTACAAATCCTCACTTCCTCCTCTACTTTCTTCTTTTTCTTCTTTTCTTTTTTTATTCGAATTATTTTTTAATTTTCTTTTTCTTTTTAATTCGAATTATTTTTATTTTCCTTTTTCTTTTCTTTTTCTTTTTCCTTTTTTTTTTTTTTTTTTTTCTTTTTCTTTTCTTTGTTTCTCATCTTCTTTGTTCTTGGCTAGTCGTTAAACCAGGTGAACCTCAAGCTCGTCGATCTCAAACTTGCGCTCATCGATCTGGCGAGCCTTGATTGACGCACGCGCTCGCCAATCTGGTGAGCGGAAAATATTTTCCTTACCGAACATCGGAAAATATTTTCCGAAACATTTTTAGGTTTTAGCCAAACACCAAAAAATATTATCATTTTCCTAGAAAATGACTTCTGGGGAAATATTTTCCGAAAATGGCTCATTTTCTACGAAACAAACGGACCCTTGGCTATGAAAAGAGGCAATTCTTTATCCCAAAAAGTGGTTATCGGTAGTTTTTAATAGAAGTTGTTCTTGAAATGAAGAGTGGTGATGGTTGGGATAAGATATATATTCCTAAGAGATGTGTTGATTGATTCTCTATGAATAGAGACAAATTCACATATTATTTATAATAACCACAACTGTTTCTAAATACTTCTTATTCAAAACTCTCTTTTGTTCTCTTTTCATACACGTAACCTTAACACATTCAAGGTAAAATTCCAAGAGAGAATTGAGCAATTGCTTGCTCAACTCATTTCTCTGTAGTTTTAGTATATATCCTAGAGGTATATTTGTTCTAAACACAACAACAACAATAGTGGGGGCAAATAATACCTTAAGAACAATGGTCGTCGTCACACATCAAAACATCAATGATCTGCTACTACTTTTCTATCTTCTTCACTAGACAAATTACCCCAACAAAAAATGTGGGACTTGCACCGAGTCCGTTGTAATTGATTCTAATCACCATATCACTTATACATCAGTCTATAATATTTGCTCGTCAATTAGACATTTATTTTTCCTTTGCTATAGTTGCAGTAAGCAGAGAATATCCCATTAAAGGAGTTTTGATGAAACACTCAAGAAGAGTAGTATATAAGAACTTGAGTACTTCAACCTAAAACACAGAAAGAGAGAGAGAGAGAGAGAGAGAGAGAGAGAGAGAGAGAGATTTCGAAAAGCTGAAAATGAGCAGCGGCACGGAGTTGGCGGAGGCAGCGGAATACACAATGAATGGCGGAGATGGCATATATAGCTACCACAAGAACTCTAGCTTTCAGGTACTTCATTCATTTGACATTAAACTGGATGCTGCTGCATTTCCATTTGCCATTCATCAGGCGTCTCTGGGCAGTTGCCATGTCTCATTAACTGCTCTTAGCTTATTAACTAGGAAGTATCGATGTCAGTTTGCAATAAAATTCTAACACATGGTTCGTAGAGAGCGGCAACAGATGTCGCCAAGGCCACCATCGAGAAGGCGATCATGGACAAGCTTGACATCAGGCAATTCTCTCCCGCTCCAACCACGTTCCAAATTGCAGATTTGGGCTGTTCGGTTGGACCAAACACCTTTGTCGCGGTTCAGAACATCCTAGAAGCCGTTCGACGCAAGTACGTCACGCAAGGCCTCTCCTCTCAAATGCCCGATTTCCTAGTGCTGTTCAACGACCATGCATCGAACGACTTCAACACCCTCTTCGCTTCCCTGCCGCCTGATCAGCAGTACTATGCAGCCGGCGTGCCGGGGTCCTTCCACGGGCGGTTGTTCCCCGAGGCGTCGCTCCATGTGGCGCATTCGGCTCATGCACTTCCCTGGCTTTGCAAGTTGCCTGAGGAATTGCTTGATGCGAACTCCCCGGCATACAACAAGGGGAGAGTCAACTACATCAGTGCTCCGAGTCAAGTGCTTGATGCCTATGCGGCTCAGTTCGCAAAGGACACGGCGATGTTTCTAAGCGCCCGAGGAAAGGAAGTCGTGAGCGGGGGCATCATGGTTCTGCTCATGCCTGGAAGAGCTAACGGGATTGCCCATTCATGTGTACTTTCGGACGTGATGTTTGATCTTTTGGGGGCATGCTTGATGGACATGAAAAAGGAGGTAAGAACAGGAGAACTATACGTTATAGTTTGTGTACTTATCTGTGCTTTAAATATATCTGCATATCAGCATAATGAAATTACGTATGCATAAAATGCTGATTAAACCAACTCTTTTTAACAGGGTAAAACAAGCGAGGCTCTGGTGGATTCATTCAATGTTCCGGTGTACAATCCCTCTCCCGATGAGATGACAGCGATAACCGAGCGAAATGGGTGTTTCAGCATAGAGACAATGGACTTAACCCCTTTCAATGCCAAGGTCGACGGCTCTGCCGCAGCCCATGCCTGCACGATGCACTTGCGTGCTGGAGTGGAAGGCCTTATCGGCAAACATTTCGGAAGTGAGATTGTCAACGAACTGTTTGATGGGCTCCACGAGAAGGCCAAGGAATCATCCGACCGTATAAGTTCGGCCTTTCTTCACGGATGCCAACTAGTCGTCGTGCTAAAGCGTAAATAGCGCGGCCGCCGAGAGCTAGTTCAAGGGTACATGAAGGGTGATCGTGTTGATTAATAATCTTCAATTCAGTGTTGAACTTTCTGTCACTAGTCTTCATTTGGGTTTAATTTCTTTAAGAGACGCATGCTGTAATTAGAGAGCTACTCCAAGTGTTAAGTGTGTTCTCAATTGTGATTTAGTGAGGTAGTAAGTTAGAACCCTAGAATTATCTAGGTATCTATTTATAACCTATGTACCCGAGCATTTGGCATGTGTGTTCAATAAGAGAAACTACTCTACAAGTTCTCTCTTTGAATCTCTTCTTCATCTTCATCCAAATTATGGGGAGGGGTGATTTTTTATTTTAGAAACTCAAAAATCTGATCCTAACAATCGTTGTATTGCATTGTCATCCATTCCTAATCTTAAGCCTAAATGCATGCTATTTATACCAAATATTATTAATAATTTAAAGAATGGCTTATTTTTAATTATGTGAATAAACAGAAGATTAATAAAGATAGTCACTTGATTTTTAAAAGAAAGGCAATAAAGATAGATGTTTATACTAGCTAATAGCATATAATAATTGTGAATAAGTTATGTTTAAATTAACTTGAATAGTGAGAGATATGGGGTATTCTCAGATAACTTCTAATTTGATCGACTCACGTAAGTATTTGGTTAGTCATCACTCGCCCATCATAACTAATTCTATCAATATTTTTTGTTATTCCCTATCATTACCTCATCACTTGATGTGTGGAAACATGTTATAAGAATTAGCAACACGAGTACAATGCATCATTGGTTTAGTATGTGGTATAGTCATCGTTGATGTAGATAATTTTTTAAAATTTTTAAATTTTTCTGTATTTTTATTTATTTTTTAAAATTTTTCCCAACTATGAGCCAACAACCTTGCCAACCCACAATTGGGGAAAAAACAAAAAGAAAAACAGAAAAAAAAAAAAATAGAATTATTAAAAAACTTAGAAAATTTAAAAAAAAAATTAAAAAAAATTAAAGAAGTGTTGAAGTTAGTGCATATTGTGCCGTATAAGATGGTTGGCATTCAATTCAGTGACGAAGAAATGGCTAGACTTTTCTTGGCCACTAATTTTTTGATATGATCTCTTTAACAAGGAAAAATCAAAGAGAGAAACAATGGGCATCCTTGGTAGGCTGTCCTGTCCATGAGTCAACAAAGGCAGGGTGACCTCCGATGGAATTGAAGAAGGGAAGAAGAAGGGGTTGGTGATATTCTGACGCAATTAAATTCAGTTGGACGAGGGATGGGCACCCGAGCGGGTCAAGAAATTTGGAACTTATTTTTTCGAGCAAAAAAAAAAAAAAAAAAAAAAAAAATCATTAAATGTCTAGTTCTTGCATTTTAGATTACTCAGAAATTTAGAATAATTTCTAAAATTTTATTAGTTTCTTGGAATTTATTTTCCCCAAACACAATAAAATAATGAAATCAAAACTATATGTGTGTGTGTATAAAGGGTGAAAAGGCGTAGGTGCAAGCTAAAAAGAAAATAGAAAAAGGGCATGGGCAGAGGCATAAATCGACATGTAAAAGTAAGCATAATTAGAGATGAGTGGTTTCGGGCTTTGTACAAGTTTTACTTGAAATTTGAAACTTATGCATTGGAACATATTTCTTATTTTTTGGAATTCAAAACCTACCCTATATGTTTTGGAACTTGGAACCTACCCTATCATAGGTTTTTAATTGAACGATTATATATTTATTGTTACAATTCACTGATCACATTTTATATTTAGACACACGAATAATATGAAATATTAACAAAGTAAAAATCTCATTCATAAAATGGAAATTTAAACTACTAGCTTTACATTATAAACTCATCATCAAACGTCATAACAAGAAATACACAAAAACCTATTCCAAGTCTCAGATCCTAGATTCTAGGTTCCATATACTTAGAACGTGGAGCCTACTCATATAAATAGGTTTAAAACTCGAAACCTACTTTGTATACCTTGAAATCTAAAACCGGACATATTTCCACCAATTCGGTTCTTAGGTGCTAGATTCTACCCTAGAGCTATGCTCAATCCATAGCACAACATCAAGGAAATGACTAAGGGCAAAGCAAAAACGTGCATGAATCGGAAAAAAAAATCACGTGTGCGCATGTGAAAAAGAAACGAAAAGAAGCATGTTTCAGACAAAAGGAAATCGAAGGACAGACAGAGGCAATGTTTGTTCAAGCTACAAATCGGTGGGAATTCTTGTTGGAGTATGGAAAATATGGCCATTTTATTGTCAAATTTGGCGGCTGAAGATAAGACATTGGCACCGCCAGCACAAGATCACAAAGGACTACTTGTCTCCAGCAGAACCTTCGAACACCGACGGGGTGGACTGGACAAACATGACGTTAGGCTATGATTGCTGTGTCAACAGTCGGACAATATACTAGAAAAGCTGTAGATGGAAAGCACACAAGGAAGAGGACATAACCAGAGCACTAGTACCTAAAACCGAACTAGCAGAGAGAGAGAGAGAGAGGGAGGGAGAGATGAGCAGCAGTGGCTCGGAGGCGGTGATGGCGGTGGAATCATACCTGATGAACCGTGGAGACGGCACATTTAGCTACAAAAATTACTCTTCCTTTCAGGTTCTTCATTGGGCATTAAGTAGATGCATTTCCAAGCAACCATTTCCTGATTCCATGGAATAAGAGCTAAATGACAGAATGAATTGCTCTATCTTTCACTACTAAGCTTTGCCTGAATTCAGCTTTTGAAACTACTCTCTGGTAATCGATATCTTGTGATTTTTTATGGCTTCAATGAGACAAGTTTCCAAGGTCCCTAAAGAATTGGTTGATCCAAACTCCCCAGCATTTAACAAGGGGAGAGTTCACTACACAAGTGCTTCAAGTGAAGTGAGAGATGCTTATACATCTCAGTTTGCAAAGGACATGGTGACATTTCTGCAAGCAAGACGTGAGGAAATTGCTGTTAGAACTAGTACGAGCACCTAGAGGGAGGTGAATAGGTGACTAAGACGATTTTTATAAATTTAACAGAATGTATAGGCAATTTCTTTGATGAGAGACTAAGAAATTAAAACAATAATCGCTGCAAATGAAAGTAATGAAAAAAAAAAAGATTAGGGATAGAGAATCAAGACTCCAGATTTATAGTGGTTCGGCTTAGACCAAGCCTATGTCCACTCTCCCGCACGGACAGCCCTCTGGCTGGATTTCACTAAGAATCAAAAAGAGAATTTACAGTCTCACGCCCTTGATTCCACAGTGTGGAGACTCTACTACACTTCCTCAAGGTCTCACCACACTTCAGTCTCTCTTTTGATTACAAGTATAGCTCGAAGAATAAGATCACAAAATAATAAGGAGATTTAGACTTTGGAATTCTTCTATCCGGCACCCTTCAACAACTTGAGTGTCTCCCTTAAAATACTTCTTCATGCCTTCATTACCGTTGGCACCTTCCAAATAAGTTCTTCCAATCAACCCGTTGGACAAAATTAATTTAGAGAGATCTCGAGCTCTTTAAGGCAAGTATTGATAGCCCATCAATCCTGCTCGCCCATACAATCAGGATCTTGGTTTCCATAAGTAGAACCCTCCGAATATAAGTTGCGAATCTAGAGAATCTAGATTATTCGAATACGAATATAAGATCTTGTAGTGCTAATTCCAGTCGAGAGATATTCCTTAACCGTTGGAGTCAAAACCATACTAGATATAGTCAGAATAGAAGTTTTAACTTTGTCGGTTTGGAAACCATCTATGAGAGTTAGACTTTGAAACTTGAGTCTTGATATCTTCAGACTTTGGTCTTCAAACTTTGTCAGTAGAGTCTACAAGTCTTCAGACTAGACTGATGGAAATGTTTTGTCGACTTCAAAATGCCTTAAGAGAATTTTTTCAACAATCTCCCCCTCTTTGATGGTGACAAAACTTTCCTGCAAATTTGAATACAATTGCTCTGCAATACAACATTTAAGCTAGCAATGATATCTTATAAAAGATTAGAATAAAGATAGTAAAAGTTGTCACGTACACAGATCTGCATTCACAGAAAACAAATTAGTCCTGTACAGATATTAATTAGCTATCTTTATCTAACTTAATAGCTTAAAATATTGCAATAATAAGCAAGCAATCCAAAGCTTAAGATAAAGTCAATCACAACCAAACAAAATATTGAAACCAAAGAGTGTTTAAAAGCTGAAAGTTTGGAATAAGTTTGGAATGTAAATCTACAAAAATTCTCCCCCTTTTTGTCAACATAAAAAGGTGAGAAAGTCAAGGTGTGCGAGGAATGCGAACAAGTTGAAAGTCTTCCATTGACTTGACAGATTCCTCCAGTTTCCTCAAATCCTCCTGCAGTTGAGTGAGAGCTGTGCCTTTGGCTGTAGCCTGAACTTGAAGCTGAATATCTTTAATTTGATCATGCAAGGAGATGAACATGGCATGATTCTCATTCTGCAGTGTTTGGAATTCGCATCCTAAGGCATATATCTGGCCTTTGAGCTCCAAAATAATTTCAAACAGCTTTCCAAAATCGCCTGAATTGTCAGTTTGCATGCTTGCATCAACATGGTCTGATTGTGGAGTTAAGCCAGTGGAGCGAATATCAGCAGGAAGATCATCATGTGGAGATGTTGCTTCATCCTCAGGAAAATGAGAGGCATAGACATCCTCTGCACCAGCAGGTGATCGACTTACACTTGCACTGGTAAAGCTCAAAAGAAGATGAGTATTTTCTCTTGAAACATCTCCCCATGTTTCAATGCCTTCTGCAAAAGAGAAGTATTCTTCTTGCTGAGAACCTTCTTCAGTGTAAATATGTTTTTGATCCTCCTCTTCTGCTTGAGAATCTACACTATCTTCTTCGTCTTGTTTTTCTTCTGGCTGTTGCTGTGAGTTTGTTCTGGCTTTTTTTTCTTCTGCTTCTTCTTCTTCTGTCTGCAAGGATTCCTTCTCCTGGTTCCTCTTCTCAGTTTCTTCTTCAACTTGTTATTCTGGTTCTGGTTCTGGTTCTGCTGACTTAGGAACAGAATGCTGAGAAACAAAGGCAGAGATAGGAATATCATCCTCATCATCTTCATCCTCCAAGATGATCGCCCGCCTCTTCCTGGTAAGACCAGTCATAGGATCTTTTCCTTTCCTTTTTGCAGCAGATGAGTCTGATCTGGTCTTGACAGGAGTTTTCTCCTTGAACTGCTCAAGCTTTTTGTTGAGTTCTTTCAGACGCATTTTCATAATGATCCTCAGCCTGATAACCATTTGATCAATAGTCTTCACATATAAAATGTTGTGAGGTTGAATGTTCAAAGGTCTAAATAATCGAGTGATAAGAGCAGCATAAGGAAGTTTTCCCTTGTCCTTCGCCATAGACCAATACATGTGGAACATGATAGTATGGGGCAAGGAAAAGTGAAGACCGATCTTAATTGTATACATCAGTTTTGCTTCAGAAATGGATACATCTGTCTTCGATGTCGACTTCATCTAAGACAGTTGATCACAATTTTTTGAAGCAGAATGTTTGAAGCATTCATCCTTGAATAGGAGAGACGACCTTCTGCGATTCTGTCTCTCGCAAGCTCCAGAGTTGTATGGCTAATAGATACAGAAATTGATTGGAAAGCTCCTCTTTCCACACCAATAACGTCAGCCAGAGTATCTATGTCAACCACATACTCTTTATCCCTCACACTAAATGAAAAGTTGTTTGCATCAAGGAAACTAAGGTTAGAGTAGAAGTAAGCCGTCAGTTCAGAATGAGCAATCTCACTCTCAGTATAGAATTGATGAAGTTGAAGCTTCTCAAACTTCTCCCTTAAATTGATACTGAACAGATCTAGAAAATCAAAATCCACAGTTCGTGGGTTCATCACCCCACGCTTCAACAATTTAGCATAAACCTGCTTATGCTTCTCCGATCTAAACAATTCTTCTCTCTTTCCCGGAAGAGTTGCAGCCATACCCATCCTAGGCTTAAAATGCACAAACATCTTCTCATCATCATCTTTCCTCTCAGGCTGATTGAAACTACAAAAGCTAGGGTCACTCGGAAAATTTGCAAAAGTCTTTGCCGCAGTTCCAGCAAGAACAACACCCGACCGTTTCATCACAGTCAGAAAATGAGTCTCATTTTTATAGCCTTTTTCTTTCAAGAACTCATCTATAAACGTCATCGCAGAACCACATTCCTTCAAAGAAAAATAAAGCCTATAAATAAATGCTGGCTTAAGAGACCTTACTGGTTCTACATCTTCAACGATGTTTTCCTCTGCATGTTGAGGGTTACGAACATGTGATCTAGTGGAAGAAGTGCGCTGTTGAGAATATTGATGCATTTGTCCACTCGAAGAGTCTCATTCTTCAGTAAGATCAAAGTGCGTAGGCCCCTCACCCAGGCCTTGTGGTCCCCTGCTTGCAATTCTGGAAGATTTCCTTTGGTACGACATTGTCACTGTCTTTGAAAGAACTTTCACACTTGTATCGCAAGAAAGGTGAAAACTTGAAGAGATAAACTTGCGAAGGAAAATCTCAGAGAGTGAAAGTTTGTATTCTAAGGTTTTTGGGTAAAAAGAGAATGGGAAGAAAGAGAGTATAAAAAGCAATCGATACGGGTATGTGAAACGTCACAAAAAGGAAAAAAATAAAAATACATTTTCAAAATAACTGCCTTTTTAAACAAATTAATAACCAATCTCTTTTTTCTAAAATAACTGCCTTAATAATATCAATTAGAGATAAACAAGCAATCTTACCTTTTCGAGATATCGGTTTAAACAGATAAATGAATTGTAATTGAAATAACTTACAGTCATGACGTTTGGTCTTCTAAGTTTGAACTTTTGAGTCTGATACTTTTCAAACTTAGATTTTGAGTCTAGACTTTAACAGTTTTCAGGAGATAAAATGTTGAGTCTTGAGCGAATATACTCAAATAAACTTTTCTCAAATGGCTCTGTGAAGATGTCTACCAGTTGATTCTTTGAGTCGATAAACTGTATCAAGACTTCTTTATTCTGAACATGATCTCTTATAAAATGATGTCGAATCTCTATGTATTTTGCTCTTGAGTGTAGAATAGGATTCTTTGTAAGATTAATTGCACTGGTGTTGTCACATTTGATCTTGGTATAAGAGTCTTCGATACCAAAGTCTCGTAATTGTTGTTTTATCTAGAGTATTTGAGAACAGTAACTTCCAAGAGTTATGTATTCTGCTTCAGCTGTTGAAAGAGCTACGGTACTTTGCTTCCTTGAAAACCAAGATACTACCATGTTACCGAGTAATTGACAAGTGTCAAAAGTGCTCTTTCTTTCAACTATACAACCCGCAAGATCTGCGTCTGAAAAGTCAAGAAAAGTAAAGTTTCTTTCTTTGGAATACCATAAACCAAACTTAGCAGTAGTTGCAACATATTTAATGATACGTTTAGCAGCACTTAAATGAGATTATTTAGGATTCGATTGAAACCTAGCACATATGCAAATACTAAATAGTATGTCAGGTCTAGATGCAGTAAGATAAAGGAGTGAACCAATGATACTCCTGTATAATTTTTGGTCGACTTTCTTCCCTGCTTCATCTTTATCTATTTTCAAAGAGCTTGACATAGGTATGTCAGTCTTTTTACAATTCTCCAGACCGAACTTTTTAACAAGTTCTTTTGCATATTTTTCTTGATGAATAAAGATTCATTCTTTCAGTTGTTTCACTTGTAGACCAAGGAAGAAGGATAGTTCACCCATCATGTTCATCTCAAATTCATCCTGCATAAACTTAGAAAATTTCTTGCACAAAGTCTCATTAGATGATCCAAATATAATATCATCGACATAAATTTGAACAAGTAAAAAGTTTTTACCTTCCTTTTTAATAAATAAAGTAGTATCTACTTTTCCTTTAGTAAAATCACTTTGAATTAAAAAGTTACTTAGCCTTTCGTACCAAGCTCAAGGAGCTTGTTTCAATCCATATAAAGCCTTCTTCAGTTTGAACACTAAGTCTGGTTTCTTTGAGTCTTCAAAACCATGAGGTTGTTCCACATAGACTTCTTCTTGAATAAATCCATTCGAGAATGCGCTTTTGACGTCCATTTGGAATAACCTGAAATTCTTATAGCATGCAAAAGCAAGTAATAATCCGATTGCTTCTAACCTTGCTAGAGGAGCGTAAGTCTCATCATAGTCTATCCCTTCTTCTTGCGTGTATCCTTTAGCCACGAGTCTTACTTTGTTTTTTGTCACTTTGCCTTTTTCATCGACTTTGTTCATGAAAACTCATTTAGTTCCAATAACAGATTTACCTTTTGGTTTATGAGTTAATTCCCAAATATCATTAATATTGAATTGTCTGAGCTCTTCTTGCATTACTTCAATCTAGCTTTCATCAGCTAAGGCTTCTTCAATATTTTTGGGTTCTATTTCAGAAATAAGTGCAACAACACTAGACTCTTCTTGCCTTTTGGATCTTGTTCGCATTCCCTCATTAACGTTTCCAATAATGAGTTCTTCGGGATGACTAGACTTGTGCTTCCAGTTACTGGATAGCATGATAGGTTGTTAATCTTTTTCTTGAGTCGATTCTTCATCAGTAACTTGTTGTATTGCTTCTGAATTTTGAACTGCTTTAAGAGAGGTAGATCTAGTAGAGTCTGGAGCAGATTCTGATTCTTCAGTCTAAATTGGCTGAATTTGTGGAGAATCTTGAAATTTGACATTCATCGATTCTTCCACAGTCTGAGTTTTTTTGTTGAATACTCTATAAGCTTTGCTTGCAGTTGAGTAATTAAAAAAGAATCATTCATCTGATTTTTCTTCAAACTTACCAACTCAATTATTTTCATTCTTCAGAATAAAGCATTTATAACCAAATGCTTGAAAATAAGAAACAATTGGTTTCTTTCCTTTAAAAATTTCATAAGGGGTTTTCTCAAGAATTGATCTTAAAAACACTCTGTTAATAATATAACAAGCAGTCGAAACAGTTTCGGCCCAAAACCTTGAAGAAATATTACTTTCAATCAAAAGAGTTCTTGCCATTTCTTGTAAAGACCTATTCTTCCTTTCCATAACTCCATTCTGTTCTGGTGTATATGGAGAGGAGAATTTATGTTGAAAACCAGACTCATCACAAAATTTAACAAAGTCTTGATTTTCAAACTCACCTCCATGGTCTGTGCGAATACTTGAAATAGTATGACCTTTCTCATTCTGCACATTCTTAACAAATTTTGAAAAATAAGAGAAGTCTCAGACTTACTTGCAAGAAAGTAGACCCAAGTAAATCGTGAATAATCATCCACTATTACTAGGCAGAACCTTTTTCTACCAATGATTTGCATTCTTGTAGGTCCAAATAAATCCATATGCAGAAGCTGCAGTACACGATTAGTGGAAACTTTATTTATTGGTTTGTAAGAGTTTCTAACCTGTTTTCCTAGTACGTATGGTGTGCATAGATCAGACTTTAGGTAATTGAAAATAGGCAATCCCCGAACAAGTTTCTTGGAAGCGATCTTTGTAATTTGCTTCATGTTGGTATGGCCAAGCTTTCTGTGCCATAGATTAGCTTCATCTTGTATTGATATTAAGCATTGTGATCTTTCTTGATTCACATCCGAAGATAGATATTTCCATGTCTACGTCCAAGAAAAGATTGAGTAAAGTCTTTACCGATTCCCGAACACGTTCCTTCCTGGAAATTGATCTTGAATCCAGTATTGCACAATTGGCTTATGCTAAGCAAATTGTAATTTAATCCTTCCACTAAGGAAACATTGTTGATTGATAGACTTCCAATTTTTACTGTTCCGTGACCAATAATCCTTCCTTTGTTGTTACCACAAAAAGAAATTTTTCCTCCATCTATCTGGGCAAGTTTTATGAAGCAACCTGAGTCTCCTGTCATATGTCTTGAGCAGCCACTATCTAGATACTATTGAATCTTCCTTTTGATAGTGACCTACAATTAAAAAGAATTCAAGCTTTCTTTGGTACCCACATCATTTTGGGTCCAGAAGAGTTAGAACAATAAACAGTCTTTGCCCAATTCCTTTTAACAGGTCTCCAAACCAAAGGACATTCTTTTTCAAAATATTCTGAGCTTTGACACTTTGAACATTTTAGAGCATTTCGGCCAACAGGTTTTACAAAAACTTTATGGAAATGATTTTTATAAACAACTTTTGTTGGTCTTTGTTTGATTCTTTCATTCACTTTTGGGAAATCAATTAGTGGAATAATTTCAGAAGTCATACCAAGACCTAACTTATCAAAGTAGGGTCTTTGTATCGAAAGAATCTTATCCAATTTTTCAGAACCATTTGAAAATCTTTTTGATATGTTTGAAATATCACTTTTCAAATGAGTATTTTATTTGGAAACAAAATATGAGTTTTCTTTCAAGGTTGTAAAGTTTTTATCTAACTTTTCAAACTTTTCTTTCCAAATTTTCTCCTATTGCTTCAATGTAGAATTCTCCTTTTTTAATTCGGAGATCCTCTTAAGAGAGGTTTTTAGACCAAGACATAGTTCATCATATATATTTCGAAACTTTGACAGGAATTTTTAGATTGCTAACCTCAAGCTCACTGTCTGAGTCTATATCTGTCTCAAGGTCTGAGTCTGAATCAGATTTTGCCATCAAACAGATATTGGCATAATCATCATCGCTCTTTTCACATTCAGTATCACTCCAAGTCTCTGCTTTGAGTGCCTTTTTGTATTTCTCAGCCTTTCTTTTCCTTTTCCTTAACAGAGGACAATTGGGTCTGATGTGTCCATTTTTCTTGCATTCAAAGCAAGTCACTTTTTTGTTGGAATCATCTTCCTCTATTAATTTGTTCTGAAACCTTTGTGAGTTTTGTTTCTTCCAATTGAATTTTCTTCCTTTTTTGTTCAGCTTTCTGAATCTCTTTATCATGAGTGCCAGTTCTTCATCATCTAGATCTTCTTCGAAGTCTGTAGCATTAGAATAATCATTAGACTTTAAGGCAATAGATTTCTTACCTTTTGAGTCTTCTTCTTCGTTGGTATGCTCTACTTCGTAAGACTGAAGAGTTTCAACCAGTTCATCTACAGAGAGTGGAGCAATCTTCTGTGTCTCCCTTATTGAAATCTTTATGTAATTCCAATCTTTAGAGAGTCCACGTAGAAGTTTGTTAACCTTCATATGTTCTGAGATTGGATGTCCCTGATATTCAAGACCATTTATAATTTCAGTAAAACGGCTAAACATGTCAGTTATTGATTCTCTTGATCTCATCTTGAAAACTTCATATTGTCCCAAAAGAATGTTGATCCTTGTTTCTTTCACTCGATCAGTTCCTTCATAGGTAATGTGAAGCCTATCCTAGACTTCTTTTGCTGTATCACAAGAGAATATTATGTTATACTCGGTAAGAGATAAAGCACAATATAAGGAATAAATGGCTTTAGCGTCAAGAGTCTATCTCTTGGTTATTTCTTCTTGAGTCATCTCTATAGGAACAACAACTTCTTTTCCTCTCTCTGATTTTGATGCAGTAGCAGGAATGATTCATTTGTCTACTACTTCCCATTCCAAGGGATCTTTCGATTTTAGGAATGCTTTCATCTTGTTTTTCCATATGCTGTAGTCTTTTCCATCAAAGTATGGAGGTCTGGTGTTACTTTGACCTTCAACCAACCCTGTAGGCAACATACTAGCCATAGATCTTTAACTCAGAAGTAAAAACACTTCTAATAAACGAGTACACGAGCTCTGATACCAATTGTTAGAACTAGTACGAGCACCTAGAGGGGGGTGAATAGGTGACTAAGATGATTTTTATAAATTGAACAGAATGTATAGACAATTTCTTTGATGAGAGACTAAGAAATTAAAACAATAATCGCTACAAATGAAAGTAATGGAAAAAAAAAAGATTAGGGATAAAGAATCAAGACTCCAGATTTATAGTGGTTCGGCTTAGACCAAGCCTACATCCACTCTCTCGCACGGACAGCCCTCTGGCTGGATTTCACTAAGAATCAAAAAGAGAATTTACAGTCTCACGCCATTGATTCCACAGTGTAGAGACTCTATTGCACTTCTTCAAGGTCTCACAACACTTCAGTCTCTCTTTTGATTACAAGTATAGCTCGAAGAATAAGATCACAAAATAACAAGAAGATTCAGACTTTGAAATTCTTCTATCTGGCACCCTTCAACAACTTGAGCGTCTCCCTTAAATACTTCTTCATGCCTTCATTACCGTCGACACCTTCCAAAGAAGTTCTTCCAATCAACCCGTTGGACAGAATCAATTTAGAGAGATCTCAAGCTCTTTAAGGCAAGTGTTGATAGCCCATCAATCCTGCTCGCCCATACAATCAGGATCTTGGTTTCCATAAGTAGAACCTTCCGAATATAAGTTGCGAATCTAGAGAATCTAGATTATTCGAATACGAATATAAGATCTTGTAGTGCTAATTCCGAGTCGAGAGATATTCCTTAACCGTTGGAGTCAAAACCATACTAGATATAGTCAGAATAGAAGTTTTAACTTTGTCGGTCTGGAAACCATCTATGAGAGTTAGACTTTGAAACTTGAGTCTTGATATCTTCAGACTTTGGTTTTCAGAGTTTGTCAGTAGAGTCTGCAAGTCTTCAGACTAGACTGATGGAAATATTTTGTCGACTTCAAAATGCCTTAAGAGAATTTTTCCAACAATTGCGAGCGGAGGCATCATGGTCCTGGTCATGCCTGGGATTGCTAATGAGATTCCTCATTCATGTGCACCATCGGGCTTCATGTTCAACCTTTTGGGATTCAGCTTGATGGGTATGGCAAAAGAGGTAAAAATTGGAAATACTATCGGCACAATTTCCTTTCTTATCAAATATAGTTATATGTGTGCATCTGTATATCAGCTTAGTGCAGTTACAGGTTTCGCAGATTTGAATTAAGCAAAAACATATATAATCCATAGTTCGTGTCTCATTTGTGCATGTCTTAAGTTGTTTATCATATGCGTGTGGATCCTTTAACGGAGTTCTTGAGGTTTTCATTCTATCATTAGTTCACTTATGTTCAAAGCAATCTCATTGAGTTGCACAGATGACCAGATGAAAGTAACTCTACAGGGTATAATAAGTGAGGCTCAGGTGGATTCATTCAATTTGCCTGTATACGCTCCCTCTCCTGACGAGATGACGGCACTAGTAGAGAGCAATGGGTGTTTTAGCATAGAGAGGATGTATTTAGCAGCTCCTAGATCAAAGATCAATGACTCGGTTGGAGGGCATGTGTGCATGCTGCACTTAAGAGCCGGAATGGAAGGCATCATTAGCAAATATTTTGGAAACGAGATTATTGACCACCTATTTGATTGTTTTCTCGGGAAAACCAAGGAATTTTCCGACCATTTAAACTTTGCATTTCTTCAAGGAACCCTACTGGTAGTGATACTGAAGCGCAAGTGATGCGCGCCTGTTAGTGAGTTCCTCGTGGGAAAAGTACCAAAAAAGTCCTAAACCTATTGCATTAGTACCAATTTAATCTTAAACTTTTCAATTGGATCAATTTAGTCCTAAACATTTTAATATTGGTACCAATTTAGTTCATTCGGCCAATTTTGGCCGGTCGACGCTGACGTGGACGTTGGCCAGTGACCGAACACTGACGTGGCAATTTTTATGAATTTTTAATGATTTTTTCGAATTTTTTCATTAATTTTTTATTTTATTTTTCCTTTTCTTTTCCGGCGGTGGCTAGCGAGCCTCCGGTGAGGTTCCCCGGCCATTAGGCGAGGGCCACGAAGCCCTCGCTTGCCGCCGGCAAGGGTTAGGCGAGGGTAGTGACCAGAGGTGCTCCCACTTGGCGTGGCAATGCTGGAGACGAATGGTGGGGGAAGACGACGTTTAATGACACGAGGCTCGGCGATGGCGGCGGTGACAACGCAGGACGGAATGGCAATAGCGACCAACATCGGGCCAGGGGACTTCAGGGCGGTCGGGCTTGTGGTTGGTCGACGAGGCGGCAGGTGGCACCATAGCTAGTCTTCGGGGCAGTGAGCTTGGCCCGGCAAGAGTCACAGCCGATCGAAGAGGCTGCAATCTGTGGTGCTGCGGCAGCAACAAGCGGCAACGGTTCAGCTCGAGGACAATGTCGAGCAATAGTGACACGGCAGAGGTCCGGTAAAGGTGCGTATTTTTCCGCGATTCGCCCAGATCTCGCCCTCCTTTTACAGATTCAACCCTCCAACACCCAAATTTGACCTTCGAGACCTCCTCTCCTTCTCCAAATCCAACCCTCTTCGGCCTCGACTTCTCCCGCTTCGGCCGATCTCCGTTCGGATCACATTGCCCATCACCTTCGCCCGTGGCAAGGCCAAGGCGAGGCTGGCCTTGCCCAAATCTGGGCTAAGTCGCCTTCGCCCACAGCCCTGGGCGAGGCTGAGCGAGGGCCGTGACCCTTGCCGGCAACTGGCAAGGGCTTCGCGGCCCTCGCCTTCGCCCTGGCGATGGCCACCATGGCCTTGCCAGCCGAGGGCGAGGCTACCTTCGCCTGGCAAGGGCAAGGCGAGGCTGCCTCGCCCAAATCCGAGGGAAGCCACCTTGCTGACGACCTTGGGAGAGGTCGGGCGAGGGCCGTGACCCTCGCCCGACCCTCGCCGGCCACCGCCGAAAAAAATTTTTTTTTAAATCATTAAAAAAATCATAAAAATTGTCACGTCACCGGCCGACGTCCACGTTAGCGCCACCCGGCCAAAATTGACTAAATTGACTGAATTGGTACAAATATTAAAAGGTTTAGGACTAAATTGGTCCAATTGAAAAGTTTATGACTGAATTGGTACCAATATAATAGGTTTAGGACTTTTTTGGTACTTTTCCCGTTCCCCACTTTTTTCTAAAGTTCCAGATATGTACTTTTCTGTTCAAATTCATTTGTCCCATAAAAGGTACTCAAAATCTGAATACAATGAGGAGATTAGCACTTTCCTGGTCTGATCTTTAAAGTATTTGTATTGCTATTTTGGATTAAGTATCGATGTATTGAACTTTTTGGTATCCTAAGGCTTCGTTAAGCAAGAAGTCATCACCTTCACAATGCCATGCATCAAGATGGTGCTTTATCAAGAAATAAAGTCAAGCATTACGTTGCTTGTCCTCACACATGGAGTAGCTTCGGTACATGATCCTAATTTTGTGATTCTACAGGTAAATTAATTATTTGACATTTGATGCGTTGGGCTTGTCACACCCCGAATCTTATAATGATTGGGACAATGACAGCCATTCTTCCACTTGAAAGGCGCAACCTTAAACTCCTAAATGTCTCTATTGATATCACTCTCGTTCTATCGACTGCTAACCAAGGAACTTGAAAAGATTGGGAAGGAATGGGATGAACGATTACAACTCAGTTAGTAGTGTTAATCTCTTCTAAGTTAATTGAGCAACCACTATGCATATATAAGACAATACTAGAAACTCATGATCCAAAGTTACCTTATAATCTATATATATCGAGACAAATAAATATTGTTTCATTTCAACATATCTTTATATAAATTGGAAATACTCATTTAATTCCACCACACAACACAATAGTCAAGTCCATCAATTAATCTTAAATCACATGTCAATGGTTCATCCATCAACCAATCTATTATTCAATATCCTACCATAGTCACGAACAACGCTTGGTGACAAGATGACCAAAATTCCTCTTGGGAAAATCTCCACCTACAAAGCAAGTGGCTAAGTCCATAAGGATATCCTGACATTAGTATACATACCCATAAACCTCTCAATTGGTTCATAGAGACATTGAGCATCAATATTAACTTACAACAACATCCACAATTCACAAAGCTAAATTTAGAATCAATATTACAAATTGATTTACAAAACAAAGCGCACAATCCTTCGTATCTCAACTCATCCATTAGAATATCATTTGCAATTCATTTCATAAACTATTCTTAAACCATTTCAAATAACAAATAAAATAGCAAATGCCTGATCCAGAGTTATTAATCCAATGTGCCATAAACATACTTTTCTTTCTTTAAGAAATGTTAAACATGCGATCCCTCTTTAACTCATAATATATCCTTCTTCCACTTCAAGATAAGAGTTTTTATAAAATCAAGAAGATATAAGTACTACTCACCTGAGAATGCCAAGAATGTAGTTATACGTGTAAACGATCTCATGATCATAATAACTAAATGAGGATTGACGTTGAAACCAAGAAAAATACTACCTCAACTACGAAACTGTTATACTAAGTTTAAACATTAACAAAGCGATTTTTAAGCGACAACAAGTCGCTCACTTAAAGCGATTATTCAAGCCTAAACACAACATGAAACTCATACGTGAAATCCTAAAGTTTGGTTTGGACAAAACCATTGCTTCAAATCAATTGGCATCAAACCCCACAATTCTATAACACCATAATCCACTATTTCCAGGAAATCTCAAAACTCAATAACTCAAAAATTGGACTTCGTGGCTCAAATTTCATAGAATTTCGAATTTAAGCGTTAATTCTGAAATGGATTGCGCTAGGAGAACGGCACCGTTACTTCCTACAAGTAACGGCGCAATTTAGACCATTCATTTTGTTTTGTGCATAATAGGCAACCAGACCATTAATTTGCTGTACAAGACAATCTCTTTTATATATTTGTATAATTTAAGGAAACAAATATACTAATCTCCAAGAAAAAGAAAGTCATGGAGTTATTGACTATATCTGGTCAGAGAGGCGGTCCCGACGAGTACGAGGATCTTGAGGTAGGGAGGTGGGGAAGCCGCCAGAGATTGAATTGTTGTGAGGGACTTGAGGTTGACGAGGTCGGAGAGGTTGAGGACGTTGCTGGAGATCGAGCTGTCCTTGAGGCTGAGGTCGCAAAGCCGGTCAAGCCGGTCTAGGGTCCTCTGTCCAACGTGCTGATCATGTTCAAGGACTTAAGGACGAGCCTGGGGACGCTGTCTTCACTTTGATGTGCATAGAGAGAGGAACCGCCAATTTGGGTCATTTTCAGAAAATCTTCTTCTCTTTGTAGCAGCGCTTGCTCTGCTTCTGATCTCTGGCACACCACTCACTCATAGTCGCAGATGGGGAAATTGTAAAAGAT
This sequence comes from Eucalyptus cloeziana, assembly GCA_014182715.1. Lineage (NCBI taxonomy): Eukaryota > Viridiplantae > Streptophyta > Magnoliopsida > Myrtales > Myrtaceae > Eucalyptus > Eucalyptus cloeziana. Next base: position 26,037,033 of record CM024640.1, read on the forward strand.
AAAATAAAAATAAATAAACCCTAGAAGTTGTAGTAGCAGAGATGGGGTTTAAGGGGTCAGAGAGAAGAGAGAGCTCCAGCGGGACTAGATAACTATCAACAATACCTAGCAAAAAATGAAAAGAAAAGAGAACGAATAAAAAGCCATAAAAAAAGAAAAAGAAAAAAAAAGAAATCAACAATCCTGGGAAACTTATCAAGCATCATAATACGTAGTAAATTCGATTTGACGAAATCTTCGTGGCATGTACACACAACTACTCTTTCCCTTTCTTCTTTTTCTTTCTTTCTTTTCCTCCCAAGCGCTGCTCTCGGCCTTATAAAGCTGAAGTCCACTAATCCTTGTTTTTTTTCTTATTTTTGGGGGCATTTTGACTTAGTCAAAATGCTACAATAACAATTGTGAATAACTTATGTTTGAATAGAATTTAATAATGATGAATGTGGGATATTCTTAGATAACTTCTTAGTTGTTCGATTCATGTAATTATTTAGTTAGCCATCACTCATCAATCAAAACTAATTCTATCATTAGTTTTTATTCCCTATCATTTCCTTATGTCTTGATGTCTAGCAAACGTGTTATAGAAATTATAATACGAGTGCAATGCACCTTGATTCAACACTAATTTTTTAGCAATGAAGAGCATACTTGCTTTTTAATATATTATGATAAGTTATTTATATATATATATTGTATTATGCTACAATTGAAAGCAAGAGGAACACATTATATATCTAGATTTCTTCTTCTCGAATTTTACATTATATAGTAGAAACACACCTAGTAATCTTCATCAATGCGAACCCACCCCCTATATGGATATTATAAACCGTTGTTCCTATACTTTTCTTTACTACTACGGTAATTTTTTCCAACTAAATGCAAGAAGAGCAATCGATGTTTTCGCACTCAAATATAATCTTTGCAATCTGTATAAATATATTATTATAGAGAACTCTCTACAAGTATCCTTATTAAGTACCATTTAGACTTCAGATTTCGATCATTTTCCATGTAAGGGGAGCTTTTCTTATTCTCCCCTCCCCTAGGTGCTCGCCTCATTCAATGCCATTGGTTTAAATGAGCCTTGATGTTGCAAATTATCGATGTAAATCTTCCTGTTTCGTCAATTTTAATCCCGTAACAAAATATCTTTCACCGATTGTTAGTCTCAGCTTTTATTTGATAGGGAGAAAGGTTTTGTGTGGATTCCGGATAGAGGATATCAAATGCAATGCAAAGATTGAATTTTCAATTTCAAATAGTACTGTACAACCCTGATGATTAAGCTACTAACTCCAAGCCCCACGTGACATCCGGATTCTCACTCGATGGAATAGCAAGCCTTGAATGCTTAATGGTCCAAACCATGTCACTAAGCTCGTCATCGGACTGCACCATCCACATCGCCACCTTGTCATCTAGCCACCGTACCCGCCCGCACTGCCCTCAACGTCACCTGACTGTGTCATCAAGTCGCCCGAGCCAAGCTACCCTCCGCACACGAAACCGCCACCTCAGCCCCAAGCGCGCGAACCGCACCACACCGCCACGCCGTGCCCGTCATGCCACTGCCTCAGCCGGACAACATCACGTCCTCATCCAGCTGTTGCAAGCTCAGCATGCGGAGTCAACGATCAACGGCACGAAGACCAGCTGGCTTAAGGTCCTGTTGCCGAGTCAATTAGTCACCGCATCAACAGCAAGCGGTGGATGGAAACGAGGAAGTATAAAAGCGGCAACATGCAGTCTTCTTCATCTCTTTCACCTCAACCCCATCCATCAGCTCTCTCTCTCTCTCTCTCTCTCTCTCTCTCTCTCTCTCTCTCTCTTCGTAGCTTCTTTTCTTTTAGCGTGTACAATACCGCAGCTCACTGGCGATGCCTTGGCTCAGCCAACGCTTGTGCCGTCGTTCCGTCGCCCACATCGTCTTTCTCGACCGCCGCAACTCAACTAAGGACCAGCAAACTCAGGACTCTTTGGCCACCATCCAAGCCGTGAAAAACAGCTCGCTTAGGACTCAAGGCAAGTGAATTACTGCCCATTTATGCTACATAGGTTGATTTTGGTATTTCGAGGTCGATTTCCTCGAATCGTAGTTGCCTCGGTTGTTTTTGTGCTTAATTGTGTTCATTGACGGTTTCAGAATATATGTGTTGCGAGCAGTGTTAATATTTTAGTACATCAAGTATATTAAGATGTTGTTGGAATGCTAGATATTAAAGTGTGCATCGGTTTGCACTTAATTGACATGAATCGTGGATGAATCCGAGGTTACGACGATTTTTTGGGTCTATTTACTATAGGCTGAATTTTGCTAATTTTGTGTAGATTTTTGTGATAAATTTGATGGGACTTTCTCACGAAAGTTGTCCGTTTTGACTTGTTCTACGACATACTTGAATTTTAGATTTTTCAAACTTTGTATGTGCAAAATATATTTCAAAAACTATTTAGGTCCGAAATTGTTTTTGTAAGTTGTTTCCAAACCTTTGTTCAGTTTCCATTTTCTACCGAATTTTTGACGAACAATTTGGACTAGTGTCCTTCATAAAAGTTTTAGAACACATCCTATAATGTGGAATTTTTCCATGATTTTTTGAACTCATTTAGACATCCAAAATGCAACTTCTTGACCCGGTTGCAATCTGGAATCGTGTTATGTTTTGATCCGAACTTTAGAAAATTATCGGGACTCGTACAAGCTAAACCAAACCTTGAGTCCTTCACAAAAAAAATGTTCCTCAGAGTCTCATCCACATCGTGTTAAAGTGTAGCAATTTTCAAAATTGATTTACGTGGTAAATGCCACTGATCTGAGGATGGGCGAACTGCCCTTTTTATTGAAATTGAGACTTTGGAATTTCCCTTTCTGCACTAGTCTTTTGGCGGATACTAAATAACCAATCGTCCTACATCATTTTTCTGGCTTTCAAATGGACAACAGGTGAATGATTGTGAATCGAATGGATCTCTATGCTTTAACTCATTGGAAGACGTGTTTCATTTGAATTATAGAATGGCTGCACCATAGGCTGAGTGTGATTTGGAAATACCGTCGGTCCTTGGGACGACAATGCCCTCGGTGATAGTAAGGATGCTTGGAGGGGTAACTGAGTTCCTCCAAATGTCTTGGGGTGTAACACAATTCCCCCAGATGTCCTCATGATGCGGAATGGATACGAGATGCCCAGGGGGTAACGGGGTTTCTCGGAAGATGGTGGATGTCAATTCATAGTAAAGATGATCAATTGCATTTCCACATTTCATTGAAGCTTTACTAGATTACTATTTTTAGAGAAAATGTTTTCTATTTGCTATCCTGATTTTGAGAAATGTCTCAGGTAAGTCGATATCATAATGATCTTCTATCTTTTATATTTAAATTTCCTCGTATGTGATGTTATAGACTTACGTGATGTAGACATATTAGTAATTAGCATGCTAAGCTTTATGCTTACTCGTGGTTGATCATTATTTCTCATATTAGTAGCATTTTGGGAAGAACATGCCAAAATTTTGGATGTACTGTGGGTGGGAGACAAATGACATAGTACATACATAGTATCCAGGTTGGGATGATATAATTACTAGAGCTTTTGGGTGTAGTACAGAGTAGTGGTACCTTTTGCTTGTCCCCTAGTGTATCTCGACCCTATCACCTAAAATATATGTATAAATAACAAATGAAAGTGCCTGGTTTGCATTTCGGCATGTGTCCCTTTGAAATTTTATGTCCTGGGTGTTCTTGAACCATACACGTTTCTGCATGCTTAAATAGTGAAAAGACTTTAATAATTGCGTTAGCCATGGCGTGCTGGGGGCCTCACAACCCAACTCAAACTATGCCGGAATTTAATTGATGGCACAACTTTAAGATAATATGACACATTGCAAGAATTTAATTAATGACAATGTGAGTGGATATAAGACATAACGTCAGAACCTAACCAATAACGCTGCACTAAAGATACAACATCGAAATTTAATCAACGATGCTGCACCAATATATAGACACTCGCCAAAATTTAATCGATGATGGGAATTTAAAAGCTATTGCTAGAGAAAACTAAAATAATGCAGAAATAAAGAGATAACATTTGATGTGTTGTTTGGCCCCAAGGGGGTTTCCTGTTGGATGATTGGGATATTTATACAAAAATTTGGTAAATGCTAAGTAGTTGTCCTTCTTATAGTAACTGCTTCCAACTTTAGACTCGTCCCTTTTTCTTTGTAATCAACTCGTCCATTTCCTTTGTGACCAGCACATGATAGTGTGGCCGACTTTGAGTGTTAACACTTTCTATCAAATATTTCCTCTGATAATCTTCACTACGTTCTTGTAATAGTAAAGTAATGTAGTTGATTACATATAAAATCTCCTTATGTCATATAACAAGAACGAGTAGGAATTTTTAACTTTTATCGCGTCCCTATGGCACTAATATATCATACGAACTAAGAATTTCAATTTCTTTTTTTTCTTTTTTTCTTTTTTTCTTTTTTTATGTTAGGAAGGTTCGTATAAAATGAGATGAATTGAGTTCACACTTTCCTTGGTCTTAAACCGGTCATGGGCGGGCCAGTCCGCACGCATTCGGTTCTTTGGGGCCGTCTCTTAGGCTGAGATCTTTGTCCTCGGCCTAGCCTTTTCTTCTAGGGTTATACTTTTCTTGGCCATTAAGTTTTCGATTTTGTCTTTAACAAGGGAAAATCAAAGAGAGAAACAAAGGTCAACCTTGGATGGCTGGACATGAGACAAAGAAATGGCAAGGTCAACAAGGCAGGGCGACATCCAACGGAAGACAATCTAGGAGAATTTCTGAATGCCAATGGGGTGGACTGAAGAAACATCGCGTTTGGCTATGATTGCTATGCCAACAGTCGAACAAGATAATAGAAAAAGTTGTAGATGGAACGCATACAAAGAAGAGGACATAACCAGAGCACTAGTGGAATTCTTTTTCATAAATAGAGTTAGAGCTCCCTTAGGCGAAACACTGGGTTTGATGAAACCCTTATCTAAAAGCTCTTGCAGCAGTGTTTTCAATTCTTTCAATTCAACAAGTGTCATTTGACATGATGCCTTAAAGATCAGTGCTAAAATCAACTTCTCTAGTAGGAGGCAAATTTGGTAAATCCTTAGAAAGCACACTTAGAAACTCTCTAACAACAAGAACATTCTCCAACTTCACTATGACCTTACTTGTGTCTTTTATACAAGTTAGATAACCATAACAATCTTTTCTCAGAAGTTCCTCCCTTGCAAAGTCGAGATTAACCTTGGAGAGATATCTTTATAACTTCCCAAAAAAGAGAATTCCAATTGATTCAGAACTCTAAAAATCATTTTCTTCGAAAAATAATTAACAGTAGCATGATATGTAGATACCCAATCCATTCCCATAATAATATCGAAATCTTGAATATTTAACTCCACTAGATCCACAGGCATTTCAACATTATTAATCTGAAGCACACATATGTTGAATACATGATTAGCAACCAAGAATTCACCAATAGGAATATCAACACACAATTCATATCTAAGAGGCTCAGGCAACACATCAAGCTTCTTTGTAAATTCAATTGAAATGAATGAATGTATAGCACCAAGATCAAACAACGCATAAGCACATTGCGAGGTAAAAGAAATATTAGCTACAACAACTACATTAGATGCCATCACGTCCTCCTTCATCATTGCAAAAACTTTCCCACTTATCCTCTATCTTTCTTGGTTCTCTTGAGGCCTACCAACTGAAGGGGCATTCTTTCACATGGAGCATCCACATGCTACGTGTCCTTGTTCTCCACACAAAAAACATATTTTACTATCTGTAGGGACATCCTTCTTTGTGGGACAATTGTGCACCATATGTTCCATTTTTCAGCAAAGAAAACATGCTCCTAATTTATGATACCAACGACCATCGTGAAGTTTCCCAAAAGTAGCATAAGGGCTTTGATTACTTTGATTTCAGGACCTTCTCGGCTGATTGAAATCTCTTCACTTTTCGTTATCGCTAGTACGACTATCCTGGTAATTAATGGGCTTAAACCTCTTGTATTGAGGCACTCCTCATATGCCATGCTCCAAAGTGTCTTGCTCGATTGTAATCGCTCGATTCAAAACATCTTTGTAGATTGTTAGTTCAAAAGGTATGAGCATAGTACATATATCCAATCGAAGTAGCATTGAAAGTGTTAACCCTTATGTCTTTCACTAGTTGCAAAACCATCCTCAAATCTAATTAATTGATTAAAACGGGTCATGTACTACATAATTATTGAGATATATTGACAAAGTCGCTTCTTATCTTTACTTGGAAGGACTCTAAAAAAGAACTATGCATTAAAACCTTCACTAAAATCCTTCCATGAAATGACTGCATCATTACCTTCGAAGGCCGGTCTAGTTCCTTCCCACCAACAAATAGCTTTGCCTTCAAAACATCGAGTGGCAAAGTTGACCTTTTGTTCATCACGAACGTTCTTAGCTCTGAAAATCCCCTCCATGTTTCTAATCCAATAGTTGGCCTTGAAAGGATCCAATTTTGCTTAACTTAGATGGGTCCGCCATTCTCAATTGGATGAAGGTGCATAAGCCAATTACTCCATCTTCACTTAATTCTTACACTTGACTATATTAGTGAACCATTGCCTGCATGAACTTAGTCGGAGGAACTAACTCTTGGGACTTTTCCTTGGCTTCATGCAAGTTGAGACTCCCATCAAATCAGTCCTCTAATCTCCTCCTTGAAGCTATGCCTCGAGAAGCTGAGGCATATCTCTAATGTGGGGGGTAGCGACTCCCTTACCTTTGCAACTCCTATGAAGTAAGGCAAGCATCTCTGAGTTGGAACGCATGGTCACTTGAAACCAAGAATGAAACTATATCTTAGTATCTAAAAGCCTAAGCACTAAATTCTATCATATGATCTTACATTGTTTGAAATATGTACTCATAAAAGTTAAAATGTAAACTATAATACCAAAAGATGTCACGCCCCAAAATTACAAAATAATAAAAATAAAAATGGGGATGACATGGCTGTCCTTCCCCACAAAAGATGCAACTTCAAATATAACTAACAACCCAATATCAAAATATATATCTCCAACCATATTTACGTATCAGATAAACCAACTGATTGGTTACAATATCAAAGTTTCCTTAATCCACCACAAAGAATATGTTCAACCAAAACTCTCCCAACAAACTTAAAAGAATAATATACACTGCTTCCTTAAGCTATACCCAAAAGTATGACTCCCAAAAGTTTCCCATAATAGTACTCTCGTCCTACTTGCTATTAACTGAGGGACCTGAAAAACATGGAGTATGAGTAGAACGAACAACCACGGCTCAATGAGTAATATATAACTTCTAAGCAAATCAAGCCTCCACATTACATATTTAGAACTTAAAGACATGACTCATTTATGACAATCAAAATATAACAACTCACAAGAATAAGTAGAGTTCTATATTACTTCAACCCAACTAAATTAATAACAGCATTTCCCTTTCATCTGTAAAATCAAAACATGTATCATTGGTTCAATTCAATAATCAAACTCGTCATATCTCATATCAATGGTTCATTCCATGCTCAATATCTAACTTAAGGCTCAAAAAATGACTCACGAATTTACGTTATCGTGTAATACTTAATCCTTACCTAATGTATATCAAAGGTACATGGCCCTAGATGGCTCCCACAAATACATTATCATGCAATACTTAGCTCTTTATTACGCATGTTAATAGTGCAAGACCCTAAAGGTGGCTCCCATATGACTTAAGTTGCCATGTAGTACTTAACTCTTGACTACAAGGCTCTAAAGGTGGTTCACATGAAATTTCGTTATCATGTAACACTTAATCATTTACCAGTTCACATGACAATTAGTTTTCTGAACCCAAAACATATCATCTTACAAGAGTTATCTCATAAATTAAATGTACAAAATAGCACGCATGACCTATCAAAAACAATTTAACTATCCCTAATAACTCAAAAGTATCAAACATTTTATTCAGCTTTATACACAAATATGTCATCACTTCCATATATATGTATATATCGAATTATCCTTACCTCAATACATGGGTTTTACAAAATCAAAAAAGATATTAGTACTATGATCTCGTCATCTACGACCAAACAATAAAAGGTACTCATATTATCAAACTTGCGGTTTAAGCGCTACATTGCGTAGTCAAATTGGCTTGGTTAGGTTTCATTGGCATGTGCACATGAAATTCCCTTTGTCTCTTCCCTATTTTTCTTTCTCTCTCTCTGTTCTATCCCTCCCTCGGGAGCTCTCGGCCCCTTTTGAAACCGAGCGTGACCTGTTTCTACTTGAGAAAATGTCACAAATGGTCCTTGAACTTTCATCTAATGTTCAATTTCATCCATTAGCTTTCGATTTGCTCAATGTGGTCCATGAACTACCACTTAATGTGCAATCTCATCCCTAGACTTTTAATTTGTTCAATTTGGTCCCTGAATTATCGATAAATGTCCGATCTAGTCCCTGACTATTTGAAAATTAATCAATTTTGTCATTTTGTTAGTTAAAGTTAACGAAACTAGCTTCCATGGCTTTTAGTCTCTTAAATATAAAATAAAAAAAGGACATGTGGAATATCCACATGGAAATTACCTTTAAAACAGGTCAAATTGTGGCCACCATCCAAAAAAAAGATACAGAATCACTTCTTCTCTCTACTTTTGTGATTAGTGCTCTTATCTCTAGCTAATCCCTAATTTGTTTTCATTTTTTAAGATACATATTGACTCATAATTCTAGTAATCCAACTTAATTTCATGTCATCAATTAATGCTCCACGTCATCACTTAACGGTTTGAACAAACGAAATGACTAAATGGAACATTTGTTAATAGTTCAAGGACCAAATTAAGCAAATCGAAAGTTCAGGAATGAAATTGGTCAATTTTCAAATAGTCAATGACTAGATCGGACATTTATCGATAATTCAAAGATCAAATTGAATAAATTAAAAATCTAGGGACGAGATTGCACATTAAATGAAAGTTTAGGGACTGTTTGTGACATTTTCCCATTCTGCTTTCCTTCTCCTTTTTTTCTTTTTTTATTTTGTTTTCCCTTCTTTTTTCAGGTCCCACCACCTTTTCGAGGTCAACCCCGGACGGCCGGACGTGATAAAGAGCGTGCCCTGATTTTGCTTTCCTTCTCCGTTTTCTTCTTTTTTTTCTTTTTTTGTTTTTTTTTTGGTTTGGAATATGCTTAGTTAACCGTACCTCATATGATTAATCCCCCACATATTTTCGAAGAGAGAGAGGGAGAATTGTGTCTTGCTTGCTTGGATGCTTGTGTCCTTTCATAGAGTCCACAAAATGTGTGGCTGGGGATTCACAGTCCATTTTCGAAGCTAAGGGTACGGTTAACCAAGTATATTTCTTTTTTGGTGGCTCGCACCGCTTTGAAAAGTCAAATATTACGAAAGCAACCTTGAATAGCCGGACATGAGATAAAGAAATGTCCGAGTCAAAGAAGGCGGGGTGACTTCCAACCGAAGACAAATTAGGAGAACCTCTGAAGTCCAATGGGGCGACTGAAGAAACGTCACGTTTGACTATGATAGCTGTGCCAACAGTCGGAGAATATATAATGGTAAAGGCTTTAGATGAAACGCACACAAAGAAGAGGACTTGACCAGAGCACTAGCTCATAAAACCTAACTAGCCGAGAGAGAGAGAGAGAGAGAGAGAGAGAGATGAGCAGCAGCGGCACAGAGGAGGTGGCGGTTATGGAATCGTACCCGATGAACGGTGGGGATGGCACGTTCAGCTACAACAAGAACTCTTACTTACAGGTTCTTCATTTGATGTTTAAGTAGATGCATTTCCAAGCAACCATTTCTTAAATTTCATGGAATAAGAGCTAAATGATGGAATTAATTGGTCTATCTTTCGCTAAGCTTTGCCTGAATTCAGCTTTTGAAACTACTCTATGGTTGTTCATCTCTTGTGACCCGCTATGGTTTCAACGAGACAAGTATCAAATCACCGAATATCAAACTTGCAACTCTGACATGCATCGCAGAGAGTGGCAACCAACGTTGCCCGGGCGACAATCGACGAGGTGATCGCAGAGAAGCTCGACATAAAGCAATTTTCTCCTGCTCCGACCACATTCCAGATCGCGGATTTAGGCTGTTCGGTCGGGCCAAACACCTTCCTTGCGGTCCAAAACATCATGGAGGCAGTCCGACGCAAGTACGAATCACAAGGCCTCTCCTCCCAACTGCCTGATTTCCAAGTCCTGTTCAGCGACCACGCGTCCAATGATTTCAACACCCTCTTCGCTTCCCTGCCATCTGATCGGCCGTACTACGCGGCTGGTGTGCCAGGATCCTTCCATGGGCGACTGTTCCCGAAGGCGTCCCTCCATTTCGTGCATTCGTCTTATGCGCTTCAATGGCTTTCCAAGGTGCCTAAAGAATTGGTTGATCCAAATTCCCCAGCATTTAACAGGGGGAGAGTTCACTACACAAGCGCTCCACGCGAAGTGAGCGATGCTTATACATCTCAGTTTGCAAAGGACATGGTGACATTTCTGCACGCTAGAGGTGAGGAAATTGCGAGTGGAGGCATCATGGTTCTAGTCATGCCCGGGATTGCTAATGGCATTCCTTATTCACGTGTACCATCGGGCGTGATGTTCGACCTTTTGGGGTTCAGCTTGATGGATATGGCAAAGGAGGTAAAAACTGGAAACATTGTCAGCAAAATTTTCTTTCTTACCAAAGATAGTTATATATGTGTGCAAGTGTATGTCAGCTTAGTTCACTTACAGGTCTCACAAATTTGAATTTAGCGAAAATAGAGATAATCCATAGTTCATGTCTCATTTGTGCATGTCTTATTGTGTTTATCGTATGCACGTGGACCCTCTTTTCATCCCGTCGTCAGTTCACTTATATTCAAAGCAATCCCATTGAGTTGCACAGATGACCTGATGAAAGTAACTCTCTACAGGGCATAATAAGTGAGGCTCAGGTGGATTCATTCAATTTGCCAGTGTACGCTCCCTCTCCTGACGAGATGACGGCACTGGTAGAGAGCAATGGGTGTTTTAGCATAGAAAGGATGGATTTAGCAGCTCCTGGATCGAAGATCGATCACTCGTTCGGAGGGCATGCTTGCATGCTGCACTTAAGAGCTGGAATGGAAGGTATCATCAGCAAACATTTTGGAAGCGAGATAATTGACGACCTGTTTGATCGTTTTCTCGGGAAAACCAATGAATTTTCCGACCGTTTAAACTCTGCATATCGTCAAGGAAGCCAACTGGTAGCAATACTGAAGCGCAAATAATGCTCACCTGGGAGTGGGGTCTGCACTTTTTTCAAATAAAGTTCCAGATATTTACTTTCCTCTTCGAATTCATATGTCCCATATAAGGCACTCGAAATCTGAATACGGTGAGGATATTTAGCATCTGTCCTGGTATGATCTTTACAGTACTTGTATTGCACTTTTTAATGAAGTATCAATGTATTGAACTTTTTGGTACTCTGAGGCTTCGTTAAACAACAAGTCATCACCTCCGCAATGACGTGCACCAAGAAGGTGCTTCATCAAGAAATAAAGTCAAGCAGCATTACGATGCTTGTCCTCATACATTGGAGTAGCTTTGGCACATAATTCTAATTTTTTGACCCTATAAGTAACTTAAATATTTGAAATTTGATGTGTTGGGCTTTCTTTTCTACTGAGCTGGACTGCATAACTTCTTTCAATTTATCCCACGAGAAAAGAAGAAAGAAACTAGGTAGATTGTATTGTGACACCTAGAATCGAGCGTGTAAATAATTGCTTCACCGGAAGCTGATTTCCAAACTGCAGATTTTGGTGCAGTGAGATAATGAGTCGCAATTTTTTCTGCTCCTACTTTTTAAGATAATATTGTACTTTTGGCATCAATATGATCTTTAAATTCCTCATAAGAAAATCTTGTTAATCTCCTTCGTGCTGAGGAATGTTCCATCCCCATGATAACAGCTGCTGCAAACTTTTCCCCATCAGCCATGGCAAGAGCATGATCTATTCTCAAATTCCATGACAAACCGAATCTGATGTAGCATCATCTGGCCTAGAGCCATTATCTGAGATTACAGAAATGTTATTATGTTCAAACCCACCAGCATCAGGAATCCGAGGAACCTGTGGCATGGAAGAATAACTATCGTACACAGAAATTTATGGGGTATGGAAAGTTTATCGTGATACGGAAATTCCAATTCAGAAAGACTATAAACAGTGAACAGCCGTTTGACATTCCCATTATGTACAAAAAGATGTAATGCACACACAAATAGCAGTCAGAATGTTATTTAAGCTTTGCTACACAAACAGCAGGAATTTAGGAGTACCGTTGCCTACACATTTGCAGAAGACCCAAATACAACTTCGGTTTCTTCAACTGAGAAAATATCCAAGTTGGATTTCTCAATTCAGACGCAATCGGGGGAAGTGGTCTTCAAGAGTGGACCTACGAGCAGTTATCCTACCTCGTTTTTCCTTCTTAATTTGGATTAGTTTATCATATACACACCAAGGAAAGCTAAGATAATGATCTCGTTTTAAACCCTCGTTGTAGCAACCCCAATATTCTGGATGATACGTGACATGATACCACGCAGATGCTTTTGCATATTCATCAACGGGCTCAGAATACGAACCACTTCCCTTATCATTAAACCAGGTCCGAGCTTCCTTTTCAGGGATTTTACCGCCATAGTGATGGATTCAGCGTCCCTCCTCTTGGTGAAAGATTTGGACATTTTCATTATGCAGCCACTAAGTATTTCAGCCTCTGTGTCAATCCCATAATACTCCATCAGATTCCCCAGCTTGTAATCATAATTACCCTTGTGATAGAAAGCATCATCGACATAATCCTCAAATCCGTCCACTTCCATCTCTGGGTCATAAGATCGCCTCGCCATTTCCAGCGTGAACTTCCGAATAGAGCTTGATGCATATGATTCCTCTTTGACTTCCCGGAAAAGCTTTCCAATCACGTTATTGGATTGGTAGCTGGGCTTGTCAAGCTTCTCCATGAAGTCTGGGTATTCCTTGGCATACAGATTAGGAGGTATCACAGCAGGTACACCAGTTTTTGGGAAGTCAACCGCAATAGAGAAAAGTCTGGCAAGCTCTAAACATTCAGGGCTCATGGCCTTTTCAGGCTGACTATCTGCAAAGACGGTGTGGGCATTGGCAATAATTCCAAGGCTGTCATTAAGTATGTAATTTACAAAGTACTCCTCCACTTCCTGTTTAAGGAACAAAACCACAAAAGGATTTTAATTACCCACATATCCATAGAGCATTACAAGAGAAATCAAGCGGCAAATTTCCAAATGCAACTCATTGATTTCGGCAAATTGATCATCAATAACCCTTCAAAAATAAAGTGTGCTCAGATCTACATCTTCTCTTAAGAGTTCAAGGTATATATGTGCTGGCCACTTCCAATTTCAATGTTCCCAATGATTCAAAATAATCCGTTCATTTCATTATCAAGAAAAGGAAATGTTAACGCAAAAGAACAATGCATAAACCAATCTTAGTAGATGTATATGCATGGGCAAGTATAGGCTTGCAGGTAGATGCTTATTGTCACGGTATTTCCAGCAGAATCAATCTTAATAAAAACAATTATACCAATCAGAGAATGGAAGCCTCATAACGACTTCCACCTAAAAGAACAAGGAATTCTCAACAGCAGTGAAGAGTGGGTTCCAAATCCAAGGTCAAGAACATAGGCAAAGTTTTACTTATAGAGTCACGCTGGAACAAAACTTATTATAAAGACCAAAAGATTCTTTCCATAAACCCATGCATCATTATTGTAATGATAACTTCCAAACCCCAATTTAAGAAACACCACAGTTAAAACAAGTATACAGCTAACCCCAAAGCATGAGCCCAATCCTATTCCCCCCAATAGCAAGGATGAGTTATCATGTATGAATCTTTATTCTCCGGAAGAGTTTCTTCACAAGGAGGAAATTGAATGGACCCACCCATGGTATATCTAATTTCAGATCATTAATATTTCCTATGATGGCCAGCCTTCTAGACAAGGAAAAATACCACAGTAGTAAGGTAGTTTCACTTGGTGATGAAAATGATGCTTTCCATGATCACACACTTTAATCCATCACTTCCTATTGCATTGATATTTCCTAGATAATAATCAAATTAACATAACAGATTCACATATTATTTAGATTCACAACAGCCAGAATATAAACAAAACCCATGCATCCTTTCAGTAAACCTACTTTTTCATTCCCTCATCTTTACTTAAAAAATTAGCTATGTCCCTCCACAACAGTCACTTGAACTGCATCCAAGCACAATGCCTGACCAAATACACCTCTAAGTTTGGCAAAATATATGAAATGTTGAAATAGGGTTTCAGAACCAGTGAAATGGCTCTGCTAGCCTTTATAGATATATTTGATGAGCGGCTCTTAATCATAGGTAAACCCACATCCGAGTCGAGACAACACTACAGCCTCAAGTGCTTCATTATTTACCATAATCGCTTTTTTGTTTCCCTACAAAGATTCATATCACTTTGTGTGCAGTTGTGCCTGAAGTTGAGTGAGCAAAATTTGGCAGTTAGCTTTTAGGGCAGAAGATGAATAGAGGCATTGACAAACTAAGGAAGCCTCCAAACAAGCAAAAATTAATGAATTACATGTGGAGAATTCTGAGTGCAAGTTCTTTCCAGGGACTTCTCATAGAATAGTCCTGGTCAAACAGCCAATTCCATGTTATGTAAGGCATAAACAGATCTTTGACTATAAGAATAAGAATCCTATTGACCTAATGGTTGAATTAATGAGCCCACTCATACTCAAATGTTTGCTTCGTGACTAATTTTTAATTTATCATCTGCTTGCAGAGGGTGCAAATTTTAGCTTCTCAGGGGTTCTTCCAGCCCAGGGAAGGAAGGAAGAGAAGCACACAAATTTATAAGTAAAAGGAACCAATAAGAAACCAAAAGAATACAGCAGGTTTGACATGACATTTTGCTCACATGCCAAATTCCTCAGCAAAGATAAAATTATCCAAGTATCATGTCAGACAAGCCAAGTCAAGTGAAAAGATAGAGAATGCCAAATGATGGATGCTAGATGGATTTCCTACCATAACTGTAAGCTGTTCAAAACATTTCACAGCATCATAAAAAGTCATTACAATATATATAATTCCATGGAAATTCTGAGAAAAAGCATTACCTCAATTGTGACATCATGAGCTAACCTCTCACTTGGGGCAGGTGTGTAATCCATAGGTTGTCTCTGGTGATGCGGAATTAATTCTGAGTCCCAAGAGACAAAGTAGATATCTCCATCCAAATCACTCCCTGAACACTCATTTGGATGAGGCCTATTTCATTCAAGAATCGCAATATGCATTAACAAGAGAAATTGTCTGAGATGAGAATCATTAAAAGGACAGATCAATATCATATTAAAAGTGTGTTTGGGACAATTAAAAGTAGAAGAAAGTCAACCCGAATTACTCAAATTATGGGGAAGGAATTTTTGCCTCTACTTTTAGCTAGTAGAATTAAAGGGTAAACCTATCAGTGTTTATCCAGAACTAGAACTATCAGAAGCATAGAACAACAGCATAGTAGAGGATGCTTCTTAGCAAAGTCGCATCACATGTACACAGAATCTACATACAAGCCTCGGATCGGTGAACTCAAACCTCATACAAGAAAGAGACAAACCAGAAGCAGGATCCACAAAATTTCAAATCTAGCCACCAAATCCCACTGGATAAATATTCTAGCATTTATTCTCAAAGCTTAAAGGTGATAGAAAAGCAGGCCCAAAACTATTTCTAAAGAAAAAATGTCAAATTATCCTTGGCTATGTAAAATGCGGAAAAAATTAAATTGGGTTGCACATCAGTTCATTTATTTTAGACCTAGTACAAACATAATATTAGAAATTTTAGACCTTATTACTATAACTGAACCAAATCAAAACAATAGCCAAAGATCCACAACCAAAAGCAAAAACAAGTCCAAAATGGATCCATGACAAGTGCCAGTGCAACTGAGGTAATTGCAAGCCAATAACAAGGCATGTTAGAGTCATACCGTTTTCCCTTCTGTGGAAAAACAACACAATCCACCATATGATGTAAAGCTGGCACATCTATAGCAGTTAGAACACGCACATCACCTGGATGTAAGCAAGGATTCTTGGCAACAACTACTTTTCCCTGTACAACAAAGCTTTGATCTGAGTCAGTACCAATGAACACGATTGACTCATCCCACATCTGTTCTTTTCTTCTACCAGAATACTGCACAAACACCTGGCCATATTCCAAAGTTTGGGTTTCATCAAGGCATCCCATCATTGATCTTCCTTCAGGAAGAAATATCCTCGTTTTTGTCCGCAATTCAGACAATTTTGTTGCTCTGAATGTTCGCAGCATCATCGATAGAAAAGGCTCAGCATCAGGCTTATAACCACACTTTAGCATTTCTTTGAGAATGTTACCATTCTCCCCCGGGGACATTAAATCTAGAGCCTCTTGTGCTCGTAGGGGATCAACTAAAATGGCATTTAGCTGATCTACAGCATTTTTTTGTTTTTTCTCGAACACATGATCTCGAACGCCAAGTGTTGATAGAAGAGTGATCAACTGGCGATTCAGAAAGCAAGGCTGATATTTGCTCCATCCCAAGACATTTAGCTTTGTCTCATTTGATTCATACTTTAACATGCTCTTTCTGAGTGATAGTTTAACACGTGACGTTCGATCAACCGCTACAACACCTTTATATCCAGCATAGCGAATTTGAAACGCAGAAGGTGTATAGCCCTTGAAGCCACATTTTCTTGCAACTTTCCGAGCAAACTCTCCAGATATTTTCCCAATTCCATCAGAAAAGACATAATTCATATCCTCAACAAGTGACTTGACTTCAATATCCGGAATGAGTTGAACTTCATGTCTACCTACATTGAGAGTTTCGGTAGATGAACTCAAGGATTGGCCAAGTCTCGCGGCATATTTTGCCACATTTCTTATTGCACTGAATTCACCCATCTTTGCCCTAATAGTTGCAGCAGTTGTACCATTTGTTGGAGCAAACATCCAAGCAGAATTTTCACGTAACTGACTGGATGAGAAGGCGAGAAATTCAAAATGCTTATCACCTATTTTTATGCCATTCTTGAGAATAGAAAGGATCCTTTCATATATATCCGTTCTCCCATGTCCCGAAGCAGTGCGAGGAGATAAATCAGTTGAATACATTTTATCCAGGTCCTCATCCACAAAAGAAATACGGATAAAATTGTCAATGTACTCAGAATAACCCCGCAATACATGATTTGAGACATTAATTTCTGGACCAAAAAAATACACCCTACATGGTGTTATTTGCACCCTATGTACATAAACCAAGCCAGCATCTAACGATATTGAAGACAGTTTTGTAGAATGCCGGGAGGTGAGATGTTTCTTGTGTTGCTCAATCAACCACTTTGAAGGCTCATAACAACATTCTTTCAAATGGAACAGCTTGTCCAAGGCATCTAGGATTATGTCCATGTCCATTCTCCTCCATGGATCAACCATTCGATAAAAGAACAAATCAAGAGAAGGTCCAGCTAGACAGCCATTCTGAACTAACAAATTGATCTTAAAGATTATCTCATAAGGCAAGTCAACTCCTCTGGGAGGGCCTACAATTGGAACTAGATCCGCACTGCAGGAGAAAGGAGAACCATTTTCCATAGAAAACATTCCATCGGTTTCCTTATAATTGACAAAGTTCTCGTGAAAATTTGGAAGTGGATATTCACAAGGAATTTCTAAACATACAGAAGAAGACTGTCCAATGCAAGCTGAGGGAGTAAAATCAATCGCTCTCACCCACTGGTCATCAGAGCCATCTTTGAAAAAGTTGTAGAAATGACTGACCAAAACATCCACTGAATACTGAACAACTTTTTTACGAATATAGGGAGCCCCGTACAGCTAACATCCACAAGAACAAAATTTATAGAAACATATTAGGTCCTCTATCATAAGCAGCATATTATGCAGAAAAGCATGCATGGTTGAATGGGAAGTGCAAGCATAAGAAAATAGATAAAGGACTGGGTTTCTTTCATGTCAGTGAAAGTGAAGGTTTGGGGGGCTGAAGCCGAAGCCCCAGAAGCTGGCTCCTTATAAAGGAAATCCATGATGTCCATCAATATATTTGCCTCCATGGAAGATTTGCCACTATGCCAAAAGTATAAAATTCTAAACCTTTTAGGCTCCAAAACATTCAAAAGTTCCAAATTAGCCAGAAGTGAGAATATGATCAGCAGATATGAACTCTTATCTCTATCACCGAAGGGAACTTGGGTACCCTGCTTAGCCTCCTACTTAACCAACCTTGCCATGACCCAGAAGTTCATTAAATTCAATTAACAATACATGAATCAGACAAGAGTCTTCATCTAACATTAACATGTAGCCTAAGAAGATTGGAATTATTTAACCTAACAAATCGCATGATTCCTAAAATCAAGAAAAAACAACCTCATGAAAAATTATAATCATAAACCTCCAAGCCTTATCCTTTAAGACTGTTTACAAAATTCTATCATGTCTTGTTGTGATACTGTGCCTTAGTGAGTTTTCAAATACTGAGTTTCAGTTAGGAAATTATCAACCATGGAAAATGGCATTGAATGTCGTAAATCCTGAAGTCATAACCTTTCAATTGTTGCAATCAAGTCTTCCTAGCCATAACTCAATTTGAGTTCTCTTGTCTAGCAGTTCTCTTGTCAGGCAGCCTGTCTCAAGCTACTGCGTCTGCATTTCAGGAAGAACGTAATTGGATAGTTTTTCAAAAAGTCCAAAATTTGATCGCACATATTTACAAGTGCAGAACTTGCTTCATTGTATACTCAAGTTTTACGACTTCTAATACACTTTTCCCTATCAATCAAATAGCATGCAACCTAAGTACAAGGTAGCCCCTAATGTGATCTCCAATAGGTGTATCGCCAGTGGTCCCTGCAGAACTTGCTTCATCCCTCTACTTTCTTTCTCCCGATTCATATGCATCCCTTTATTTCCCTCTGTTATGTGTTTTCTCTTGTTTGCATAAATAATCGAATTACTAAGTTGAACGTCAAAGCACGCATGCTGTCTTATGATTCATGGAATTTTTTTATGTGGCGCCAAAAAGGAACCGCATCAGACAACATAAAAATCGAAAACAAAAAAGAGAGAGACAGGAGCACGGACTCATGGCCATGGCCACTTGATCCAGAGCATGCAACCATGGCACTCGAGCTCGTGGCCTCCATGGCCACTAGATTTGGAGTTCCCCAAACCTTGAGCTTGCAGCCATGGCCACCAGTTCTGGAGCTTGCCTTGGCCGCTCGAGCTCCAGCTCCAGCTTGCGGCTGCTATGGCTACCAGATCTGGAGCTCACCAAACCTTGAGCTTGCAGCCACCATGGCTGCTCGTGCACAAGGTTTATTTTTTCCATATCTGGGATTTGAGGGGGGTAGTAGATGGTGACCACTTAGTAATTGGTGGGTCAGCAGAACATGTCCTTGATTTTAAACTAAATCCATGTGCTTCCTACAATGAAAGTTTCAACCATATCTTTTCTGAAGAGCCCTCTTCCACAATCTCTCTCTTAATTTACAAAGTTGTTTTTGTCTAAGTCTCCCTTCAACATCCATTATACTGGTCCAATCTTTAAGAAATTCCTTGCAGATTGTAGATACTGGAGAACTCATCCTTCACTCCCACAAACTCACTACCTTGACCCATTGTCGCAACCTAGCTCAATGACCCTTGGGTCCCAAGATGAGTGGCTGTACCAGAATTTTCCTCGTCCAGCCAGAGCCAACCAATATTGTTTGGAGTTCTGCCAGCCATTTCTCTGTTAAGATAAGGTCTTGGCAAGCTATCTATGTTCATGAGACATTTGATCCAAGCAGAAATACCATGAAGGTTAAACAGGGACAAAAAAAAAAAAAAAAACATCTTCTAAATGAGTTACATCAAGTCATCAACTGGGAGCTTGAACAACCCCATTTAGTGAGCTAAAAATCAAATCCCAACACTATGGGGAAGAATGTAGTACGAAGAATTTTAACGTTCATTGGAATTAGAAGATCACACCCGAAACGATGTCCAGTCAAATATAAAAACCAAATATGCATTGTAGGATAAATCACAATATTAGCACAAAATAGTAAATCAGTCTCTTGTAATCTGAATGAAGTCCGCTCACCTGAATCACAAGATACATTGTTTTATGGCCTCTTGCACGATGTAGCTCGATCTGCCAAATATTTTCATAGGATAACTCGAGCTTATACTCCGTATTGTGATAAGATAAAAGGAAGCAGAATTTTCTCATCCCAATCCCAAAATTTAGGGAGACATTCACCCCTCTCCACAGAGTAGAGAACCTTTTATTTGATACCTGACAGCCAAAATGCAAAGTGATACCTTCCATTGAATGCGAAAGGGTTCTTGGCCTTTGTACAATATCATGCTCAACCCTGCGAGCAGTTAGATAAGATCGCCCATACCACAAATCTTTTTGACTAGCAAGTAAAATAATCAACTCTGCATGTTCAGCGTTCATAAATTGGACAATCGCATATGATCGAACCCCACGTTTATCCTGTCTAACTTTGATGGCATAAATAGTACCGCTGCCAGTCCTTTGCTCCAGGCATCCCCTGACTGTATCTACAGTCACTAATGAAGGGAATCCGTGTACATTTATAGTCTTACCCATTTAACTGATGCAAACTTTATAGCACTCTGTTACACCATATCAAGGGCATCACCAGGAATGACAGAAGAATGCCAGCCTAGGGCCTTTGAAAAGCACATGGACCATTCAACTCCAAGCATGAAGTTTGCCGTACTGAAAGGGGAAAGAATTAGACAGGAAACATGAAAATTTATATAAACTGATCGTTGCCTCAAACTACCACAAATCATCATAGCGATTGATCATCAAATGAACACTTGATTTCTCCATCTCGAGAAAACTATTTACAAGCATAATGGGCTTCAAACAGCTTTGTTCACAGTAAGCAAAAGAGTGACCAGCATCAGAAAAACATCAAAACGGCCTGTAATTTTAGGCAACCATATCAACATATGACAGTGATCGACTTTATTTCCAATTAACAGAAATGCCTTCCTGAAAAGATCTACATGTTGATAATCATGAATTCTTCAACAAAGCAAAATAAGGAATTCAAAATAAGAATATCATTGGGACATTCACAGCACTTCGAGTCCTTCTTAACCCCAAGAGAATAGTGTGAAACTGCAACCAACTCACTATTGTGAAATCATGTGCACTTTTATCATTCAGGCAAACTTCATTCAGAGAGAATGAGTATTGGAAGAGAATTATTGTTGAAGGGTACCTAGCACTTTATATCAGCTGCCAGCAGTTGTAGCAGAACAACTCATGTGCACTTTTATCATTTAGGCGAACCTCATTTGGAGAGAATGAGTATTGGAGGAAAATTATTGTTGAAGGGTACTTAGCAATTTACATCAGCTGCCACCAACTGTAGCAGAACAACTCACTGTTGTGAAATCATGTGCACTTTAAAAATTCAGGCGAACCTCATTCGGAGAGAATGAGTATTGGAGGAGAATTATTGTTGAAACACTTTATGTCAGCTGCCAGCAATTGTAGCAGAACCAAATCTGTATCTTGGCACAACTCAAAATGACAGAGAGAAATCACTTGTTCACAACAATTGTTGCTTCAATCTCGGATCCATGCTGATAAAAGTATCCATGAAAACCCAAGATGTGTTGATCCCAACTAAACTTAAGTCAAATTTCAAGCAGCAGAAGTTCTCAGGATGCTGTCCAAACACGTTCGTGAATGGAACAACAGGACCAAACTGAGCTTTCCAACGAACAAATTGCTACAGAGGTGAAACAGAAGGAATTCCTAAACCTTTCCCAATGGTATTTTGACAGGCATACAAAAGAAATAGATAATTCCGCTAGGAATGTAAAGTACCAAGATGAATACCTCCCACAAGTCCATAATACTATGTCAAATTAATTAGATTCTCCCACGATGCTTCTTGAAAAATTCCTCCCAAGTCAATGTTTATTTTTTACAGTTGAGAAAAGGTTGCAATTCTAACATTCACACTCTAGAACATAAAACAACAAGGAAGCAGAAATTCCCTTTTGTAGCCACATCTAAATATCATTAGAGAAAAGGTTGCAATTCTTCTCAAATGTCCAGAGCTTTTCTTTTCCAATCACTTGACTTCTCTAATGATATTTAGACGGGGCTTTCTAAGAAGTTGCACACAAAACACACATCAAACAGCAAAAAACGGTAGAAGTCCCATCTTGGCAACGACAGGGTCACAATTCAGCATTTCAGCGCAAGCAGCAAAACAGGACACATTTCGACACAAAGAGCGTGAATGTAGCGTGCCACACGCCACTCGAGCGGCAGAACCAATCGACACATTAGGAAGTACACCCTCAGCAAGCACACGCTTGCGTTTTTTTTATCTTTTCTTTTCCCCTATACCCAAACACCATCTCACTCCTGAAGCAAATTCCCACACAATGTAGCTTCCCAGAACCAAACCCCACCGCCCCCCCAAAAAAAAAAAAAAAAAAAAAAAAACACGGCGATCATCAAAAAAAACCCGTGAGATCCAAACGTGATCGCAAACGTTCTTCACACGCCGGAGTTCCCACTCTTGAATATAATGTCCCAGTACAGCCAAAAAAAAACACGGGGATCATAAAAATCCAAACTTTACTGACAAGAAGGAGAAGAAGAAGAAACCCAGTTACCTCTGAGAGCTCGCCGAGCAGGGGCAGCAAGAAGGGTCTGTCTCTGCGGCGACACAGAGAGCAGTAGAAAAGGAGAGTGCCCAGGAGAGAAGACGGAGCAGCGTCTCCTCCGCCGACGTCCACCCCGAGTCAACCCCTCAGTCAACAACACCACACTGCACTAAAAGTCAGTCAATCAGTCCCTCCCTCCCTCTCTCTCTCTCACTCACTCACGCTCAGTCGCTCCTGCTCTTCTGCATTTGATATAGGGGTGGGGGAGAGAGAGAGAGAGAGAGTGGAAAAGGCGACAATTCCTTCCTTCGCGGGCCACGCTAGCTGACGAATGAGAACGTGACGATCCCTCTGCATGAAGACGCGGAGCGAGTTCCTTGTTGAGGAAGGTGTTTCCTCGGCACGGGACCCACACGCGCGCACGAAGAGGAGAATATTGCCGTACTGCCACGTTTCGGGAGGCGACTGCTTCTCCTCCCTTTCTCAATTTTTCTCTTTCCCTTTTCCACTCCGGAGACTTATCGAAGAAATTCCAGCCCCCGAATCAATTGGCAAATAAAATAATCCCGATTCCATATCTTTCACAAAAATATATATATATATGATTTGAAAAATATTTCACCGCTTGTATGACTTATAAAAATAAACGGACGAGTCATAATTTTATTGTGGTCACTAAGATGTTTTCGATAAAAATTATTATTGATAATGAAAAAAAAATCCTTTGATTAATTGTTCCGCTCGAAACAAACGATTAGTTTTAGAAATGTATTTTTCAAATCATGAGTCGTCATTCACGAAATAAAATGAGGCTAAGCATTATTTTGATAACTCATGAGATTAATTGGATGATGGAAAATGATTATAAAAATGTCATAATTTTTGTACGGTGCTCGTTTTAGTGCTAAAAATTTTTGACCAACTACTTAAATTTAATGTCGGTGTAAAATCGTTCACTTCACTATCTATTCTGGCTAATCGGTCCCTTGTGACTTTTCGAGTTAATTTTTTAGAACGATCGTAGCTTTTCAAAAGAAAAATCTAATTCTAAGGTGGACAATCTTCAATCAACGTGACAAAGAATGATTCGTTTTGGCCCTTTTGTTACCCAAATTCATTCGAAACCGAAACCCTAAATTCTACAAAGTGATTTTTGCCAAGTTCACACTTTGATCTTGCAAAAAATCCCTCCACCGAATCCGCACAGTCCTTTTCTTTTCAATTCCAGATCGTAGCGTGTATTTTCTTCGTCAATTGTACACAAACTTTAATGACTAAGCTCCATTGAAGAACCATCATCGCTCAACCATTGGAGAGGAAGAGGGACAAACGGAGCAACAAATCTCTTCCCCCTTTTTCTTATTTTGGTTTTTATTTGTTTTTTTTTTTTACCGATAAGGCCAAAACCACTTCGTTTATTTCTTCATGATTCTTGCTGATTGGATTTTCTTTGGCAAGTCACGTCAATTGATTTATGGTAAATTAACGTGATGTCGGATTTTCGAATCAAACAAATCGCCGATGACAATGAAGTGATTTTTTCTTCCGATAGTAGCACTTAAATGATCTTTTGAAAAATTTTGTCATTAGAATCGTACGAAAGTTATGATACTTTTACTATCATTTTCCTTTGAAAATCAGTCTAATTCCTAGTTCTAAAAATGTGGAATTGGGAATAACCGATCCAATTTTGAAATCGGGAACTGAACTGGTGTTCGGTCCCTTCTGTGAAGCTAGACCGAACCAAAACATGAAAACTAGCTAGAGGTAACCCTAAATTGAAATTAGAGCTCTTTCTCTCTCTTTTAGACCAAAGCTTCTCACCGCTCTGAGCTGCTCACCTCTCTTTCGTGCAACCACCACCATGGTCTCGAGCAACCACCATCACAGCGAAGCTCGTCGTGTGGAACCCAAGGGTGAGAAAGACGGAAGAGGTTCGTCGACGGAGGAACTCTTGGGTGCTTGATGCGACGAGAGAGAGTAGAGGGAAAGTATAAAGAGAGAGATGCGGGTGTTTTAATAATAAAAGGAAAAGGGACATCCATAAAAATATTTCCCTAGTAGCTTGTCAATTCCCTCTGTGCACACTTTGTTAGGTAAATGTTGCTTTGTTCTCACGAGCACTCAAAAAAAAAAAAAAAGTACTAAGGTACCTGTCTTTTCAATTTTTTGGCTAAATTAATGATTTATTTAAAAAGAGTAAAGTAAATATAGTTGCGAACAGCTGTATTTTACTCAGTTCCTTTCTTGAGTAAAATCAAGAATTAAACCAAACCGAAACCAAAAACCTTTTCTCAATTCCAAAACCACTTGGTCCGATTCCCTCAGTTCTAGGCCATGGATTGATCAATTGAGAACCAATCACCCATATTGATTAAAAACTCATAATAATAATAAAAATTTGCACATTGTGTTTTCATAATGAATTGGAAGCCTCTTGTCCTCCATGGAAAGTGGTCAAAAACTAATGAATCTTGCAATTCAAATGTCATGTGGGAAGAAGAAATTTTAAGAGAAATTAACAATGAATGATATCTAATTTGCTTCGGGCTTTAGAACCTAAGCCAGCCACTAGGAGATTTACTATGAATCCACATGGTACAGATTTATCAATCTTTCAATTGGACAAGTGTTTTCCAAGCACTAACCTCTTACAGTGAATTCACTTAAAAAAATTTCAGAAAAACTCTTAAAACTTTTTTTGTTTGCTCCAGTGTGTTCACCAATTTGAATTCCATCTACTATATATACATGATGCTTGTATCCAAAATAAAAACTTTTAGGAAACTTGTTGAAACTACTCAAATTAGGAAACCTACATAAACTAAGAAACCTATTTAGATTGGGCACAAATTTAAGTTGTATTCTTAACATAAGCTTACTAATGTATGGAAAACTTACTAATCAGGTGACTAGTTAATCAGCAACATATTGATATTTAAGTAGTGTTAAAGGTACGTAACAACTATAAAAATTACTAGGAATTTATGCATATTAACTCTTCAAGTACATAAAGTCACCAATTCCTAGGAAAAATTACCAAAAAAGTCCTAAATTTATTACACATGTGCTAGTTCAGTCTTAAACATTTCAATTTGATCAATTTAATCCAAAATCTGTTGCAATTGCACCAATTTAGTCATAAGCATTTCCGTCATTTTGCCAAATCAATCATAAATATTTTGACAATCTATTAATTTAGTCATATAAGCTAACTTTAGCTAGAGATTGCTAACGTGATAGTGCAGCCAATGCTAGTTATCCTAAGCAACATGGCAGCACTAGCATGGATGAAGTTTTAACATAAACCGAAAGTATATTTACCTTTAATTAGCAATGCTTTCACCATCACTACACATGTGATTGATATCCAATAACTATTCCATAAGTGACTACAACGTATTTATTGCACAAGTAACTTATACCATTGGACCGAAAAAATAAATCAAAATCAAAAGCAAAAGTGAAAAGACGTCTCAAAGAGGGTCGAGATATGCTCGTTTGATGCAATTCCTGTCGGAAAGTCATGGTAATATTTCCTACTTCTGGTTTGACATGATCAGGTTTCCTGCATTCATAGCCAACTGCATCCTGACATTTTATTCTCATTTTATATTTGGAGAACTTCATTATCTTCAGAGGATCCCACTAGTCTCTTGCCTTTGAAGCTCCTTCCCTTTTTCTCATGAAGCTCTTGAATTTCCTTGTGAGTAGCGCCATGTCCTCGTCATTTTCATCTTCTGACGATATTTGATCTCCTGCATCATCATAATCAGCTTTGAAGGTAATAAATTTCTTACCTTTTCTATTGTTTTCTTCATTCATATGCTCAGCTTCGTAAGACATCAGCGTCCCTATCGTCTCATCCGTATGGATTGGATTCTCATGATTTCACAAACAAATGTTTTTAGGTGACTGCACTCCTTTGGAAGCGCTCAAATTACCTTCCCTTGATTGGCAAGGGCATTCATGATTTCAGTGAATTCTGTGAATCTTTGAGTCACGGTTTCATTGGATTTCATCCGGAAAATTTCATAATTTTAGAGAAGAATGTTTATCTTTATCTCTCTCACTTTGTCGGTTCCTTCAAATGTAATTAGGAGTTGATCTTAGATTTCTTTTGTTGTAGCACAAGAAGAAATTCTATTAAATATAGAAGGAGACGATGCACGATATAAGAGATGAATAGTCTTAGCATTTAGTGCAAGTTTAATTTCGTCACGATTAGCAGCAAGTGGAGCAAGTGGATGTTCTTCTCTAGCTGGTGGAATAGGAGGTCTTGCTGGTGGAGGAATTACCAATCCATTCTCAATTACGTCCCCCCTAGGAATCTCTGTAGCTTGAAGAAACACTTTCATCTTTTGTTTCCAGTAGTTGTCGTTGGTACCATCAAAGTAAGCTACCTTACTGGGAGCTTGTCCATGGGGAGCACCAAAACCAATAATGTTAAACATAGATAATATTTTACTTCAAGTAACAAGCAAAAAAGATCCGATACTAATTGTTGAGGCTAACAATACAACTTAGAGGGGTGAATAGATCTATTAAAAACTTAAACAATTTTTCTCGCAGAAGATAACATGATGTACTTTGACAGTAGCAAGAATAGATTAACAACAATAAGTAAGCTGATACTTCTATCAGGCGGTTATAAGCAAAAACGAATAGATAGAAAGTAGCACACGACGATATATAGTGTTTCGGCTTATCCTCAAGTCTACGTTTAAGGAAGCCAATTAGTAATGATACTAAAGTGTAAATAATGTGCCCCGGAGAGTGAGTTCCACATTTTTTTTCCCTAATTTTATTTCATATGTCGCGTAAATTGTACTCGAAATTTGAATACAGTGAGGAGATCAGCACTTTCCTGGTGTGATCTTTACAGTACTCGTTTTGTTTTTGTTCATGAAGTTTGGACGTATTGACCTTTTGGTACTCTTGGGGCTTCTATAAGCAAGAAGTCATCACCTTTACAATGACCAATAGCCATATGGTGCTTCTTCAAGAAATTAAAGTCAAAAAGCATTAAGTTGCTCGTCCTCATGCAGGGAGTAGCTTCGGTACATGATCCCAGTTCTTTAATTAGATTTGTGAAACTAGGTGCATTGTATTGTGAAACCGACACTTGCGTGCCTAAATGATTACTTCACCCGGAAGCTGTTTTTCGAACTGCAGATTTCAGTGCAGTGCTGATCTCCTATGTGCTGTTTCGACCAAAAAAAAAAAAATCTCCTATGTGCTGCTACAGAGTGTACCATTCCCGTGATCACAAACTGCTGCTAAATTTTCCAACATCACACATTGCAAGAGCATAATATTATTCTCAAATTCCACGACAAACTAAATCTGATGCAGCATCATCTGGACTAGGGCTGTCATCTGAAATTACAGAAATGTTATAACGTTCAAATCCCCCAGCATTAGGAATCGGAGGAACCTATGTCATGGAAGAATAACTGTCATTCACGGAAATTTACAGGGTACACAACGTTTATTGTGACACCATGGAAAGTCCCGTTTAGAGAGACTGTAAACTGTGAACAGCCGTCAGGCATTACCATCATGTAGTAAAAGATGTAATGCACGCACAAATAGCAGCCAGAATGTTATTCAAGCTTTGCTAAATAAAAGCAGGAAGTCTAGGAGTAACGTTGCCTACATATTGCAGAAACTTCGCTCCCTCCAACTAAGAAAATATCTGAGTGGAATTTGTCAGGTACAATCCACGGGTTAAGTGGTCTTCAAGAGTGGACATATTATCAGTTATCCTACCTCGTTTTTTCTTCTTAATTTGGATCAGTTTATCATATACACACCAAGGAAAGCTAAGATAATGATCTCGATTCAGACCCTCGTTATAGCAACCCCAATAACTCGGGTGATATGTGACATGATACCAAGCAGACGCTTTTGCATATTCATCAACAGCCTCACTTCCCTTATCATTAAACCAGTTCCGAGCTTCCTTTCTCAGGGATTTTACAGCCCGAGTAATGCTGTCAGCATCCCTCTTCTTGGTGAAAGATTTGGACATTTTCATTATGCAGCCGCTGAGTATTTCGGCCTCTGTGTTAATCCCATAGTACTCCATCATATTACCCAGCTTGTAATCATAATTACACTTGTGATAGAAAGCGTCATCGACATATTCCTCAAATCCGTCCACTTCCATCTCTGAGTCATAAGATTGCCGCGCCATTTCCAGCGTGAACTTCCGAATAGAGCTCGATGCATATGCTAGCTCTTTGACTTCCCGGAAAAGCTTTCCGATCACGTTTTTGGATTGGTAGCTGGACTTGTCAGGCTTCTCCATGAAGTCTGGGCATTCTTTGGCATACAGATTAGGAGGTATCACAGCAGGCACACCAGTTTTTGGAAAGTCGACAGCAATAGAGAAAAGTCTGGCAAGCTCTAAACATTCAGGGCTCATGGCCTTTCCAGGCTTACTATCTGCAAACGCGGTGTGGGAGTCGGCAATAATTCCAAGGCTGTCATTAAGCATGAAATTTACAAAATACTCTTCCACTTCCTGTTTAAGCAACAACACCACCACAAAAAGAGTTGAATTAACCCCTACATCCATGAAGCATTACTAGAGAAATCAAGGGGTGAATTTCAAACTGGATGCAACTCATTCATCTCCCGCATATTTGATCATCGATTACCCTATGAAAACAAAGGTACGCTGGGATATACTCTTCTCGTAAGCAATTCAAGGTACATGCTGGCCATTTCCTGTCCGAGCATTCCCAATGTTTCCCAATAATCCGTTCATTTCATCATCATGAAATGGAATTGTTCCGCATAGCAAAAGAACAATGTATACACCCATCTTAGTAAAAACGAATATGCATGGGAGAGTATAGCCTAATAATGACTACACTTAAAAAAAAAAAAAAAAAAAAAGGAAATTCTCAACAGCAGTGAAGAGCAGCTCCCAAATTCAACGTCAAGAAGGTACAATCAAGTATCAAGGCCAAGTTCTAGGAATAATTACCAATAAAATCCTAAACCTAATGTATGGATTTCAATTCAATATTTAATTTTCCAATTTTGCACAAAGATTTGGGACTAAATTGGCAAAATATAATAGATTTAGAACTAATTAGGTAATTATCCCGAAATTTTACTTGTAGATTTCCGTTGGAACAAAATCTTATTATAAAGATCTAAAGATTCTTTTCCATACAAACCCATACATCGCCATCGTAAATGAACCTCCATACAAACCCAAATTAAGTGAAGCCACAGTTAAAACAAGCAAATAGCCAACACCAAAGTATGAGCCCCAGCCCTTTTCCCCCAAAAGCAAGGATGAGTTATCATGATGAATCTCTGTTCTCTGGAAGAGTTTCTTCGCAATAAGGAAATTGAATGGACCGATGTACGGTACCTCCAACTTTAGATGATCGATATTTCCGTTGTTGCCTAGCCATCTAGATAACACCACAGCATCTAGTGCTTCATTATTTACCATAATCGCTTTTTGTTTCCCTACAAATGTTTATCACTTTGTTTAAAGTGGCGTCTGAAGTGGTGACAGAAAATTTGGCGTTTAGCTTTTAGGACAGAAGATGTATGGTTCGGCTTTATGAATCCTATCAACGTAATGGTTGAATCAATGAGGCCAGTTATACTCAACTGTATGATTAGTCAGTAATCTTTTAAGCTATCATCTGCTTGCCAAAGGTGCAAACTTAGGGGTTCTAGGGGTTCTTCCAACCCAGGGTAGGAAGAAAGAGAAGCACACAAATTTACAAGCAGAAGGAACCAGCAAGAAAACAAAAGAACATAGCAGGGTTGACATGACATGATGCTCACACCCCTAATTCCTCCGCAAGGATGAAATGCAATCCAAGCATCATGTTGGACAAGCCAAGTCGAATGAAAAGAATGACAATGTGAAGATAATGGATGCTAGATGTATTTCCTACTATAACTGTAATCTGTTATATAAGTTTCATGGTACCAGAAAAAAGTTATTTCAGGGTATAGAATTCCCTGAAAATGCTCAGGAAAAGCATTACCTCAATAGTGACATCGTGATCCAACTGTTCAATCGGGTCAGGTGTGTAATCCATAGGTTCGCTCTGGAGAGGTGGAACTAATTCTGAGTCCCAGGAGACGAAGTAACCATCTCCATCCAAATCACCCCCTGAACACTCACTGGGATGCGGCCTATTTTGTGCAAGAAGCGTAAGATGCATTAAGAGAGTATGCATTAAGAAAGAGAAATTGTCTGAGATGAGAATCAAAATAAGTGCAGATCAATATCATGTTTTGCTTTCTACTTTTATCAACTAACAGTGTGTTAGGGAGGATTAAAAGTAGAAAAGTTAACCCAAATTATGGGGAAGGAATTTCTTGCCTCTACTTTTATAGCTAGTAGAATTAAAGGGAAAAACTAATGGGATTTATCCAGAACCAGAACTATCAGAAGCATAGAACAGAGACAACATAGAGGATGCTTCTTAGCAAGGTTGGACACAAAATCTACTCATCAGCCTCAGATCGGTGAACTCAAACCACATTCAAGAAAGAGACACCAGGAGAAAGATTAACAAGAGTTCAAATCTAGCCATCAAGTCCCACTGGATAAACATTTGAGCATTTATTCTCAAAACTCAGAGGTGATAGAAAAGCAGGCCCAAAACTATTTCTAAAGAACTGTCAAAATCATCCTTGGCTATGGAAAATGAGGAAAAGATTAAATTGGGTTACACATCCGACCATTTATTTCAGACCTAATACAAACATAATATCAGAAATTTTAGACCTCATTACTATGATCGAACCCAAATCAAAACAATAGTCAAAGATCCACAACCAAAAGCAAAAACAAGCCCAGGATAGATCCTTGACAAGTGCCAGTGCAACTAAGGTCATTGTAAGCCAATTAAAGGCATGTTCGAGTCATACCTTTTTCCTTTTTGTGGAAAAACAACACAATCCACCATATGACGTAAAGCTGGCACATCTACGGCAGTTAGAACACGAACATCACCGGGATGTAAGCAAGGATTCCTCACAACAACTACATTTCCCTGTACAACAGTTTGATCCAAGTCAGAACTTATGAACATGATTGACTCATCCCACATCTGTTTTTTCCTTCTACCAGAATACTGCACAAACACCTGACCATATTGTAAAGTTCGAGTTTCATCAAGGCATCCCATCATGTATCTTCCTTCAGGAAGAAATATCTTTGTTTTTGTCCGTAAAAGAAACAATTTTGCAGCTCTGAATGTTCGCAGCATCATCGATAGAAATGGCTCAGCATCAGGCTCATAACCACACTTTAGCATTTCTTTGAGAATGTTACCATTCTCGCCAGGGGACATTAAATCTAGAGCCTCTTGTGCTCGTAAGGGATCAACTAAAATAGCATTTAGCTGATCTACTGCATTTCTTTGTTTTTTCTCAAACACGTGATCTGGAACGCCAAGCGTTGAGAGAAGAGTGATCAACTGGCGATTCATAAAGAAAGGCTGATATTTGCTCCACGCCAAGACATTCAGCTTTGTCTCATTCGATTCATACTTGGACATGCTCTCTCTGAGTGACAGTTTAACAGAGGATGTCGGATCAACAGCTACGACACCTTTGTATCCGCCATAGCGAATTTGAAATGCAGAAGGAGTATAGCCGTTGAAGCCACATTTTCTTGCAACTGTCCGAGCAAACTTCTCAGATATTTTCCCGATTCCGTCAGAGAAGTTATAATATTTATCCTCAACATGTGATTTGACTTTAACATCCGGAATGACTTCAACTTCATGTCTACCTACATTGAGAGTTTCAGTAGATGAACTGAAGGATTGGCCGAGTCTTGCAGCATATCTTGCGACATTTCTTATTTGACTGAATTCACCCATCTTTGCCCTAATAGTTGCAGCAGTTGTACCATTCGTTGGAGCAAACATCCAAGCAGAATTTTCGCGTAACTGACTGGATGAGAAGGCAAGAAATTCAAACTCCTTATCACCTATTCTAATGCCATTCTTGAGTATAGAAAGGATCCTTTCATATATATCCGTCCTTCCATGTCTCAAATCAGTGCGAGGAGATAAATCAGTTGAATGCATTTTATCCGAGTCCTCATCCACAAAAGAAATGCGGATAAAATTGTCAATGTACTGAGAATAACTCCGCAATACATGATTTGAGACATTAATTTCTGGACCAAAAAAATACACCCTGCATGGTGTTATCTGCACCCTATGTACATAAACCAAGCCAGCATCTAACGTTATTGAAGACAGTTTAGTAGAATGCCGGGAGGTTAGATATTTTATGTACTGCTTAATCAGCCACTCTGAGGGTTCATAACAACATTCTTTCATATGGAACAGTTTGTCTAAGGCATCTAGGATCATGTCCATGTCTATCCTCCGTGTATCAACCATTCGATAAAATAAAGAATCAAGCCACTCTGAGGGTTCATAACAACATTCTTTCATATGGAACAGTTTGTCTAAGGCATCTAGGATCATGTCCATGTCTATCCTCCGTGTATCAACCATTTGATAAAATAAAGAATCAAGACAAGGTCCTGCTAGACAGCCATTCTGAACCAACAAATTGATCTTAAAGACAATCTCATACGGCAAGTCGAGTCCCCTGGGAGGACCTACGATTGGAACCAGATCCGCACTGGAGGAGAAAGGACAACCAACTTCCATATACAATGTTCCATCGGTTTCCTTATAATTGACAAAGTTTTCATGAAAATCTGGAACCGTGCATTCCCAAGGAATCTCTAAACAGACAGCACTTGACTGTCCAATGCAAGCCAATGAAGTAAAATCAGTCGCTCTAACCCACTGGTCATCAGAACCATCTTTGAAAAAGTTGTAGAGAGGACTGCCCCAGATATTCTCCGATTCCGAATGCTGAACAACTTTTTTATGAATACAAGGAGCCCCATACAGCTAACATCCACGAGAACAAAAGTTAAAAAATTTATCAGGTCCTCTCAATCATAAGAAGCATACCATGTAGAAAAGCATGCATGGTTGTGCAAGCCTAAGAAAAAAGATGAGGACCGGGCCTCTTTATCTCAGTGAAAGTGAAAGTTTTCTTATGGAGAATCTAAAAAGGGCTCAAGCCCTGAAAGCCGGCTCTATATAAAGGAAAATTCATGATGTCCATCAGTATGTGTACGTCCATGGAAAATTTTCCACTACGCCAAAAGTATAAAGTTATAAACTCTAACTTTGCAGAGGCTCTAAAACATTTGTAAGTTCCAAATTAGCCAGATGCCAGAATATGATCAGCATAGATGAAATTTAATCTCTATTACCGGAGGGACCTTCTGTACCCTGCTCTGCTTAACCAACCTTGCCATGACCCCGAAGTTTGTTAAGATCAACTAAATAATACACGGATCAGACAAGAGTCTTCATCTAGCATTAACTCGTAGCCTTAGAAGATCGAAGATCGGAACTTTTTAATATAACAAGATGCAGGATTCCCAAAATCAAGAAACAACAGCCTCATCAAAAATTTTGCTCATAAACCTGCAAGCTTTATTCTTTAAGAAGTTTACAAAAACACTATCGTGTCTTCTTGTGATTTTAACCGTTTGTTAGTAAGTCCTTAAAATGCTGAGAGTTTTAATTAGGAAATTATTTACTGAAAATATGTCTCAAGTTTGAAGCTAAAAAGGAAACTTTCCTAATTCAAGAGTTTATATCATGAGAAATTGTATGACTTTACATTGTATGAGTTATTAGGTGTAATTAAAAACTAAAAATATTGAATGTGTTTGAACGACTCGAGTATGGTTGTTTTCTTTGCTATATCACTTAATCAATTATGTAATTTTTTGCTACTCTCCCCGTGGATGTAGATTACCTAACCAAACCACATAAATCTAGCGTCCTATTTATTTTTTAGTTTTGTCTATTTTACTATTCGATCGCTTGCTTCCACAACACTATCATTTAGGGAAAATGGTATTGAAAGTCATATATCTTGCATACAAAATACAATCAGAGGAAAATAAAAATTTTTTCAATTCATTGAATGCAAAATTTTACGAGTCCTCCAAATAGCTTCCATAACGTTCTTTATTTCTCTTATTTGGCAGCCTATCACAATTAGCGTATGACACCAAAAAAATATATATATATCAAAGCCCTTAACATAATCTCCAATAGGTATAATGTCACAGTGATCCTTTCTCTTATTTGCATTTTTAGAGGGAACGTGACTGGATATTTTTCAAAATGGCTAAAATTTGATTTCACGAATTTAAATGTTCAGAACTTGATTCATTGAATGCACAAATTTTACGATTTCATAATAAACTTTTCCCTATTAATCAAATTGCATGCGACATAAATAAAAGGTAGCCCTTAACATAATCTCCAATAGGTGTAATGTCACAGTGATCCTTGGACTTTTACCCAAAAATCAAAATCCCTCTACCCTTTTCAATTCAAAAGCATCCCTTAATTTTTTTAAATGTTAAACATTAATCCCTTTGTTATATATCTTCCCTTGTCTGCATGCACAGTCGAATTGTTGAGTTGGACGTCTAAGTACACAGGTCACCTTATTATTCATGGAATTTTTATTTTTTTATGTGGTGCCAAATAGGCACAGCATCACACAATATAAAAATTTTAAGAAAAAACTATGAGAGAGAGAGGGGGAGGAGCATGGACTCACGGCCATGGCCACTTGAGCTTGAGCTCACAGCGGCCATGGCCACCAGCGAGCTCAAGCTCGCAAATGCCATAACCACCAAATCTGGAGCTCACAAAACCTCGAGCCCGTCGCCATCATGGCTGCTTGGGCATGTGGTTTAGTCTTCCCGTATCTGGAATTTGAGGGGAGGAGGAGATGGCGGCCTCTTAGGATGCGATGATAAGTTGTCAATTTCTCTGTTATTTTGTTCGGAACAGAATAAAAAATAGAAATTTATTTCGTAACGTCAACTAATTTTTCTATTTCATATAATAAAAAAGTAGCCGGGAATAAATTTAAAATAAAAACAAAAAGTATAAAAAAATAACTTCTTATTCTCGAGAATAATTTTTAGAAATAAGTCATTTTTTTTTCCTTTTTTTTCTTTTCTTCTTCATCGCTAGTCGCCGCCCCCACCATCCATCACCCCCACCGGCCACCACTGCCACCACCGGCTAAGAGGAGGAGCAAGAAGAAGAAGAAAGGGAAAAAAAGAAAAATCTAAAAAATAAAAAAAGATTAAAAAAATTCTACATTACAGAAAAAATTGTGAATCATATCAAACGCATTCATATTATTTTTCTATTGAAAATAGAAATTTTATGTAATTATCAAATGTGTTATTTTACTCATAAATTATTTCGGGAAATAAAAATAAAAAAATACTATTTCTGAAAAGAAATTATTCCTCAAAATAGAAATATTACCAAACGCATATTTAGTCATTGGTGCGCAGTACAACATATTCTTTGATTTCCAAACTAAGTCCATGTGCATCCTAAGAAAAAAAAATTCAACCGTATCTTTTCTAAGGAGTCCTCTTCCACCACTCTCTCTCTCTCAATTTACAATGCTATTATTGCCCAGGTCTCTTTGGAACGTACACTATACTGGTCCAATCTTTAAGTAATTCCTTGCAGATTGTAAATACTTGAGAACTCGTCATTTACTCCCACAAACTTACTACCTTGACCCTTCATAGCAACCTATCCCATTGACCCCCTGAATCCCAATTGATAAGACGAGGCCAAACCAGAACCCCTTTTCCTAGTCCCAACCAGAGCCCACCGAAAATGTTTGGAGTTTGCCTGCCATTTCTCTGTTAAGGTCTGGAAAATACAATAAAATTTAAACAAAAAGTAACTACTGGGAGCCTGAAACAACCCCATTTAGAGAGCCCAAAATCAGAATTTTAACGTTCATTAGAATTAGGAGGTTGCACACAAGGCGATGTCTGATCAAATGTAAAAACCAATTATGCATCGGAGGATATATCACGATATTAGTGTAAAATAGTAAATTAGTCTTGTGATCTGAATGATGTTCACTCACCTGAATCACGAGATGCATTGTCCTACGGCCTCTCGGACGGTGTAGCTCCATCTGCCAGATGTTTTCGTAGGATAACTCGAGCTTATACTCCGCATCGAAATGAGACACAAAAAAGCAGAATTTTCTCCGCTTCGTTCCGAAATTCACAGTGACATTCGCCCCTGTCCACAGTCTAGAGAACCTTTTAGCTGATACCTGGCAGCCAAAATGCAGAGCTATACCTTCCATCGAATGCCAAAGGGTTCTTGGCTTCTGCACAATATCGTAATCAGCCTTGCAAACAGTCAAACGAGAACACTGATACCACAAACCTTGACTAGCCGATGAAATAATCGACTCAGCATATTCAGGGTCGATAAACTGGACATAAGCATGGGATCCATCCCCACGTTTGTTTGGTCTAACCTTGATGGCGTCAACAGTATCTTTCCGGGTCTTTTGCTCCAGGAATTTCCTGACTGTATCATTCGTCACTAATGAAGAGAATCCGCGTACGAGTATAGTCTTACCCATTCTACTGACGAGAACTTTATAGCGCTCTGTTACACCGTATCGAGGAGGTCACCAGCAGTGACAGAGCAGCGTCCCCAGCCTAGGGTCCTTCAAAAACAAGTTGGACCATTAGACAGGAAACATGAGAACTTACATAAAGTAATGGTTGCCTCAAACTACCATGGATCATCTCAGTGATTGATTATCAAAATGAACGCTTGATCACTGCTTTTTGAAAAGCACTCAGAAAAACTATATACAGACGCAACGGGATCAATCAGCATTGTACACCTTAAGGGAAAGAGCGACCGGCACCCGGAAAAAACATCAGAACAGCCTACAAGTTCAGGCAACCATACCGGACGCACGACAGCGATGGATTCTAATTCCAGATGATGAAGTTGCCTTCCTAAAGAGACTCACGTCACGTACTAATAATCATGAATCCTTCACGGTACTTAAGACCCCTTCTCAACGTGCACCATCTCACTCCGTGAAGCAGTCACGGGAAACCGCGAGATCCACGCACGATCGTAAGAGACAGTCGCACGGAGTTCGCACTCTCGAACATGATGTCAAGTTACAGCGAGAGAGAACGGGGATCATCGAAAACCCAAGCTCGACTGACAAGAAGAAGTACAAGAACAAGAACAAGAAGAAGCGCAGTTACCCGGAAGAGCAGGCACGGCGGGGAAGGAATGGTCTGTCTCAGTGGTGCTCGAGAGAGAGAGAAAGGGAGAGGAAGTGGAAAAGGAGAGTGGCGGAGAGAAGGGAGAGCGTCTCCTTCGTCGCCAACTCCGAGTCAACCTCTCTCAGTCAACAACCCCCCGTTGCAAGATACCATTGCATTGCACTAGTCAGTCATTCTCTCCGTCACTGCTCCGTAACGATAGGAGAGAGAGAGAGAGAGAGAGAGAGTAGAAAAGCCAGGATTCCCACCGCTTCGCGGGCCATTCCTGGTGACTAATGCGAAGGTGGCGACGGCTCTGCATGAGCCAACGTGCTCGTCAAGTTAAGGAAGCAATTGGCCTCGGGACCCACGACGATAGAGTATACCGTACCGGCCACGTGTCGGTAGGCCACTGGTTCTCCTACCCTCTTTTTCTCATTTTTTTTGTTGCCCTTTCCATTGGTGACGTTCCGACGTGGACTCGATGCTTCCCTTCACCTTAGTTCAGGCGTCTTCCTGCATCAACTTCGTACGCCACAACGCGTACCTTCCCAAAAACCGCAACCATAGGATTTAATACCATTTATTGAGAGCAATACCTTACAAGAAATACAAAGCCCAATACCTTCACTTTATTCAGAGAAATTTACTCAAAAAAAACTAATGATTTATTAGCCCATCAAGATATTTAACTTGAACCCACATTTACTCCTAATGAGTTTAAATTAAATTTGCACTAGAACTTATTAACAATACCAAAACCTTGTTGCCTTGTTTGATGACCCGGTGAGGTTAATTAGACTCTAATCAAGACCCATTGGTTACTTTCTCTGAATATCAATACTTCAGATCAAGCTCAAGATCTTTCGTCCCATTCGGTCATCGAAGAATTTCAACTTATTTGATGTGTTAGATAACACTTTTACAACTTACTCTTAACATCTTGAGATAATGTAGGATCAATTTAAGAGGATGGAAAGAAGATTTCAGGAGGATGGCATGTGTAGGGACCATGTCACCCCTCCACCATTGACACAACTTCTGCTCGCCGGCGTGTGGGCGAGGGTCGACCCTCCTATCCTTCTCATCGAGTGGTAGCAATTCGAATCTTATATTATACCATACAAGAGTTTTTGTTTTCGGATTTTTATTGGTAGATAAGTTTTTAAGTTATCAAAGTACATACTTATGAAAAATTTCAAACTATAATAAATAAATAACAGTGTGCAATTCATAATGGGTTAAAAGTGTTCTATGTGAAAAGTTAGTTACTAATTATTGATGATTTGAAAGTTACTTATTCTTAAGAAAAATGTTGTGAAACTAACGGATCTTGCACTTGGAGGAACAAAAATTACCATAGAAATTAACAGTGAACAATTAGTCACCAGAAATTTACATGGTTCATTTCAAGTGTCATTACCTACCCCGTGAGAAAATTAACTACCATAAAATCTACTATGAATCTAGGAAGTATAGATTTTACTGTCTTTCAATTACTTAAGGGTTTCCCAAGCATTAATTATAAACAAAGTAAAGCCTCAAGTATCATATCGTAATCTCGTATGGAAAATTCACTCAAAAAACATACATTAAAAAAAATCTTAACACTTCTTCTAGTGTGTATATAAAGGTAGAATTTCCATCTCCTATATATACATGATATTTCTTTCCAAATAAGAGACACTACTAAAGCTAGAAAACCTAACCAAATTAAGAAAATCAACATTCTTTGCGTACTCAAGCTTGACATATATTCTTAACAAAAACTAATCAATTTATGGAAAAGTTACTAATCATGTAACAAGTTAATCGGCAACATACTTGACATATTGATACTTTTTTCGTATGAAAAATGGTGTCAAAGATACTCGTCTGATTGAAAATCTACCGACCATGAAAATATCAGTAGCGACTGATGCATACTAACTCTTCAAGCACATAAAGTCACCAATTCCTATGAATAAGTTGTCAACTATTTAGAGAGGAGAATTACCAAAAAAGTCCTAAACCTATTGCAATTATGCCAATTCAATCCTAAACTTTTTTTTTTTTTTTTGTCAATTTAGTCATAAACATTTTACTTTTGTTCCAATTCAGTCCATCCGGCCAAAATTTGCCGGCCAGCGCTAACGTGGTAGCCGGCCAACGCCCGAGCTTTTTTTTTTAATAATATTTTATTTTTTAAAAAAATTATTAATTTTTTTTTTTTCCTCTTTTTTTTTCCCTCCTCTCTCTTCCTCCCTCCTCCCTCCTCCTTCCTTGGGCTCGGCGACCGACAAGGCCGGCCGCCGGACTAAGGTGATTCGGCGGGCGAGCCCCCGCCGGATCGAGGCGATCCGCGGGCGAGCCCCCGCCGGATCTGGGAGGAGGCCTCGCCAGGCACGACGGCGAGCCCCCTCGTCGGATCCGGCGAGGGCTCGCCGCCCGGCGATCGCGAGTCGAGCCCTCGCCGGATCCGGCAAGGGGGCTCCCCTCGCCCGACGACCGTGAGGCAAGCTCGCGCCCGGCGACGGCAAGGTGAGGCGAGCCCTCGCCGACGCGACGGCGAGTCCCCCTCGCCGGATCTAGCGAGCTCGTGCTCGGCGACGGCGACGTGGGCTCACCGCCTCTCGCCTCGCGGTCATCGGCGAGGCGAGCCCTCACCCATTCGACGAGGGGGCCCACCGTCACGCATCTGGCGAGGCCTCCTCACCCCGCCGAAGCCCAAGGAAGGAGGAGGGAGGAGGGAACAAAAAAGGAAAAAGGAAAAAAATTTAAAAAAATAAAATATCATTAAAAAAAGCTCGCCGCGCGGGCCGGGCCGCCACGCCAGCTGCCGCCGGCCAATTTTAGCCGGATGAATTGAACTGGAACAAAAGTAAAAGGTTTAGGACTAAATTGGGTAAAAAAAAAGATTTATGACTAAATTTGCATAATTGCAATAAGTTTAGGACTTTTTTGGTAATTCTCCCACTATTTAGAGAATGAAAGTTATTTGTCCCCATGATAAATCACTAATCTCGCAAAAATAATTATGAGTTTTTGACATATGCATACCCTTCCCCTTACTAATCACGCACAAAAATAAGAATGGCGTGTACTCAATTATTGATGCTTTATTTTTCCTAATGAAAAGTTGCGGAACTCCTACCTAATCACATCCTAGTAAAGTTTTGACAGAAATATTGAAATTCTATTTATCTTTAATAAGCAACGCTTACGTAATTTAGAGAAAAGCAACTTCACATATATAGATTGCCGGTAACTTCTCCATAAGGGCTACAACGATTTCACTACACAAGTATAAGATTCAATAGAAAAAAGAGAAGAAAAAAAAAAAAAAAAAGCCACAGAAAACCCTAACTATATCCACTATGACACATTTATCCTAAATTTAAATTTGTACCTATCTAACACATTTACCATCTATCAAAGTTCCATCAAGGTTCCATCAAACAATTTTCCGTCAAAATTTTTAAACCATCCGACGTCCATGTAGGTAGATTTTTAAAATTTAGACAGAGGGCAAATTAGGCCTCCCAGATATAAATTTGGAATTTTTGGTATCACCGAAAAGAGTCAAGAATAAATGTGTCACACTGGCATAGTACTTTTTTTTTTTTTTTGGCTTTTTCCCTAGAAAATAATAACCATTAAAGTATTTATATAGCTAGTAATTTGGTCATGTAATTAGTTATTCTATATGAGGGAAGTAACTAAACATGCTGAATATAAGTTCCTATTCCACTTTTATTTTCCCACACATACCAAATATGTCCTCAGTTCAGAGTAGGAAGAAAATCGCCCTTCCTCGGGGGGGAAAAACGAGTGAGAAATCAATAAATAAATATCAACATCCTATTCCAAATGACTACACATCAGAGTGTCGCAGCGGCAAAAGCAGCCTAAGCACCAAAAGGTTACAAACAGTTTTCTGCATCTCGAGGAAAGACAGCAGCAGCTTCGGTATCACAGCTTAAGAAGGTGGTGATAATGAATAAATGGATATCAACATCCTAGTCCAAATGACTACACATCAGTCAAATGTGAGTCCGAGAAGTGAAACCAAGCCCCTAAATATTACATACAGCTTATTTTCGCCTCGGAACTGTGCATGAGTTTAATGAAATGCATTTATACATGCGGTTCGGCAACAATTAGTACGTCTCTAGAAGAAAACATTACAGTTTCGAACCAGAATCCGTCCCACCCCGAGAAGTGGATAAATCTGTGCTTCTCGATCAAATGGAACAGAGCCTCCAAACCAATCAAACAGCATAGGCATCCTGTGGAAAGGGCAATTTGTTAGGCAATTGCATGTAACTACGGTTATCGTAAAAGATGGTCAAGGCTTAGGACATCAGATAATTATGAATGACCATCATGTGCATTAAGTTTCAACTAATACTGACTGCAAATTCATACAATTGAATTAAATGACAGGTAGAGACTTTCAAGTCCCAGCTTGCATATGGTAGACATAATGCCAATTGTACTAAAGTAGGAACACAATGAAGAAACCACTGCTGTGTGAAATTCCTTGGACCTGCCGCGATTCAGCAGTCATAGTTTAACAAGTGCCTGCAGAGACGCAGAGAACAGCCCTCGCAGTTTCTCATACATACCGTGCTGGAAAAACATTGTTTTAAGAAAATTGTTGAAAAGGCCAATCATTTTGCACATTCATTCAATTTTACCGCCACCTCATAACCAGTTCACCACTGACCATATTTGACAAAGTTATCGACCACAATCTGTTAACAAAAATCCATCAAGGTGACATGGTCCTATGTCCAGGGAGACAGTGGATATTAGTACAAAGGGATGCAGGAACACCCACAGAGACAGCTTACATTCTTGGAAGGCTGTCTATAACATAGCAACAAAATTGATCAAGGTCCTACCTCGAAGGGGAAGGTGGAGATTCCAGAACAATAGTAAAGACACGACTACAGAACATTATATAGAAGTCAAGATTTCTTACAATATTATGCGCATAGGAAAATGGACAGAAGAATAACAAAATAGAAAAAAACTTTACCTATTCAGTGAAAACGCTCATAAGATCATTCGATGAAAGTTGCTCCAATACTGGGATAGACACTTTTGCATCCACAAAGTCAAAGCTCGGTTCTTGTTTGACTCTACCTGCACTACTCTCCAGATGGACTTTTCCACTGTATATTTGTTTCAACGGTGGTCCAAATTCATCAACTGTGAAAAGGCTTGGGGTGCCCGATCCCTTACTAACAAATCCTAGATTCTTTAGCAGTCCTGGATCAATGGCTTCACCTGACTTAGCATCATAAGAACCCTGGATATTGGAAAAATCAGAAACAACACCTGGTGCTTGTCCAATGATGTTATATTTTGCAGATGGATTCCGAAGTGGACAGCTATTGCTACTGTCAGCATTCGCTGAACTAGACGACAAAGTTGGTGAAATGGAACCTTGTACAGAGTAGCCACCAAGTACGCCAGAGGTTTTGAGATCTTTATCAGAGGCCAGACCAGTATTTAAAGCGGTATTGCCTTGATATGATGGAAGACTGTAGTCAATGACAGCACTTCTATTGAAGGTGGAACTCTGGTTCACAGAAGCAGGACTACCCGCTGCTTGAAAACCAGCTGATGAGTGGGGAACAACAAGGCAAGATGGTTGCACATTAATTAAACGGCTAGGCTCTAGGAGAGGCTGTTGTGGCAGTTGTTGCTGTTGCTGCTGCTGCTGCTGCTGCTGTAATTGCTGCTTTTGCTGATACTGCTGTTGTCTTTGAAATATATCCATCAAAGTGTTATTACTCTGAATATTCGACCCTGCAACAATGTTATTGTTTCCAACTGTACTAGGCTAGTAGCTTGCCATGGTCCAAATCCCGAAGGTGCATCCTGACCTGATAGAATGGACTGTTGATACTGCTTGGAGACATTAGATGGGCATTTAATCAGAGGCTGACCAAAGGCCACACCATGTTCAACAGGAAGACACTTGGATCCCTGCAGGGAAGCTTGCAAGAGAGTTGGCTGATCAAATGACGGTAACACTAGGTTGCTTGTTGGTCGACCCAAAAGATCAGATTGCAGTGCTGCTAATGCCTGCGGAGAAATCTGACCAGAGGCTGCCAAAGCTTGGATATCATATCTTCCCAGGGGACCCAACTTGATAGTTGATT
Source organism: Eucalyptus cloeziana (assembly GCA_014182715.1). Taxonomy (NCBI): domain Eukaryota; kingdom Viridiplantae; phylum Streptophyta; class Magnoliopsida; order Myrtales; family Myrtaceae; genus Eucalyptus; species Eucalyptus cloeziana. The sequence goes on from CM024640.1 coordinate 26,081,309, forward strand.
CTACAGGTCCACAGAATGAACTAGATATCCCACCTTGCTGCTGAGCTACTCCACTTAATCTCTTCAAATACAACCTAAATTTCTGAAATTGTTTGACACAGCCAGCAAAATTAAGTACACAGACAAGATGATCATATGCAAACTAGATCAACTAGACATTCTGTGCAAGTGACAAAAGATGATATCATATTCAGTTCAACAACAGCTACAACAGTAAGAAGTTTCTGCAAAACCATTGAATTCTACAAATAATTACTTATTCATGCTACATCAGCATCAAAAGAAGTTTAAAAGAAAAGGGTAAAATGACACAAATGGTCTCTGAACTTTGGTCCAATAAACAATGTGGTTCCTAAACTTTAAATTTGTTCAATGTGGTCTCAACTCCAAGGACTAAATTGAACATGTAACAAAAGTCCAGAAATTGTATTGAACAAATTAATAGTTTAGGAAGGGCATTGCACATTGGGCTAAAGTTCAAAAACACATTGAACAAATTTGAAGTTCAGGGACCATGTTGTATATTGAGAGGGACGATTTGTATCATTTATCCCTTAAAAGAAATAATCGAGAGCATAATAACAAGTTAATTAATTCAAAGTTTTTTTAGTGATTGACCAATAATGTAAGTTGCACATCACTGCAACGACACCAACCCCTTTCACAAGTTCACAACCATTCTTGCTTGCCTATACGCCACCTCTTTTCCTTCTTAACTGAATAGTCACTAAATGAAAGCTGATCTGATGGTAACTTCTCATCAAGAACCAACCGCTAATACTCAACCAAGGACCGAATGGCTTGAATGGCTTGATAACAATTCTTATAAAACCGAGGTACAGCTAATAGATAACATGTGATTTAATGGTCCTTTTCAGAAAATAAAAATCGTTGAGCTATTAAAAAGCCTCTGCATTGAAAACATTCTGAACTGTATAGAATCCTCACATCAAGTCTGTTCGGCTACTGTATTCAGAAAAAAGGAACTTCCCCAGATATCTCCATCCAATTTAGACTTCAGCAAGCAAATGAAAGCTAACCTAAGATTATGATATTCAGCAATAGGTTCCTTTCACGTATCAAAAATATCCAAAGAAATTAAAGACTCATCCAAGCGAAACCTACACTGACCTAAAATCCATAAAATCAAGTTCTTCAGCATCAAAATTTTCAAAAGCTGCCTCTCTTCAATTTACAAGCATTTCAGCAACAAATTCAAAAGGGAACTACAAGCAGCCAGAAATACTCAAGTGGTATGTCAAAAAAAGGCTCTAAAATTTCATTGAAGCTACAAGGAACATCAGCAAAACAGCTCTGCCATCAAGGAATTTTCAGCTACAACAGCCAAAAATCCTACTGATTAGACAAAGTTCAACTTTATCCCTATGCAACGCTTATCTGGAAAGCCTGCCTTATTTCTAGCAGTTTCACCTAGAGTCTGTTTTAAAGTGCCAAAGGATAAAAATTTCTTTTGACATGAAAGAAGAAAAATAACTTGGTATTACACATCGACTACTTGGGCCCCTAAATTTTTCACAGGAAGGCCTTGATGTTTCTCATAAAAGTATATTGGTCACCATTCCCTGATAGAGCTATCAACATAGAAGAAACAATATATGGCCAATGGAAACCAGACAGCATGTGAGGAAGGAGAAGTAAACAAACCTGCAGATGACTTGCAACATTCTCCCTAGTTAAGCCAGGAACATTCATCAATTCTAGGATTCGTTTAGGCACAGCCTCTGAAAAAGAAACCAAAGGAACCATTTCAGAGGTAGCAAACAATGGCTACAACTTTGATGATGCTTATGTCCTGAAAACTATAATGAGGATACCTCCTTTACTATTTCTACTTCAAGTACCTTCATATCACGATAAAACCAGCACACAAAGAAAACAAAGCACAAAATTACGGTCTAGGACCATACTGTCAATTCCAAGTTGGTTTACAGCACTGACAAATTGTTGATGGAGCTCCACTGACCACACTACACGTGGTTTCTTTGATGTAGTAGGATCATCACTATCTAATTCAGGTTCGTCTTCTTCTTTAGAAATGCTGCGCTTTTTCTGGTTTTTCAGCAAGCCTTCCGCCCCTTCATTAATAGCAGAACCATCAGCATCATCATTTCCTCGCTTATGCCGATCATTATCTTCTAGGCTTCCTGAATGTTCAATCTCCTTATTTCCATTCCATTTTTTCCTAACAACATGTTGCCATATATTCTGAAGCTCTTCAGGGCGAATAGGTTTAATAAGATAATCACATGCTCCATGTCTAATTCCTCTCATAACAGCATTCGTGCTTCCATCACCAGACATCACTGCAATAGGATCCCGTCAAATTTGGCTATCATAACAAGAGGGAAATCCATATCTCAAGCAAACAAAAATACTTACTAATAACAGGAAGGTCCATCTCAAGCCCAACATGTTCAAGGAGTTTATAACCATCCATATCAGGCATGTGAACATCACTTAAAACAATGTCAAAACAGCCTTTCTTCTCTCGGAGCAGATTCAATGCCACAGTTGCCTGGGCGCATGTTGTAACTGCAGCCAAAAAAAGGTCATCAAAAGAGTTTGCCGGAGTTTAAACACCAAGATCTCAGCTACCTCTAAATTGTGAATTAGTTGCATATTTATCAGATAAATTGTCAGCCAGAAGATTTTGGCTATGCCAAGCCAAAATCAAGGAGAAAAAAGGAATGTACTGCGGATTGTGGCACCAAGCACCACTTCTTTGACAATAGTTTTTTTCCAAGCAATGTCTGTTAAAAGGGCATCTAACTACAGTATTAGGAAAAAGAAAATGTGTAAGATGCCCCAGTGAGTACTTCCATGATGTGACATAGGTGGTGTAGAGATTATGATACAGCAATTCTCCCATTCTTTACATGATATTTAGGATACGAATTTGGTTTCCACAAAAAGGAGGTTTAAATTTACTTCATTCAAAATTTAATGACTGCATAGTACTGTAGATGTACAAATTCTTAAATAGACTGTAACAAGGGAAGCACCTCAAAATCATAACCTCAAATTTGAAAAGCTTTGTATACTTCGATACCTTGTATATCCACCATCAAAACATCATTGCTTCTAGACCAGGTATTCTTCCATTATTTCTTTTGCTCTTTCTCATTTCACTACCAAGTAGAAGAACAAGAGATGAATATATCCGTGCTTATTCTACTTTCCTTCAATTGCTCGTCCGAAACCAATTACCTTCATCTTTTTTAAAAAAATAAAATAAGATTTAAAATTCAAGGTGTGAATTACCACAAATAAGTTTTCCAGTCTCCAATTTCAAATGCTTCCTTAAAAGAAATATTTGTAACAAAATGTCAACCAACACAATGCAGCTTTCAGGAAGTGACATTTTTTTTTTTTAACCAAATTCAATGGATGATTAAATGCTACATGCCACCAGCCCAAACCATTACCAAACATGCTCCTCTCATTTTCCTACATGACTTGTTTCCATTCTTGGATGCTTTCAAACATTCTGCATCAACCACTTATGGATTCCTATAGTATGTTTGGATGCCATGATTTGGAAACAAGAGAAAAAAAAATAGAGAAAAGATGAGAACACAAAAGAATTAATTTAAGTTTCTAGTAGTTTGGATGAGATCAAGAAATTGAAACGGCAACAAAGGAAATAAACATAGATCAAACAAATGTGACCTAAATGATAAGTAACAATCCAATCCATCCCAATCATCCTACTTTTGGACAGACTTGGAGGGATTCACAAGTTACTTAAAACTAACAAGAGAGCAAGGAAGAATCTCTCCATATACATTCAACTCCTTCAAGTTAAACCAACCAAACAATGCACTCTGCAAGTCCCTCCCCCCAAATCTCTTCTCTTCCCACCAAATCTCCCCAACCAAAAATACTGTCGGTTTTAATACTATTTCAATTATTCATTTGTCATCCATCTCGCCTTTCCCTCAATTTTCCATAATCTGCCAAATGAAAAAAGCGACACTAACTAGGCTGCAATTCATCTACAATGCTAATTGCATGTACGCAATTTCTGAAAGTTCTAGAAAACAAAAGGCCTTGATGAAATGCCCGCTTCCTATCTTGACAATAGCCCTTTCTTCTCAATCACAATTTCCAATCACAATTTCAAATCCATTTGTTTTATTGCAAACTCTTTTATTATTCCACAGTTGTCACCGCAGTATGATTCCTCTTTGTACCTATGCAGAACATGAGGGACAATAACTGTACATTTAGGCTGTTTTAGTCATCAAATTTACTCTAATAGATGAATGCAGTGAACTTTACATATATATGGAACTACAGAAGTCTAGCAATAACAGTTACAGAATTTTAACTCTCACATTTGCTGAGATTGTTGGTATTCAACAGTTAGTGGTAAGATAGTTGATCCCTGCGGCCCACAGAACAGCTTCAGATTGGTCCATTTCCTCAAATAGTTTCATTTTCTTTATCGTATGGTTCTTGGTCATACAGCAAAAATGCCCTAGCACTTCACAGCATATGAAAAAGGAGATGATATCATCCCTAAATCCCGACAATAAGTAGTAACAAATGAAGTTACCAACAAAATGCCATCACCAATCAAAATCTAAATATTCTTGGTCATACTTATTCAACACATAACTCCACCACCACAGATTCCCTACACAGTTTCGGCCTTGATCCATCAAGAGAAGCTGTCCACCTAAGATTAAGCAATCCGTCATCTGTTCTCACTCTGTAAATCTATTACAACTAGCAAACGTACTTAGAAATATCGCTTGACCTGCCCTAGAAGCAATTGCTTCGAAAAATTGAAAAGCATGCCAACTTTCCCAATCACCCACTCCCATGGAGATCAATTACCCTATCGATCCCCACTCAAGCACTTGGAAGTTGGCCTCCACAGTCGAGCACGAAATGTTTACTTGAGAACTAGGAGCCATCACCCTCACAGACAACGACTCGCCAAGACGACAGCAAAATTTAAAATTCACAAATTGGGGCAAAGTAATCAAGCAATCTACCGTTATATGAGCAGCGGCGAAGCATCTGCTCCAGCACTTTCAAGCAAATGAGGTCGTCGTCCACCACGAGAACCCTCAGACCCGCCGGGAACTGATCGGGCACCGCCAAATCGCCGCCGCCGCCCCTGCCCGAGGCGTGCGGGCCGTATCCGCCCGCCCCCGGCGGCTGAACCGCCCTCTGCAACGCATCCATCGCCGGAACCCCCCGCTCGAAAAAACCCAAAAGAACCCCCGAGCTCTAGCGCGTGCCGGTGTCCGCGAAGCTAGGGAGCGCCATTTTTTCTTTGCTCACGCGATCGTCAGAGGAGGGGAAACCGGAGCCGAGCACCGGCGGATCTGAGGCGGGGAACCCTAGGACTCCGAGCGGCGAAGCGAGGCGAGCGGGAGAAGAGAGGGGGGGCGGAACGCCGGCCGCCGCCGCCGCGGGAATCGGAGAGGGAGGTCGGTCGGTCGGTCGGTCGGTCGGTCGGTCGGCAGGGACTTCAGAAGCGGCGCGATGATTGAGGAGCGGAGGGAGGAGATGACGGTGATGATGAGGTAATGAAGAGGGACGACGACGACGACGGCGACGATGACGATAAAATACTACTAATCACTGCTGACTGACTCTTCCGGTCTTCCGGTGGAGCGCTTTTTTCAATTCTATTCAATTAATTCTTCTCGAAGCGAAAACGAAGGCCGACGCGCCGCCGCGAGCTCGTTTTTCCTTTCCTTGCGCCTCACGCGCCGTCGTCACGATTTATGACGTCATGGGTGATCGGCTATTTTCCAGCATGGAGAAGGTATTTTATTCTTTTTTGTTTTTTTATTATTATTATTCTGCTGACGCGATTCGAGCTTGCGATTTTTTTTAATTAATTAAAGAATTAAGACGTGATAGGTGGCTGAGGAGAGTTGACGCGGCTGCGAGAGTGCGAGAGAGAGAGAGAAAGGCGCCAATAATTGGGGGGGCGCGGCAGTCGATGGGATATCGTGGCCCCGCCGTCCAGTCCCACGCGCGGCAGCCCACTCGCGTGCGGTTTTAATCTGTTCCGTCTTTGAGTTCGGCTCTACGGCGCCGTTTTCGGACAAGCTAAAGTAGCCCCGGGTACCGATGGCAAAGCACCCAATTTTTTGATACGACCTTAGGTCCTAGGATACACGTTGATGCATGGCTTTCTTCGGATATGTTCCTAGCCACGCCGGACTCCACGAGAGGCAGGTCGGTCCCGCTCATCACTTGAGGAGAACCTTCTGACACTTCAATTGATATAATCCGGTACATGATGAAACGAAAGAGAGCCAACATATATCAAGATTAAGGTAACATACCTACTTCACCGTGCAACTTATGCATTTATGGAGGGGGCGAAGCTTGCTCCGTGAGGGGTGCAAGTCTACAATTGGGCCGAATCGCTCTTAGTAGAACCCCATGGGCTGGTCTGATGCTTGGGCTTGGATCGACTTATGAAGTTGGGCCTTGCACGAGAAACACGTTATCCACCTCCCAAGTCCTCCAATGGCCTAGGCTTGATTGGCCAAAGGCAAATCCAAAGCGTATTTTCTTTTTTTAACTACAGCAAACGCTCTTAGCCAAGTCTAGAAAATTCATGACAATTTACTTTTGTCGCGAATCCTAATTTGTCATGATCTCCATTCTTGTCTAAATTGAATCTACTTATAAGCGGGGCCTTAGCCATCGGGTTAAAGTGTGGAAAAAATGAAGATCAAACTTATTCCATGATTGTGGCAACGCGTGTCTGTGCCAGGAACTTGCAAACGTTACGTTATTGATTCGATGTTAATGCCACTTTCTAGATTTGGGCAATGGCTAATTCAAGTCGGTTGTAATGTTAAGATCTCACAAGAGGCATGAGTTATCAATCCCATCTTATGTAGATGCACCCCATCAATATTGAAAGCTCACCTAATACATGATGAATCATGATAAATGGCGTACCATTCCATCTTTTGAGGTAATATGCCCTTAAAATATTATAAATGTCGGTATATCAAATCATATAAGCTCATCTCCCATTTCTCTAAAAGTCGTGAGATTTTTGTAAATTATAAATTTTGGGAGAAAAAATAAAAAAAAAACTAATACTAATACAAATAATAATAAATATTAAAAATGAAAAGTCAAATTAGAGTAGGTTGTGGTTCTTCCCCAACTTCAACTATTAGGTCACGAACGGCATGACCTTATCCTCAGAGCCACAACGTTTGACCATAAACGCTCAACACACGCGGAAATGCTTCACAACTTGGGCAAATGGGCGGCCCTTCCTTCGCCGCCCAAGCTCCCTCGCCTCCCAACCACTCACGAGCAACCTTGCGCATCCACGACACTCCTAGCTCGAAAGCAACACAAGAGCCGTCCCCACAGCACGGCCATCCGGTGCGCCGCGAGGAGGAGGTCGGTGCGGTACGGCGGCAGCACCGAGGAGGAGGAGGAGAGGACGAGGCTGAGGGCGATGGGGAAGAGTACGGCCCCAACGAGGAGATCGCGATGCTGGAGCTGTACAGCCAGACCGCAAGAGGGGAAGCTCTTGTGGTGCATGCCGATGTGGGCGGAGAGGAAGTCGAAGTCCTCATCTATAAGGTCAGTCCATCGAAAATTTCTGAGAAATTTTTAGGAAAAGGTATAATGCTAGGTATAAATTTCACTCTGAAAATTATAGGCGTAGAGCAGTGTCATTGCACACTTTGGCTCAATTTCTAGGAGATATTCTTTTTGGGGTTTGGGGGGTGGGGGGGGCATATGCTTAATAAAATGATTTTTCCTTGGTTGCTATATGTAAAATTTATATTGCACAACTAATTTTCAGGGATTTTCTTCAAGCTTGAGCTATGGAACAGCGCCGGACCCATCAAAAAGTGTTCTTCCGGCAAAGGCACAGATCAAGTGGATTGATAGAATCAAGGGACCTTTCGACCCTTCTAACATTGAGTATATCGAGAAAGGATTGACATGGGAAAATTTCAAGCAATTTCTCGCACCCAAATGAAAATACTCTTCCAATGTCAATTCCTTTTGTTTTCTTGTTTTATGGGCATTTTTAGGATTTTCTCTCTCTTCTGTTTTGCTAATCGAAAAATTTACCATATATTACATAGCATTGCTTTCTATATCCTACAAAGGAAAACATAATTTAAAAGTACAGAGTATTCACTTGAGATACGGGGTATGTTGGTATTCTTTCTAATGTTAAAGACATTTGAAAACAAGTCCTACCGGAAAGTAAAAGAGGAAGAGTTTGTATGTATGTGTACCCCGATAAGTACCACAATAGAGTGTAGGCTCACTTATAAATCTGAGAGCATTGAACCAACCTTATAATCATTCATCTTGGCTAGTCATTTGGCCATCTTTGAGCTAGTTTAATTCTTTTTGAAAAGGGAAATTCTCAATGGATTCGACGTTTCACATAATCTAACAACATTTTCTTCTCCAAACTCACAAAGAGAAACCCTAAAAGAAAAGATGCTTTGATGCGCAGTATATGTTAAACCCTCGAAACATAAGCTTTGAAACGAGACTATGAGTTTACGGCATCTCTTGAGCTCCTGGCAAGGCTCCTGCTTTTCGGCCCCACCTACCGTTCATGACTAGCGCACTCATGAGGTTGGGCATGCGCCTGTAAGGCTGGCCAGCAACTTGACCCAAAAATGATTGGTAATACGGAGTGACAAACCAAGACCGAGACTTGGCCGCAAACTCGAGCCAAGGAGAAGATTTGTTGAGTTCGTCTCGAGCTTTGGCCAATGATTCGAGGGATGATTGAAGCTCGAATATGTGGATATGCCCAAAGACGTTTGGCTAGGATTCTAAAGGAGGCCAGGACGGCCAGGCACCTGAGCACAAGGGCCTGGGCAGTTGGCGAGGTGCTTGGATAAGCCCAAGCGCAATGGCCATAAAGCACAAGTCCGGCCAAACTCGGCCAGGTGCTCGAGAGACGACGTAAACTCGACAAGGACCGGTTCAAAAGCCTGTTTTTCGAGGGTTTTACATACATTACACACAAAAGCCTCTAGAGAGTGTTTCTAGAATTGCTCTTTGTGAGATTTGAGAGGATAACACTGTGGGAGATGGTGCGAAACAATGAGTCGGGATTCATTTTTGGTAATCAAGGCTTGAGATTGAGAATGACATAGTGCCAAGCTCGTAATCTTCTTGTTCATTATTAGAATATTTAAATAATAAACCATGCATTCATTTAATAGCTTAATTTTTTAGAACAGTTGGCAGTGGTCTCACAAAATCTCACATGGTATCAGAGCTAAGAGATCTTGAGTTCGAATCTTCCAAGCCCCTATTTGACTCCCCAATTAAATTTCCACACTTAGTACTAAGCAAAAGACCAGACTAAGTGTAAGGGAGAGCGTTAGAATATTTAAATAATAAATCACACATTCATCTAACAGCTTAAGCTTTTAGAACAGTTGGCAGTGGTCCCACAAAATCTCACATTCATAGTGACTTTATTGCTACTGTGCTTCCATGTATGTAGGTATCCACTCGAGAGCAATCCGTGCAAATTTTAATGTATTGTTGTCTTTCTTTCTTCGTTAATTAGGCAATTATGGTCAATTGGATGATCCTATTCTGCAAGACTTTTTTATGTGATAAGAATATTTGATATAGGGATAGCAATTAAACTATCATCTTGAATACATTTAATATTAGAACTAACGGGGTGAGTATTTCCTTATTATTTTTATCCTAACTTATTTAAAGATAGTGGGGATAGAGTTTTGTGATGATATGACTCATGTATTCCACAAATACGAAAGATGCCTAATTCAAAAGACTATGACTATCACCTTGTACTTCAAACTTTGTGAAAATCTTTTATAATCAAAACGAATACAATTATATATATATATGTGTGTGTGTGTGTGACTTAAAAGTTATAAATCAAGCAAGATCAAGGATTAGCCTAATTGAAGCAAGTTTTTTAGAAATATAAATTCAAGGATAACTGTACTAGAAATCCTAAAACTTATTATGAAAATGCAAAACTTATCATAAAAATGCAATGGAGTCCTAAAAATTTCAAAAAATGTATAATTAAGTCCTAAAACTTGTCGTAAAAGTGCATTCGGATCCTAAAACTTTCAAAAGATCAATGAATCCTAAAATTTTTTATGAAAGTGCAATCGAATATTAAAATTTTCAAAAAATGCACTCAACAGAAGGATTTGATTGGATCAATTTGACAATTTTTAAGAATTGATTGTTATTTTTAAAAGTTTTAAGACTCAATTGCATGTTTATGATAAGTTTTGCATTTTCATAATAAGTTTTAGGATGTCCAATACAGTTATCCAATACAGTTATCCTTGAAAGAATTTATATTTATAAAAAAACTTGCTTCAATTAGGCTAATCCTTGATCTTGCTTGATTTATAACTTTTAAGTCACATATATATTTATAATTGCACTCAACAGAAGGATTTGATTGGATCAATTTGAAAATTTTTAGGAATTGATTGTTTTTTTTAAAAGTTTTAAAACTCAATTGCATTTTCATAATAAGTTTTAAAATTTAATTGCATTTTTATGACAAGTTTAAACACTTTCAATTATCACATTTTTTTATAATGGACTATGACCATCAACTTTACTCTAAACCTTGTGAAGTAGTTTTAGAATAAAGTGAATAGAAGTATAAATAAGTTACGTGATTTGGAGCTCTAAGCCTCACAAAAACAAACATTTGACTCCACTAGAACTAATTTGAAAGTTCTTTATTTTACGTTGAACTTTAGAGACATCACACGGATCAGGCAAGTATGTGGCCAATCCAAAATATTCGATGTGTTGTCCGAAAGAAGAGCAGTTAAATTTGGCAAATCGTGCTAAACGTGAGATCCATCAAACTAAAAGATACAATAATTCATTGTACATATACTAAGTGTATATAGGAATTTTTACTCTTACTTGTTCCTGCCCCGACACAATTCTATTGCTAAGTTTAAGATTTAGTTACATTGATTCTCAAATTTTTTATGACTAGTTAAGTTATTGAAAAAGATAGGATAAATGTACTGGAAGTCCTAAAATTGGTCATAAAGATGCAATTGAATCTTAAAATTTTCAAAAAGTGCAATTAAATGATAAAATTTGTCAAGTTAGTGCAACCAAATCATTCTATTAACTCCATCCAACTTAACAAATGTAAAATACTAACAGGTTTTAAGACTTACTATGCATGTTTACATGTTTACATGTTTACATGTTCATGGACATTTGTTTAATCTTACTATGCCTGATAGTTGCCACCGATGTGCGCTTAGCGTGCCACCGTCATATTGTGTATCTTTATCAATTATCACATTCCATTATCTAATAATTCATATATTTGGCAACGAAATGATTTTGTCTAAAAATTTCAATTTCTTATTTGCATGTAACACATGTGTAATGTGATGCCCCAAAACATCACGCACGACACATGTACTTTCTAATTTTTTTTTTTTTTATAACAAGTGGAAGCACCACAAATACATCACCGTAAAACATACAAGAAGATCATCACACAATTTAAATATTACATGTATATTTCATTTGCTAAACGTGAGATCCATCAAACTAAAAGATACAATAATTCATTGTACATATATTAAATGTATAAAGGAATTTTTACTCTTACTTGTTCCTACCCCAACACAATTCTATTGCTAAGTTTAAGATTTAGTTACATTGATTCTCAAAGTTTTTATGACTAGTTAAGTTATTGAAAAAGATAGGATAAATGTACTAGAAGTCCTAAAATTGGTCATAAAGGTGCAATTAAATCTTAAAATTTTCAAAAAGTGCAATCAAATAATAAAACTTGTCAAGTTAGTGCAATCAAGTCATTCTATTAACTCCGTCAAACTTAACAAATGTAAAATACTAACAGATTTTAAGACTTAATTACACTAGTTTAACAAGTGTTAATACTTGATTGCACTAACTTGACGAATTTTATGATTTAATGCACTTTTTAAAAATTTTAAAACTCAATTATACTTTCATGAAAAATTTTAAGATTTAATTACACGCTTTGAAAGTTTTAAAACTTATTTAAACTTGATTTAATACCACGAGAAACCCCAAACTAGTATAGTATGACTAATTTATCATAAACTAATTTTTTGACCATAAAAAACCTAAAAACTGATATGCTTATGATAAATTTACCCAAAATGACCACAAAAAACCATAAACTAAAACAGTTGTGACAAATTTACCCTAAAATAATTTTTTTAAACATAAAAAATCACAAATCGATACATTTGTGACAAATATACTCTTCTTAAATTGGATTAATGTCACAAAAAAAAAATACAAAACTGGTACAACTATGACAAGCGGAGATAATATCTCAAACCGACATTTAATTATCATGTATCATCAAATTCAGTAATTTGACAGTAAAATCTAACAGAAACTAAGAAAATGTAAATTTGTCACAAATACCAATTTGGAGTAAAATTGTTAAGGTATAGTAATTTAGTGGTAAAAAAAAATAGTTTTTGATGAATTTATCATAAGTGCAGTAGTTTTGGATTTTTCAAGTATTAACCCATTAAACTTTTGTAATAAGTTTTAAGACTTTCAGTGTATTTATTTTAAAAAACAAACATACTACCCAAAACTAAACTTGTCAAACAGGTGGGCTGGGTCGAGTCGAGTCGAAAATGGTCCAACCCATGTTGACCCATTTAATCTATTTTGACCAATTTTTATACAATACAATTCTAATTACCCATATATGATCTAACTCATATTGTTAAAAGACTTCGATATTAAATACAATTTATAAAAACTCGTTTCTTATAAATTTTTAAAAATATATATTGCTAAAACATTGTGACATTTTTTTATAATTTTAAAAAAGATAATGATTTTTTATATGTTATATTTTATATTTTTTCTTTCTTTTCATTTTTTTCTTTAATTGTATGTCCGGTGACCAATGATCCGCAACAAGTGGCAGTGACCACTGATTGACCAGCGACAATCGAATATTGATGCCCAACGGTGATTGGCGATTGGCAGTAGCCATAGATGGCATCTGACAGTGACTAACAATCGACGACTAGCCAACAACCTTTGCTGAATTTGCTAAAACAAGGAAAAGAAAAAAATAAAAAATATTAAAATCCATAATATTAAAAGAATTATTAAAAAATGACTTATATATCCATGACCGACTTGAACTTATAAGATAACTAAGCCATTTGAAACTCATTAAACTGTTAATTAATCCATATAACTGACTTCACTCTTCAAAACTTAAAGTATCCCATTTATGACTAACACTATTAAATATAGGTTTTTTTTTTTTTTGGTCGGTCTTACTCTACGCCTATTCTAACACTCACTCGTTTTTGCCTCTACCTCCTCGTGTAGGAGTCGAAACCCGCTTCTGAAATTAATTCGTTTCCACCCCAACCCCCCTGAGAAGGTGGGGATTCGAACCCCTCACCTCTCCCTTCCATATTGGAAGAGTGGCCACTCCCAGTGGTTTATTAAATATAGGTTAGACTATCCAACTCATTTATGACCTACAACATTAAATATAGATTATAATATGAATTCTAAATCTATTTTGACATTTCTACCTGAAACCTAGGATGGTCACAGTTGGCTTTGTCAGAATAGCTGCAGTATTTTTACATGCCTAAGCAAAATAAATAAATAAATAAATAAAAACTAATGTATTACGTCTAGGCAAGAAGAGCAATTTGTTTGGTTGACTTCCACGTTATTCTCCCCCTAGTATGGTATGTAAGCATTATTAGATTAATAAAAACCCTATTGTCTACAATTTATTTCCTCTGAGGCGGGAAAATCAATCTTTGTCCCTATTTTTCTCAACGCGCAAAAGTCGTGCATTAGTACAAAAACCAAGTACATGTTATACTGAGAAAAATGGACTAGGTTTGGAGCACAAGGTTGGGGCTTCGTCTTGTAATGTTTAGAGTTCTCTGATAATTTAATTTGAGAAAATTGTCCAAAAAGTCCTAAATTTATTATACTTCTGTCAATTGAGTCATAAACATTTTAATTTGTCAATTGAATCCTATACATTTTTATGTTTTGCCAATAAAATCCATCCAGTCAATTTTGATTAGAAATCGTTAATGTGGACACTGATTGTCTTATATAATACGACCGGTGCTGACGTAGATAATTTTTAATTATATTTTTTCGAATGTTCTCACTAATTTTTTCCTTATCTTTTTTCTTCCTTTCTTCCTCTTCGTACCGGTAGCTGAATCTCGACAAGGGCTAGCGAGGCCACGCCGCATAGGACGGGCTCATGTTCGTGTCGGCATTTTCCGGCCCAAATCTAGTCACACGAACTCGATTGACAAAACGCGAAAAAATTTTATAACTCAATCGATAAAATTAAAAAGTTCACGGCGAACTTAAAAAAAAAAAAAAAACGCAATAGGTTCGTGGCTCTCCAGACTTTTCCCATTTTAAAAAGTGCGGCTTCTCAATCGAATCGGAAGATATTTCCCCAAATATCTCCGCGGTGGCACGGGGCAGGAACAGCATATTCCCCCACCCCCTCCCGGCGGGGGAGTCAGCGCGGGTGGCCTCGTCCCCCGCCGCACCGAAGCAAAGCAGGCGACCGCCTGGCCCACACCCACTGGGATTGGACAGTCGTCTGGCTTCGACGAGGGGCGATCGGATTGGACGGCGGGAGCCGAAAGAAAATATCTTCCCCGGCTCTGACAAGGACGGTGACGTGGAGGCCCGGCAGTGGACGGTTCCCCCTCCCCCTTCTCCCTCTCCCTCTCCCCCACCGAAGATATTTTCCTCCCGAAATATCGGCCTGCCACGTGCTCTCCTCTCTCGCAACCGACGTGGACTCCTCCCGAACATCCTCGCCCTCGCACTTGGGTAGAAACTACCGAATTGCCACTCTCCCGTTGTGCCGGGAAACCGCCAGCGCCCCCCGCACGTGGGAACTGAATTGATCTTTGAATTAAACGTACGACGGACGGTCGACTACTTGGTCTTAACAGTTGCAGGGGCGGCAATAAATTTCAACGGCCATCCTCTTTTCTTTTCTTTTTTTCCCTACGAATCGGCAATCCTATCTCATAAATTAACTTTTTGATTATGTGGCCAGGATGATAATAGGTCATCAGGAAATATTAATTTCACAAGTGAAAATGAAAGAATACTAATGAATTATCACTAAAAATTGCACCGAATGCCTAATTATTCTGTCAACCCCTTTCGGTCCAACACTTCCCCCGAGAATTCATCTTAGGCGATACGGCTAAGAATTATGAACACTAGAATAACACAAGATTCTATTTCGAATTCCTGCTCGATCCAAAAGTTTTAGGAGGAAAAAGAAAAGAAAATCATTTCATTTCTCATGAAAATGATCCATCTCCGATTAGATTAGGAAGACGAAGTATGGAGGAAGCTATTTCAATGTGACATATGGTGACAGATCGCGACCTTTTAAGTGAGAACTAATGGCGTGCATAATAATCATTCAGTTTCTCTATTTCCCTTTTTTTCTGTTTTCTGAAATAGGTTTGAAATAGAGATCCGTTTGGTAATGTAATTTCATTATTCTATTTCTGAAATAGATTTCTTCACCAAAAATATATTTGAACTAAAAATCAAAAGTTAAAATTTTTTAATTTTTCTCTTTTTGGAACAAAAGTAAAAAATCAAAACTCATCTCATCCTTTACTCTTGTCGCTACCCATCGCCCACTCACTGCCTGTGAGAAATCAGACGTCCACCACCCACTATTGGTCATCGATGTCGACAGTTGACCTCGGATGTTGGATGCGTGCTATTGGCCGTCCAGTGGCCACTGGCCAACGGCCAGTTGCTTGCCTCCTATCAACCATCGTCGATCGTCAACAACTAGTTGACTTCTCGTCGAATGCCTCTCACCATCACTTGGGAGGGAAAAGTTTTAAATGCGTATTTTTACTTAAAAATTTCACCATCACTTGGGAGGGAAAAGTTTTAAATGCGTATTTTTACTTAAAAATTTATCATGAGAATAAAAATAGAAATATCAAATTCTAGTCAGGAGTGACCATAGGGCGAAGGAGTAACCATTGAGATTCGCCCTAGTGGTCACCCTTCTAACATGGAAGGGGGGAGGTGAGGGGTTCAAATCTCCACATTCTCAGGGGGATGGGGTAGGGACGTGTAAGTTTCAAGAGCTCCCACGCCCTGCAAGAGGCAGAGTAAAAGTCTGAGCGTGAGTATAGAATAGGAATAGAGTAGGACTGACAAAAAAAAAAAAATCGAGTGTGAGTGTAGAATAGGAATAGAGTAGGACTGACAAAAAAAAAAATTCTAGTCAGGAGTTAGATTTCTGAATCAGAATTATTATCAGGCTGTCTTTAAAATGATTGTTGTAACTCAAAAAGTAGGGGTGGAGCCTATCAACCATAAGTTGACCGTGGCCCTTCACGGGATGGCAAGCTCGTAATTAAGACATACGAGCAGGGCCATTTCCGCCAAACGCCGCCGACTTACCCATGACTCCACCTCATTTCAACCCAGTCCCACAGCCTTCCAATCTCTCTCTCCTTCTCTCTCTCGCGCGCTAGAGCGAGAAACCTGCAGAAGAATCTTCCCAACCATGGCGGCAAGCAAGGAGGAGGAGGAGCTGAAGGGGTCCGGCAAGAGGCTCAAGTGCTCCGTGACCGGCCGCTACAGAGCGGTCGTCGCGGAGGAGGACATCGGGCCATTCGAAGAGGCGGAGGAAGGAGTGGCGGCAGCAGGAGATGGCGCGGATGATGATGATGATGATGGCGATGAGGAACTGGAGGAGGAGGAGGAGGACAGCGAGCTCCCGATGAAGCCAGGGCTCTTCTTCTACCCGCTGACGCCCACGGCCTTCGTCGTGTCCGACGCCCTCGAGCCCGATTTCCCCATCATTTACGTGAACACCGTCTTCGAGAGCTTCACCGGGTACAGGGCCGACGAGGTCCTCGGTCGGAACTGGTGAGTTAGTCCCTCTCGTGTCGATTTGATTCGTGGGGTGGGTAGTGGAAATGGAGAGGATTTCTGGGCTCTGCTCTTCGTTTGTTTTACTGTGTGGGGGTATTCCTGGGATCTGTCTGGAGAATGGAGGAGAGCTTGTTGTTTTGATGTTTGAAATTTGTTGTAAAGGTGCGATTTTTCCGGCTGCCTCTGTTCTGGTCGTTCTAGTGGGTGGTGGAAATGGAGAGGATTTCTGGGCTGTGATCTTCTTTGTTTTACTGTTTGGGGTAGTCCTGGGATCTATCTGAAGAATGAAGGAGAGCTTGTTGCTTTGATGTTTGAGATTTGTTGTAAAGGAGCAACTTTTTGCGGAGGGTTCGTGTTAACTCGTTTGGTATGTGAGAGAATTTGAAGGTTAGAAGGAATACGGGGGAAGAGATGTTGATTGGTGTACCAGAGAGCGTGAAACTAGGGAGGTTTTATTGGTACATCATCAGTAATAATTTCGATTTGGGGTGTGGTCTTGTAATATAGATATAGCGTACTTAATAGGGTATTTTGTTTAAACCTGTATGTATGGACTAAAGAGAGAAGGAAAGAAAGATCTAGGTAAAGAAGCCAAACAGACATTTTTCTTTCACATAGCTTAGGTCCTTCTTGCCTACCTCGAGGAAGATTGTCCAAATATCTAAATTAATAGTTCCAGGTATGGCGAAAAGAGTTTACAATGTTGCTATATTGAATGCTGTGGCAAGTTTGTATTGGGTGTTTAATATGGCCCGCTTGGTTAAAATGCTTGCTCGCGGTTCGATGCATCATGTGGTAAACCAATTTGGGAAACCGGTCTCTATTCAATATACTTTTCCTTGGAAATTTCATAAAATTGGTTAGATATTTGAGTTGACAAGTTCGTGACTTATTTTAGAATGTGGACCTTGTAAGGTATGGATATGTATTTTCTTAGGACAGAAGGCTTGTGAAGCAAGGGTTGGGGCATTTTCTTCAATGCAATTGTGCAAAATGAACTTGTGGATAATAGAATAAATGCATGTTGATACATCGAGTTATGATCTTTGGCCTTTAGTCTGAGACTTGGTGCTGACAGGGGCATACTTTAACTAAGAAGAAATGCACGTACTTTGTCTTGCCATTCTCTTTTTCCTTGACTATATGTATTGCCTTGTTCTAAGACATGTGTATACGTGGCAATATTTAATTTGTTGATTCAGCAGTATTAACGAAAAAAAGAGGATACATTTAATCATTTTGTCCAATTGCCAAAGAGGAAATAATGAGAATTTGCTTGATGTGTCAAAGAAAGTACGCTGGATTGAAGTTTTTTTGTTTGTTTGTTCGGGTAATATGGGACTTAACATTTTGGTTCAGGGCTTTTCATTACATCCTTTTGATTGGCTGATTTTTTCTTCTTTTGCGCTCTTGAAGTCATGCAAGACCACTTACACCTGGAAAATAATTATGAGTCATTCAACTGCAGTTTATATGACCATTGATTTACACTTAAGGTGGACATAAAGCTTTTATCTTTATTGATTTCCCCAAGATGACATAGATACGATCTTCGTAGCTATCACATAAGCTCTATTTTTTTTTTTTTTTTTGGGTCAAATCACTTAAGCTCTTCAAGTGTTTCAATTTGAGAACTGTTTAGGGACATGATCACCCAAGATTGTCATTGATGGCTTCTTGTTGAAGAGATAAATGATGGAGCTTCTACTGTGTGCCAATCTGTTTTAGAATGGGCTACACCAGGGAGGCCAGACTATTTAATCCAAAAATTTTCTTGTTGGATATCTGAGTCTTTTGCACTGTCTTCTCTTTCATATTCATCATGATCTTGCTATGTTTGGAGTATTGCGTTTGTGTTGCTTTTGGGAGCTTGTTAGCTTCTCATTTGACTCTTCTGATATTCCTTTGTTTCAGCCGATTCTTGCAATATAGAGATCCTCGTGCACAGAGACGGCATCCTTTGGTCGATCCAGTGGTTGTTTCTGAAATCAGACGATGTCTTGAGCAAGGTCTTGAATTTCAAGGCGAGCTCCTCAATTTTAGGAAGGATGGTACTCCTTTGGTGAATAGGTTAAAGCTAGCTCCAATACATGATGATGATGGAATAGTCACGCATGTAATAGGCATTCAAATATTTTCTGAAGCAAAAATTGATATGAACTGCATATCTTATCCTGTTTTCAAGGAGACCTACAACAATGAGTGTGAGCAGATGAGTGTATACACTCCGAAAGATGGGCCATTGCCTTTTGTACAAGATCAAGAGATGTGCGGGATACTTCAACTATCTGATGAAGTTTTAGCACACAATATTTTGTCACGGCTAACACCAAGGGACGTGGCATCGATTGGATCTGTCTGTAGAAGGATTCGTCACCTAACGAAGAATGAGCATCTAAGGAAGATGGTTTGTCAAAATGCTTGGGGAAGAGACGTCACAGGCACTTTGGAAAGGATGACCGAGAAATTAGGCTGGGGGCGTTTGGCTAGGGAATTAACGACTTTGGAGGCTGTTTGCTGGAGGAAATTGACAGTTGGAGGAGCAGTGGAACCTTCTAGGTGCAACTTCAGTGCTTGTGCTGCAGGGAATCGACTTGTGCTGTTTGGAGGTGAAGGGGTTAACATGCAGCCGATGGATGATACATTTGTGCTCAACCTCGATGCTGCGAATCCAGAGTGGACACGTGTGAGTGTGGAGTCGTCTCCCCCAGGCCGGTGGGGCCACACACTTTCGTGCATCAATGGATCGTGGTTGGTGGTGTTTGGAGGTTGTGGGAGGCAAGGATTGCTCAATGACGTGTTTGTGCTGGATTTGGATGCTAAACAGCCGACATGGACAGAAGTCTTGGGTGGGACCCCACCTCTTCCTAGATCTTGGCACAGCTCTTGCACAGTAGAGGGTTCTAAACTGGTTGTCTCTGGTGGTTGCACTGATGCTGGAGTACTCCTCAGCGACACTTACTTGTTGGATCTCACCACAGACAAGCCTGCATGGAAGGAGATCCCAACTTCTTGGGCTCCACCGTCAAGATTGGGACATTCTCTCTCAGTTTACGGCAGGACAAAACTCCTCATGTTTGGCGGGTTGGCAAAAAGTGGGCACTTGAAGCTGCGATCAGGCGAGGCCTACACCATTGACTTGGATGATGAAGAGCCGCAGTGGAGACTGTTGGAGTGCAGCGCATTGACTGGCATTGGCAGTCAAAGCGCTGTGGTCCCACCTCCTAGACTGGACCATGTGGCGGTCAGCATGCCTTGTGGTAGGATTTTGATCTTTGGTGGTTCTATCGCGGGCTTGCACTCACCATCTCAAGTCTTCCTATTGGATCCTTCCGAAGAGAAACCAACTTGGAGGATTCTTAATGCGCCAGGACAACCGCCGAAATACGCATGGGGACACAGTACCTGTGTTGTTGGAGGCACGCGAGTTCTGGTATTAGGTGGTCATACTGGGGAAGAATGGATCCTGAATGAATTGCATGAACTGTGCTTGGCGAGCTGGCAAGATATGGATGCTGCTTCAGATGAGTGATTTACGACTAGATGCTTGAGTTCTTAGTTTGCACTTAGTCCTGCAAGAGAGTTTTTGAGCATGCTACTTTCTTCTCTCCCTTTCATCCCTCACCAGTTACTTTTCCTTGTAATGTAGATTGGTTTCTTGATCCAAAGTTTCTGTCATCTTTTTCCTCCACACGTTTCTGTAAAATTAGCCCTGTTCACTTGGTGACTCTTTGTACATTATGCTGATAGATGGTGAACATGCTATTACTTGTTTGACAGAGCTCAATTCTTGTTCGTCTGCAAATTACTTCTCCATTCTGTCTAGTCTAGTCGCCGATACAGAATTATCTACTACCGGTGATATTGTGATTGATGGACATACGAATCATGGAAAAGGTTACAATTGAAAAGATTCGGTGGTTCTTGTAAGTGACTCTGTTTGAACGCACATGCCTAATCAACAACAAAAATTTGGGACCATTTGCAGTTAGCCTCCCTGAAGACCCGGTCTGGGTCTATGTCCAAATGTCGGGAACTTTTCCTGTTAGACCTGTGTAAGCAGTGAATCTTTGCGGTCTATTCGCATATGTGAGGCGATCATGAGGATTGCTCTAAGTTCTTCGCTCTACTGCACGGCAGATTGTCGCTTCTTGGGGTTAGCACTTAAACATGCTGTTGCTACTCTAGCAGTTTATTAGCCAAATTCCTGCTAAAAGCTGTAGGAGTGATCCGGCTTATGATTTTAAGAGACTGATGAGGATCATTAACATCTCTCCCTCGAACAAAACTAACTTGCATTGATAAAAAGTGAGTACCGTCTTGGGGAATGACTCTGTCTAACTTTCGAGGTGATCGGAGAGAGGAACTTGACAACCTCTCAATGTACTGAGGTCAGGATTTCCAATATTGGTTCCATGACTCGAATGAAGTCACATGATATGTTGATGAGTAAACTTTAGAATCATCCACTCTTAATTAGTTTATTAAATTGCATGTTACTGTCATAGGACATGACAATCACATGAAATATCTTTTCTGTTCTGTAGATTCACGCAACTCAAGTCATACACATCATACCGTCGATCTTTCCAATTAGTGTAACATCTCAATGAGTGCTTGAAGTGACTATATAATATGGGGATAATTTAAGGATCAGTGTTTATTTATGATTCATTTATCATGAACTCTCTCATTTGACATGGAATTTTAGAAGAATATCATGAACGCGAATTATCATGAACAAACATGCATAAGAGAGAGAAGTTTTATTAATAGTAACGTGCAAATACTACATGTAGAAGTACTGATATTTTACTGATGTGGGTGAGCAATCGGATGACAAGAAGAGAAGTGGTTTTCCTCAGCCCATTTGCTTCCCCTACTAACAACGGCTTCCAAACATGGGGTTGAATGTTGATGGGTTGGGCAGTCCTTATGCGTGTGATTCGAGATTAGTCAACGATTCTTTGCCATTTGGGCCATTGGCATCAAAACGAAGATTCTCTAATTGACTCCCTTGACTCTACGCAAGCCCATGTTCACAACTCTCACTTCCGCCAGGCTCTCGGCATTCCCTTTCTCTAGAAAAAAAAATCCAATCTTTTGCACTTCATACAAGAATAATATTCCCCAAAAGTTAAGAATTAGTCAATAAGCCTGCAATTTTATTTTATTTTTGTCTTAATAACGATTGCTCTGGGAGCTTATAACACAGCGACAGTGAATTAAAAATCACAAGTTTCAATATTTGAGTGTTAATGAATTCCTTCACAAGTTTTAATACTTGAGTGTTAACGAATTCCTTCTTTTTCTTAACTTTAAAGATATCGAAAATCTAATTTTTATTTTTATGTTTGTATTGGGTTTCTTTATTTGAGTAACATTTTTTCAAAAAAAAAAATAAAATACAACACTATTTACTTCGTTTATACTGACATCCTCGCCATGTTCATATGAACCAATAGCTTCACATGCTTTCCACAGTTATTATTGGTTACATTTGATGTCTAGACCAATTGATGGGTCTTGCATGGGACGGCTGGGTACCAATTGCTTCACACGATATCTTTAACATCCAATCCTCGACAAATTAATTGACATAACTCTTGTAAAGGCGATCATTTTTGCAATAAAATTAGAGATTCGTCTCATAAAGTATAAGAAACCCTACGTTGTATTGGTCGCATTTGATGTCTCGACCGTTGGACAGGTCTTGCAAGGCAAGGCACGAGTTGGAATTATAAGTCAATTTTTTAGGTTGCCAGTGGCCAGAGAAAGGACTTTGAAAAGATGTTAATGTCTTTTTTTTTTTCCCTTTTTTTTTTTTTTTTTTTTTTTTTGTGAATCGAGACCAAGATCCATGTAAGAAAGAAATATTTCACAACATTTAAAACATCCGAAAATAAAACCCAGCCTTCCATCTGCGGGAGAAAAAAGTGCGCCCGTTACAAATACAATGTACACTATTGACTCCCTTGACTCTATGCAAGCCCATGTTCACACCTCTCACTTCCGCGAGGCTCACGGCATTTCCTTTCTCTAGAAAAAAAAAATCCAATCTTTTGCACTTCATACAAGAATAACATTCCCCAAAAGTTAAGAATTAGTCAATGAGCCTGCAATTTTTATTTTTATTTTTGTCTTAATAACGATTGCTCTGGGAGCTTATAGCACAGTGGCAGTGAATTAAAAATCACAAGTTTTAATATTTGAGTGTTAACGAATTCCTTCATAAGTTTTAATACTTGAGTGTTAACAAATTCCTTCTTTTTCTAAATCTTAAAGATATCGAAAATCTATTTTTGATTTATATGATTGTACTGGGTTTCTTTATTTGAGTAACATTTTTTCAAAAGAAAAAAATTACAACACTTTTTACTTTGTTTATACTAACATCCTCGCCATGTTCATATGAACCAATAACTTCACATGCTTTCCACAGTTATTATTCGTTACATTTGATGTCTAGACCAATTGACGGGTCTTGCATGGGACGGCTGGGTACCAATTACTTCACACAATATCTTCAACATCCAATCCTCGACAAATTAATTGACATGACTCTTGTAATGGCGATAATAAATTTAGAGATTCGTCTCATTAAGTATAAGAAACCCTATATAGTATTGGTCGCATTTGATGTCTTGACCGTTGGACAGGTCTTGCAAGGCAAGGCACGAGTTGGAATTATAAGTCAATTTAGGTTGCCGGCAGCCAGAGAAAAGGACTTTGAAGAGATGTTGATCTCCTTCTTTTTTCCCTTTTTCTTTTTTTCGTGAATCGAGACCAAGATCCGTATAAGGAAGAAAATAATATCTTCCTTAAGGGAAGTGTTTGTTTGGCCTATATAAACGGAAATTCTTGGGTTCATTATAGACAACAATGGCATCCTACACGTCCACCGGCTTCGTGCCTACACTCTTGTGTGCACTCCTTGTCATTCAAGCCTTGGAATTCAGTTACTCCAAAGCTTTAACAAATGTAAGTTGCATCAGAGTTGAGAGGGAAGCTCTTTTCAAGTTCAAGCATGATCTCATTGATCCTTTCGAACGTTTGTGGTCGTGGACCGGCAAGGATTGTTGCAAGTGGGAAGGAGTTGAATGCAACGAGGAGACCGGCCATGTCTCAAAGCTTGATCTTCGTAATCCTTGCGATGAACGTTGGAAGTGCACCTTGGAAGGTAAGATAAATCCCGCTGTATACGAATTGAACCATTTGAAGTATCTAGACCTCAGCTTCAATAATTTCTCAACCCAAAAAATCCCAGCGTCCTTAGCTTCTCTACAAAATTTGGAGTATCTCAACCTCTCACATGGAGGCTTCTATGGAGAACTTCCAGGTCAACTTAGTAACCTTTCCAAGTTACGGTACTTGGATCTTAGTAATTATCAATGGGAGCACCCTTTACAAATAGAGAACCTTCAATGGTTATCGACATTTTCTAAGTTGAAGTACTTGGACCTATCTTATGTCTCCCTTCTCAACCCCAAAGAGTGGTTAAGTCCTATCAACATGCTTTCCTCTTTGGAAGTTTTAATATTGAAGGGATGTTATTTGAGAGACGCTTCAGCATCTCTGCATGTCAATTTCACTTCTCTTAGATTCCTTGATCTAAGTAACAACTTCATTAATCCATCCATTCCTCCTTGGATTCAAAACTTCAGTAAACTCGGCCATCTAGATTTAAGTTCTAATGATCTCCAAGGCATATTCCCCATTGTCATCCTTGAAAATAGCCAACAACTAAAGTTCCTTGATGTCTCGTCAAATAGGCTGGAAGGTGAACTTTTGAAAAACTTGACCATTTTCTGCAAAATGCAAGTACTAAACTTGCATTCTAACAAATTTAGTGGATGGATTTCTGATACCAAAGATGATGCTTTAATCTGTGGACGAAGTGACCTGAAAATTATTGATGTTGGCAACAACAATTTTAGTGGTCACCTGCCCAATCAATTTTGGAATTTCAAAAATCTAGAATCCCTTGATCTTTCATCGAACTCGATTTCAGGTCCTATTCCCATTACCATGAGCCAATTGTTGTCTTTGAGAAAATTGTACCTCTCTTTTAACAAATTGAGTGGGAGCATTCCAGAAAGTATTGGGCTACTATCCAATCTAGAGTTGATGGACATTGCGAATAATCAGTTGCACGGAGCTGTCAACGAACTTCACTTTGCAAATCTCACTAGCTTGATCTACTTGTTCTTGGATTCAAACGAGCTTGTTATAAATGTCAACACATCTTGGGTTCCTCCTTTTCAAATTCATATGATTACCATGTCAAGTTGCAAAGTGGGACCACAATTCCCAAACTGGCTTCGAACGCAAAGGAACATTTGGGATTTGGACATGCGAAATGCTAGCATCTCAGATGAAGTTCCCCATTGGTTACTTGATGTTTTATCTAACGTTATAAATTTGGATCTCTCGAACAATATGCTCAGAGGCAACATATCCCAAATTATTGGAGAAAAGACGACACGTCTATTTCAAGTATCACTTTCTAGGAACAACCTCAGTGGTAACATTCCAAATTCATTGTGCATGTCCAATGGATTGTCTTTTCTTGATCTCTCTAGGAACAAACTATCTGGGAGACTTCCGCAATGTTGGAGGAAGTCACAAACGAATTTGGGATGGATTTCATTGGGAGAGAACAAGTTAAATGGTCCGATTCCAAACTCTCTATGCCATTTGGAGCGATTAGTAGTTCTAGGCCTGCATGAAAATGGCTTGAGTGGAGTGCTTCCAGAATGTTTGCTAAAGCTAAATTTGGCAGTCCTCGATCTTAGTGACAATCAATTCACCGGTAGAATGCTTCCGTTTGGACGACAGTCTCTATCATTTACAATAATCAATCTTGAGAGAAATTACTTTACGGGGGACATTCCTTTACAGCTATGCCATCTTGCTAATCTCCAGTATTTAAGCCTAGCTCATAACAACATTTCTGGAGGCATTCCGCTTTGCTTTGACAACTTCTCTCGCATGTGGGCCAATTCCACTTCTATTCCGTCTATCAAATTAGAAGATGTGTTTCCCGTTATGGTTAATATAAAAGGAACAAACCTAGAATTCACCAAGACACTCCCATATTTATTTTCTCTCGACCTTTCAAGCAACTCATTAGATGGACAAATACCAGAAGGGCTAACTTGGCTCGCTCGACTTCAGAATTTGAACCTCTCTCACAATAAGCTATTGGAAAAATCCCTTCGAGTATTGGCAACTTGAGATCTT